>CM022473.1:16453964-16746176 GCA_011952105.1 Coreoperca whiteheadi
ACACTGCTGCAGCCTTTCCTCCCCCAAAGGGGCGCTGCGGAGTTGCTCTGCCTGTCCCAGTCCCTGTCCCAGAGCTGGTAACCATCGTGGAACGGCTGCTGAGTGATTCTGACCGCTGGCGACGAGATGTGTCCATCCAGGTAGGCAGAGGCCCATGGTGCATGGCTGCTACCCGAGCCACTTTGAACATATTGCAATACACAACAAGAATAACCAGTAGTGGACACAGGAAATACACCAGAGTAAACAGGACCATGAAGGCCAGGCGGTTTGACCCTCCCCCTGTCCAATGTAATGAGCAGCGCCTGTGACCCTGAGCAGGGGGAGATGGGACTGCCCCACCTCCTCCTCCCCCAACCGCACTACTCTCCAGAAGAGGACTTCTTCCACCTTGCAGAAACCAAGCGAGCAGTGGCAGAGCAGACATTGCCAGGGCTTTGACCCATATCCCCACCAGCACTGACGCTACAAGGCCAACAGTCATCTTTACTTCATAGCGCATCGGGTGTATGATGTAGTAATAACGCTCTACATTGATGACGGAGATAGAGAGGATGGCAGCGCTAACCAGGCACACACTGAGAAAGAGGTAGCTCTGGCACAGGGCCTCCCCGAAGAAGGCTCGGCTTGAGAGCATGCCAAGGGGCATCAGCACCAGGGCTGCCAGCAGGTCCACCACACACAGGTGGAAGACAAAGGCAAACTTGTGGAGCTGTGGGGCCTTGGCAATGACCGCCATGACAGCCACATTACCCACCACAGCCAGCAGATCCATGAGCAGCATGGCCAGCAGGGCTAGCGACTGGGACAGAGCCCAGCCCTCAGACAGAGAGGAGGCAGACATGTTGGACATGAGCTGTGGAGGTGGGTGGGAGGAGTTCCACATTGGCTCCATTGAAGGGTGGGATGAAGCAGGCAAGCAGGATCACTCACAGGCCCATCACCCATCCTTCAAAGCCAGGAAGTACGGCCAGAAAACAGCGGCTTAGAAATGAGGTCAAAAGCTGCCCCGTAGTCCGGAGGATGATGCTGTGATCATCAGGTGATTCATATTTTATGATTCCTGTCCATTTAGAAAGTCTTCATGTCTGCCATCAGTCACAACCCGCCCTAAAACAAGAGAGAAAGACAGAAGAAAATATATTGTGAATGTGTGTTCACCTGCGTTTGCATGTGACCCCTTATTTGCACTTATATATGAACTAATCCTAGTAATCAGTTCCTCTTGCTGAGTTTCACTTTTGCCCCAGCTACCATTGAGACATTCACTCGAAGACGTTTTTATTAAAAACCTTTTTAGCAAAATGCTGAGAAGACTGAAGGAGTAAAATTATTTGAACAATCCTAAATCATTATAGTTCATAAATCTGGATTTTGGACCACCTTCTTTACCTTTTTTTATTCAAATTACGGTAAAAAAAAAAATAGGTCAAAGATAAATCCAATGTGCTCCTATCCTGAGGAACTCCAGGTGATACTTTTCAAGCACACATCCTGTCAATCATGAATGCATGCTAATTCCCCCAAAACAATCCTATCACAGAATAGGTAATAGCCCATTTCCATCACATCCACACCTGCTGTGAGAGCTCTTGTTGAATATGTAAACCCAGGGTTTGATTGTGTGTGGCTGCTTTTTCTATTAAAAACAAACACAATCACAGATTTCTGGAAGGCCTTGTCAATGTGAACCCCTGGGTGTAGGTCCAAGTTCTGTATGCTGTATGAGTTGTGTACATGTACTACAATAGCATGTCTACCACTAAGGAAGCCCTGGCCACTTAGCATGAGTGAATTTAGTGTTTCAAATTGAAAACCTGAGGGTTCTTCGTAGGTTGCAGAGGCTGACTGCATGCTGTATTAACTGTGCCTACAGACAACAAACAGACATGGGTGGCTGCTGCTATATGTATGAGTCAGATCAAGGAAATCCAGTTGCTTACTGCTATGAATGCTCTCTGCCACAGTTGTAACAAAAGCTCGGGTTGTTCTGTCTCCTGATAACAGTATGAATCAGGGTAAAAAATGAGCTCTAACCTCCCTAATCACCTATGAATGATTGCCCTCATTGAGCAACGTCTCAAACTCACACATAGGGGTACTCCCAATTCAGTTTAACCCTCCTGCCTGGTTTAGTCATGTCTTACCGCCTACTCATTTATATATTAATCATTAATGCATTACACCCACTGTATAAAGCAAGGCCTACATTCTATATATCACATTACAACTGAATTAGATTTATCGTTGCACTCAGCAGTGTATAATCGGAAGATTAGAAGAAGAGAGTGAAAACAAGCGAGAAAATGTGGTGAGAATCAGGGAGCATGAGGGGAAGAAACAGAGACAGAACAAGGCAGAGAGCATTATGTACCTGAATCTGAGTATTTCCTGATGCAGCTGTCTGCTGCTTTGGTCTCTGAGGATGAAAACCTGGTGTAGCTCCCACTACTGAGGTACACAGTGGACATCAGTCAATGTACCTTGTGGATGCTGTTGAGGTACTTCCCACTATACAGCCCGTCTCTCTTCCCGTCCCTTCATCTGTCTCGTGCATCCTCCTCCCTGGATGACTTCAGCTGTGGCAGCAGGGAGTTTTCTGAAATGATGCTGATGTAAATGCTTGCAAAGACACCAGCTCACTCTCTGCTATCCCCCCTCCACTCACACACAGTGACTGCAGAGATGGAGCAGGAGGCAGTGAGAAACAGGACCAGAGCTGCTGTCTCCACGGGGTCCTAGTGTCCTTACTGTTTTGTGAAATTTTACCTTCAGAAATGAGGAACTGAATATGATGGAAGTAGAAAAATGTTATCTTGTCGCTGTAGTTATTAGCCCTGTAAACAGATTTCTTTAGCCTCCCTATCAGGATAGTATGAGGGATGAAAATATCTCTGTCAGTCCAACACTACTATATATAATATATAGATTAAATATATTTACAATACATCTCAACAACTACCTAATTAGCATGTCATTTTGTACAGATATCATACTGAATAATGTTCAGGCCAAATATTACATTTTTATTGCCCCCTAGCATGAAGGATCTAAGAATAGCAAAGTTGCCTCTCATTTTTCACTTATCAATCAAATTACAGCCTATTAGGGCCATTAGCATGGCTACGAACGTTTAGTCTTGTTTTACACATTCTTGAGGGTAAATGCTTTTAAACGCTTAACAGAAGACCTCCTCTTGGTGTAGGCCTACTCAGTAACAAATAGGAATGCACACAATACATAGGCTACTTCATCCTCATATCCAGTCCCTTATTTCATGCTCCACTCCCGGTTTATTTATTTTTGTCAGTAATGACTGAGGTAATAATTTCATGGATTAAAGTGCCCTCCAGTACAAGATTTACAGTGAGGCATTGATTAGGCCAGGCCTCAGCCTCCAAACTGGGGCTCCTGTTGCCACAGTGATCTTTTTCATATACAGTCCATCTCATTGCTCTGTCTGTGGAGGACAATGAACCTGGGCTATTATGGGTAAAAGCTACTCTACTGAAGGAGCAACCATGGAGCTGCTAGGTCCAAGGTGTTTTTCATTTGCATTTGTAAGGTTTCCCATGATAAGACACATAACATTTGCATTTAATGGAAATCAAGTCTCATGTTTTAATTTGCAGCACCTCTCATGAATTGATTGATTAATCTAGATTACTAATAGCCTTATTATCATAATGTCACTGGCTAAGTCACTGTGAGAAATTAGGTCTTCTTGTTGAAATATTATAGTTTGTTGCTTTCAGCACACAAATCTGTGTAGCCTACTTAGTGCATCAGGAATGATAGACTCAGTTATGGATGAACAATGGTGAAATGGTAAAATATTAAAGTTTTATTTTACACATTATAATACCACTTTATGTATACCGCTTCATAGTAGAGCTGCAATGATTAGTTGGTCTATCATCAAAAAATGAATCTGCAAGTCATTTATGAAGCAAAATGGCCAAAACACAAAAAGTCATTTTTGACCTTCAGCCCAGGGGAAATTGTGATGGACATTATTCACTATTACTGACAAAACGATTGATTGATTAATCAAGAAAATAATCAGCACATTCATTGACAATAAATATAACAGTATGATATGAGTTGCAGCCTTACTACATATCAATATGCCACTGTTCACCATTTAAAACCATTTTTCCAGACTATGTTAACTCCTTCTAATATCATAAATCACAGTAGTAACATTAGTAGTAGACAACCATTACCACTTTTTGTAATCATACATAATACATTTTATGTAAGCTTATTGTAACCTATGCTCTTTTAAACCTGACTGATTACAGGCTAACATCCAGTCTCTTTCTGTCAATACTTCAAACATGACTAGACAGCAGAACCTGACAGAAGCAAACACGATGCAGTTGGGCGGAGAGATTTAATGGATGGCGATTACTACTGTGTTGTCATGGTGAAGATGTATCAAGATGTCTGGTAAAGGATAGATGCGAAAAATACACATGCTTGTGTAACACATAATGCCTCTCAAACAGCATAGACCTATCTGACTAACACAACAACTCAAGTATGTGGTCTGGTTTTGCGCATTGTGAGTGTATCTGTCTGTTTTCATCTGTATTCAGGCATGTACACCTGAGTGTGTGTGTGTGTGTGTGTGTTCATGTATCAGGCGTTGACTCATGACAAAAATAGCAGTCTTGCTCGGCCGGCAGCACCAATCGCTGCTACCACAAATACAATTGTTTCCATGGCAACCTTGAAAATAGACTCCACATTCATACTCAGAAATAGCAAAGGACGCTGCACTAACCCCAGAGAGCCTCTACTGCCAATAATAACTACCCATAGATATGGACACAGAAATATCAGGCACACTCAGAAATAAAATCACGCCATTACATTTACCAGAAGCATAATAATTACTGCAACCTACACAAACAATCAACTCAAATTCAAATGCACATTTAGCACGGGTGTACTGAGGCCTGGGAGAACATTAACCAGCTTTGTGTTGAACAACATCAAAGCTAAAGCACAAAGAGATTGTTCAGTCAAGCTCCACAATACCTGACATAACTGAAGGAGAGATTCTTTACAAACGTCTGACATACTATTCTAACAAGCATCTGTCACGTCACATTTTCAGATATCTTGTAAATGTGTTGATGTTACTGGAGTTAAAGGGTAAAGTGATGAATGTTGCCTTGGAGACACTTTGAGAAGAAGGAGGATGGAGGAACAACTAACACAAAGTGACTGTGTGTATACAGAATAAGTATTGTTTGGCATTGGGAATTTTAACACAATGTTGGATAATATTATGGCGGAGTCATTCAGAGTAGTGATGTTTTTTTTTTCTGAATCACTGTGCCATTGAGAAAAGCTATGAAAAAGCTAAACAGTAAAAGTTTTTTTCTGGAATCAGTTTACATTTAATTATTTTCAGACAGGTAGCTGCTATGATGCAAATGCATGTAGTTTTTGGTATGATGATGATGATGATGATGTGGTTTCCTCTGTAACTACCCAAAACATCTTCATTTGGAGGAGCACTTCAGAGTTCAGCAAGTTTTCAGTTGAGTCCATTAAAATAATTTACTTACATACATTTCAGTCCTCGGACCTTCAACAGGTTAATTTGGTTTTACCCGAATTGTACCTGATGAAGGTCTGAGGACCAAAACATCATAAATAAAGTGAGTCCAAGTGATTGACAACGTGCAAGAGATCTGTAGAAAGTGTAGCAAAACTTCTGAAGTAAAAGCTGATGTCACATCTCACACTAGCAGTGTCTCTCTGTTTATTTGTTGCACAATATGTTTCAACAAAATGCACTCTTGTCGCAATTAGACTGCCATATTTAGCAGTGAAAATAGTGTAAGAATACATCTAAATAATAGCCTAACAAAAACATTTGTTTTAGATTTTTTATAGAAATCCCATTAAACATGAGGCCAGTTGCAAGAAGCAGGTTTACTAAGTTATTTATAACTCTGCTGAATGAAACCATCTTTAACTTCATGTTTAAGATTCAATTAGGTTCTGGTTTTTCCTCCAGATAACTCGGCAAACCTGCCAGACGGTGGCAGTGTGGCCACTATATTGTGTGTGTGGTACAGTAGCTGCCTGCTTCACCCACTGTAACAGAGATTACAGTAACATCTCTAAGGGCAGTTTTGATATTGCATTATTTTATAGCCACACACACTTACACACATTAAAAAGCTTAATTGATTATGCATGTACCTAAACATAACTGTGATGCACCAGTGCCAAGCAGAGAGAGGCAAACAAGGGAGATTTTCTGGCCTTTGTTAGATTGAGTTGTACAAAACAAAGGAACAGCAGTTGTGGTACTTTTCGAGACAAATTCACCTGCCCATACAGGTCACATGCACATTCTTGTAAATAAACAATTATTTTTACAACCATAAACCTATAGGATTTTATTATTGGGTTTAGGGGCAGATTTGTAGAAATCATTTTTAAACATCTTTTAAAAACTTTTGTTCAGCTCGTAGTTTGATCAGGTTTGGTGTGTGTGTCTGCGGGGTTATACAGTATGTAATTCTTCTCTAATACAAAGAAACCATATACATGTTCTTGTTCTTGCTATGTTTATCACACAGAGAGCTTTATCTCTGGGATTTGTTCATCTGTTGTCTCTCTGGCTTTGAAGGAATATCAGTGTGCAATACATCTAACACATCAATAGAATTACTATGGATCCTTCTGTTACGATTAAACAAGGATTGTGGACCCAAACGCAGGAATCACACACAGGGATAAAGGTAAGTGGATTTATTAAGGAACAGGGGAATGGAGAATGGAGGGAAGCCAGAGACGGGCAGTCCCGAGCTGGGAGGATTCAGTGGGGGCAGAGGAGAGGATTAAGCTGTGGAGATGTTTCTTTGGGGCTTGGGAAAATGCTCGGTGTGCTCCAATATCTTTTCAGTATGAATTTCAATTCATTGTAAGAGTAAATATAAATCTACCAGTATGCTCTAAATAATTTTGCCTTTATTCTAAGGCCAATAAGACAATGATTGGATGATGGAAAACACAAAAAAGTGTTCATACACTCATGCATGTTATAGTTTTGATATATTGCCATTTTATTTTGCAGTCATTCAGAATGAGTCTGAGTTACATTTAAAAAAGGATGGCAAAGCCTGAGACTCATTTATTAACCAGTGAACCTGTTGCTTGCATGCAATTCAATCCTGAAGTCCAAAATATCGTAATAACGTTGTGTGGATGCTAACCTCACTACTAAAGAATTATGTAAAAGCTATTTTTATTTTTTATTGTTTGATGCCACTGTATAGCTTCACACACATAATATATCATACGTATAAAAGCATCATGGCACATCAGGTTATATCATGACCAGAATATATTATTTCTGATCATCACAATGACCTGTCAACCAATATGTGGATCGTCATCAACAACACACAATCACTTTCAGTATCAGTTGTTACACAACAATTAAATCCATTATTTTTTCAGCTGTGAGCAGCAAGCGGCTCTTCTTGAGAAAAGAGGCAGATCTCATTTAGCTGATGGAGCGCTGTGGACTGCCCCAGAGCTGCACCTCATTTATAATTCACAAGAGGACTATAAATCTCCTGAGAACAGAACGCCCATCCACAAGGCCTCTGCCTAAATCACCCCTGCTATCTGATGCTTTCCAATCGAACGCACATCAGGCTGAATCAGTTTTGTGAACAGGCTGTTGTGACAGCAAGAGGTGAGTTTACATAACTCGTTCTGGAACAGAAACTGCCAAGAGACAACAATGAAAATTATGGGTATTATGGGTAACAACTCTAACTGTAGAATGAATCATTGTGATTTTGCTAAAGCAAAATGTGGCTACATGTGGCTCATTGATGTGTTTATGTGAATAGTTTCTGAACAACAATGGAGGCACAGAGGAATCAGGCTTTGGCTACACAGCGAGTACTTGTAGGATCAATTTACTGTTGGTTTTGATCTTTTCATGGGATTTGTTGACTATTTGTTGGGATTTGAGCCAGGGTATAGCATACTTGTGAATTTTAACTAAAGAAATGCATCATGGCAGCAATGCTCTACAATTGTACAGCAGAAGTAGCTTAATGTGCTTGTTTTCATGTGTGTATGTATCTCTTGCAAGTGTATCTCTGTGTCCTAACATTAAAAACACTCTGGTAATGACGGGTAATTACTGCTACTGAGATCCATGTCACATTATTATACAGTGGAGGCTGCAGATGCATTGCACCTGCACAGCTCAGTCTCAGCAACACAGTTCCATATCTCATTGGACCTCAAGTAATCATGATGTAAATTGTCATTGTCTAGTGAAAACCAAGTATCTCCACATTTTGTGATTTTAGGGTTTTCAAATAAATTATTATAGGCTACATGCTCTTCTGTTGTAGACCAAAAAAACACTTCAATGACTTTTAAAAATTACTGTCACTAAGCTTAAAACAAGGCTGTTTTTATTTCATGAACAATTGACATTTTGGAGATACACAGTTTTCATTGGAAAGTGGCGACATGTGGTTTTTTAGAGCGGATTGAGAGCTTGATGTTTCACTTTACAATCCTTTTTCTTTTCCGTTTACAACACAGTACTCTTCACACTTTCCCACCGTGCTCAGCAGCTCTAGCTTAAGAACATTTGGATTCTTGTCCTGAAAGGCAGCGCATTGTGATGACACATGAATTGAATCAATGGAAACACACACTGTAGCAGTGTTTAGGATACAGGTATCGATTATTGCTCAAAATGAAAATGTGTCCTCTCCATTTCTTGTAACTCCACTCGTAAGTCCACAATGTAATGCAAACCAGTTTGGGAGAGGATGTAATCATGGATCCCTACGGACATCAGGCAAAAAGATTAATGATGATAATATCAGATAATACTCCTCAAGTTACAGCACTCTAGATGAGCTCATCAATATACAGCAACTTCCACAGGGACATTCAAAAAGGTTTTAGCCAATTTTAATTTGTAATAGTTTATTTGAGATAATATTTGATTGCGCTTTCCTCATTATCCAAGTTTTGACACATCCCTCACATCCCTGAAAGTATTAGTCATTTTCCATTGTGGAATAAAAAGTACCAACTGTACACTACCTGCTCAGCATTACAAACACTGTTAGAGACAGTCAACAACTAGCTGGTGAACATAGTGGAGCATTTAGCAGCTGAAGAGCTAGATATTTTCCTCAGGAGTTGGTGGAGACCAAAACAGAGATAAAAGAGAGTGAACAGAATGTAGAGAAACACAACTCTAAAAGAATGATAATGTTGCTCCATAACTGCCAGATGTGTAAATAAGCAACTGTTTGCTAGCAAGTTTGACATACTAACCCAATGTTGTGTTTGCAAATTGTTTCCATTGTGGCCAAAAAGACTTCATTGTTTTGGTTTTGTGCTTATATATGGTATATTCCTCAAATAATGTGTTTAATCAAATTGCAAACCTGGGGCCATGTAGCATTATAATATAGAAAACTGTACAGATTGCACAGAAAGTGGGAGGAATGAGTGGATAATAGTCATCACCCCCCCCCAACAAGTTAATCTGGCCATGATCCCATGAACAGAAAAGCAAGAGCTAAACTCTTACAAAGGACAAGATGGACTAACCAGCAAATAAGAACTACTTTACAGTAGTAATTAAAATGAATGGTACAAGAAAAGATGTGTCATGTTTAAATCTCAATAATATGACTGTGTTAAAGGTGTTTGATCCAATTCACAGGACAGGACTCTAAGCAGTTAATGTTAACCACATGCTGCACATGCTGCTCTGAACTCTCCATATTGATCCCTCACACACTGCTGCATGCACATCACGTCCTGGGCTACAGACTGCTGCAGCGGCAGTTCCCACACACAATGAATGTTTGCCCTGTCCTTCACCACGGTAATAAGATGAACCAGTAGGAATTGCTTCATCATCAAAGACGTCATCGCACTGAATGAGCCACTGCTAATGCATCCTTAAAGGGAAGGGAAATTACACCATCCCAAAGGACACCCCCCCCCCTTTGTTTTAGGAAAAATGCTTCATGGTAAGGGCCAATTTAATAATCTAATGAGCACTGAGGAGGGAAAAGACAAAATGGATGATCCAGCCTTCAGCAGTCCTCCTCCTGGGGGTTTGAAGCTCATCTCAAAGACAATTCCCAAATGTTTAACACATTCAACATGTTTAATAAAGACAGTAAAATATTTTTAATACTGTCGCTGATTTCATACACATAATGTGATGTTGTTATGGTTGTCAGTTTAATAGTTGGCTAGTGTACTCGAAAGATGCTGAGGATCCCACTTATAATGTTGGACACTTCAAATTCACCTCTTTAGTGTTTAAAATAGTCATGCGTCCTATTTCAACGTAGTGTAAATACGAGAGAGGGGGAGGGAGGGAGGGAATGTGACACACCCCCTGCTCAGCTGTATGCGCCCCTCAGATCATATCAACTATCAGATGGTTGTATTTCCTCATGAGCGAAGACCGCAGACAGGCTTTTCCGGTCATTCTCTACGTCCCGATGATAGGCAGGAGAGGGGCAGCTGATCGCCGCTGCTGGGATGAAGAGGACGACACTGTCCTGTAGCGGATCATCGCCAAGACTGGACTGTTGTTGAAGACTTCCCCCTTTTCACATCGGATGTTAAGAAACCGACACAAGGTAAAGTACTAGCGGGCGGGACACTTGTGCCTGCCGGGACAAATGTCTGTGACACAGTGAGGAGATTTGATGATGGGATGAAACAAACAACAGCATGTTAATAATCTTTTCGGGTAATGGGTTTATTAAAATTAATTTGATGCCAAGCTTAATCTCGCTAATTATTGATTTTCTGAGCACCCATAACTTTTTGACCATCTAGTAACCTGGCTGCTGCATTGAGCATTAATGTCGTCATTATGACCTCATATAAAGGAATGACATCACAGTTTCCATTTGAATCCTCGGGTAAACAGTGCTGATTTATTGATCTCATTGTACAATATGTCCTTACAGCTCCATGACCCTCCACTTTGAAGACTAGAACACATCCAGACTCCTATAGTTTATAATCCTGACATGATGGGGGTGTCACTCAGGACTTCCCATCGTGCCACTGGAGCAGTGTTCAGAAGAAGGAGCTTTATCACAGTTCTACCTCTGGCTTTATTGTTGTCAACCGTGAGAGTCAGTGCACAGTTTATGGGAAGCCCTCTGGACTGCCACAAGACTTGTGTGTGCGCCAGCAACATTGTCAGCTGTTCCAGGATGAATCTAACCAATGTTCCCACTGCTCTTCCACAATATACAGCTGTTTTGGACCTCAGCTTCAACTTCATCACCAGGCTACGTGCTGAGTGGACCCCCAACAAGCTTAGCAAACTACACAGTCTTCTGCTCAACCACAATGGCCTCACCTTCCTCTCCTCTGAGTCATTTGTGTATGTGACCCAGCTTCGTTACCTGGACCTTTCCTCTAATGGCCTCCGCCTGCTGGACGAGGTCATTTTTGAGCCTCTGGAGAACCTGGAGGTGCTGCTGCTTTATAACAACCGCATCTCTCAGATAAATCGCTCCGCCTTCTCTGGCCTTGAAAGCCTGCAGAGGCTCTACCTGAGCCAGAACCAGATCTCACGCTTCCCCTTGGAGCTGGTGAAGGAGCGGAGCCGGCTGAAAACTCTTAGACTGCTGGATGTGTCCTCCAACCGAATTAAAGCCCTGCCCCTGCATGAGCTTCAGGCTCTGCCCGCCTGGCTCAAGAATGAACTGTACTTCCACAACAACCCTCTGCCCTGCAGCTGTGAGCTGCATGACGTGGTGGCACACTGGCAACTCAGGGAGCTCAGCTCTGTCACTGACTTCAAGGGCAGCCACACTTGTGTGTTACCAGGCCTGCAGAAGGAGAAAATGGCCATACTGGATCTGGACAAGGTCTATTTGAACTGCAGTGAGGTCAGAATTAAGGATGAAGTAGCCTATCTGGAACAGTTCCTGTTTCTGGACTGTGACACCAAGCAAAAGGAAGTGGTGAAGAGCTGGGTGCTGCCCGGAGACATCCCAGTGTCTCCGGCATACAAGACTGCCGTGATGCGTCCTGGCGGCAGCCTCCAGATTGGGCCCCTGAAGGCAGAAGACTCAGGGGTCTACACCTGCTATGCCACCAGCGACTCCTTCAATGAGACGCTGTATGTAACTGTGGTGGTGTTTAATTCCACCATGAGTGGTGGGCTGGAGAACCTAAAAACAGCTTACACCACACTCATCGCATGTCTGGTCAGTGTCGTAATGGTTCTTGTCTACCTCTATCTCACACCCTGCCGCTGCGCTTGTTGTCCAGATCAGGGCCTGGAGAAAAGCGACCGCGGAGACAGCCTCCACTCTTCAACTGTTAGCATCTCTCAGGCATACGAGGAGACAGGGCAAGAAAGAGTGGAGGGCGGAGGCTTCCCCTACAGACACGTGGCCTTCCTGGAACCCAAGGACCAGCTGGAGCAGAACGGGAGGTTGAATCCAATAGGCGAGGAAGACGAGGAGTGGCAGGGGGACAACAGGGAGAGAAGGAGGTCTGACGCAGAGTCCGTCAGCTCTGCGTGCTCCGATACCCCCATGGTGGTGTAAAAGTCAGAGGCACAGCCTGCGGGGTAAGACACGGATGGCTCGATCAAGCTGGCTGCTCCACAGAGATTTGTGTGCTTTGAATGTGTGCAATATTTAAAAGTTAGCATCTTCCAAATAAAGTTAAAGCTTTAGTTGGCTCTCACAGCTCATGGCACTGTTGCAGTAGCGTGTACTGTTGATAGAAAATAAATGCATTTAATGCTCCTATTATTTTCAGTAGTGTCACTTCTACTGCAAATTATTGGCTGGCCCTGAAAGAAATTGCTATGCAGCATTTGAAATAGAGTTTGAAATATTTTTTGCATTTTTGATAGAAGTCCCTCAGAAATAAAAAAAAAAAAGCACTAACCCTCAGCACTAATTACTTAGAGACAACAAACAGCATGAAAACATTTTATATGTTACTCCTCAACTTAGCAGGCTTCTTTTATTCACTGGGGATCACGGTACTACAAAGATTAGAAGTTTTAAAGATGTTGGACAGAAGCTGCTGCTTGAAAGAGAAGCTAATTTTTATGCAGAGCTTGCAGAGCTCGCTTAATTATTACTGCGAGATGTTTAATATTAATGCTACGTTTTACATTCCTGTGTGGTTCTGTTAGCCTTTACAGGACACGATACTGTAAGGATTACTCATATGCAATTTTATCTATTTATATTCATTTAGATTTGAGTGTGATTTAATGCTCGGTGAATAATAATAAATGTGTGTTTGCAGTAACTGACCTACTGCTTTGACAATTTCTTCAAAATGTGTATGCAGGTCTATATTAAGTCATTTTAGATTCAGCATAATTACAGAATCATCAGCCGAACCTTTTGTGGTACATTGTACTTTTACTGCAATTCTTTCGTAATCATAATTTCAATTAAATTTTGTTTGAATTGTTTCCCCGTAACAAGAAAAGCATTAGAACAAAAGGTTTTCAGATAAACCAGACTACATCCAGTGTTGTGGCAGTTACTCACAATATTGACTAAATACAACTACAGACAAATGTACACAAAATAGCGATTTAGGATGAGCCAGTTATTTCACCCAGTAATTTCATAGCACGATACGAAATATTGAACAAAGAAACCCTTTGTTATATAATATTGATGAGATCCAGTAGTGCACAATAATTGTTACACAAAGATTTTGATCTCCTGATTGTAACATATCTATTCATTCTAACTATTGTATGGCCTCATATGCATTTATGCGTTTTTTTAAAGAGGACGTTTCAGAGCACATATTTATTAGTATATTAACATTTTCTGTGGGGGCTGCAGAGACATCACAATTTCTGTTTCAGAAAAAAAAGCATTGTATTAAGCTAAAGCTCATTTAAAGCTTAAACAAACATTCCACAAGTCAGCAAAGTCACCCAGCTTTCCACGGGCAGTGCAGCTCAGATTTCAGCCTCAGTTCTTCCGTCTGAACTGTAAAGAAAGGGTTAATAATGTTCAAAAACATACTATAATGTCAATTGTAGTTCAGACTGGATGCATGACAGTGAGTTCAAATTCAAATTCAATTCAATTTAAATTCCATTACGATGCAGTTAAAATATGTTCAGTCTGAGATTCAGACTGGTTAACATAAATGTACATCCTGCCATATTGGACAGTTAATAGCAGCCAGGAAGCACTGCCCAGGGGATGAAACTGAGAGCTGGTACCATCTACTGAATGCTTCTGGGCATTAGTGCCCAACCCTGAACAAATCAGCAAATGCCAGCCAGTCAGCAGTCTCATAAACACAGTCAGAAATAGCAGCTAGCAGTGCAGCCAACAGGCAGACTGCCTCACAGAGCTGAAAGGTAAATATACAAGTAGCAGTTTTCAAACACGTTTTAAATTTTATTTACATTTCTAAAATACCTTCAAATTGATGATTTTAGAGACTCACATACAAATCTGATTTCCATTGTATGTGCACACATGGATAGAAATCAGGAAAAAAACAGGACATAGAGTCCCATTTTACTCAATAAATTCAGTCTGCTCATTACAGATCACACACACATGATTACAGTGATGTAAGTTAACAGCAAAACACACCAATCCCACGTGAGAGATGTAGCAATGTACAGTAAATGTACTTTTATTTTGAAAGACCTTTGTATTGTTTCATTTCTCATAGTGCTTTTTCAAGATAATTTAGGTGAATCAACACATGAATTAAATGTCTCTATAGGTATTATAGCACTGAACATTGTCATGACATTGTGAGTGTGGTCTGATAGCATAATGTAGCTATATCATGAGTAGGCCTAACTTCATTGAATTTATAGCTCTCAAAAGGGGTACATACTGTATATACTGTATGCTAATGTTAGACATGTCTTTTTTTTCCCTCTGAAGGGTACTGATAACCAAAGACTGAGTTACATGTTAAGAATTAATAGCCTACATGTTCAGCGTTTACAGTCAGAACAGTTATATTGTCATCAGTATATTAAGGTTATCTACTGTATTTCTGTGTAAAGACAAACTATATTCTAATATATGCAATCCTGTGTAAGGGCTTATTGTATTTTATTATTTGCTGTATTATATCTTGTCTATTACTGTATTGCTCCTGTATTTCATAAACTACAAAAATATGGCAACAAAGAGTGAGTGATGTCTACTATATTCCTGTAAGGTGAATGCCTTGAATCTGTCAAACGAAGCCGCAGTTGCAGAACTTTAAAAAAAAAAGGTTTCAAGGAATAGTTTGATATTTTGGGAAATAATTTGCTTTCTTGCAGAGACTTAAATAAGAAGAATGATACTGCTCTTGTATCTGTATGTTAAATATGAAGTCAGAAGGTTACAAAATCTGCTGACCAGCAACTCTAAAGCTCACTAATGAACATATTATAGCTACTTTGTTTAGTCTGTACAAAAACCAAGTGTAAAATGACACAAACGAGATACAACGTGTTAATTAGTGTGGTTTAAAGGGGCTGGTAGGCAGACTTTGGCCAAGCCACGCTAGCAACGCTTCCCACTGTTTCCAGTCTTTATGCTAAGCTAAGGTGTCTTCATATTTACCGTACAGCCATGAGAGTGGTATCAATCTTCTCATCTAACTCTCGGCAAGAAAGTGACTAAGAGTATTTTCCAAAATGTCAAACTTTTCCTTTAAGTCCAGAGTGCTCCATATGTGAGAGAAATGTTACATACAACCAAGTTAGCGTAGAGCTCCACTGGCTTCAGTTTCTGTATGACACTAATGTCACAGCCTTGTTCACTTGAGGGTGAAATGGGAGACCACACAGCTCACTAGAGCAGAAACACCCAGGGAGATGTATTTATTGAACCTGTCCCTCAGACTTGCTTTCTTCTGGCAACATTCGGTGCTGCTGGCTTTCACCCTTATTTGGGTTGTTGATCACAGGTTCTCCCTGAGCAGAGTGAGCAATGTAGTCACTCTCCTCTGCCTGTTTCTGTCCAGGACAGATCCTCTTTTGGATCAGCGTTATACTGGCCTCAGACAATTCCTGTCTCAGATTTCAGTTAAAAAGTGTTATCTTGATGTTGTGTAGTTGTAGCAATAAGCATAATCATGTGGAACATGCTACATCACATGTCTTCATGTGACAATGCAGCAAATGTGTGCAGAATCATTATTATTTTAGAGAGGTATTTTTTTGTATAGAAGTTGATCCATGTTTCTGACAGGTGTGAAACCTCACCTGCTGTCCTGCAACCCCTCTGCAGGATGAATGATTGAAGAGGTCTGCGGGGATGTCCATGCTCCCTGCTTCAGTAGCTGCTGTCTCATGTTACCATGTTTACCAGCCAGGTGTGTGTAACTAAATTTAACATTGTGAGAATGCTATGCAACAATGCGGTATTAAATTCAGAGTTTAATAGTATTTCAATATTAAAATGTTAAATGGAAATAAGTGGGAGGTATGACAGGGTTAATGATAGTTCATCTGTGTGTCAATGCAGATGTTTAAATGGAAAAGAGCTGAATGACTCATCCCCTATTGATATTAAATCACAGATTATAATTAGATCAAATCCAGCAGCCTAAAGAAAATCTCCGATCACAGAACGCCACAGACACAGATGGCATGAATGTAAGCAGGCGCCTGTTGAAAATGAATGACCGGCACTTGGTTCTGTGTTTTAGAGACTGAATTCTAAGTAAGATGACTCATCCCCTCCTCAGGCCCCTCCCAGGAGGATCACATGAATGGTGAAGTGACTGAATGTGCAGTCCTCTGCCATCTAGTGGCCACCGAAACACACATCCATACCGCAGTAAAACACTTGGGTTGATTCTCGCCTTTACAGAATATTCTAGGAAGACTTTACAAGCATTTGAATTCCTCTTTTACAACAAAGACATGCTGACTGTAAGGTCTGAAAGGCAATATTTTATTAGTCAAAATAAAGTAAATTACTTCCTAAATATCTCAGGCTCAGACTAGAGCCTCTGACAAATGGCTAATATAATTTAAAAAAAACTGACGCAGCTCTTCACAATTATTCACACAGCCTGAGCAAAGCTCACCACATTGTTGCTGATGTCGAAGGCAGTGTAGAGCTGCCGCATGAAGACCTCACCCAGGATCCAGGGGCAAACCCTGTTCTGCACCCACAGGCAGCCCGAGGAGAGAGGAAACACAACATGACCGAAGGCACCATAGCTTAACCACCTCAGAGAGCATGTCTGAGTTATTTATTGATTGGTACCACTTTCTAATATGGCATAGATAAAGAGTTTACATGTAATGCCTTTGTTAATGCTTGATAAATAATTTACACATTTAAATGATTTATAAATCATACTCTCAATATATGCACATACAAGCGCCTCTGCAACTAGAGTAACCTTTATTTGTTCCAGCCTTCTTTGCAGTGCACTCTCTATACACCTAACTAAAACAAATGCACGCTAATACAACAGTCCTGCAGTAAATCCTCCCTGCAGTTACTTTGATGAAACCATGTGAGAAGTTTAGAGCAACCCATAACAACTCAGACATCTGAAATGTGACAAGTTTAAACATGACAAGTGTAGTGAAGTAAAAGTAATATTTCACTGTAGTGGAGTAGAATTATTAAGTAGCATGAAATGGAAATTAGTAAAGTACAAGTACATCAAAATTAAACTTAAGTACAGGAATGGAGTAAAAGTACTTTCCACCACTGGTCAGCAGTTGGCCAATAATCCCATATTAATGTTTTGTCCTCACCTTTATGGTATCATATCCGGTACTCCCTGCTGCAAATTCACTGTTGTATATGATTTAGAAAGGCTTTGTGCCGGCATGAAAAGTGGAGGAAGCTGAGCTGTTGAACTTTGCGTTATCAGCTTGCGACAGACAAGGGGAGATGTAAAGCAGCAGAGGAGAAAGACAGGTGACAGAGAATACATTTTGTTACTTTTTGCTTCATACACAAAGACATAAGAATAAGCCCATTATAATTTCCCAGAGCCCAAGGTGGCATATTCAGATTTCTTTGTTTTTATCTGACCAACAGTCCAAAACCAGGAGATATTCGCTATCACGTGACAAAAAAAAAAGCGTAAAATCTCATATTTAAGAAGCTGTCAGCAAATGTTTGGCATTTGTGGTTGAAAAATTACTGAAACAATAAACTGATTGGTGGCCTGTCACATATGTGGGATCATCACTAAATTATTATACGCTATTATACTTTCCACAAGCAGAACTGGTGCAACTCACAGAGGGAACCCAGAGATCAGAGAAGCTGGTGTCAAAGAGAACTGAGGTGGTGTCCCAACGCCCATCTCTCCATAGTATGTTATCTTTTATCCAAAATAAGACCATTTAGTTAGTGCATGTGTTGCATAGGGCCGAGTATACAGTGGTTGCATGCTACTTACATCTGCGTCAGAGGTCATGGGCACCGCACTCTGCTCATTCAGGGGAAAACATTGCTGCAGGGTTTTATGAAAACTTCCTCCTGTACCTCTAACAGGCCTCTCTCCTCCAGCAGCTGCCTGGCTTACTTCCCTCTCACCAGGGGAATCCTGAACAGACAAACTGGCCCCATTAGCACCTCATAAACGCTGCAGCACAGATCTGAGCGCATAATCACAAACATTTTTGAGAATGTCAGACTTCATGACTTATCTTAAAAAAGGAGTTTCAGCCTGGGAGAGATTTAGGGAAAATAAACGATGGCGTTCTTTGACTAGAAAAGGTCAAAGAACTTGTCTCAGAGGGGTGGTGTGTTTGATCATAAATGGCTACATTTATATATCCCCGTGGACAATGGGAACCCGGGGTCAACCCACCAAACCCTACTGTTAGTGGACAACTCACTCTAGCCCCTGAGCAACATCCCACTTGATGCATGGTTTGTTCAGTTTCTGTCATTAATTGTTCAAGAAATGTCTAAAAGAACTGCTCGAGGCCCTTAAGCTGCAATATTCATTACATCCTAGCACTGAGCAAAACATCCATCCATCCATCCATCTTCTTCCTCTTATCTGGGGCCGGGTGGCGTGGGCAGCAGTCTAAGCCGCACAGACTTCCCTCTCCCCGGACACTTTCCTCCAGCTCTTCTCGGGGAATACCGAGGTGATCCCCGGCCTGCGAGCCACTGATCAAAACACATACTAACAATTTTGGTTTTCTAAAAAGCCTCTCCAGTAGCAGGGCTAAAATGTGACCACCAAAATTCACAACCTGCTTCATACACGCCTAATTACATGTAAGATCTCCAACTAGGAGCCTGCATGTGTCAGTCACTAATTCAGCATCTATGGACCAACTCCGAGAGTAACGTGATGAAAAAAAAAGTGATTTTCACTACTAGATTTATCTCTTTTAAATGTTATAGCTACATACACTTTGCCATTTGTTTTGGCGAATAAAGTTTAGATACATTTTTGTACGAAGCGTCACTGAAGTTATATGAAAATCTCCATTGTATATTTACAGGCCTGTTTTACACCAATACATATAAACCTTACTAATGAAAGCACACCTTCTACAACTTAATTAAACTATTTGATTCAGTTGTCTGATGTTAAAAGACCGATCAACTAGTTTGAGAGTGTGGGGAAGTCCAGTTCTGTCTTTTAGTTCTAGGTTAGATGTTTAATACAGTGCAAAAATAATTTAACAAAAAATGCCTCCCTGCATTAGGCCGCCATGTTGCCATGTACAACATCAAACAGACAGTTAGTGGTTGAAAAGTGCTCCCTTCATTGTGTTGCTGACTTTATTTGACAAAACTCACTCTTTATATTTGAATTCATTCTGGACAATCTGTGAGAAAAATCTAAAGTCAGAAAACACCTCTTATCTTTGTGTGTCACCACTTTTCAAACCCCTTTTTACATCAAGGGGTGTTTCAAGTGATGTAAATGTATATTAATGGCTTTTAAAAGATGAGCTAGAGAAGATAGAAGTAAAAGCCTGTAGACCTAATATTATTGACATTAGTGTGAATAATGTCACATTATAAATTCCTCACCTGTCAACCATAAGTCAACTGGATAAACTTATCGCATTACTTAAAATTACTGATACTGTATCATTTGAGGCACGTCTTCTGTTCATTCTCTGGTAGTTTAATATCGCTCCATCCAACCCTGCCCTCTAGAGGACTGAGTCTAAAAACCAGAACAGACAAATACGTCGTCATTTCAAAATCTGTAAATACTCTTGTTCACTGAAACAAGATGGACGTCATGAAAGAACAAGACATAATGTCAGATTGTGTTTCAAGCCTTTATTCAAGCACACATTTACATCAATATAAAATACTGAAGGTATAAATATGAGGTGAACTTTTTTTAAACAAATTTAAGTTGTACTCACCAAGGCGTAGTTTCTCTTGTCTGATGAATTCTTTGAAAGTGCAACAACTTTTCATCGCCCACTCATAACTTCAGAGTTCACTGAGGCGCTATAGAGCTCGATCAGTCACACTGCAGGTAAATGTGAGTCTTTTCAGGGAGGACAGACAGAGAAGAGTTTTTCTTCCTTTCTCGCCTCCAAACTGCGGTGACAACCTGAAATACTCAACATTTTAATTGTGACCAGCTCGTACTGAAAAATGTTTAGGCACCGTTTAGTTGAAATTCATAGAAACTTTCAAAAAATTAAAAAAGTGAAGGCATTTTCTGAAAGAAACTTTATACAGGATCAAGAGAGAATTTTAAAAGGAAGTGTACCCAATTTTGACTATACAACTCCTCATCACACTAATAATATATACACAGCAAATACAGCATATGTAGGTGCTGCAATCAAATATTTACACTTTGGTTCACTGACAGCTTTCTGGCAGAGTCACATGCAGCACTTGTTCTGAAATACAACGAGAACGTCCTTGAATTTGTTCGGACCAGATGGTGAAATCAGGGGCTGAACTAAGAACAGAGAAGTAGATCCTGACATCGTACAGCGAACTAAAACTTATTTGAAAGACCTCCCTAATGCTTATGGTTCGCCCTGCATATCATCGATTAACTGACCTTTATTGCCCTGATTTCCCCGTTAGCTCCCCCCGACTCAATTGTTAGTTCTCCTGTTCCTAGTTCTTAGCTTCAGGCGAGGGTAGTGCACATTTACTGGATAACTACCGTCTGAACTGTCAGTGGCATTTCCTTTTTCACATTCACACTCCTACTGATGAGTTAATAAGGTTCATCTAAAACTTGGCATTACACAAAGCTTTGACATTATCGCTTCATCACGCCTCCTCTACCCAGTGTAAAGAGTGGCAGTAAACACTCATTTCATTCATTTTCATAAATTGAAACAGCCTGCCTATATATATGTGTGTATATATATATATATATGATAAAGTAAAAAAATATATAGTTAAGTACAGATGCAGTAGTAACAACTTGATGAATCTCAGAGTGTTTAAAGATATATTCCATTAACCAGCTTCTATTTGTTCCCGTTTACTAATGCAGTTTTCCCAAGTTTAGCATTTTATGTCGTTATTTTTGATACTTAGCATTAGATTACTTTGCATTTTATGTGTCAGTAACTCTAGCAACATCAGGGAATTAGAGGCCAAATAGTCTCTGCTACTTACTGACATTCAGCTATGAGCAGTAGTGGAAGGTAACAAAGTATATTTACTTAAGTAAAATGTTAAGCTAATTTACTTGAGTATTCTCATTTTATGCTTCACTACATTTCAGGGGAAATATTGTACTTTTGTGGGTTAGGGTTACCTTTTTGCTGCTGCCTTTATTGTTTTTCATTTAAAGTAATTGCTGCATAAATTGCTGGTGCATTTGGGATCAACACTCCAAAAATATTTCAAATCGGACAAATAAAAAAAGCATCAAAAACCATAACAAAATATACCAAAGAAGAAAGTTGAATCAGCAGAAAGGAACAGTAGTCCTACAGTACATAGACCCTCACCAGCACTGACTGAAAGATACTGACAGAATATTTGACACAAACTACAACTTCATGAATTATTATTATTTTTCTTTAAATCAACATCTCTGACTGCTTTAACAAAAACTCTGCATTGTGGATATTAGTTTGCTTTAGGGACATCTTTTCTCCAACCAGCTTTTAGTTTGTAGTCTTCATAAATATGTACCCAAGTCAGTAGTTTAGGCCCTCTTAATACTTTACCTGTGAAACAGGTGCAGGTACAGCCGGGGTGAGACTCAAACCTGTTACAGCTCCAGGACACCTTGGATCCCGGCGTGGCACCGTGTGGACACCAGAAGCTGCAGGGAAGCTGCTCGCGTCCCGTTAGTTTGGAGATGAAGCAGTGGTGAGCAGGAACAGCACCGTCTTGATGATACACATCCTGCAGCAGATTCGGACCCAATGATAGCAGGAAACTCTTCACTTTGCTTTCATATGCAGTTTGGCACAGGAGGTTTTTTTTGTTTTTGTTTTTTTAAAGTGTGTAAATCAGATCAACATTTCAGCTAAAGATTAGGATTCCCTGTACAGGCAATCTCTTCTCTTCTGTTGCGTTTCCTTTCCATTTTATGGCAAATAAAGCAGCTGTTGTCTCACCGTCTCAACCTCTTCTCCGAGACACTTTTTGACGTCTGGCCCTAGCACAGAGATCTTCTTCAAAACTCCGGTGCAAGAACAATAAGCAACTACACACATGAACACTGCTCCTTCTTGAACTGCTGCAGACGCCGAACCAAATCTCTGTGTGCTGCTGGAGCCAGATGTGAAAGAAGACCGGGGGCCTTCAAACGCTGCTGTGCCTCCGCTGAGAGGCTGTCAGATGGAGACAGCCCTGGCGCTTTTGGCAGAACTTGGCAGGCGCAAGTTCTCAGCCACACCTCCAGTCATACAGGCCAGAGGCGACTGAGGAATAAGCCACAGATCTGAAGAGACACAGTGACTCTAGATTTGCGTTTGCAGACGGCCTGAAAAAAAAGTATAGTAGTATGGCCAAATTTCAATCTGAGTGGAGGTCACATGAAAAGCTCCTCACAAAAGAGGTGATTCAACAAATGATGATCACAGAAATGGAAAACAGAACCGAGAGGCTGACCTCCCTTGATTCTCACACTTCCTCCTCTCCTTTCTGCTGGGAAGGCTCCTGCTGTCAGAGTGACAAAGCCTTTAGAGTTTGATAGACAATTCCAAGAACAGAAAAGGTCACAAATGTTGTCTTCCGAGGCACTCGTGTTTCCCACGATAACAGTAAATTTATTGAGACAAAATCAAGTGCATGTTGCCCTTTGCGAGGGGGGGGGGTGTTTCTGACAGGTATACTTCTTTTAGGCCCATGAGCACTGATGTTCTCCATTTCTCTCTCCAGATATCCTGAGTATACAAATCTTTTTTTCATTTGAAACACAGAAATCAAATCAAAGCATGAAAAACAATCACTAACAGTCCTTTCAGAAGAAGGCGTGTAAGGCCACTGGAGAACGGCCTCCTGTCCTCTGATTCATTCAGATAGTACAGCAATATTTTCTACTTATAGATTCCTGATATTCCAGTTATTAGAGATGTGCATGGCATACATATAGCTCTTAATTTATAGGTTACATCATCTTTCTTTAAACAGTACATGCTTTGTTGGGGTAGTTATTGTACTTAGTGGATTATAACATAAGAAAAGTGAAGAGCTTGATCAACCAATCACTGTTCAACCTAATTGAATATGATGCAAATAAACACACAATTTAAAAAGGGCTGGACACAAAAGCAACCCCGTATAGTATAACGGCATTCAAAACAACACGCCTACAGTTTTGCTGAGACTAAGTGGAGATGATTAAACTCCATGGTAAAAATATTTATAGATGAAATGATTTGTTAACAGACAGATAATTAATAAGCAACTATTTTGATGGTTAATCATCTATTTTCAAGCAAAAGTGGCCAAAATGTGATGGTTCCAGCTTCTCTTACGTCACAGTACACGGAATATCTGTGGGATTTGGGCTGCTGGTAGGACCATAAAAAGCTATTTGAAGACATCACCTTAGGAAAATATGGATATTTTTCACTATTTTCTGATGTTATACAGACCAAATGATTAATCAAGAAACGAACCAGTTGCTTAATCAATAATGAGAAGTTGCAGCCCTAAATATCAGCATATAACCTAATGCAGTTCAATACAACAACCTGAATCTCCTCTCTAACATCATTTCAACAAAAACTACACACACTTAGCTTCATAAAGGCAATATTCTTCGCTTGGTTATTGTATAGAGCTGCATTATAATGCACAGGTGCTTGTGTCCACCCCTACATACACGTACCAGTGGTGAAAAACAGACGGGAAAAACTGCATTAATTTCACCTTGTAATGTTACATAACCTCCAGATGTGGCTCAAAAAGGAGCATTGATATTAATCTATTATACTAGAACCCTTGAGGCTCTTATGTATTGTAACATATCAAAAAATTATGAACAAAATAGTTCACGAGGCCAGATACCAGGACTAAGACAATGTTTTTGTTTTAATAGAATTGCTTTTTCCTTTAGCTTTAAGCAGGACTGGCCAAAACTGTCAAAAATAGAAAGGCTGTTATAATGAAACTTTGAATTAGGAAGTATTTAAAATGTTTACTTAGTCAGCAAAAAAGTAATACAGATGCACATCTGGAATATGCCTGGGTAAAGCTTTGGAGCAAAAATACATATTTCATTCATCAAAAGAAAATCTAGCCTTGCTGTACAAACATTGTAGTACTACAAACGTGTTGACACTGACCAGTTAAATCCATGCTGAATACAGATAAAATGAAGGCTAAATACTCTGCTTTCTATCTTAAATTCATTTTTTGTTATAGGCAGGCATTGTATGACAGGACATAAAGGAATTGTGTTTCTCTTTAAATGAGATAAGGCAACATATAGTACTGAATCGCAGAACTGTAGCTTGCTCTGAATTTCTTTAAGCAGAGTACCCTTCAAGCAATGTACATTTATATCAATTTATCAAAATGTGTTCAATTCAAAGTGAGTTTCATTTCTGTAAACCTTCAGCAGTATGAGATACAAGCAAGCTACCAAGGGAACTTAAAATCAGAACCCTGTCATTTACGGTTATTCTGCTTTGTTGTCATTACTTCTCCCTGTTTTTACAACTCACAGTTTAACAGTCCATGAGTGGGAAAAGAAACATTAAGAATTGGCACTTTTTTTTTTATGATGCTCCTCTGATAATGACCATCAACATGTAGTCATCCTCTGATTTGGCAAAGGCTTTGGCAGAGGCATCCAAGAACTGCTGTGAGAACTCGCATGGGGGGAAAGCGTGAAGGACTCCTCCGTGGTCCTTGTCACGGCTGCCCCCCACAGGGAGGCTGATGATGCCGGCCGCCTGCTTCTGCTTCAGGTAGGACACGAGGTTCTTCAGTGGTCTCTCAGTCGAGCTGCTGGCGTCCTGGACCCCCCCATCTTCAGATTTCCCAGGCACGGCCAGGAGGATGGTGTATCCGCCGGAGCCGGCGGCCTTGATGCGACGGGAGACTTCATCCAGCTTGGGCTGGTCCAGGCGCAGGCGCTGGCTGATCTTCAGCTGGGAGACTTGACCCCCTGCGGAGCCCTCCGCCAGCAGGCTGGTAGCCACTGACATGTCCCCCTCCAGCAAGTGCAGTGATGTGGGAAAGCTGCTATTCTTCAGCAGGAGGACGCCCTGCCAGGCCTGACTCAGTTTTTGTCCCCCTGCTGCCAGCGTAGACTGCTGGCCAGACTTGGAGGAAGGTTGTCCTAAGCGATCCTCCTTTCTCGCTGGGCTCTTAGAGAAGTCACTGGCTTTGTGTTTGCGGTCCTTATCAGAGCAGGAGCCTTGCTCTGCTGGGCTAACTGTTTTTCGTCTCTTGTCTCCAAAGCCAGTGTCTTGGCGCTCTCTGACGGGGGAGGTTCTGCCAGAGCGAGGCAGGCGTTCAGGGTCACTGTAGCGTCCCCCGTCTCGGCTGCTCCCTCCAGGGCTGCGCTCTAATGAGCCACCATGACGGCGCAGACCATAGTCACTAATGTCAGGTGAATGATCCAGCCGGCAGCCATCATCCAGAGGTCTCCTTTTGCGGCCTAGATCTCGGTTTTGGAACTCACGCTCACTTGACCAGGTCTCACGGGAACGCCTCTCCAGACGATCTATGGGATCGAGGCCTGCCCCCCGCATCCTGTCGTGGACACCCAGGCCAGACCACTCAGCACTGGGGTACAGATCCCTGTCTCTGAAGCGAGCAGGAAGTGGAGGGGACCTCTCCCTCACTCTCACTTCATCAGTAAGGCAGTGGGCAAAGGGCTCAGGTACTAAGTCATAGTGTGGCAGGGGGAGGGGGAGCTGCACGTACTGCTGCTGATGGTAGCGGTGCTCTGTGTCTGCAAAGTCCACTCTGAGTCTCCTGTCAGGGCCGCCGAGAGGGAAGCCCCTCATGTTAGTACATGCAGCTTGAGCAGCATCCAAACTTTCATACTGGATGTAAGCCCACACCTCACCTTTCCTGTAGTCTATGGTCCTGATGGTGCCAAAGCGGTCAAACTCCTTGGCTAGTGCAGCGAGTGGAACCCAGGGTCCAAGGCCCCCCACCCACAGCCTGGTCGTGGGTGTGGGCTTACCATAGCCGATTTTGATTGGATTGTGGCCCACCACTTTCCCTGACATCGCTAATTTGGCATGATGGGCCATGTCAAGATTCTCAAACTTGATGAATCCGTAGGTGCTGCTCTGGCCTCTCACTGCCCGCTTTATGTCCACTTCTGTTATCACCCCAAACCTGTCAAACGCCCTCCTCAGGTCACTCTCCGTCACACTGACGTCCAGATTTCCCAGAAACAAAGTCCTGTTTGCCCTCTGGTCATCCTCAGGGCTCATCAGGTCCTCGTCGCGGTACACAGCACACTCGGGGATGAACGGGGCTCTATTCCTGGCATCATACACTGAAAAATCTCTGTCTCTTTCCAGATCTCTTAAGTGAGGTGGTGGGGGAGGAGGGGGGAGACGGCCCAGAGCCAGCTGCTGTAACCGGTAGTCTCTGTACCCCAAAGCAGTGGGAGACAGGGGTCTCTGAGCGTGGAGATGCCTCTGTCCGGAGGGGAAATCGTCTTTTGAAACAGGGGAGCGGCTTATGCGTCTGTTCAGGTAGACTGTCTCGATTTTCAGAGGCCGGTCGTACAGCACCAGTTTGCCGCGGGCGTGTTTGGCCGCCCGGGCGTCCTCAGGCCTCCTGAAGTTCACAAACGCCACTCTCTCGTCGTTTTCTCGGCTTATTTTAACACTCACGTCCCCAAACCTCTTGAACTCATGAAACAGTCCGTCCTCTATCTCCTCGTCGTTCAGCTGAGTGCCCAGTCCGCTTATTTTGAGAGTCTTGTACTCACTGTCGGGGTTTGACGGAGGCCGTGGGTCGCTGCGTGAACCGGACCTGGATGTTTCCCCGGCGATGTCAGCGCCGCCGTACGGCTTGTTCACCGCGACAACTCCGTAGTCGTAACCGCTACCAGCGCGAGTGGATGAATTGTGTCCGTCTGAATCCCTCATGTCTCTTTTCTCGCTGTGTAAGCTTCTCCTGGATAAAGCGCCGCCCTGAGCAGAGCCGTTGCTGCCAACAGCCGACAGGGCTCCGCTCTTCTTGCCGCTCGGGTGGCTACCTCCTCGGTCTCTGCTGTCAACTGGCGCCCGGGAGCGTTTCTTCACCGGCGATCGCTCCTTCCCCTTCATTTCCAAACGGTCGATATCTGCAGCCGAGAGACACTAATCTGTGTAAATATACTCTCTCTGTCACTGAAATACTCCTTAACTATCTCAACTTCTGCGCGGTTTCCACTTCACTCTCAAGCGAGCGACAAAACCGCCATGTTGGACTAACTACTGTACAGGAAGTCCCGCCTTTGCGCCTGCTGAAGAAGATGATTGGCTGCACGGGCTGTCACTCATGTGAACACGAAGGCCGTTCGCCTATTATAAACGAGGGCGTGGCTCTGCTGTGGGGTCAAAGTGCAGTCCTGAAGGCTGAGGCTGGTTTGACAGTGACAGCACGATAGTTGTGACAGGCGAGAGCAGAAGCACGAGCCGAGAAAAACGGAAGTTCGCGTTTTAGATTAGTCTAATTTTCGTCTTGAATGAATCCATATGAATTAAAATACTTAATTGATTTAGCTTACGTGTAGGTAGGCTTTAGCATATCAGAGTTGGAATAAATTGGTCTGGTAAAGTGTTTTTATAGGAAGGCTACATGGTGTCCTTGAAGTAAGGACACTGAGAGTGTATTGAGTAATAGAAGTCAGGAAAACAGCACTTCATTTGAAGTGAAGGAGAGGCGTGCTGTTACACCATGTAGGCCAAGGATCTAACAAGCTGTTTGCATTTGTGCAGTGGTGCATCATACCTGTCCTATCCAGTGAAAACCATGCATCTCCAAATTTGGGGATTTTGAATTTTTGTTAATTGAAGTAATTGAAGGACGCATAAGTGCTCCTTTATGGGTTGAGAACATGTTCCTACTTCCTAAGCTAAATAAACTTTTTAAACAAAGAACAAAACCTTGGATTAGCTGGAAAATGCATCGTCACATCATTCTGAGCTCATGAAAAGTTAACTTTTTAGAGATACGTGGTTCTCACAAAGTCAGCGACCCTACAAACATATGATGATCTTATAGAATATGATGCATTGCTGCAGATTAAACTACCCAATAGTATATAAAGTAGTTACAATTTGCTCAACCTTAAACATCTACAGCAGTAAAATGCAACAGACGCATTAGCAGTAAAAACACCATATATTATAGTAAAACACTGACAGGGGACCATTTTTCTGCATAATGTGAGTACATTTAGGTGATAATACACATTTACCTATGGTTCTGAATGCAGGATGTTTACTTGTAGTGGAGTATTCTTACAGTGTGATATTGCTACTATTACTTAAGCAAATGATCTGAATACTTCTTTCACCACTGGCTGTGGAACTCAAAAGAATCAAGATTGCAGTTTCTATTGTACATCGTACTTGTGTGGAGTATTGCAGTATTACTTTAATAAAGATTTATAGACTGATTCATTTTTATGGTAAGAGGGACAGAAACACCCAAGATAACTTCTGTCAGGTGTTGTAATTCTTAATATATATGATATATTTTCCGTACTTGTATTAAGGAGTGGAAAAGATGCAAAATAAATCAATTAATGGGGCATTTATGTCTTTTAAAGGGCATAGTGTGTATATTTCTGCTTATCTGTCCCACTGATTATTTTAGACAGAAACCTAATACATTTTTACGATGACAATACAAGTTCAAACTGTGTTTAAAAAAGTGAACAGGCTGTGAGTAACAAATGAAACAGAGATTATAAATGTATGGGTGTGTCTGTTGCAGCTGCACCCCTGTCTGCCTGCAGGATACTGAACAAACACGTTTTTACCACTAGGGGGCAGAAAGGTTCCTCCTAACAACCACATCAGCTGCAGTTTATCACTGATACAGGAAGGTGAAGCATTAACTGTCCAGCAGACGACAAAAACGTTTGTATTATGTTTATTGACTGGAAGGACACTCGGTCACTTATAAACCTCAGCCAGTGTGTCTCTATTTTTTATACAGTTTATGGACTCTGTGCCCCATCTGTCTCCTTGGAAGATTTGTTGGCTATTGTGCCATCACTGCTCTGCATAAAACATGAAGAAACTACGAATCTTTAAATATAAAACATCTAACTATGTGATTCTATGCTCTTCAAAACAGACAAAAATTATTCAAACTAAATTAACTTCAGTTAGTTATTTGTCCAAATCAAACACACTTCTTATGGTGCTGTTTATGTTCTGTGTATTTATGTTCTATTAAATAAAATTGAAACGACGTTATAGACAAATTCCAAAACATAATCGAAATAAAAAAAACAGAACAAAAAAACATACACACATCACATTTATATTATTCATTACTACATGCAGTACATATTGTACAAATTCTAAAAGCTTTACTTACCATAGTAACTAGTGTTCCTGTAATACTGAAATTAATTTAATTACCTTCTATAATATCCATACAAAGTCTAAATGTCCTGTTACGCTCCTTTACAGCATCAGTTCAAGAACATAATGTACCTCCTAAAGCCTCCCCATTTGGTCAGATAATGACTTGCCCTTCAGATAATTTTGATTGAAATGAGTTTAAGAGGCGAGTTAGTTTTCATTTCAATGGGGTGCTGTTACTCTTGTTTTTCTTACAGTAATTACACTGCTCCAACCCAAGCTGCAATACAGCCCGACCCATCATCCACACTGTACCAATCTGTGTAGTCCGTGGGGGACTTGTGAATGTATGAGCTTTTTTATTATTATTGACAATACACAGGAATAAAATGCTGAGGCATGTGTGTAGGGCGCTCTCACGTGTAGGATTACAGCTTGCAGGACAGCAGGGGGAAGGTAGTCGTCCAGTTATTAAACTGTGCTTCTTTAAGGACAGAAAAAACGGACAATTCAGAAACGTCTGTCTCCACTTTCTTTATGTTCCACTGTGACACACAGACACAATGTCTGTTTTCTTCAGCCTAATTTCCATTTCTTTATCTGAGTTTGTTGAAAAACTTGTTGAATAACTTCTGTTAATGAAATGTTGTTTTTCTCTGCCCAGGCTACCACAGAATATACATATTCATTTCCAACAAAGTTCACCTTTGCAAATCAAAATGGCAAAGAATCACATCTCAATAATTTTTTAGGGACTCACCCTTCTGGTTTCAAATTGTGTCATATTCATTTTTAATTATGTGTTCTCAATAACGTTTAATCTGGGTCCTTTTTCTGTCTCACTGAGTCTGACCATATTATTTGTTGCATCAACCTTGTTGCACCAGCAACACTTACTAAAAAAAAAATACAGTGTGCTTTGCTGCAGGGGTATTTTAAAAGGATTATGTTGGTCAAAAGAATGGTGATGGGATCTTTGCCCTCAACACTGCGAGCTGGACTGGCCCCTCTTTGAGAGACCATCTGCTGAAGTTCTTCTATAGACCGTCACATGACCCAGCACAGGCCCAGTAAGGCAATCTGCCACCCAGTATTAAAATGGGTTTAAGTGTGTCTATAATATGAGGGGGGGGGGGATTTGTATCTGCTTTAAATCTCATCCCAATATCCAGGTCAGTTGTTTGTCCTTCTCAAATGGAGCAACCAAAACATTCCTCCATCAGTGAAGAATGTCACCAAAATTGTGCTTACATATAAAATGCTGGCAAACTTATCAAAGAGAATTATAGATTATAGTTGCTGTGCATGTTCACACCAGTAGTTAACCAACAGGAAGCAACCTACACACTCACAGTGAAACTTTCGATCACTTTTAAATACAATACTTTTAAAAAGATTAACGATGTTTTAGACAATCTCAAATTCACCAAGGCTGCTGCTTCCACTGAAATCTGAAACCCTGAATATCTTGCAACAGTTAGGCGTTTCATCTGTTTATAACCAAAAATAGAATGCCATGCGGGGTTGTTTGTTAATGAGCTGTCAAAGAGGAAATCTGCAAAGGATTAGTGAGGAAAAACAGCTTTTAATGAGTTTCTATTTTTGTGTTTCACATTAAGGTGAACAGCATTGCCTGACCCACTGCACCCTGGCTTTCATGTGAGACAGATGCTTAGTAACAGATCTGTTTGTACGTTTCTGTCATCAACCAACCAAAATCAACCAATATTTCACCTGTCTAACCTGCACCAGTGTACAGTCCTTCATGAATTTCCATGATGTGGACAATCAAACAGAGAGCTACCTACGTATGTTGAACAGATTGTAAAGCCCTTTGAGGCAAATTGTGATTTGTGATATTGGGCTATGTAAATACAATTGAATGGAATTTATTACTGTGTATCATCACTATAGTGACACCCAGCACCCAACTGGTTTTTAAATGCATCTGTTATGTTTGTTACTGTATCTTGATGCTGATTTAATGACAAGTACCCTCATTTTTATTACAACCTGTGTAAATAAACACGCCATCTTGGAATGTTGCTGAATGGCGGTGCACCGCAGTGTGTCTGTTCAAGCCCGACATGACCCACTTTCTCCACTGTCTGAACACCTGCACAACACCAGCACACCCCCGCGCACTGATGCACTCTGGGAAAGCAGGAGGTGCTACGCTACTGAGAGGATGCATGGACGGATAAAGCAGAATGCCACGACTGTTGGGTGTTTTTTGAGACATGTGACATAAAACCAAGTTATGCATTAATTAAAGCCCTTTGTTCATTTCTTCATCTTAGGGGGAAATGAACATACATGAAAAGTTCTTGTTTTTGTATTTTCTTAAAATAATATATATTTTGATTTGTTTCACACAGTATTGCACAGGTTGTGTAGTAGTAGTGTGAGAGAAGAAAACGGACAATCCAACATCAATGAACTTCCACCCTTTTGGCTCAAAGAGTAATTGAATCATCAGTGCATTGATCAGAGAGAGCAATGTCATGCATGTGGGCTGACACATGTAGACATCAATTGCTTTGACTTATACATTCACATCCGTCAAACGCGTTTACATTCACTTGCCTTCTGCAGGAATTACAGCTTAGATGTGGTTATGTTTGTTCAACTGTTTGTACTAAGAATAATGGACTAGACAAGTGATACCACAGAGCCAAGTGCTGGCTGAAGCTTTTTTTAGGAGGTGAGAGTGACCCAGACAGCGCAAAACACGAGAGGGAGGGGTGGGGGAGGAAAGGGATGGGAGGGAGGAATATAAATGAGACTGGGGTGAAGGAAAAGTACTGGGCGGATGTGGTGGTGCAGATGCAGAATGCATGTGCACGTGAGTGGAAGTGGGATGGGGGAAGCACAAAAGAAAGCGAGTGCTGCAAAGCAGCGGAGGAGACATTGTGAAGTTAGAGGCGGCTGAAGGTGAACAGCAGAGAGGAGTAGAAATGTGCTGTGAAAGGTTGCTGACGTCAGATACCGAGGACCCTGCAACCACAATCATAGAGGATATTTGACGTAAAGATTCCAGAGAGACAGTTTTTACAACAAGAGGAAGGACACTGCAGAGGGATTGTGACTGGGAGCAAAGAAAAGCATGCTGGTGATGAAAATGTGAAGTAAAATCAAGATAAATGTAATAGAAACAAATCTTAGAGAAAGAAAAATGAGTGTAGTAATATTCCAACCTGGAAAGCTTGTCAAAGAGAAATGTTAAAGACTGTAAATTCAACCCTGACAGGAAATACTGTCATTTGAGCTTTGCTGGTGTTCAGTTTTATGCTGAGTTCATTAGTGATGCTAGCAATGTCAGTCTGTCGATTGCTCCACCACTTTGATCCTGACTGAAATATCTCTACAACTACTGGATGGATTGCAATGAAATGTTGTACAGATATTTATGGTTCCCAAAGGATGAATCCGACTGACTTTACTGATCCCCTGACCTTTCCTCTAGCGCCACCATGAGGTCGACATGTGTGGTTTTGCGTGAAATGTCCCAGGATGGATTGCCATGAAATTTGGTACACACATTCATGCCCCCCGGATGAATTGTAATGGTGATCTTCTGACTTTTCATCTATTGCCATCATCTATCCCACACTGTATGTTGGTTTATGAAAAAATACCTGCAAAACTAATGACATGCCCATCAGACTCGGCTGTAGACATTGTAGTGCTATTTAGCATATGTTAGCATGCTAAAATGCTAAACTAAGATGGTGAACACACAGTAAACATTACACCTGCTAAACACCAGCGAGTTAGCATTGTTATTGTCAGCATGTAGCTTTAGCATTGGCTCAACCCACCACTGTGCCCATAGTACAGCCTCACAGAGCTGCAGCAAGGTTGTTTACATCTGGTGCTGAATTAACAAGAACCAAGGACAAATCTCTAGGGTTTTACAATACCACAAACTGCTGATTATCTCAGTGTGTGAAGTTGAAAAGAAAGGTTTTAAAGTATATACAATAAATGCAGGTATGAGTAAAAGGACATGGGGTTAGTGAAGGCAGAACAAAGCTGCAGCTCCTCCGACCCAGATGTTGGAGTCATTTGCTAACCAGAGAGGGCAGCAGTGCCACTGTGCCAACAGTCCCAGAGGCCTACAAGGCTGCTGATGCAGGCTTAATAAAAGCCTGAAAAATTATGTGTATATCATTGAGTGGCACATCGCTGTCCACTTAGCGCTGCCCTGCAGCACTACAGTACTAGTTTGTGTGGAAGAAGACAGTGTTACTCTACTGCTACATGATTTTAATCCTTGTTTTTAAACTTTATCAGACTTGATCATCCTGTTAAGACTTGTTTCAGTGTGCTATCTCAGATATGTCTTCCATTTTCACCTCTCAGGTATCTTTTCAGACATTTTCTCCCATGAGACGAGGTGACAAAAAGGTTATGGAAGCAAAAGTGGGGTGAGGAAACACTGCAGATGATCATCTTTAATCCACTGTACACTTCTAAAACTCAAAGAGGTAGAGTGTAAGAAAGAGAGTGGGAGGAGGAGGTATCAGTATAGTACAACTAGGCCTACTTAAAATTACTTGGGATTTGGATTAAATAAATATTAATCTCCATCTGTTACCTATAGGATGCCACAGAAACTTCAGAGACCATAGTTTAAGCAAACAGGACAGGAAACCTAGCAGGTCACACATGTGTGTGGATGTTTGAAATGTGTTTTGTTGTTCTCCAACTAGGAAAAAGTAGATTATCGAGGGAGGAATGCAGAAAGGAGAGTGCTGAAATGAGACAAAGTCTGTCATATGATCCTGAGGTTGCTGTGGCAACTGCTCCCAGTAGTCAGCTCGAAGAAGGTGCGTTAAAAGCGCCACAGAGCGAGGACCAGCTTTAGAAACAGGAAATAGGAAAGACAGATCAGACCCTGAGCTCATCTTGGATGCTACAATCTGGTGTGGATTTTAGTCTAGCCTGAACAACATGCTGCTGCAAAGCAGCACAAATACAGGGAATATAAGATGTACTGTAGAGGTCATCTCTTATGTGAAGTAAGTTCAAACTGTATTAGTGCTTGTTAAACAGGATTTTGTTCTCACAGAGTTTAATTCCACATATTTACAACCCTATGTTATGGTATCATAACTTAGACCAAACTCCATAATGATGCAGATGAAGAGAAACATCAAGAAGCTAGTGAGGAAACGCATCTGATTGAGACGACCAAGGAGGAGGGAGACATCTGGGAATGGGGCATGAAATAAATCAATACGGTCAGGATGAAAAATGGCCACTCGATGGTGCCTTCCTCCCCTATCTCGGTGGTATTGAAGAATATTCTGGTTCCTGGTGCATGATTTATGGTCCCCTGGGTGACTGTGTCTGCTGCAGTCATGTCGCATGTCCAGTGTTTAATAGAGAAATGACCACCCAGTCCAAAGACAGGGAGATAAAGCTGTTAGTCAGTGATCATTAGAGAGTAGTCATCTATGAAGAGAGTAACACATTTACATTCCTTTGATACTTTAAGTACATTACGTACGTTTACTTAAGTACATTTGTGAATTCAGGACTTCTACTTGTAATTGAGGTTTTTCACATGATGGTACTGCTACCTTTACATAAGTAAATGATCTTACACCACTAGAAGGTAATACTAAGGCATTTGCTCTTTTTCCAGTACAAAATGTCCTTCTTTTCTCCCTTTCACTGTATTATTCATTTATTGTTCATATATTTATTATGAGTTTTATTCATTTATTAATGCTTATTCATTGTTGAGCAGTGGAAAAAGGCTTGCTCATCTGCTTCTCAGTGTGTATGGTTGATACCAACAGCTAACTGTGTTTTGGGGGGGGGGTGCAAACAAAACCTCACTATTTTTGTGCACCTTTAGAATATGAGGGAAGGGTTTCTGTGCATCCCATACTGCTTTCCTGACAGGCCAGTGTTGAATGAATGGCTTCAATTTTTTTATCAATTGAAATGGGAATGACGAAAGCTGCGTCACACAATCACTTCCTCAGGTAGGAGTGGATAACCTTGACAAATCCGCGCACAGTTTTGCCCTTTATCCCCCTCCCAGCATCTCACCTTCCCGTTTAAAGATGCCGTGATGACCGGAAGTCTTTCAAACAACAAGTGAGTGAGTGCCAGGTGTTAATTTGTCATTGTTGGTGATGAGCAGCACTTTGTGCGTCACGGTGCGCCCCGGACTCTCCACCCTGCATGTCAATTGAAGGCAGAGCAGCATGTGATCCTCCGTCCTCCAGCGTCCTGTGAGCGCTCAGTCAGTACCACACCGACGCACGGCGGATGTATTCATGCCTCTCTACAGATTTCCTCTGACAACTGCGTTCATTATACACCTTGGATATTGTTGATCGTTGTTAAAGACTCACGGTGAGAAATAATTTTATTTCTAACATCCCTCCATCCCTCTTTCTGAGAGGCAAAATAGGTCACCTGCATTTCAAAATATGTACACTGTTTATTTCTGCAGAAAGTTCAGACAGCTGGAAAAGAGTTTCAATTGCTTTGTTATGTGTCTTAAACGCAGAGCCAAACGCTTGTTTTGAGTCATGTGAGGTTGTCTATTATCGTGTAACATTTGCATCATGACCGAAATGAGCTCTAGTTTACACAGAGGTCAGAAAATAATCGTGTTTGACCTTGATTGTTCGTGTTTAACAAGTCGTCGCATCACTCGTGAGGGACTTTAAAATCAGAGATGACAAAACACTGGGCGATCAGCATCAGCACCAGATGTGTCACCTGGTGTTCACAATGAGTGATCCCTGTGGTGGTGTTGCTGAGTGAAGCCAGCTGTTCTGTGCAGCTGTATTTTAGAGTTAAAAGAGGTTGATGTCCTAATGCTTTAGAGTAGAAGTGGCTTCGTTCCAGGTCATTCATTTTTTAAAGTTCTCAGATCTAATGGGCTGCTGCCAGTAAAGTGGGGATGAGATGGTTGTTAAAGGCTTCAGAATTTTAATACATTGTAATTTCCACTGTGGAACAGCTGATTAACCATTTACTGTGTTCAGACTTGTAAAAGAGGCTGGTAATCACAGGATCGGTAATCGATTAATTAACAAGTGTGAACATTTAAACAGGACTGATTACTGATGCTGATACCTGCAGGGTCTGCTGTTAGTCACATGTTACATCGTGTTACTGGAAGTGCATGGAAACCTCACCACTTTCTATTAAAAAATAACTCATATTAATCACTGGGAATGCACTACACCTGTATAACTTTTACAAGTATGGTCATGATTTTGTAATGTCTGACAGTGAAAGCGATGATGTGTAAGAGCATGTGTTCACAGTTAGGGCTGAACTTGTGACTTTGTTGGTGCTGGAAAGTTACCAGTGCAATTTCGTAACAGGGATTTCTATGCAAAAACAAGCTCGCATGGCAACAATGAAGAGCTACAACAGGTAATACCTGCAGTTTTATTTATAGTCATTCAGATATGTTGCTTGTAATACATTGTGATGATTACACATTTTTTAATAGTATGTCAAGCTGAGACGATTTGTCAATTAATCAATTAGTTGATTGACAGAAAGCTAATCAGCAACTACTCTGATGATCACTTAAATCATTTCAGCTTCTCATTTGTGTTGTTTATTTTTTGATGATTAAGTAAATTGTTAGCTTCAGCTCTAGTCTTGGTGCACCCATTCTTAGAGTATCATGTCCCAGAACATGGAGTCACAACAGCTGCATACATACATGGCACACTGTTTTCCTGTACAGCAGACATTGTGTAATTCCTTAAAGAAACTACATCATTGTTGTTTCAATATAGAAAATTACTCTATAATGCATCCTCTGCTGTGGATGTGACATTTGTCCAAGTCACAGTTCACAGTTAAGTTGGTCATAGTAGAAGTCATGTACAGTATGTGGTAGTGTAAAATACCCTGCATATGCTTTCCTTTATGACGCATGGAGAATCTCTGAATAGGCAAGAAAGAGAAACAATATACAAGATCAGGCAGGTATTTGCACAGGTTATATGGTCATACAGTCCTTCCGTTTAAACTACTGAAAATAAACATCTTCTTCCAAAGACAAAGATCAACACAGGAGAAAGATAACATTGCAGGCCCACCCAAAGGCTTTTTCCTGCAATTAAAAATACGTCTTACTGCGGTATAAAATCCACAGGCAGACTCTTAGCATCGGCTGGGGTCATCTAAACTGCATGTTTTTGGATTATTAGTTTGGTGAATTGATGTGTGATTGATATTACGTGTCTTGAATACCGTAGGATGTGATTGAGTGAGAAGACAGAAAAGCAGCGCAGTGGGCTTTACAGTTAATGCACACAGGATTATGAAGACTTGTGAATGGCTGTGGATTATTGCATCATAGGATCATCTTGACATGCACAGAGGAGGAAATCTGTTGTGGGAGGAAAAATACGCAAGCAAGGAAAGCAAATGCTCATTCTGAGCATGAATTGAGGACTTTCTGAGTGTTTGTCGCTTTTGCCATCGTGAGGAGCTCCGAGGGTGTTTGTGAGGAGTTTATGCTCTTTGTGCGTGTTGTGACGATAAAGGCTCACGTGCATCACTGCTGTTGCAGCATCCTCACTCAGCCCCAGCTCTCTACTGTTTCCTTTAGCCATGAATTTTCCTTCTGCTTTAACAGGACTTTGGTGACTTGATCAGCCAGTACCAACACTGAGAATTAAAAAAACGTGAGATACTTTCTAAATCGTTTCCTCCAGCATGTGAAAAATAACCTACATACAAGCTTTGCAGTGTTGCATTTTTTTAAATGGAAAAACGACTCACTCAATAAGTAATGAACCTACAGAGGGGCCCGTGATGTGGATCAGCAGAACACATGACAGCACTTCATCCAAAGCATCATGTTCACTTCCTCCATTACGTTTGGGTTGAACCAACCACTCCCTGAAAGAGGGGTGAGGATGAATGTTGCTGCGATGCTTCAGAGGATTAGGGGATTTACAGGAAAAAAAGCTTCACTAAAGTTAAGCTTTGCAGAACAGGGAAATTAAATAGAACAATTTGCAGGATTGGGAATTTTTTGGAACCAAAAGCATTGCATGAGAGACAAAGAGCTGTGGTGTTTTGTTTTTTTCAGTGTAAAAATGCCTGTTCAATTTCCTGGTGAGTTTTTTTTGTTGTTTAAAGAATCAGATTAAGTTAACACAGGTGTGACGAATGGTCTCCTGTCTTTATGCTGATTTCCTTGATGGCTCTGGAGAGGCATTACCATGTGTTTCAATCCAGTGTCTTATCACAAGCCTAACCAAGCACTAAATGGAGGAATAATTGTATCAGCGGCTGTGTGAAGTGTTATTTAAGGATCAAAGCCAGGAAAAGTATTTTTATTACTGTACATTAAATGATCCTTCTCAACGGCATGAACCTGACATTCTTATATTTAAAATGTTATTTGTGAGATTTTTGACCAAGGATAGAACATTATTACCTTTTAATTTTGATGATGTCCTTGAAATACAGTTTTGTATTTGACCTTTCCCTTTTTCTGATGCAGGATTGAGGCCCAGACCTGAAATCACTCCTCAGCATCTCCCTTATAGCTACATCCATCCATCTCTTTTCCACTCTCTGCCTGTATCACTTCTTCCTGCTCCTACCAGTCTCTGTCTCGCTCTCTCTTTCTCTCTCCACCCCCACCCCCTTCCCGACCCTGATGCCTAAGAACAGCAAGGTGACGCAGCGCGAGCAGAGCCATGAACACGTCACAGAGTCGGTGGCTGACCTGCTCGCACACGAGGAGCCGCTCGACTACAAGAGCAGCTCCCTGAACGTCGGAGGGGCCGCCGGAAAGAAAGTCCCGCAGATAGAGGTGCCCGAAAACGATGGACGCCCCGCCTGGAACAGCAAATTGCAGTACATCCTGGCCCAGGTGGGCTTCTCTGTGGGTCTGGGGAACGTGTGGCGCTTCCCTTACCTGTGCCAGAAGAATGGAGGAGGTGAGTCACTTGCTTTCACCCAAGCTGCAGTGTTGCAGAAGGCACAAAGTAACTGATCACATTTACTGTCACTGTACTCAAGTTGACATTTACTACAGAGTCTACATACTTACTTACCTTTACTTTTTCAGATGTTTTTAAAATCAGTAACTTCCTCTTAACTTGAAGGCCATAGTGGTAGGATACTATCATGACCCTTTTGGATAGTGAAAAAAAGGACAATAAGTAGACAGTAATTAATGCACGCAGACAGTTTCTCCAACCCAGGGACACTGAGAACAAAGGGCTAAAAGCAACACGTAGAGCGTATACACTGGGATGTTTAATTTTTCTACTAATAAAATGGCATCTGAATATTTAAAAAATATAATCACCTGAACGTTCTAAACATAGCAACTTTAAGTATGTTTTCCATGAGGTGGAATGTGTAATGGAAGGGATTTTCCACACTTAAAATCACATTCATACAGGAAACCCATTTTGTCTGCTCTCCATCATCATCAGAAAAAAGAGAGTTATGGAGCCTTTAAGCAAGAAACACTGAATAGACAAACAACAAGACGTGTAATCTGACATTACTTTGTTCTTGCACTGTATTCTTTAAAGTGATTTTTAGCCATGCAAGTGACGTGCCTCTAGGGATGGAAATGTTGGTTGGTCAGTCGGTCAAAAGTAACAATTCAGAAGTCATTTGCAGCCTTCGACACAAGGTCTTTAAGCAATAATTCAATATGACCATTATATCATGGAATTATATTGTAATCGTATATCGTACGGTATCGTTTCTGTTATCCTCTTATTCTGTAATAATTCAAAACAAATTGTAATTAAAAACTAACAAACTGGTTACTGAAATTCTTGATATTGAATATTGCTCAACCCTATTTGACACAAGTGATTTGCTGTTGAAATCGTTCAGACACGAATGCTGATTTTCAAAAAAAGTCAACATCTGCTCAGCTTCCTGTTTAGCTGTTCAGCTTTAGTAGCTTTGTAACCCGCGACCATCACAGACTACATGCCGCTTCCATTCAGCACAGAAGTGCCAAGAGAGCAGCTGTATTGTGCAGAAAACAGCCAAGTCTAAATATAGCTGCACTATTGATTACTACTGCCGACAGGGCAGGCCGGGCTCAACTGATACTCTGGTAAACAGAAAAGAGCTCGATAGAAAAATGTATGTAACTGTATCATGATGAAGATTTATTTTCGTCTGGGGTTCATGTAATTAGAGGCATACGCAGTGTGAACCTATGTTCACTACAGGTGAGAAACACAGTGTCATCATGGATTGATAGACATGCTACCGCTTACATTGCTCTAAGTTGTAATGTTTTTGTGTTTGCTGCTTTACTGCCCGTGTCTGATTTACTGCATATAGGCAGGATTTATTGTCTATAGAGAGGATTTACTGACAGTAGACTCCCTGACCAGTCAGGTTATGTGACCTGGTGAGGGGCCATTTTTAACTCCGTAATTGTCTGTCAGGCAGCCAATTACAGCCACATTAAAGGTCTGTTTTGTTAGGGAGTTATTGCTGTGTGGGCTCCTGGTCTCTCAATTACATTATTTCTCTTCCACCTCATGTCTTTCGAACATCCTCTATTATTTCTCCTTCCATTGTCGCATCTTTATGCTTGTGACTCGGATATTACACCTATCAAAGCCTCCCGTTTAAATAACCTGTGATGGAGTGGATCTGTGTGAGGAGCCTGGCAAAGGCCCCAAACTCCTCACCACTTTTAACCTCACGATCCGCTCTATTTCAGCTTCCTTGATTTAGCCTTTCGCCTCCTCTCTTCCCTCTGTCTCATTACTCCACCCACTATCAAATGTGTGTGTGTGTGCCACGGGATGTAATTCCTACTTTTGATGTATTAATAGTAGTACATGCTATAAGTCCCAGATGATGATGACTCCCCCGTTGCACATAAAACACAGTTGCATCCTGATTATGCCTCTCTGGATTAAGCTGCAAAGGGACAAATATAGACTTCCATCAAAATGAAAATGAAATTCAGAGAATATTCGTCAGCGGAGCCGAGGACCTTACATTTGAGAGGTTGCAGGAGGAGGGGTGGTTGGGCAAATATATCTCAGTGAATCACCATATCACATTTTGCAAGTGAAACTGATGCAAAATCATTGAATTTAATGTGATGCAGTCTTAAACAGTCGTCATTTAAAACTACAACATACAAGGTGTTTATTTGTTGTTGCCACTGTGTCGAAAAGGTGCTGAGGCTGTTTGTTATGTTGCTGTTGTATCAGACTGCATTATGTTGAACGTTTCTAATACTTTTGGTCCTCAGCATGTCAATAAGGTAGACAAAATATTGAAAAACTACAGCGTCAAAATACAGAATTTACTGTAATTTACAAAACAAGGAAGGAACAAGGAAAATATTAGTCTAAACAAAAGCTGACATTTTCATTGACATGACATAGTACAGGTGTTTGTATTTTTCTGGTTATTTTATTTTCCTGGTGTGCTGAACATCATTGCTGTCCATTTTCCCAATGTTTCTCCCATCTTCCAGGCTGCAACCTGGTTCCACTAATTTGGCCTATGAAAATTAAACACAAAGATCTCCAGCAATATAGCTCAGTGTGTAAAGTGATCAGCAGCAGTAATGTAAAGTATTTATTATTTAAAGTAAAAGATGGGTTTAAATATTTAAGGAAAAGTCCACTCTTACATAATGTGATAAAAATGACATTCTTTAATTCCCAAAGTACCAGCTTAATTTCTGTTAGTTTGTTTAATTTATTATCCTATCTGAAATTAATTTAGTATCTCTGGCAATTGTCAGACAAATACAACAACAAAAGACATTAAAATTAAGGACAGACACCTGTGTTGTTTTTCTGCCAACCAAACATATTGATTCCCTTGGTCTTTGTCTGGGATAAATGCTTCATACGGTGTACAGTATAAGCACAACAGGAATCCTTGTTTTTCAGGTGCCTATCTGGTTCCCTACTTCATCCTCCTCCTCATCATCGGCATACCGCTCTTCTTCTTGGAGCTGGCTGTTGGTCAGAAGATCCGACGTGGGAGCATCGGGGTCTGGAACTATGTCTGTCCCAGTCTGGGCGGGATAGGGATGTCTAGTCTGATGGTAAGGGGAGAAAAGCACATGTTTTTCTTTTTCTTTTTTCTTTAGTCGGTGTAAATCAGAATCATGTCATCTCTATAGTTGTAAGCCTAAAGCATACTCTTGATAATACTTTCTTTAGTCTGCCATAGCTGTTAAAGTGTCTTATGGCGCCCCAGAAAAGCACTTTGACAGCAACGTGGTGGAGAGAAAAAGTGTGGTTCCTCAGATAAGAATCAGGGAGGTTGTAATGGGGGAACAGCTGTCAAACCCTGCAGTTAAAAAGACGCACATCTGCTGACTGTGCACCAGTTTAAGGATAAAAAACAAGCCACTGTTCTGGCTGTGTGTGTGATTTATGAAGGTGCATGAGCAAACAATTTAAATATCTATCTATCAAAGCGACAAACATAATTTGATCTCTAATTTAAATGAAGTATTGTTTTGTATGTCTTGTGCATATTTACAGCATGTAACTATCATGAAACTGATATGGCAATGAGCAGGATAAAGTTACAGGAACATGTGGAGTCACCACAACAGCCTTCACACTGCCTCAGCCTCTCTTGGGTTTATGGGAGGTATTGACGTGTTTGAGAGTGAAAGGTAGCCTTTCTTTAAAGTAGCACGGCTGGCGCAGAAGGAGCTATAAATATCTTGTAGAAGATCAGTGTTGAAAAGAGAGCACTTTAATTATTCATGCTTTCCTCAACCTTATTTAGCTTGTGAATGTCCTGGCTGGCAACACTGCTCTGAAGACTGACAGCAACGTGGGACATGCACAAAGCATGCTGCTTCATTTGCATACTTTTCTCACTCTGTGTAGATCTTAATATATAATTTAGTGGAGGTATAAAATGTGACACCTTACAATGGTAATTTCTGTTGCTGTAATGTATGCTGGCTGTTTACATCACGTAGCAGAGGGCTACTGTAAAATCTCAATAAACAAATAACAAATTGGTTAACCATCGTTTAATCTATCTATCTATCTATCTATCTATCTATCTATAGGTGTGTGGCTTCGTGGGTCTCTACTATAATGTGATCATCGGCTGGAGCATCTTCTATTTCTTCCAGTCCTTCCAGTATCCTCTTCCATGGAGCGACTGTCCTATCAGAAAGAATGGGACACTCGCCAGTGAGTGACCTTAAATACTAACTAACAGACAAGGAAGGTTATATGTGTAGCACTTTTCAAATGCAGAGATAATTTACTGTAAGGTGCTTTGCATACAGCAAAACAATTCTTTAAAACATTTAAAAATTACATTGATTAAAAAATAAAATGCTAACAATTGCTACACAAAGTGCAGCTAATGAAAATGTCATTAGTTTTGTAGAAGATATTTCACTAAAAACCAAAATTGTCAGCCTCATGTTGTCACTAGGAAACGGGGACCACCAGTGTCAGCCATGAATGTCTGTACAAAATGTCATGTCACAAAAGTGGTCGAACACCAAATGACATTATCATCCATAGAGCCATCCTGCTAGCATAGTTAAAAATCACAGACAAGAAATACAATATCAGTGCACAAACAAGTTGCCCCAAATTTAAGTAGAAGTAGAGGGAATTGATTAATCAAAGGCACAGGAAAACCGGAGACGTTTAATGTAATATAGATTTGAAAGTTGGGGTACATTTATATTATAATAACTTTATTTATGTAACACCTTTCAAAACAAAGTTACAAAGTGCCTTACAAAAAAACATAATAAAAGCAAATAAGATACAGAACTTAAGATATAAACATGATTCAATAATTTAAATAATTGCAACAAATACCATCAGATAAAAAAAAACATACGATAAAACTGGGTCTTAAGACGGGATTTAAAGGAGGATGCCGTGTTTGCCTGCCTGTGGCAGGGAGTTCCACAGCTGAGGAGCAACAGCACGGCCACCTTTAGTGACAAGTCGAGATTTTGTAACCATAAGTAGGACCAGAGGATCCCAAGCAGAGATTAGGCTCGTATGGAGTTAGCAAATCACATTATAGGCAGGAGCCTGACCGTTCAGGGCTTTATAAACAAGCAGTAAAATCTTAAAATAATTTCTAAAACTCAAAGCTAACCAGTTAAGGGCAGCAAGGATCGGTGTAATGTGGTCTCTTCTCTTAGTACGTGTTAAAAGCCTGGCAGCAGTGTACATGTAAAATCATCAGGAAGTTGGTTCCATGCATCTGTGCACAACATACAGTAGCTAAATGCAGATTCGATCTAAAGGGAAATACTGGGTTTTATTCCTTAAGGATATAAGAAATGTATTTTGGCTCTAGGCCATTAAGCGGTTTATGATACTGACAAGTTTGTGTTTGTTTTTTGTTTCAAATCGCCCTGTTGAGTCAAATGTCATTACAGTAGATGAACGCATTCGTCTAATATCATGAGTGCGGACATTTTCGGGATTATGTTACAATATTAATTTGTGTCAATTTTATGGTCAATCTTCCTAATAGTATGTATATAGTTGCCACAGTAATTCCTCAATGGGCCACCATGCTACAAGCTTTAAGCCCTGCAGCATCAGTTTATCGACACAGATCGATAAGCAGATCAGACAAACTGTGTTAACTTCCTTACAACCTTCTGTCACAACTTCACGGACATTATCCAGATTAAAACCCTCTGGAGTTCATTTGATTAGAAGTGATAATAACATAACCCTCTTGGCGGCCGAGAAACACTCAGCATGTGTATGACTCAGCAAGGCTGCGGCTGCCTGGCAGAAAGACAGGGAGAGGAGATTCAGCCGCTTAGACTGAAGGACGCTAACGCTGAAGGACAGCAGCAGAGTGTACAACATTTCACTGGAAGCACAGAGACACTGTTTGTGTCCTTCTCTGTATCCAGTGTGACAGACAAAAGATGGAACCAGACAGTCATTAATAAACAATGAATTTAGCAGACGCCATCTTGAATTCATCAGATTTGGATTGTCATACATCTATAAAGAGCTCTCTTGGCATCTGAATGTGTCTGTGTGTCCACATAGATAACTCTCCACCATCCTGCAATATTATGCATTCAGCCACACACACTATATATCATATATCAGATAAAAAGAGAATATATTGTGTGTGTACTGTAAAACACAGTCTCAGGTGTTGTCATTGGAGGTTCATGCTTTGCATACTAAGCACACAGATGACCTTGTTTAGCTCACTTGACGTCTGCGAGGTGTAAACCAGCAGAGAATTGAGATATTGACACTGAGCAAACACTCCCAATCTTATCATTTTTCTCCCTCTGCCCTCTCCATCTTCCTCAACGTGACATCTTAACCCCCCTGCTGCATCTTCCCACCCATTTCTTGTCCTTCATTACCACCCAAACTAAAGCGCCATCTCCTTCTGTCTGCAAAACATACAGTTGTGGAGCCTGAGTGCGAAAAAAGCTCGGCTACGACCTATTTCTGGTACCGCCAGACTCTGAACACCACCAGCAGCATCGCAGAGAGCGGCGGCCTCAACGTGAAAATGACCCTGTCTCTGCTGGTGGCCTGGATCATTGTCTGCCTCGCAGTCATTAGAGGAATCGCCTCCTCCGGGAAGGTAGTGGAGAGGATGAGACAGAAATGGAAGACTATGAGGGCAACCACTGGTTTCCTTTTCCTGAATGTATGTTTTCCCTCTTCCAATTTCACAGGTGATGTATTTCAGCTCTCTTTTCCCATATGTGGTGCTGTTCTGTTTCCTGGTCAGGGGTTTAATGCTGAAGGGATCCGTGGATGGTATCGCTCACATGTTCACTCCCAAGGTGAGACTGTATTTTTAATCAGCCATGTTAGAAACTGCTCAATTATACAGTTTTAATGTGAATTTCTCTCTCTGTCTCTCACAGTTGGAGAAGATGCTGGAGCCCCAGGTGTGGAGGGAGGCAGCCACCCAGGTCTTCTTCGCCCTGGGTCTGGGGTTTGGAGGGGTCATAGCCTTCTCCAGTTACAACAAGATCGATAACAACTGTCATTTTGATGCCGTGCTCGTCTCTTTCATCAACTTCTTCACTTCCATTCTGGCCACACTGGTGGTGTTCGCTGTGCTGGGCTTCAAGGCCAACCTCATGAATGAAAAGTGTGTCGTAGAGTAAGTTCACACCTGCAAAAGCTATGTATCCTCACGCACCATTCATCCTGGAGGTGGGCCATAAAGTTTTTAAGGCAAAAAAATGAAAACAAGAACGCAAAAAAAGTTCGACAATATCAACCACTTATTTGCCACCATGATAGAAAGATAGAAAGTTGTCCAGCCCTTACCTGTATATAATATGTACTTGTTTAAGTTTGCTTTTATTTGTTTAGCTTGATATCTTCATTTAGCTCTATATCTGTATCTGGATCGTCATGTGAATTTGTTGAGTTAAATTCCTTGGATATGTCAACATACCCGACCAATAAAGTTAATTCTGATTCTGTCCCTTTATCTCCGTAGGAATGCAGAGAAGATCCTGGGGTACCTCAACTCTAACGTCCTGAGTCATGATCTGATCCCCCCACATATAAACTTCACCCATCTCACCACATCAGACTATGCTGAGATGTACGGGGTCATCAAGACGGTGAAAGAGGGCAGCTTCGCCCAGCTGGGTCTGGAGCCTTGTGTCCTTGAGGACGAGCTCAACAAGGTGATTCTTTGGTGCAGTCCTGCAACGGCTGGATCCATACCTTGTTTTGACTGTTACCTGATTTCACTCCTCTGACCGTCTCTCTGCAGGCTGTCCAGGGCACCGGCTTGGCCTTTATCGCCTTCACAGAAGCCATGACCCATTTCCCGGGGTCTCCCTTCTGGTCGGTCATGTTCTTCTTTATGCTCATCAACCTCGGACTGGGCAGCATGATCGGCACCATGACCGGCATCACCACACCTGTCCTGGACACGTACAAGGTCCAGAAGGAGCTTTTCACAGGTGAACCTCCCTCTCAGACTCCCTCAGTCAGGACACTATATGCTCTTAGTAGCTGAAACCCCTGATTCAGCACAGCATTAAAGCACATTTGGGAATGGGCTGCATTAGGCTATGTATTATCGCTATGCACGTACTGAATGCAAAACAGGAAACAAAACAGCTTACTGGCAATAAAACCATTTATTTTTTCCATTTTCTCTTCAATTAGACCATAATTTATCCTTTTTTCCTCTGAATGTGCGCTAATTTTTCATCTTCTCTGGGCTTGTTTCAGTGTGTTGCTGCATTGTGGCCTTCATCTGTGGCCTGTTGTTCGTTCAACGCTCAGGGAATTACTTTGTCACCATGTTTGATGATTACTCTGCCGGACTGCCTCTCACTGTAGTGGTCATCCTGGAAAATGTGTCTGTCGCCTGGATTTACGGCACAAAAAGGTACAACTAGCTGTAGCTTTGTGTGTGTGTGTGTGTCTGCAATTCATCATGTTTAAATTTGAATGAAAAAAATAAAACATCCACTGGAACAGAGGAGTATTAACTAAGTGTAAAATTGTATAAAGGGACATGATCATTACTGTATTTTTTTGTCTCTGTCAGGTTCATGCAGGATCTGGAGGACATGTTGGGTTTCCGACCAAATATGATGTATTTCTACCTGTGGAAGTACGTCTCCCCTCTGTGTCTTATTGTTCTCATCTCAGCCACTGTCATAGAGATGGCCATCAGCCCACCAGGATACAATGCATGGGTCGAAGAGCTGGTCAGTCTGTGTTTGTGTTGCCAACTGTCTTTATTTATGGTTTGGGGGTTGTTTTGTACTACAATTTTTACATTTTCCTTTTAAAGGGTTTTCCCTTGGCCATAATCTACCAGGTCTAGAGTCAGTGGGTGCTGTGTGTTTCACTGTATAGTTCTCAAGAGACAAATTAGTGATTTTGGGCTATACAAATAAAACTGGTTTGATTTTAAATGACTTTTTTTAAATTATCAAGTATTTTTTGACACAGTTTATTCTCTATACATGCCCTCAACTTCTTTATCCTGTTTTCAAATCTCATTTTTGTCATAAGGAATTTGAACAAAAGTCTCATAGAGACATAGCTGAGGCTGATGGGATGGGAGTTATTATGCATTGGGAAAAGTGAAATTTTAAACTCATGGTGGCGATGGAGGAAAAGTCAGGGATCACCTGTCCACAAAATTTCATGACAACCCATCTTATAGTTGTTGTTCAGTCTGAACCAAAGTTGTGGACATCCTGACAGATCGACGTTTACCTTCTCTAGAGCCATGCAGCTAGAATGGCTAAAAAAAGGCCACTAGCATTCTCCACTACTGCACAACAAAACAACTTGCTTAACATTAACAGTTTTTACTTAAAGATTTTAATTCTTATGCTTCTCTCCATTTAGAGAAGCGTTTTGTTTTTGGATTTCTTTTTCTTGTTGTCACTAAACCCTCTCTGTGTGTCTGTGTGTCTGCAGGCTCAGGAACGCTTCGAGAGCTACCCTCCCTGGGCACTGGCCATGTGCTTCTCTCTTATCATAGTGGCCATGCTTCCTCTCCCTGTGGTCTTCATCGCCCGTCGCTTCAACCTGATGTCAGACGGCTCCAACAAGCTGTCTGTCTCCTACCGTAAAACCATGATGAAGGACATGTCCAACCTGGAGGAGCAGGATGAGGCCAGATCCATCCTCGGCGCCAAGCCCGGCGAGGCGCCGTCAGCGGTGCTGGCACGCAAAGCCTACCTGACTCCAGGAGGGAACAAACCCCTGGACCCCAACTCCCTGTCTCCAAACATCTGCTACGGTACGAGCTACCAGAACGCTGCCATCAGCCCCACCACACCGACTACACCGGCCACGCCTGCCACACCAGAGTTTGACTCTTGACTTCTGCCCAAACACTCCTCTAACACCCAGTCACGTAGCACAGTTAACCATTCAGCCATAAAGTCTCCACTAGGGGTCACTGCAGTGCAAAGAGTCCCCACCACTGCCCTAATAATGCCATAAAACTGTATGTAGCCACCCAATTTATGTGAATACATGCTTCCCAAAATAACACCAAGGAACCACCTGCAGCAGGAGGTAAAAAAAAGTTCACTCTTTAACAGTAGATGAATCTCACACTGAAATCAGGGTGAGATTGATAGTGACACACTGTACATTTGTATCTATTCTGTATTTAACATCACAGGATTTAAGATGAAGTTCTGTGATCTGCTTTTTTTTGCCTTAGTATAAGGATCCTCAGCAGACACAGCCCCCCACAGTTTAATGCACATCCCTGTCTGCACAGTGCAGGGGACCTGAAAGAATGAATGTAGTGGAGCCGGTGTGGCCCTGCTGGTCGAACAGGTTTTCACTCAGTACACTGGCACAGAGAGCCAAGATGAATATGAGTTATTTTAATTAATTAATTTAAGGTTGAAAGCCTGTCAGTGTTTGCGTTGCTGCCCTCCGTAGTGGTACTGTGTGTCAAAGCCATACAAAACACAAAACAATCTTTTCTATTAGATCTGGTTTCAATGAGTACATACAGTATGTCTACATGATCCCTGACATGCACCTCTGTTCTGATGCTCTGAACTAGAAAACACTAACATTGTGTAGATTTGTTTTCACAGGGCTTTCTCTGTGTATTGTAATCTATGCTTAAGGCTCCTCTGAAGACATCCATTTATGTTCCATTCTCGTCAATTCCCGTTCTCTGCCATGTTTTGTGTGTAGGCAGCATTGTTCTTGTTCATTCTATAAACAGCAGTGTACAGTAGGATAGTAACAGGATGTAGGATAATATGATTTTTGTTCTAAAGCCACAGTCTCATCATCCATTACACGCACGTTATAACTTGTGGAAATCCCTCATTTCAGTTACTCCACCAAAGAGTAAAAAGTAGTTAACAAAACACTTGAAAACAACATATTCATATGTTACAGAATAACAGAAAGGTTATGCTGAATTGTGCTGAAAAAATGAACTACAAAGAGCTTGTTTTAATTCTTCAGTGACAAAAAGCACAGCTTGTTCATGTGAATTTGAAACAAATGTCCATTCCACTTTTGACTTACAATGACAATGCTACAAAAGCACAAAAGAGATTTTACACAATTATTGCGCACACGTGAATTACTAACCCTAACTGCTGACCTATTTTTTTGAACATTTATGCACATGTGGAATTAAAATAACTGTCATATATGTCCCACAAAATGAGTAAGCAATATATATTTATGTTGGAGCACAAACTATGTTCACTATGGACCAAAACATAATGAACATGAAATAGAAAATCAGCTATGGACCAAAAGATTTAGAAACTTAAGGAATAAAAATCCAAATTATGGAATATTAAACTCATCAGCTAACTTAGTATGAACTTCTGTAAGACTTGGACTCCTTCTCATGTGCACAAACATGTGACAGCACGGTTCCTTTGTCATGAAGAACTTTGACTCCTGGTTGAACTGATGTTAAACCAGCTGACAGTTTGAACGGGTAAATCTTTCCCTGAAACACACTGATAGTAAATAGTTGTGTAAAACTGTCTACAAGTTCAGACTGGGCAAAATTCAAGTTCCTGTTACATGGAAGAGGAACCCTTTATTTATTTTTTTATCGCAATATTCAAAGCCATGGTGTTAAGGATTAAATGGACTATATTTATATTCCTGTATATTTGCAGTGTATGTAGATGTGATGAACTACAAAGATTTATCTTTTAAAAGTGACCAGTATATAAACATACTGTATATTTTCATCTTGTGTGATGCTTATTTAAATTGTATATTTAAAGACTTATCTATTTTGTAGTTTACGTAGCTAATTCTTGTTGTGGGATGTGAAACTGCTGCTGGCAGGTGGCGTTAACGTGTTATGTGAAGTCTTATATGGGCAGCAGCTGGTTCTCTGTTGTGTTCATGAGAGCTGTGTGTTCTTCTGGCTGCAGCTGGTGTTGGGAGACGTCCACTCACCTGTCTCCACTTTAGGTTTACTGGTCTACTTGTTTTTAGCCACACTAGCACCACCTTCGTTTACCACAGAGGGTTTACCATGAATACCCTGACTTTTCATCTAGCAGGTCAAAGTTTCTTCTCGACCAACACTGTAGTTCACAACAGGATACCTGTGATGAATGCTAAGACAGCATGCTAACAAGCAGAATGTTAACTAACTTAATCAGGAAACTCCAGATCTTCCTTTATTACCTGTGTCCCTTTTCCTCCTGTCACTGTACTGGAGCACATTTTTTGCTCAAGTTAAACTTGTGCACAAAGACATGAGCACACAGCAATCGCACGTCTTTCTATTAACATTGCAATCCCATCGCCTCCAAAATTCCCTTCACGTTGAGTCCAAGGCCACCTTTATGTAGAGCAGAGCCTGACAATCTGAGTCTGTCCTCAAACAGCTACCGTACAGAGGATAACCCCTTTTCATTCCTGTGACATGATCCAGCCCTCAGGCAAAACTTTACCTTTTTGCCCCTCTAGTGGTAGATCTAAGAACAGTAAATGTCTCTCTTTATTTTTCATCCATTCAACAATGTTGTGTGTAAAGAGCATTACTATCTTGCAGGATGGCTAGTGTGGCTATAAACTCATTCCTTTTTCATCTCTTGCTTTAGTCGGTGTGAGTCAGGCACTACCTGCTGAGAGTGCATCACGTATCTCTCTGTTGTCCAAATCTGTAAATAATCTTGTGTGATCAAAGTATACTGAAGATAGATTTTATTCATGTGAAGTATATTGATGTCTTCAAAAGTAACTGTTTTAGCAGTAAATGTAACATGATGTAATAATGAATGTGATTAATGCACTTTTTTCACTAGGACTGCAAAGACATTTGCATTTGTTTTGTTGTCCTTATAGCAGTAAATTCAAGGTCTGTGTAAAAGCAATATCAAGTTATTAAACTGAAGAATAATTTAGGCGCTTGACACATTAGTGTCAGTTAATAGCAATGATTAGAAACTGCCCCTAATAGCTAAAGGGATACTACAACTCTTCCTTACAAGTGCTGGAGAGTGAGTGTGTATGTATATTTATTTAATAAATGTGTGTGTGTGTGTGTGTGTGTGTGTGTGAACTATATATTCCTTCTTATTACCTGTGGGAGCAGGGCCTTACTGAGCACACCTTTCAAGCACTGTCTGTACAGGAGACAAATTTAAAAATGTCCCCTTACAGCTTCTCTCTCTCTCTCTCTCTTTCCTCAGTCATATTATGATTGTATGATGCTGACAAATTATTGTAAAAATTGTAATCATCACCAAAAATATTAATAATAAAGAGTAGACAAGCTGCTGTGGAGATTTCTGGATTTTTCTGGTTCCAAATTTTGTCAAAAATCTTTCATGGCAAAAAGTGAATTTATAAGTTTTACATAGAACCATGTGACCATGAAATACTCAGGGATGCACTCAAAATCTGGGGAGGTTTTTGTTTGGTTTTCATTCTCTCAAATGTGAGGCCGACTGGACGCGCCCTCCACACAGACGTGCCATCTTTCTTCCAGGCTCCTTGAAGTGTGTCTTTTCACAGTGAAGCACAGTTCCATGAGCCATGCCAGCAGCGGGGCTCTGCGGATGGCAATGTCGCCTGTTGCAATGACATTTGTTCCAGATATCACCGGTGCCCAGAAGATTAATCCTACTGACCCTAGTGATCCCCCGACTTTTCCTCTAGCGCCCCCATGAGGTTGATATTTGTGCTCTTGAGCGAGATGTCCAGACAACTGCCGGATGCGTTGCCAGGAAATGTTGCGCGCACACTCACGCACATTCAGGATGAATCCATCTCTTACCTTTTCCTCTAGCACCATCATCAGGTCTATACCTGCAAATATAATGTCAGTCTCATCAGGCTCGGCTGTACTTTGCGTTTTGAGCTAATTAGCACTAAACTAATTAGTGAAAGCTTCTGGCAGTGAGAGTAATCACACACACACACACACACACACACACACACACTGTCGATGCATGCTGAAGATGTAGGCCTACAGGGAGCTCTCCCCAGGCTCATAATCGGAAATAGTTACAGAAATACAGACATTTCCACAGTACCATAAAAAAGAATCCATTATTTAGGTAGTAAATGTAATAGCTACATAGCCTGCTTCAAATATTTTCCCCACCTGTCCGGGAGCAGTACCGTGTGTCTGCGCGCACTCCCTTCTCTCTCGGCCTCTCCTACAAGGAACAGCTGCAGCTTGTAACACCACTGGTTATATCCGTGTATGTCCTCGCCCGTCGCTCGCTTTCTTTTTGTGACTGCAATCCTTTCGCTGAACTCCAAGTTTCTTTTTTTTTTTTTTTGCCTGGAGCGTCAGAAACGTTTTCTCGGGGTTTCACGCCTTGCGGCTGCAGCCGGCCACACTTGTTCCAGAGCCGCGTGGAGAGAGAGTCGCGTCAACTCTGGTCAAGTGGCTTTATTGGCGTGACCGCGTGCAATACAACGTTGCCAAAGCCCATTAACATTATATGACATTATGGGCAAGTTAGCGTGCTAACATTAGCGTTTAGCTGTAGAGTCTTCGTTTGCTTATTGAAATGATACAGAGTTGAATAAATGTATCCCTTAAGGGATATCGTTCCCCATGTCATCCTCTGTAGCGACTGCATGATTCATGGAGGCTGGTTTTTTTGACTCAGAATAAAAACACCTGCACATGAAGTTTGAATATATTGAACTATTATAGTTACATTTAAACATCAGGGGGACTGTGGCATGAAAATAACAACAACAAACAGTTTAAAAATGAGTACATGTAAGAAAATGATGTGTTATGTTGAATTCATCTGTGGAGTTGAGTTTGATATATTGAGAACTAAGATATAGTTTAATTCCATAGTGATTTCACAATAAGAGGATAATGAGATTTTGTGTAAGCATGGTTGTGCTGTTCCATGGTTCCACCACATTTCTGTTCCTTCACCTAATTCAGTCTAGTATACTCAAATATGTCATTTTGTCCCATACATTCATAAAACTAACAATCTGTCGCGTTTGGGGCTCCAGGGAGGTCAAAGGGACCAACTGTGCAATGCAGACTACTTTGGGGCTACTTTATGTTGGGCAACCCCACATGTAGAACGCAGCCAAGCTTCAGAAAACAATCAAAAGACTACAAATGAGGAAAATAAGTCATGGCCCTGTGTGAAACTTCCACTGCTACTGTCTACAAACGTCTCAGGTGGTTTACGGTCCATCCTGTCTCAAATCACAGATCCTGATGCAACATTTCTCTTCGAGCCAGAAGCCTGGGTACAGTGGCTCTGTGAATTCAGCTTCAACCTTGTAAAGAAACTTCATACTGTCTGACACCTCGAAGAATGACAGGGTTCCCTCTTTGACCTTCAGATAAACACCGAGCCTGTGATGACTGGGAGGTGTTGTGAGCTGGATGCTGTCGGCTCTGTGGCTCACAGAGTAATGTGTGGAGCAATCAAGACTCCAGGACTTAGCATTGGCTCCAAAAGCTGACATTCTAGTGCGGGATTTTCTGTCTATTCCTTTGTAGGCGAGCGCAATCTCAGCCTTGCCTCCTTTCACCTCTATCTCATAGTAGCAGCGCTCGGCCTGCAGTCCCTCCCTGCACAGCAACTGGCGTCGGTGGACAAACCTCTCCGGGTAACGACTAGCTGGGCTCTTGCACTTGTGAGGGCTCACCCGCACCTCTTTGTCTCCTTCAGAAATAGCCAGGTCCTCATGAGCTGTGGCAGGGTCCAGGCTGAGGTCACATGCATCTGAGATAATGAACAAAAACGTGAAAATAAAATTAGCACTTTGAGAATACAGTTGTGGTTGGCTCAGTCTATGTGCAGTGGTGGAAGAAGCATTCAGATCCTTTAGTTCAGTAAAAGTATAAATACAACAATATAAAAATACTCCATTGAAAGTAAAAGTCCTGCATTCAACATCCTACTTAAGTTAAAGTACAGAAGTATCAGGAAAATGTGCTTAAAGTATCAACAGTAAAGGTTCTGCTGTAAAATTTCCCCTTTCACTGATATATTATTATATATGACATTATTAGATTGTTAATACTGAAGCATCAATGTGTAATTAACACCCTCCAAAGGGTGACACGATAAATCTGAGGAGTTGTGAGATTATTAATGGGAGAGGAAAGATTAAAATATAAAGTTCTGATACACAAATATGTATTCATTCTTTGCTTTTCTGTGAAATATTGGATCATGTCACCTCTTTGAGCCTCGAACAGTTATTTAAATAAAAGGTTGAGAGGGGAAATGTTTTTTTGGTGGAACTGCTAACAACTCATAGACATAATGAAATGTGACAAGAAGGCCCAACTAGACACAGCTTTTCTGTAAGGCTACAAGCCAAAAGGGTTGGGAACCACTGCTTTAATGTTTATCAATATGTTGTGTTTTATAAGCTTATCATGTGTTTTTTTTAATGTAAAATCTTAAACTGAGAAGTAGTAACTACAGCTGTCAGATAAATGTAGTGTAGTACAAAGAAAAATGTTTCCCTCTGAAATGTAGTCAAGTAGAAGTATAAAGTGATACATAAATAAACTACAAATAACTACAAGTAAAGTACCTGACAAATGTACTTAAGTACAGTACTTGAGTAAATGTACAGCATTACTTTCCACCATTGTCTACATGTGAGTTTAAGAAGGGGTGCTGATAGTCTAGTGCATAAGAGGTATAAACTCACACTGCAGGAACTCTGCTCTGGTTTTAGGCTCCACATTCTGGTCAGTCACAGTGTCGTTTACTTCAGGAAGACCTATGAGACAATCAAAGTGTCAAGAACTTAGTATGGTGGCCCTGAGAGCTCAACGCACTGCAACTTAAGAAAACACATGCAAATAGAAAAAACACAAGCAAACTTAGAAACGCCCTGCAAATACAGAGAACAAAGAATACAAATACTTGTGTATTTGCAGGGCAGTTCTGTATTTGGTTGTGTTTTCTCACTTTGCATGTAGCCTATTGCCAAATTGGTAAAGATATTTTCTTAATGTGCTGCACGTGTTTTCCTAAGCTGCAGAACGTTGAGCTCACAGCGTCATCACAACTTTGCATTTTGACTTGTCATAGCAAGAAAAGCAAAAGTGTTACTAATAACATTAACAATGGCGCCGTTCCGTCATGGTCCTGCCTATGGTCTCCTCCTTGTTTTCCTGTGTTTTCCCCTTCCTTGTGTTCCTGCGACTCTCCTGTTAGTTTTGATTGTTGGCCAGGCTACTCCCCAGCTGACGGGACTGATCCCTCAGCCTGCTTCACTTCGCCACTCAGCCTGACTACTGGATCATTCCCTCGCCTCTCCGCGCACTCAAATCAACAAAGTTTTTATCTTACTGGTACCACTCTGAGTTTTGCATTTGGGTCCAGCTATCTTCGTGTTAGGCTACAACACTGACAGTGAGCCAATAGAGAATAACAGGACCCTGAAACTGACTCACCAAAATGAGAATACTGCCTTTATTAATGTTATTAATAACACCTCTACTCTAACAGCTGTGACATATAAAACATTCTGCCAAATTAAAAGGTCAGTTCACCCAAATTGCAAAAAAACAACAAAGACATTCAGCTCATAGTTTTACTGGGCCATTATTGCCTAAGTTGCAGGGGGTTCCACACGAGGAGGAAGATCTACTATTTGTGTTTGTATGTGTGTTTAGTAAAACGTATAATGGTTTTCCCAGAGTAAAAGAGTAACAGACCAAAATGCTTTTTAAAAAATGTTAAAAGAAAACTATTATTGATGTTAGTTGATTTCCACATGCTGAAGAAAGACACATACCAGTCTGAGAGATTGAGGCAAATTCTTTGTCACAAAATTCCTCCAGTTGCCTCCCGAGCTGTTCAACAGCTCTCTTTGTGAACTCAAAGGGGAGGAGTGGATCCTCCGAAACCTTGTGGAAAGGATGGAGATGGTCTTTTTCACAGAGGCTACGCAGAGAGGGCCATCTCTGTGTAGAGAGGGGGGATTGGGGAAGTGGCAGAGAAATCAAGACGTCATCTATTTGACAGGAAATAGATTCAGGAAAAGTTTATAGTGATGTGATCACAGTACCTCCAAGAAATCTGCATCGCTATCAGTCTGTGCCAGAGAATCCAGCTCAGCACTCCTCTTCCTCATCTCCTCCATCTTCACCTGCAGGGTCTGCAGGGAGATCTGAACCTGAGCCGCTGCCGCCTCCTCCTGAGCTCTGATCAGCTCCGTCACTGACAGGTAACGTCTCTGGAGGGAGTCAATGACGCCGGCCAAGACGCTCTCACAGTAGTCCTGTGTTTTTTTCACCTCCTCCTGTTTTATACACAAGCGTATCTATCTGTTCAATGTTTTCATTTGTACTCTGAGCTATAACACAGCATGAAGACATGTTTTTCCTCACCCGGATCTGTTTGAGGGTCTGCCCCATGTTCTTCCATTTCTTTTCTTGTTCCTGGAGAATCTGCTTGGATTTCATCTGCATGGTCTTCAGCTCCTCCTTCAGTGTGTGTTGGATAGAAATGCACATTATTTGTTTAGCTTGGTGAAACTGCTTTTAGGTTTGTCAGTATGGTAAGGCAACTTTAAAAATAGGTGTTATAAAATCCTTTTCTTGCCTGTTGAACGGCATAATGTATGTGTGACGTGGTCAAAGTTTGTCTGAACATATATTTTGGAAAGAAACAGCTTCTTTTGTGCTTTTTTTCCTCCATTTTAAATCTTGTCTTTAAGTGGCCGTGAAGGTGCATCAAGAGCTAACTGACTGCTGTCATTTTTCTAAAGTTAAAGGTAAAGTGAGTTGGAAGTTTAAACTGACTTTAAAAAGTAGCAACACTGAATCTGATATAAATTAACTTATTTTTATTTGAAGTGCTCATTCATTAGGAAATGTATAATTGCCGCTGATGCAGTTGCAGATGTTTGATCTGCTGTAAGGTTCTGCAATGACTCAGATCTTCCACACTTCACAGAATGGTTGCTGTATACATGGCAGCTCAAAGGCGGGAATCACTGACTGACCTCACACTGAAAGTTGACTCCTGATCAAATCACAAAAGCTTTCGAGACGCTTGTCCACAGGTAAAACTAATGGAAAAACTGTTTTCTTCACTTATATGCTCCCATATTTAACAGGTCTACAGCTGGTAAAGTCTCCTTGCTGGGTTACTACAGAATTTGCAGTAGCCTATTCTTAGTCTTTCTGTTTGGTTTACATACCTCTCTCCTCCTTCTTTCTTCCTTCACCGTCCCAATGACATGTCCCCCGTGCTCAGCTGAAGCACACAGTGCACATATGATCTGCTCTTCAGTGTAGCAATAAACATCCAGGGAGCTTTTGTGTCTCCAACACAAAGCGCTTCCTGATGTTCCTGTTTCTGTCCAACTCCGGGGTCTCTTCAGGGCCTCCATGGACGCTCCTGAATGCTGCCATTTCCTCTTCTCACTGCCGGCGTCACACCTCTCTGGGTCCCTCACCAAGGAAGCTAGAGTTGTGTTCTTGATCAGCTGGGGTCTTGTGGGAAACACATGACTACACTCAGGACAGCTGCAGGGACAGTTGTCCCTCTCGTCATTATTCAAGCGGTCTTGGATGCACTGCATGCAGAAGTTGTGGCCACAGGGAATGGTCACAGGATTCCTGAGAACCTGGCTGCAGATTCGACAGCAGAGGCGGCTCATCCTCACAGGTATACGAGGCTCTGCCATGTCTGTGTGGAGAAAGGTCGGGCTGTCACAAGTTTGGTTTCGTTTCCCGCTCAAGTGATTCTGTAGTTTTGTAATGTTTGTGTGGTTTCCTGGTGTCACAGTGAAGAAGGGTGGGACTAAAATATTTGAACTGATTTCAAAAGGGAGGGACAAAGAAAGGGAAACAAAGGCAGAGTGGTGTAGGAGTGTTTTCAGGGGGTAATGTAAGAAATGACTCAAAGACAGTCAGTGTGTGGTAGCCTTTTGTTTATCCATTTTTTAAACAGATACATTTTGTTCTATGTTGATTTCATATCATCTCTCAGGTAGATCTGGGTATCCATCCTCAATGGTTTTAGAGAGCCAACTAAAATGTACTAAAGGTTAGCATTAAATTCTTTGCGTGATCTTGTTGATCTTCTTTGATTTCCTTTAAATATGTGCCGTTCTTGTATGACTGCATGTGTTAAAATATTAGAAACTGCTGTGTCCATGACATTTGGTTTGTTAAATGAACAAAAAGGGCTTTAGGAAAAGAAAAACACTCCTGTCAATAGAAGACACCAGCAGATTCATTTGAAACCATTTACACTATCCCAAGTCCAGATCACATACAATATTTCACCCCAATGTGACAGTTGTTAAGTTGCTGCTCTATCACATCCGTTTTGTTCACTCACTGGCATGATAGCCTGTTTCTGCCTGTTCAGAATCTACTTTACTACTATCTACCTACAACAATCTTTGATTTTCGGGTTGATCACAACCAAGAGACTCATGTCTAGAAACTAGAAGGGCACTCGGTGAGCACAGACCTCTGGCAATGCTAGTATAGTCCAGTCTATGATATGCAGATCTGCAAGTGCAACCACTATATATGTCTGGATATATTTCTAAAACTTAGAATTACAGTATGTCAAACAACTGCAGACAAAGCAGGTGGCAATATCACTTTTCTACTTTTTAGTCGAGTTGTCGTTGTTCCCATCACTTCACCTGGTTCACTGTCTCCACCTCGGCCTTTAAAAAAGAAAAAGAAATGCAACATGAATAACAGTATAATTTTATTACAGTATTTGAGTAAACGTAAAACAAATACAAAGCCATGATAAATAAGTTTCACATTTAACATGTATTCTCATTTCCTTAACCTTTATAATAAAAGAAAACAAAAAAAGTAGAAAATAGTTTTCTAAGTGGCAATTAAATGGAGTCATGCCCTTCACTTTAAAAAGCTGTCTGATGAGTGAAGCTCTCAAACCACAGATCTCAAACCTTTCACACAATCAAATTATGTGAACACATGCAACCATTTTTTTTCTACATTCCTAAGCAAATTAAGATACTGAGTTTCTTTACGTAAAAAACTAAACAAAAAGAAAAGGCTTTATTGTCCATTTAGCCATGGTCCCAGAGCAAAGGTGTGTAGGCAGCATTCAGGTGAGATGCTCTAAATAATGCAAATAAAACTCATTTGCATTTGCAGCAGAACAACAAAGGGTAAAGTCAGGTATACAGAAGTTTATCTTCTTCAGGTATTAACTATTAAAAAGTAATACATGTTTTTATTTGTACATACAGAAATCATGACTGAAAGTCCCAACCCCATTCCCTTCCTCTCTCTGAAGAAGATAAACCCATGAGATGTACCAGGGAATATTATATTTATTATCATCTTAAATGTGCTTAGCCCTGCCTCAACAAAGCGCACACCCCTCTGTTTGAGTCTTAACAGTTAATACATACAATATTTCCAAATAAATTTCTTTAAAATTAAGAGTAAACATATTGTCATGTAGTGCTTCCAGGTCGTACTTGCAGACCTTCAGTAGCAGGTAAGAGGCACACGAAGCAAATACCTGTATACGTAAAGTCAGGTTAAAGATTTAGCACTGAACTCATTTTCAGCTATTTCATTAAAAAACTGTGGGTGTTAGTATTGTGGGTCTCCTTAGTTCATCATGTAAAGCATTTGGTCGGAGACCGGATCAAACTGTAAAACATGACGATTGAGAGTCTACCCCTGGGTGACTTTTGAGAATGAAATCCATCCGCCACCCTCAGTCTGTACAGAACATGTAACATAATGCTGCGATCTGTGATCGATCAGTGAGAGCACTGTTGGTGGTTTGTCTGAACTCCTGATTGACACTTTTTATTTTCTTATAAACGTATGAGGATGTTGACAGTTGTTGATTCTCACTGTAGCAGTTCTTCCCAGGAAATAGGTTTGGAGAAGACCTCCCGCTCCAGCCAAAGGTCATAGTTCATTTGGAAGTCCTCGGGCAGGTCCACCCGCTGTCCCAGAACACTTTGCAGACAGTTGTCCACAGGCAGGAAGTCAGGGTTGCTTTGGCTCTTGTCGTAGCGGCGACTGTTGAAGCGTTCAATGTTGGCCCGCAGAGCACACTCCTCGGCCTGGAAGTCCCAGGGACGAGCGTCCAGATCTGCTCCAGGAAAACAAACAGAAGGTCATATTTAGAGCACTTTGGTCTGCTCTGAGTGGAAATACAACACATCCCAATAATTGTTGATTTGGACTAGGGCTGCAACTAACAATTTTCATTGCACATTAATCCAAAAAGTTAGAAAATTATGAAAATATCATCATGATTTCCTAAACCCAAGATGAAGTCTTTAGAGAGCTTGTTTTGATATTCAGTTTACTATCATAGAAGACAGAGAAAACCAGCAAATATTCCCATTTAAGAAGCTGGAACCTGTCAATTTTTGGCACCTTTGTTTTAAAAAAAACAAACAAAAAAACATTTATTTGATCATTACAATAGTTGCCGATTCATTTTCTGTCAATCAACTAATTGATTAATTTACTAACTGTGTCAGCTCTAACTAGAACCAAATACAGTTCACTGCAAATGACTGCAAATCAATAGTATACACACACTAAAATTCAATGAAAAAAGTGATTTATCCCAGCTAGTTCAGCTTGTATTTTATTCTGCTTCTTTGTCCAGGCTGAAGCTTCTGTTATCGTTGAATTTATAGATACTGATTTTTACGCTATCTGAGGGGACAAATTGTTTGTGTTTCCACTCACCGTTTCCGTAGGCCCAGTCGTCGTTGAGCCGATGTCGGACCTTCTGGTAGATGGCAGACATGGTCTTCATGTTGCTCTTCCTCCACTGGCGTCCCAGATATTTGGTCTGCACTTTAAGCAGCTTGAGGACATACAGCTGCATCATGGCCTGCTTGACCTTCAGCGCCCTCTTCAGGATGGGAGCGGACTTAAACACCACCAGCATCTGGGAGGGAAAAGATCGTGTTGAGAGGTTTTCACTCGTGAAAACATGATATGATTATGATCTGTCCGGGTAAATGAGAATGGTCCTCACCATTGTTCTGGAGTGCTTCCACTTGGTCAGTTTGTTGAGTATCCTCAGCAGGTTAATACAGGAAAATAGATTCCTCCAGCAAAACTGATTGTTGTCTCCCGCTTCCTGTAAAAGAGAAAATATCCGCGTTAAAAAATGTCTCCAATTCCACGTTTGACATCAGCAGTCAAAGTAACGCTCGGCTTAATCAGATGGCGGCGAATATAAAACAACAGAAAACGTACCAAACTCTCTGCAGTTAACTCCGGAAGCTCATGCACCACACAGTGAGGAAAGTCAAGTACTGAAATGCTATTAGGGAAAGAAAATGCAGAGCAGTGAAATAAAGGCAACAGCTCACTGACATTTATTGCAAATGGGAGTCGTGTTTCTTGTTATTTAAAAAGGCCCTGAAAGTACCTGTTTTTAGCTGTGATGTAGGACATGATGTTCTGGTTGAAGAACTTCAGAATGAGGGGGATGCAGTTGGCAAACACCAGGTGTTGAGCCATGTACTCAAACTATGAGATAAGCAAACAAAGACACATTCAGTTAAGAAGGACATTTAGCTATTTCTTTATATCAAAGTGAAATGAACAAGAATGAGATCAAGAGTTGCTTTAATCTTTTATAGAGTTTTTAATGCAGTTACACGTCATTCTGTGTGACGTCCATACCTGGTAGATGTGGTTCAGTTTGAAGTGTTTCAGAAGCAGCAGCAGGATGGCAGAGATGGCCTTCACGATGATCTCTTTGTGTCGATTGACATCAACACCAAGTTTCATGCTTTGCAGAACTGTGGTCCTGGAGAGTCAGACATAACAGATCAATCACCTCTTCAAGTTTACCTATGATCCTCAGCGTGAAATCTAGTCAGACAACCTTTCATTTCTTTTATGTTAAAATTGAATTTAAAAGCCTCTAGAGAGTTTGAAGCAAACTCCAGTAACAATATCTGTGTTAAAAGTGTTACTAATGTTAGAATATTTTCCTTGCTCGTGTTCTGAGCAAGGAAAATGTCGTACTGGAGACGGAACTGGCAAAGCTAGTAAACCATTTTAGAGGCACTTCGTCACTCACGGCATCTCCTCCGGCAGCACGTCTGCCAGGATGTTGATGGAGTCTGTCTTGGCTTTGGAAGTTGGAGCTGCCGCCAGCAGGATCTTCAGCAGAGCAATCTGACATTAAGAGAGGCACACCATGAAGTCAGTTAGGACGTGGAAGCTCATGCTGCTTCTGAAGGGCTAGGACAGTGACGATTGATAGTTGTGCTATAAAACACAGTGACTATTAACACGGATTAAGTAACAATATTGCGTAGGGGCTATAAATCTAATGTCCATATTGTTTTAGTGCCATAATGCTACACCATTGTCATTTGAGAGCTGTCATTTTACCAGTGAGACTAAATGGCCCTACAGTGACAACTCAATAAAGGGTAAGAACATTTGTAAGCTTTACAATTCAATATCAAAATGTACGATTGCTTGACTACGTAAAATTTAACTGCCTATGCCACAGAGGGTTCGTTCAGTGCGTAATTCTAAAAATCAAATAAATCTGGCTATTGTCTTTATCTTAATTTGCCCAAATACAAGGAACTAAAACACACTGAAATATGCTGATAACCCAGTCTTTTCTATGCAGGATGATTACAGTATATGCCACAATACAAAACTATATAGGGTACACTGTGACTTACTTTGATACTGAATCAATTCACAGAATTTAACCATATGAAAAGTGTAAATAATAAAACATTTATATCATGAGTCATATGATATGAACTATCTGGAACTACCCTAACCCAAACAGCACTAACCATGTACTGAGGCAATATGGGCAGAATTCCCTGATAGAGCAGCTCAGTGGAGGACATCTCCACCTCCTCTTCACCCTGATGACAAGGAGGGAGACAACAAGAGATAGAAAAAACACAAAATAAGGTTACAGTGTCAGCTCCAGACAGCTTGGTCTCGCAGAGAACGGGTCTTAAAACTTCTGCTATCCTTAACCTTATCCTTAATGTGATAGTGTCAGTACATTGCTTATTTAGAAGCATGTGGGAAAGAAACTTAAATACTGCATAGTGCCAAGATATTGGAGAGCAAGAGTAGTGTGCACCTTCTAGCTCAATACTTGTGAGAGCATGAAAATATTAACATTTTATATTCTTTGATACTTGGACAGGTTCAGCCTGTGTTAACAGTTAACAAATGAAGTCGCTGTTTTGTCTCTACAGGGATGACTTCATCTTAGATACAATAATACTAATTCTGTTCGGGTCAACAGGTTATATGTGTGAAATATTAATGTGAAAGGTTTTTGTTTCCACCTACCCCAGACAGAGGGGTTTTCTGAAACTCCTCCTCCTTTGCAATCTGTATTTCAGCGATGGACACATACTTGTGCTGAAAAAGGATGAAAACTTTATATATGAAAATCAGCAGCACTATGTAATATTCTCTAGGTAAAAAAATTGATTTAATGAAATATAGAAATGGCTGATAGAATACCTGCTTTAACGTCCTTATGCTCTCATGAATTGGCCTGGGCAAGCCGACAACTGTATCTGTATCACTGCAAGACATGCACAAGAAAGACCATACTTTACTGCATTATTTCAGCACACAATACTCAATAGTCAAACTATAAAATAGTAGTCTCAAGTTACTTTTTGTTTAGAGCCACCGAGGAGAAAACTTACTTTCCAAGTGTGTAACCAATAAATTTACTTCTACTTGATTCCAGGAAATTTTCAATGTCCTTTTCCCTGTTGGAGAAAAAACAATAACATCAAAACAAAACAGACCTTAATCTGATAAGTTTCCTTCTAGATTTGAGTACACGAGGAAGGAATCAATAAATCAGCTTTCCTGAAATTTCATTACAGGTCAATAACATAGGTGAATATTCTGTCTCCTCACTGTCAGACTGATCAGTACCTGACTTTAGGAGCCCACGGCAGTCCTTTGGGGAAGGACACCCTCTCTGACGGAGGGTGAGGAATAGGCGGAGGCATCACTTCGTCCCGCTCTAGAGGGAAAGCCTCTGGCTCCAATGAGTTGTCATTGTCATCGTTGTCGTCCTCATCCTCACGAGAGTCATCTGCCTTATAGGGATCCTTTTCATTGAATGCGTCAAGGTTGTCTTGTTTGATCAAGGCCTGTGTGAGAAACAAGGAAACAGTGAAGACCTTGACACATTGTGAGTGGAGCAGAACTGTGACGAGGCAATAGGTATAAAATATAACACCGCGCTGATAGTCATAGTTCGATTAAGGTATAAATATGTGCAAAATACCATTAAATACTGTGACTAAAATCAAAATTCCATGTTTTAGTTTGACTGTGATTCTATTAAGGCAGCTGTTTACATGTCAATTAAGTCAGTATTATACTAACTAGGCCTGCACAATATGTTGCAGATATTACAATCGCAATATGATTCACGATTAGTGGGAACGATAATTCACACTTTTAATTTTCACTGAAAAAACTATAAAAATCATGATGATGTGGCATTTGTTGGGGACTGAACCAAACAAACAAACAAAGTTTGAGAGCAGGGAGCAGCAGTAATGTCTACCTTGTGTTCCCGGCGCGCCCGTTTCTGCTGCTGCTCTATGAGGTCAGATGCAGATGCAGGAGGAGAAGCGGCCCTCATGCTGCGAATGACTCGAATGCTGTCCTCCGGGAGAGGGGGGAGGCGCAGATCCTCGCGCTTATGAACCTTTATGCTTTGGAGCTGCTCAAACCCTCCGAGTGTGAACTGAAACAAGGGAGAGGATTTGAATGCGTCTCTTAACTTGATGTTACTTTTGTGTCGTAAGATCACGTGGGAGCATTTAACATGAGAATTCGAGTTAACAGTCATGAATGGCAGATATTTCTTTCTCGCACCAGTATACTCTTCCACAACAGCAGTAACACCTTCTTCATTGGGAAGTGAGGGGCGTGACCGCTGCAGAACTTGGTAACCATACCGAAGAGCATGACAGATATGGGCTCGTTGTTGAACAGAGGAGATCCTGGATTAGAGATTAGATTAGAAACTAAGAAAATCTTTTTTCATATCCGTGACATGACTGCAGCTTTTGACACTGATGAAACTTACCCAGTTCTGCTCTGAAGGTTTCCCTGATGACTTTCCATTCAGGCTTGTCACCTGGGTCATCCTGTTGTATCGTTTCCACTATCAGGTACATTATGTTAAGCAGCACTCTGAGATCTGTGCTGTCAGCAAGGGAGATTGCTGGTTTTCTGACAGCACTACTACAGGCAGCGCTGTTACTGAGAAGGAGAATATAAATGTTACATATGGGTCTCCAGACAGAACATTTTACAACAGAAAATGCGCTTGTAGCCATACAAAGCCAACCCACATATGTTTGTTTGGCTCACTTTGGTTTGATAACACTAAAACAGACTTTTTCTAATCGACAAATTTTTGGATGAATGGATCAGCCTTGTGCCAATCGGTGAAACCAAATACGGCTCTGAACTCATTTGAAAATATTGTGTCGATCACTTTTAAATGTCAGTAGATGTCTTCCAGACTAACACCTTGTAGTAAAAACAAGATGTAAGCGATTTAGGCTGGCTTCTGCATGGCTAGAAAACTCACGGAGAACGTACTCAATCTCCATGTTGAGCAGCTCCACCAGAGCAGAGAAGGTCCCCACATCCAGCAACAGAAAGATGTTGTATCTCATCCAGTGCTGCACCTCAGCCTCAGAGCTGCACTCTGCAAAGGTTCCTAGAGAGAAGCAAAATGTACCACTGTGAAATATAGAGCGAAAATAGCCTCCTTGATCAATGCCCCTCATGGCAAGATTTCATTCTCTTCACGACCACTTCATGCTAAACCAGTTTCAAGTGATGTGGACTGACCCTGAGCCATGTAAAGAATAGCTCTGGCAACCTTCAGCCTCTTCTCCCGGGCAATCACCTCGAGATTGTCCAACAGGCGCATGGCGTGAGCTCTGTGCTGAGCTGCATCAAGCTCTGTCCACTTCTTATCAGAAACTTAGACACACAAGAGGTGGAGATAATAAACTTAATACCTGCACCATACCTTCATCTTAGATGTAAAGGATCATTTACAATTAATCAATTAAGATTTGAGTTGTGTGGTGTAAGTTTAACTACATACCATGTGTTTTGAATTCCACCTCAAAGCACTTCCTGTTGAGAGCAAACTCTGGTCCTTCGGTATAACTGTACAGCTCTGAAACACAACATACATCAAGAGCATATAAATAATCGGAACACACTATGTTGCAAACACTGAAATTATTAGGTTCATGGGAACAAAAATCTCTATCTATATGATGACCACACGCACCTGACAGCTCTGCAGCCCACTTGTCTGTATCAGCATATTCAAACTCGAGGTCTGGAGACTCAGACAGCCCCTGTGCACAACACAGGACACATTTTACGTCCTTATGATTAAAGAAATGATTCCTTCAGAGTCATAATCCAACTGTGCAACTACAAACTGCAGACAGATTAGACAGATATCTACAAGCTACCAAATAAAATCTACTGAATATTTAGTTATATCTCGCTAACCTTAAAGGAGCAGTTCACCCAAATCCCACACACACTAAAAAAACATATTTTCTCACTTGCCCCCAGTGGTACGCAGGCCTTGCTGAACAGTAGATATATAATTCTCGATGAAAACCTTTCGCAGTGAGTATATGCATTAACCTAAATAACCAGGACATGGATTCCGGAAAATGACTTTGCTGTTGTGTTTTTAAAAGGTAATTTCTAAATGTATCATATTTTAAGAACTGGATGAATAACAACTCATTTACATGGCTTACATGGCATCCCACTGTTTCGGTGTTTATTTTTATTGTTGACATTGTTTTTTTGTGATCTGAATTATCTTTTGACCAGCCTAATGGTGGGAGGGAAATGTACTTTCTATTCCTCTACATTTATTTAGCAGCTATAGTTACTTGCTAGCAGCTACTATGAGTTTACCAAAGTCTTTGAATATCTGAGCCCTCCACATCTAACTTTGAAATGTCACATTAATGCAAATCTTTGTTTGTTGATTGTTGTTTTTGCACATATTCTTTATACTGCATTGACCCTTCATTTCCTTTGTCAATATTTTGAACATTCCCCTCCGCTTCATTTTAAATAATGTAGTTCTTTTCATTTTAAAATATATATATTTTACATACTTTGTTTTACCGTAAATTTCTATTTTACATTTATGATTCTTGACTTTTGCAGTATTTGGTATATTTGTATATTTTGCAGTACGTTGTATATTTTGACTGTTATAAACCAAGGCAAATTCCTTGAATGTGAAAACCTACTGAACATGTGAAAACTTGTTTCTTATTCGGATACTCTGCACTGAGATTCTTCATTCAAAGCATATGATCATTTTATCAAATATAAGGCAGTATCATGTTACACCATTCAACAGGATATAATGTAGTTACAATTCAATACACCATAAAAACCTGCTTATACCTTAAGGTATCAGTAATAATAATCCAAAACTATCAAATGCAAAATAATAAAACACAATGAAAGGGGCCTTTTGCATTATGACTACTTATATTTTGATCCTTTAAGTACATTTCGCTGATAAAACTTGCGATCCTCTACGTCAGTAACATTTTGGATGCACAACCTTTACTTGTACTAGAGTGTATTTGACATTGTAGTATTTCTACTTTAACTTAGTTAAGGAACTACTTTTTCCAACACTGTAAGAAGGTTTGCAGTCATTTGCAAGAACAGATTGCAGATCATGCACCTGTTTATGACATTTAGAGAAATTCACAATTAACCTTAGTGCTACAGTGGTTTTAGCTGGATATCTGATGTCCGTCTGTTTGCGTGTATTGTATGATTTCTCAAAACATTACAAGAAGTGAAAACATTAATTGCGGAAATTATTTTCTTGCATATGAACTCATCAGAAATTTCCCACTGTCCTGCTGCAAAGCACTGGCTCACTTTGCTTTCTTTAAAAGGTATATGAGGGCTCCATTGTAGACATATAACGTTACATATGTAATGAAATTACATTAAACACACCGGGCCAAGGCATTGGACAGAAGCAGCACACAGGACCTGGGCACACAGCTCAGTCTGGACTGTGACCAGCAACATCAGCTAGCTAGCCCCTGCCAAGCTACACCGCTATTCACCATTATATAAGTCAACACTGGACTAAGAATTAAACACTGCACAACTATACATTACGTCAACAATTTCAAGAACGTCAGTTGCTGCTGTGAGTTTACGTCGCCGAGTCATGTTTGAAATAACAGTTAAGCTAACGTTACACTAGCCTGACAGAGCTAACGTTAGCTAACGTTGTCTAACATTAGCAGCAGAAAAGGCTTCGTCTGTTTAGGAGAATTCTTTCTGGAAATTAATCACAAACTTCTGTTCACGTACCTCTGAATCTTTTCTTGGGTTGCGCGTAAATTCGCCTCTACTTTTGTTCGGTATCATAGCTCTCTGTTTATTGTTTACAGGAAGTCCACCACTGTTCCCACCGGCGTCCATTATTTTTTGGCCGCAGTGTCATCTCGCGAGACGAGAGTTGATCTGCGAGAGTGTGACGCTATGACTCCTCTGGCTGTCCATATTCATATTAAGTTAATGATGAGTAACTACTGCTTAAAAAAAGGGGGGACACATTGAATATATACACATTTAAAACCATACTTACTTTGGTATTTTTGTGGGTCTGTTTTAGTTTTCTTCCCCTTTCTTCTCTGGTTTTATATTTTACCTTGATGCGATGATGGAATTTAAACAAAATAAAAACATTCTCTACTTCTAATGCTCCAACGGCAGTATCTATACCTACTCTATTTCTTGTATCCGTGGTCATATTATGCTGTGGTAGTGCAGTTCTCCATATTCACAAACAAAATTACAATGAGCCAAATTACCACAAACCAATTGCCAAATAGTGAATCTGAGGTTTCGGGGGGGCCTGTGAGTCTGCTGGTAATCCAGCCATGACTGTAATACTTATCAATAATTGTGACATGCAGGTTATAAGCAACATTCCTGCAAGAAGGCCAAATCATAACTGTTAAATGATGTATCTGAGCCATTTTCAAATTCAAACAGCAGTTTATTAAAGGGAACTGTGCACAGAAATTTAACAGGATGTATACTGCTGAAATTGTGTTCTTCAAACTAAACAGATACAGTGTTGAAAATATAGGCCTACTTTATAGCTAATATATAATTTACAGAACTTCACCTTCACATCAAAAACTTAAAAACCAGCAACAGTGTACAACTGTCAAATCACAGTGGTATGCTTATAATATTTCAATTTGACAAGAGTCAAGCAGTTTGCTCCAGTAATAACACATTCATTTGTCTCTATAGTAGAGTTTAAACTGTGGTAAAATTACTGTTATTAGTTCAAACAAAAGGAATCCATTTTAAAAAAGGCATTTTTCAACCACTATTATGGAAAGACCACTGTAAGTAATTTAAACGTCTGATTGTTACAAGAAATAAAACTGGGATGAAACATATACATTAAAATCCATGTAAAAAGTATATAAGTACAACAGAATGTAAAATGTTGCCTACTAATGTCTAAATGTCTTGATTTAACAACTCTCCACCATTGCAGAAGTAAAATACTTCTGACAGAAGGAAACTGAGTATGTTTTGCTGCATAGCTATCACTGTATACTGCAGAATAACAACCATGTTAGGCATTACCATACTTGGAGAAAACCACAGTCATACATGTGAATATAAATTACTAAGTGAGTCACAAGGCACTGTCAACTGACCAGTAACCATGGTTACAGCACTCATCTTGCTGACAATGATGTCCTCACTGAATGTCCTTGGCTCTAATGTCCTTAAAGCTGCTAGTGCGAAGATGAAAGCACTTCATAGTAGCACTGTAGGCTACTATACAATTAAACAGCAGGAGTAAGTGACAAAAATCAACAAATTAAAAAGAACTAATACATATAGGAATTACCTATAACTCTGCAGATGAAGTTTAAGTTCTGTGAAGGGTGACGCAACATCATAACAATAACCATAACAATGTAACAAGGTGCCGAACCCTTGGCAGGGACAGTAATACTGTCTACTGTTTGGAGTAAAGTTGGCCCACAGACAACCGGCATGAAATACAGCATGTTAAAATTTGTTGAAGAGCTTCTAATTCCGCAAGACAGAACTACTATACAGCTTGAATTTAAAAACGAATCACAGAACTAAGTCATCCGATATGGCCACTAATTTAAAAAATATTAAGTGAATATAGAGAAGTAAAAGTGGCATAATAAGTTTGTGCAATTAACAAGCCTCACAATACAGTGATTAAGCCTTTTGAACAATAAAAACCATCAGGAAACAAAGCAAAACAATGTGTTATTACAAAAGCTAATACCACAAGATATCACAAAAGGTAAAGCTAACACATCCGTCTACGTAAATGTGCTGACAACAAGGCTTATTCATGTTTAGGTCCAGAGCATTTGGATATTTAGGTTTACTTTTCTGTTGTTAAAATATATAATAGAAAAACAGCCTCAAGATTAGAGTCCTGTGACAAATCTAACAATGAACTCAATATCATTATGATCAGCTGATCAGAGGCGGTTGCATATACAGCATAAACATACTGTATACCACTGTTCAATACGTAGTCTGTGACTTGTGTTAGCTTTAAACAGAATATACGTAGCTGCAGATGATTTTGATCTGAGTATTAACATCTCTAAACCTATTTTACAGTCCTACTGTAAATAATAATTTCATGAGAATGACAGTGAGACTAAACACGCATACTAAGGTCAGAGAGTGCTAATCTGGTAGAAATATATTTACAAATAATTTGATATTTGAATGCCCTGAGGTGCAGATACTATTCTTACCAGACACCAAAACCTCAAATGGACACATGTTGTCAAGAAAACAAATGAGGAGCCCCCTTCTTGCATTTGCTATGGTCAAAAAGTACTGAAGTACCTTTTGTTGCAGAGATCTGCTGAAGGTAACAGTAATGTGGATGACACTACAGAGAATATTTCTTCTGTACAGTATCTTGTGGATGGAATGTATTAAGTAAGTGAGTGCTGCCACATTAAGGCAGAATGAAAACTTTAAAGCGGCATAAAGCGATTTCTGACCACTAGGGGGCAGAAAGACTCCAACACAAACTCACAGAAGCACCTGATTTACAATTGAATTATCAAGTTGTTATGGCTCATTTGTAAGCAAACGATTGCCTGCTCAAACTTCCAGCAGACACACAGCAACATCTAATTGGAGTCAAATTTCTGGCCACCTGACAAAGTCCAACATTCACTGGCCTTTTAGCTCTGATTTGGTCCACCTACTCCTGTGAAAAACATCTTGAGCTTGACTTTGTTCACCAGCCAGTAGTTTACATGGGCTCTATGTTGTTTTGGTTTCATACGGAAGGTTGATGAAAGAGCCAAAAGAAGGGGCTAAACAGCTCATGGAGCTTCAGAGTTTTGTGGGTTTGGAATTGTCCCTTTAGCATTATATGGAGGAATTTGATTCAATTTTTTATATCAAAAGTATCACTTGGTGAAGGTTTAACTGACTGAACCATTAACATTTAACAACGGTTGTAACCCTTCCCAGTCACAGTCATTTGGCACAATATATTGATACTTAGTCAATATCTATCAGAACTCTAAAATAACCTAGGAGCCAGCAGGTATGGAAACAGATAAAAATATATTAAGTCCTGTGTTTACACTGACTTTTCATAGTCAGCTGGGCGCCATGTGCAGTTGTGTAGGAAGCAGCAAGAGAAGAGGAATTTGCTCTGGTCAGTAAAATACAACTAAATATAAGCCGTACATCCTGTGAAGAATGTAAAACACAATATACATAAATCTTTCTTTTGTCTTAGAGATGGGTGATGTTGGGTAACGTCCACATTTAGGTGTACCGAGGTGTGGTTCCCCTGCAGACTAATACCTGTGAATACCAAGAACGAGTTTAGTTAGGAAATGCTTAATGGTAAAATGCTAACAGCAAATGCTATCTTTATTTTACAACTCTGGGCCACTGTGTGTGAGGATATGTATTCACAACTCATGTTGTGGGCACAAAAATCTGTTTACACAGTCACATTGTGGGGACTTGCCCTCCCTTTGTGGACAAAACCCAAGGCCCCATAACATGAATCATTACATTTTAGGGTGAAGAACTGGTTTAAAGATTAGGTTCAGGTTAAGGTTAGGGTTAGGCTAAGTCTCCAGGAAATGAATGTAAGTCAATGTAATGTCCTCTGAAGTGATGGAAACACGATTGTGTGTGTCTGTGTGTTTGAGTTAGTAGCCAACTAAAAGCCATTTATCAAGTACAACATTTCAAACTGGTAATTAGAGCTACTCAAATATCATGATTTAGAATCAAATGTTTGTAAATAGAACACTATGGACTATGTGATTTTTGGTCAGACAAAATTAGCAATTTGACTCCAGGATATCAAGTTTGACATTTTATTTACTAAACAATAATAAACCATATGTTAATTAATAATGACCTTTTAATGTCATAGTTGCAACACTCTTTTGCAGTCAAACTTTGCAGAATTGTACCTGTAGTAGTTGGGTTTAAAAGGACCGTTCTTATTCAGGCCCAGGTATTTTGCCTGCTCATCAGAAAGCTCTGTCAGATGGGCATCAAAAGTGGCCAGATGCAGACTGGCAACATATTCATCTGAAATACATGGATATGGTTTAGTGAAACAGAGATACATACACATAAACAAGACTCAACACAGGAAATCAACTTATGTCTGCTGGGTAGAGCTGTACTGAAACGTCACAGCCCAACTTCTTTAACAGTTACAGCGCCACCATCCCCAGAGGGCATGAGTACGTAAACATACTTAAACATGTACTCTCAAAACTTACATTCAAGACAGACTGAGGAAGAAATTAATTGACGCTCTCCAGTGCTGCGGCTCAGCCATGAGTAATGTTACTTTGAACACTTAAATACTACAGGTTAAGTATCTATATATCCTCACCCATCTTCTTGGGAAGCAAGTAAACATCCTGCTTGTATCGTCCCTCAGGGGCGTTGTACAACTCTATAAGGGCCAGGGCCTGAACACAAACATGGATTAACAATACTGTATAAAATGGATGACTATGATAAATGCAACTGTACACTTTGGTTCACAGAGCAATCATAACAGATCTATGAAGAGGAGCATCATGTTGTTGCGAGTCTACTGTATACTATGAAATGTCCTCCACTAGCAGGAATCTATTTTATCTTATAGAAAAACGCTCAGCTCATAAGCCTTCTGTTTATCTCTGGTGTTTTATTACTGATGACATTTGCAGGGCAGATCATGAGCTTACCTGCCAGGATGGCCAAATGATTACAGCAAATAGAAATGCACATGGTGAACCCTACACACTCGGCTATCTGCAGTGGATGGTAGCAATAACCACTGTGTGTCTTTAGCTGCTGTATAGCTTATTGCAGGCTGTTTGAAAGCATCAACAGATTACCTGAGTAGTGGCTGTGATGGACAAGACAAAGGTAGGGACAGTGGAGCAGCTGAGGTTAAGGAGACGTCCCTGTGGAAGTAAAGAACATAACAAGAACATTCAGTGAACCTATTTGCTTTCTTCAAATGAGACTAACGTAGGAAGTTTAAGACTGGAAAACACATCCATCAAATGCCCCGACATCTGTATGCATTTATTATATATGGTTGCTAAGGTGTACAGATGTAGACAGTTACCTCAGCCAGAAGTATAACCCTCTTGCCATCAGGCCAAATGACGTGATCCACCTGAGAGCGCACTCTCTCCCAGGTCAGCTCAGGGGTCCGAAGACTTGCCTGCAAGAGATGAGACTATCAGTCACGTTCTTTAAATATACATAACTCAGTCTGTAGGATGGATTTAATGGAAGTCTTCCATCGTAAGCACTAGTTTACCACATCAATCTCAGTATTGGAGTGGCCCATGTTGCAGACAATAGAGGCATTTTTCATTCGGTCCAGCTGGTCTCTGGTCACCACATTCTTGTTCCCTAGAGAAAGACACAATCATTCACTTCAATCGGCATACATCCTCTGCCACACAGGACATAATTAAAACAGAGCCCTAAGAACAGTGCAAAGGACCATGAACTAAAAAGGCATCTGTGAGACAGGTATAGATTGAAAGGCTATAATCACACATCAATGAATCCCAATGACTGTGTAGCTACCGGTGCATGTGATGATGACATCAACCTGGCGAATGACCTCATTCAGCTTGACCACCCTGAATCCGTCCATGCTGTTTACACACAAGAGAAAGAAGAGGGTCAGCATTCAGCCTCAGAGAGGACAGTGACTGAAAGGAAAGTATCAATTATTTACTGAGGAGCAACTCCATTCCGCTGGACGCCTGGACTCCCTGTTGGGTTAATGTAGTGTGTTTAAGTCAAACATCAGTCATGTCACAATATTTTTGTTAAATAATTAACTAAACTTGCTATGCTATGTTACCCATATTGCTATCTGTTCATATATTTTTGACATTGAACAGCAAGATCATCCCAGTTCTTGTTAAACCTCACCAGGCCTGCAGGGCACAGATGGGATCAATCTCTGTAACATTGACGATGGCTCCCAGAGCTTTCAGAGCAGCACAACAACCTTTTCCAACCTGCAAGATGATACGAGACAAGATGATATATTGTATGACCAGCAGATTTACATATGCCAATTATTTCGCTGACTTTAAAGAAATGACACTTAAGTATTTTAAAATAGCGATCTTAATACAAAACCATCAAGGCTCTAGGTATTGACCAGTACAAGCCTACTGATCTAAATGCCCTGCAAGCTTCTTTAGCATCATCGAGACTTAACAGTCAGACGCTGATATATTCAATGTCCTGTAAATATTGTACAATGAAATGTGATGACAGCTATCTGGGTTATGACTCCATGGCCAGTGTTGTCTGAGGTTTTAGCATTGCAATGTATGTCACAAATGTTTTCACAGCTAAATGATTAAGATTAGGGTGGTACGTTCACGTTAAAAGAATTATCTCACCTCGCCGTACCCACACACGACCACCTGTTTCCCTCCGAACATGACATCTGTGGTTCTCTTCAAGCTGGATAGGTTCGAGACATAAAATTAGCACATTTTGTTGAAGTGCAAAACTGCCAATCTGTACAACTCCAAAAACTGGCATTTTTACCAAATGTTGCCCCACAACAAATAACATTTACTGAGCTGACCTAAATAGCCACTTCAAGTGATTTGTTTTCTGCGACAGTTTAACTTTCTACAATTCTGATGCCGACATTTAGTGTCATAACTCGTAATGGAACACCTGCTACAAGACATTAGTGTACCTTGCAGATAATTAATCTGAAGGAACAGCAATAAATTATGAGTGAGTATAGAAAGCACTGACTTGATGCAGAGATGTGAAGACATTGTTAAAGAGTACTAGACTATTTATATGGTGCCGTGGTGATAATTAACAGAAGGGTAATAAATACAAGTTATGTTCTCAGGCTGTTTGCTGAGTTGGGCAGAGTCCAGAGAGTTTGCAGTGTGCACAAAATTAAGAGTATTACAAGTACAACATATTTTTAAAAAGCTATTGAGGTGATATACTTTATCTTTATAGACTGGATGCCCTGTGATGGCAACAATGTTTCCTGACCTGTATGTCACTCTGGTGTTAAAGTAGACAAAGTTCTGATGTTAGGCATGTGTTAGCTGATGACCCACTCAGGAGTGAAGGAAAGACAATGTGGCTCCTTCCTTTCACAGCTGAACTAGATGGAATGCAAATTTTAATTATTTGCATATTACTACATTTGGCTGTAATGATTTCTAATGCTTTTCTCATTGACCACAAGGGGAAAAAAACATACATACTACGCCTTGAATGCGTTGGTGAAACAGTAAAGCCGAGTTCACAGCTAAGCCAATGTTTTCCAGTTGGCATTGTTTGATTTTAACCCTCATCACATCAGTTTTTGAGTGTATTAAACTCCAGATTGTTTTCATGATACAAGCAAGAGCCTTCATTGGATGCTTTGTTGGTTTCAAACCTTAATCGCCCCGGTAAAGCTGTCCAATAAACAAACTGTGTAGCGTTTCAACATCAGTTCGACTTTGTTATTCGACAAGCTTCCTCACCCGTCCAGGATAGACTCTCTGCAGCAGTATAGGTTGTCAAACTTCTGCTTCGTCACAGAGTCATTGACATTCATAGCAGGTACACACAGTTTTCCCGCTTTGGACAGCTGATACAACCTAAAAAGAGGAAGATAGAAACAGTTCGTGTTGGTGCACGTTGCTGTGGGTGTTTCACTAAATATTTGATAGGAAATGTGTATCTATTAAGCAGTAAATCACCTGTGAACCCCAGTGACACTCTCCTCTACAATGCCCCTGATCTTCTTGAATACACTGGGGTATTTCTTGTACATCCAGTGTGTCAAGTCTCCTCCATCATCAAGGATCTAACAGATAAGAGAGAAAAAAGCAAAGACATTTCTCATCACCTAGTGGGCACACAGCCAAATACATTTATTGCGAGACAAATATTTACGTATATCTCGCTATTAATTTAAATCATTTTTTAAAGAATGGCTCCTCAGGTGTTTTTATGGGTGTCCGAGGCATTTGTTTTTCTAGGTCATTCACATATCGAGGTCTATTGCAAAAAAACTCACAAAAAAGGTAGAAAAAGAAACTTTTCCACATACCATGTTAGGCTGCCAACCCTCACTGTTGACACAGCGGTCGATACACCACCAGAAATCATCCTCAGACTCCCCCTTCCAGGCAAACACAGCCACACCTGAAACGTAACAGATGGGTGACATCTTGAACATCTTGAACTCTGACATTAACAGTCCCATGTTTGTCCACCATCTTGTTCATACGGTCAACATTAAGTTTCCCAAAACAGAAACTGGAGAGTCGACAGTAGAGTCTATATGCTATAAAATAAACATTTTGTGTATAATGTATGCTTGTGTTCTCGTTTTATTTTTTAGAATAAACATAATATACCAAAAAAAATTTAAATAGAGTCTACAGTACCAGCCAAAGTTTGGAATCCCTTTCCCCATTTACTTGAATGAGAAAGTGTGTCCAAACCTTTGGCTGGTACTGTGTATGCTGCCATTGAAGAAACACTTTCTCAAGCTTCACATGAGAGTGAATGAGGGCAAAGTATGGGGCCATTATTGTAGCAGAACCATTTACGAATGTGAGTGGAGAGGTGTTTAACCGTATCTCAATCCGTGTGTGTGTAATCAGATTTGTAAATGTGTAAAAGAATCTCTAACTGTGTACTGAGATTTGTGAATGTGTACAGGAATCTGCAAATGTGTATTGTGACTCTGTGTGTGCGTAATCAGATTTGCAAATGTGTAAAAAAGACAAACCTCCAATTCTGTATTCAGATTTACAAGTGTAAATTTGTAGACAAATTTGTAAACTCGTACATAGATATTAATGGCTGAAAAGTATTTTGTTCCAAGAGCTGGAAATACAGACAAGTCACCACTTACAACTCAGGCAGGCCTCTTAATTGGCTGTCTTTGCCTGAGTTGTAACTGATGACTTCTCTTCACATTTGTAAATGGTTTGGCTACACTAATGGCCCAATAGCAAAGTTATTGAAATTATTTAGAAACACTATCCAATCTGGTTCAAAATGTAGCACTATAATAATTCTACATTACATATTTGTGAACATGTCATTTAGAGAACTGTTCAGCAGTGGCAGACATTTGTGCCCTCTAGTTTAATGAAAATGCATGTCGTTGTTTTCCAGATAATACAGCTGAGCATGTAGTAGACTATGCATAGCGATAGCTTAATGAACAGTAGACACATACTCACCCCCCCCCACCCACCAAAGAAAATGCACGATCTCCAATGAATGACTCCTAAATCTGTTGTAACCCCCTTAGCTTGTCAGATCATGAAAGGTCTACCGTGGAAATTTAGTACATACTTAAACCATCACATAGAAACCACAAATAAAAGGCTCTAGCAGTGCTGTTCCTTTCCTAAATGGCAAAACTTATGTGTTCCCATTATCTCTGCAGGGCTAATTTTTCAGGAGTTCATTAAACATTTCCAAAGAGTATCCCTGGCTCTAAAAGAAACAACATGCTCACATGGCAAAGTGCATCTCTGCTCATAAGAAAACAACTTATACGAATTATATGGTCTGTTTAAAACATATTTGATGTTTCTAATCAAGTGGAATTAAAATGGGTATGATTTCCACACCTTGGTGTTAGTAAGTGTCAAAAACAGTGTCCATTGCCTGTTTTCAAAACTAAATGTTCTTTACTTCCTCTGCTGCTTACCAGTCTCTGACAGAGCAGCAGCCACTTCATTCTGTGTAGAGTATATGTTACACGCAGTCCAGCGGCACTGAGCCCCAAGAGCCACCAGAGTCTCGATCAGCACCTGAAAACACACAGGTGAGGACAAGGTAAACAAGAAAGTGGTCAAGTAAGATAGAATGATATGAGATGCCGTCTATTTGTGACAAATAAGTAGCTCTAAGTGTATTTATACAATTACACTGAAGGTTACGATGAACCAGGTCGGCATTATGTCTACCACACTGTTTGATCAGCTGGTTGTTGAGTTGTCCGTGAAACACAGCGAATTGTGTATTTTATGGAACCACAGACTTCACAGCATTTTAATCATTTAATCAAGACTCGAGATACAAGAGTTGGCACTGAATTACAACAAAGTCCAGTTGTCAAGACCGTAAGTGGTGCAGAAACTGTGAATTAAATTGACTTAAAATCCTATCCTGACTAAGAGGCACTATCACACTGCAGCCTTCGCTTAAGCGCTGAAGAGGAGAGAGAAATCTTACTGCAGTCTGGGCAGTGATGTGAGTGCAGCCCACAATTTTGGCACCTGCCAACGGTTTCTCACTCTGTGCTCTCTTCCTGAGAGAGATCAGCGCTGACATATCTGAAAACAAGAGAACATAAAAAGGGGTGAGAGAGAAAGACAGCAATGCAGACGATGCAAAACTATCTCACAAAACTCAAATTGTGTTGTTCTTGGCAGCAACGGACTAAAATTAAACAGACATCAAGCACTCTTTGCCTCTTTTTAAAGTCTTTTTTCCTTTTCTTTATTACAACGTTACGTTTAATTGCTCATTTTTCTACATGTGTGGTGGTTTGGTGTAATTTGTGGTCTGGTCGGGTTTTATTTCTTTAATTAGATCAAATGGATTCAGGGTACTAGCTAAAAGAGCAGTAACTAATCAATAGACAACATTATTTTATAAAATCTGAATAATGCTTGGTTTAAATATAACACATCATGACAGGTGTCTTTTAGATTAATTAGACAACATTCAAGTAAAATGGCAAAGGGACTTTGTCCCCCCGCTGTGTCTTACCTTGTTCTGCAATCTCAATCTCACGTCTGCCAAATTCAGCCTGTTTGATGTTCTTGACACAGAAGTCAGTGCTGCCCTTGGAGTTGACCTGAGTTTTATCCCGTGGTGAGGTTTCATCGTCAGAGCTATCTGTATAGGACGCAGCTGTAAAGGAAAGTAGGTTTTCTCACAAAATTAAAGCCACCGAGGAGTAAACAAATGATGCAAGACTGTGTGAGCATTTAAAATCAGGTGTTCAACAGAGTTCAATGTGGTTAAATGAAAAGAAAACTAACCATTACCAGACCACCTTACTAGGTGTTTTTTAAGAAATTGTAAGAACACAAAACTTAAGATAAACAAACTGATGTATATTAAGGCTTCACACTAAATTAAATACAACTGGTTTAATGAATTTAGAGCTCCACATTCAAACCTCTCTTTACCTCCCTTGCTACACGACAAAAGCTCAGTTAATATATACTGTATAATAACATAACCGTGTGACTGTTCTTTATAAAAATCTAAGGAAATTCACACATTCATGAAAAATATTATACTGCAGACCAACTGAACACTGGTGCAGACATGTGTCTGGCTGCCTCGCCTTCCTACCGGAGCTGTAGCTGTCTGTGGATGACTGAGAGATGGAGCGGGACAGGGAGCGACGGCCTGCCTTGGTGGGGAACCTGCTGAACTCCTGCTTTTCCTCCACAAACTGGATTTGCTGAAACAAAATTTTAAAAGTCATGTTAAACACTGTAAATGTAACACTTTCATAGATGGTTTAAACCACAAATCTAGCCATAAAACAAAGCTATGAGCAATTTAAAAGCTCATATTATGGTCCAGCTGTAGGTGAGGGCTGACTGGGTACCGCGTAGTCAACCATTCCTTCTTTGAGTGGAAATGGGAGTTGGACTGTTTTTAGTTTTTGTCCTGCATGAGGTCTTGTTTATGTGGCTTCAGCCATGACCAGATTTAGATGGAGAGGAATGTAGAAAAATGAAGATCTTTGCTAAGAAAAAAAAACAAAAAAACACTCTGGCAACATGATAAACCAACTCAAACTAGTAAACTTGTTTTGTTGTATTGACAAAAATAGAGGCCTGGCTGCAGACCAACAGATATTGCATTATCAAGACAGATGTTCCAAAAATCGAGCTGCCAACGTTACATTTTGTTTTTTGGATGGCCTCCATCTTACTCATGCTTGTGTAATGATTGTGAATTACCCCCTCAGTTTAGCACACCCTTGTTGCGATCCCAAAGCTTCCAGACCGATAACATCACAAAAAATGCATGAAGCGCTCCATCTTGAATTCAGCTAATTAACACCATTGCATTTCCAACCCAACCCTGTTTTTGCTGTTCATACCTAGCATTATGCCTGGTCAGCTAACCTGTTTTGTTTTATCACAGCGGAAATCCAGAACATTTTTGTCGACAGGGATCTGGCATGCATCGCAGCAACATGAGATCGTGAGGGAAAAAAAATCCCCTAGGGCTGTAACGTTATCTTTCTCACATGCAAAGTAGTGAGTCCAGATATGGAGAAGGGGACGGGCAGATCTCTAGACCTCAGCAGTTTTGTGGAATGTTTTTGTTTTTATTTTCTTTAACAGGCCAGGTGAGATTGTTTACTTTTTTTTGTCTTAGCAGCAAAAAAATAAAATATTCCGAGATAGGGCTGCGCAATTAATCAAAATATTATAGAAATTGCAATATGGCCAAGTGCAATATCCAAATCGCAGAAGATGCCATTTTTTGATAAAAAAAGGTCAAAGGTGTGGTGCTGCAGAGATGCCCTGGCCGACAAATCTTGTTCTCCAGATGTAAGAAAACATTTTTGTGTAATAAAGAAATTTCACATCTTCATGGTTAATAGATTATTTTTTTTTTTGTGAAAATGAAAATTGGGATACAAAAATGATCATTCCCACTAATCTTGAATGATATGGCAACCGTAATCTCTGTCAAAATAACCACAATATGATTTTTTTTTTTTACCATATCGTGCAGCCCTAGTCTGAGGAACAAAGAATCAGAGCATGGAGAGATTGGATTAGATGTTAATAAATCAGCCTACTGACTACAGTGTGAGTAAGATGCCATTAACATCACTCAGCATGAGAGTCAGGTTCTTCATTCTGATACGGTCAGTCTCTCGTTTCTATGTTTAGGCCTGGTATTGAAAACCCTGCACATTCCAGTGAAAATAACATGGAAACAAGGAACAATGTGAAGCTGTTTTCTTGAGATTAAGGTGACACCACATATTTTCCCCCTGGACAGATCAGGATGGGGTGGGTTGCAGGGTCCCAAAGCCTGACTGATACTGACTGACTGATACTGGTTCCCTTAGATTGGGATATTAAAGAGCCATGTTAAATATTTAATTTATTCACTGCATTACAAAGTGCTTCTTACAGACTCCAGCCCTAATGGCAAGGTGTTATAACCACTGATGACTGGGTTGAATGGATGGCTGGATGTACATTATTTTATGTGAGCTGGCGTGGTAGGTTTAAGCATTTGTTTTACATAGTTTTATTACATGTATTTATATAGTGTTTTACGTATCTTAAGTTTAAGTTGGTGTGTATTTTACGTTTCACCTATGAGACACTACAGTCACGTTAAAAGTTGACGGTGACTAAAGCCTTGATGTTGCCAAATTTGGTTCACTTGACCCACAAGACTCTGAATGTGCATCTCTAACACTTGAAAGTAAACTTAAAAGATATAGTTTATTATGTGCTTGCTCTTAGAACATTTTACTATATACTTTTCTCTCTAATGAGGCTACCAGGCTGACTAATAAATATTGGTCTGAGAGTGATAAGACTATGCATTTGACAGATTCCTGGTCACAGGTGAGTTATAACTGAGTCAGTCAGCAGTTTATTCAAGAATTCAAGCTGCAACTTTCCTTGTTCCTTAAAAGTGTCAACATCCTTCTTTTGTGTTAAATGAATTGCCTTGGACTAACGTTAGAAATGGTAAGGAAATCGAGCCATTTAGGCAAAACTGATTTTCTTTGTGATGGACACTGTGAAGGTTTAGGAAGCTAAACGTTCAGACTTTCACAGTCTTTCTACTCATGTAGACAATAGTAATATGACCCATCTGTCTTTTCATTGCTGAGTTCCTATTTGTTTATTATACTTTTGAACACAAACATCCTTCCCAAAATCTGTTACAAATTAGTATTAAATGTATTCCCCTTGCATGTGCAGGGTTAAGATGCATGCTATGCCCTTTATTTACTAAAGGACTGGAGGATATTAGTTACTTAACCGTATGAGAGCAATAGTATAACCTATTGAAAACCCAATGTGTTGAGGTACAACCGACCCCGTGCACTCAATTGATTATCAGACACAGATAAATGACTTAGACTATCTAAACTACAAGCACTGTATATGCCAAACTGTGTAAATGTTCGGGGTTACGCAGAGGCTGGGCCGGAGTCTTACCTTTTTAACTGGCTTGTGAGTGGGCACAGCGCTGAAGGCGGACGACAGCTCTCCCAAGTTCATTTCGCTATTCTTGCTTACGGTCATGGCTGAATATTTTTCCGCTACGTTTTCGCTCTCCTTCACCTCTTTGCTCGCCTGTTTCACCTCCAACTTCGCCTCCCCGGCCAGATCTGACATGTCTAAAGGTGCCTGCTCAGAAACACAACGGCCGTTGAGTCTTCCCTGGAAGTAACGTTAACGTCAGACGCTAACGTTGACGATGTCCTCGCGCTGCTAGCAGGCTACTCTGCTACAACGAGCGGAAGAAAGGCCTTCAAAACACGTACATGTTAAACGGACAGTGAACGCAAAAAAACTGAGTAAGTCTGTGTGCACTCCACTTTTAATTTGGCGCTGATAGACGTCGTTAACGTTGTCTGTTATGTTGCGTACTGAGTGCAGCAGTGTTGAATCTCTGCAGGGTCAGCTGTCACCTGACAGAGCTTTGTGGGCGGTAACTAAGAGACTGAGGGGGCGTTATATTTATACAGTTGCGTTCAGGGGAAGTGGGACACTAAAGGACGTAGAACTATTAAGTAGTAACTATTAACGCGCTAAATGTTCGCTATGGCACAGCATAATTATTAAAGGTATCTGTTCTGAAAGCAGCTAAACAAATGACACGTTTGCCCATTTTGTTCCCACTTCAATCACTTGCAATCATAGACTGTATGCTTGCAGTCTAAGCAGGAAATGTTTAGTATACAATATGTAGCCTGCTAATTTGCATGATATGCTGTTTTGCCTGTTTGTAGTGGCGCCTACTTACTGTTTTGCACGAATAGGAAATTATGAAAGATGTGTATAAACGGGTCAAACTGTGATTTGGGGAAAAATACTGATAGTTTCAAATATGAGATCATGCCAAAGAGAAAGCTAAATATTTTTCCAAAGATGCCACTTTATTTTGAATGATTTTACTTGATGTCTTTCTATTATTTTTATTTGAAAACTCGTTTGAGAGACATGTGTCCATTAACAGCTCACGCACGAATTAATCAATATTTATTATCCATAACATACTCGCAACTTGGAGTGCAATTAATTTGTCATTTTACCCGTGTGAACGCCCCAAAACATTGCTAGACTAGTGTATGGGAATGGAACACGGGTACAGAGTCGAAACAGTCACTTCCCAGTTGTTATAAATGCAACATTAAGCTCATAGGAAGCATCATTCTGCGCGCATGCGCCCTTTTACTGGTTTGAGATTGCGAAATAACACTAGTCTTCAGTCCCCTGTCACGATCAGCATGCCTGTGGAGGTAGATTTGCACTGTGCCAGTCAACTCCTAATCTGCTATTCATTTAGTTACTTTGTACATTGTTACAACGTTTCATCGTTGTATAAATGAATGAATACCCTTGCTTCAATAACATTCACGCATGGTTGCTTCCCAGTTACTGGCTTCTGCTCTTTCTCACTGAAAATCAAAAGCATCTCTGCAGACCTTGGAAGGTCAAGCAGGGCATGCTGTGCGACCATCTGTATGAAACCTGGCTGAAAATAGTGTAATGCATACTGGGGAAGGCTCCAGACCCCCCATGAACAGGATAAGCAGGTATCTAAAGTGGATGAATTGAAGTAAACCACCTCAAACCAAACTGAAAAGAATGCCGGTATGTATGATTGTTTAGTGACCGCATCAGTTGTGTCTGAGGTGCATGATTTTGATATAATTTTGTTTTATAAAGGTTCATGGCGGGTGGACGGACGACATAGACCGTATAAAACGTACAAAACAAGAAAACACATATCTTCTGTGGATCCATAGCATGGATGTATTTACATCTATGATCCCTAGCCAAAAATGTTGAAACAGTGCCACATCCAAATTGACTCCCACGCTGTGGCCAAACATGGTATCGCAGTCCCCGCGTTAAAGTGTGCGTTCGTTAATTATAACCGGTTAAGGGCTTTAATGATCCGTTTGAAGTTCCCAATAAAATGTCTAAATATTAAAGAAATTCACCTTACTGCATCAAATGATGTGAGGTCTTTGCAATGTCAATTATGTGTTAAGAGACTGTTAAATGTAATTTGTAAAGTGAGAAGGGAGGTTTATAGAACTTACGCACAAATACTAATTTACCCCGCCCTCCCGGGAGCAACCTGATCACCCTACTGACAAACGTTTTTACAGGATCAACCTAAGGGGACATGCAGGCAGTCATCCAAAACAACAAGAGTGCTGCAGACTTGTTGGGAGAAAGAGAGGACATTTAAAGAAAGTTTTGGCTGGACAGGAGAGCAAATCTCAAAAGACATGGGAATATTCGAGAAAGGGTTTTGTGCAACAATGGCGTGGCCTAGTAGACCGGTCTGGGAATTAGAAAATGCATACATTTAGAATTACTTAAGATTGAGCACAGTAATAAAAGTGCCGATTTAACCAGTGAATACTTTAGTTATAGGGACTGTACATATAAAGACAGTGTTCTCATTTTTACAGATGGATCAAAGGATAAACAAACAAATGCAACAGGGGTCTGCAATTGCTGTAGTTACCAGGTGGGATTTAGCAAAAGAACATCTGATTGTTTGAATGTACATGCTGTTTAATTGTTTGCCATGTTGATGCCAGTAGAATGACCTCAGCAGATATAGTTGCAATAATACATAAAATATGTAGTGATTCTGTGTCGGCCCTTGCAAGCATTAAGACAGGTAGCATACAGCTAGAAGTACTCAGGATCGGCTTTATGAAATCGTGTTTAGTTACTCAAGAATAGCATCACATCCATGTGGGTCCCAGCACATTCAGGTAACGTTATCCTGAGAAATGAGAGAGCATACAAACGGGCAAAAGGCAAAGGCGATAACGCAATAAAAGGGAGACAATCCAAAACACAGTAGGTATGTTAAGACGTAGGGGAACAAAAGGTAAAGAGCAAGTCATAATAAGCAGGCTCAGAATTGGGCACAACAACCTTAACAGTACACTTTTGATCATAGGGAAAAATCCAACAGGTCTTTACGATCCATGCTATGAGGCTGACTGAGACAGTTGAACGTGTCTTTATATCATGCAGGAAACAGAGCGGAGACAGTGGTCCGGGGAGGAAATGGTTATTTAACGTTAGTTGTTAAAGGTGACCGGACTGGAAAGACGGCTTTACAATTGAGGCCTTGATATATTAAGAACAAAGCCTGTAGGTGGCAGTAATGCCACATCGTGGATGCCAGCTGCCGTGATTCCTCAAAGAAGAAGAAGTAGAAGAAAGACAAACGTATTTTCCGTCACGCCATTTTCCATCGACGACCGAGAGGAAGCGGCCGGAGAAGCGCGGATAGTCTACGCTGTGAATTGCAACAAACACGGTAGAGTTTTGGCGAAATTATTAATACGGCGTCGTACTACATGCTTAAATAAAATGTTATGTTTGAGTCGATTAATCGTATCGCCACATCAGTTTAATCTATTGTTCGAATTGTGTGGTTGTTAGCCGAATGCTATTTCTTAACGCCAGGCCTCGGGAAGGCGACAGCCATTTTAGCTATCCTTAATAGCCATTAGCTAGCAATAGCTTCACAGCGTCGAAATCTAACCTAATGTGAAACAACATATTTTAATATGTATATAGTTAACAGCATAAGGTTAGCCGCTCAGTTTATCAAACTTTTACGTCGACCCATTTAGGGGTCGGCGTTAGCTTAGCTATCATAAATGTTTCTTTCTAAGCTAAAGTTAGCATAACGTTAAACTCCGAGTCCGCCAGAAAACTAGGCCAAGCTCCTTTCCGTTTCGAAACAATGATAAGAATTGATTATATTTGTGGTTCTTGGATCAGTATAATTCAGTGTGTTTTTCATGTAATGCCAAGGTAGTAACGTTGATAGAAGATGTTACACACACACACAGCTAAACATACATTTTTGGAGGTTATTCTTGTAATACCTAATTCGCTATCTGTTAATTGTTTTTCAGATCCAGTCATGCATCGTGACTGTCCTCTTGACTGCAAGGTCTATGTTGGAAATTTGGGCAACAATGGAAACAAGACAGAGTTAGAGAGGTCATTTGGCTACTACGGTCCCCTCCGCAGTGTTTGGGTGGCCAGGAACCCTCCAGGCTTCGCTTTTGTAGAATTTGAAGATCCCAGAGATGCAACTGATGCAGTGCGTGAGCTTGACGGAAGGTAGGCAGTAATATAAACAAATATTGTTTTACAGTGGCCAGAATGAGGAAAAACAGTATTAATCCTACTACATCTACAGTGGTTCATGATGACTGGTTGTTTTATAGGACGTTGTGTGGTTGCCGGGTGCGTGTAGAGCTGTCCAATGGTGAGAAGCGCAGCCGCACCCGTGGCGCGCCCCCTTCATGGAGCAGGCGCCCTCGAGACCGAGACGACTACAGGCGCCGTAGCCCACCACCTAGACGAAGGTGACCCATGTTGTTGTTTGACAGTGGCCAGCGGGGACAACTTATGATCTGTCTTGTACTTAAATCCCGCTCTGTGACTTAATGATTCCACCCTCCTACCCACAGTATATTTCCTGGTAACTGCTTATGTTTTCCAGTGTAGGCATTTCAAGTGCTTGTAATCTTTTCAGCTGATTATGCATTTGTGACTGTTGCAATGTCTAAGCCTTGCAGTTTCATCTTCATTGATATTATTGGTCATTTTATGTAGGGAGCCAAACAGATACAGTCATAATGAAATATATGACGTGGGAATAGGATATTTATGCTAGGTTATGTAGTAAAGCCTTTCTATTGCAAAATGCATCTTAAATTCTGGCCTACAAGACTTCTTTAGGCACTAATGCTTCTTTCAAAGTGTACTTTTTTTTGTGCACACTTAAGTTTCTATATTTTAACTGCTTTAAAATGGCAAAATAGGATTAGGCAATTCCTATGTTGGAAAAAGTATAATCTGTTTAAAAATTTTGGGGGATGAAAGTGCCAAATGTGATGCATTTTTTCCTTTTGTTTGAGGATGCTTTTTATTTTTCATCTATATTAATAAGAATGAAACCCGTTGCAGACTCACCACCATGCCTCTTCTCACCACCCTCTGAGTCAATCAACTAGTCCTCTTTCAGCATCATGTGACTGCTGACCATCGTGCCCCAATCGGCTTGGCTGGTGCTGTCACATGACCCAGGCATGGCCAGTCGTCAGGTTGCACCAACCCATTGGTTCCTCAGCATGCCGTACTCAACCTCCTCCTCCTTCAACCTTAACCCAAACGGCAGCGGCCCACCTCACATTCCCGACCAATCAGCGTATTACGTTCCCAAATGTCTACAACCTACCAACAGCAGCCTTCGGCTAACCAATTAAAGCAGGAAAAAAGCCACAGCCAGCCCCCATCTGCCTGCCACCTAATCACCTTGCAGCATCTGGCCAGTCCTATTCAGCCAATTCTACCTACCCGGCCGACAGTCTGCCTCCCTTTCGTCATATCTAGCTTGTTGAAAACCAAAAATACTAGTAAGTTTTCCTGCTTCATTCAGTACACTGCTGATTACAGTTTTGAAAGTGAAGACAGCTGGTTTGAAAAGGTTTTCTTTTTTTAATTTGAATCAGTCGAACTTCACATTTCCAGAGATTTCATTTTATAGACAATCATCTGGTATGTCTTGGGGTCTGAGCAGAATTATGAAGTCACACAAATCAAAACTCTTCTCAACCCCCCAATGAATATCAAAAACTTTTCTCTTTTTTTTGTGCTGTATGGTTGGTTTTAGTTGATCTTAGCCTGGTTGCTTCCCAAGACTTATTCCCAGTGACCAGTATATTTTTGTTACTAGCTTCCAATTCCTTATGTGCTCCCTGTAAGTGCAGTGGACCGGTTTCATACAGATGGTGGCCTCTGTGTGTGTCTTTTTATTCCCACACCTTGGCCAGTCTACAGTGCAGGCGTTAAATCTTCTGAAAGGGGCAAATATCGCTAGTTAGCTCACTTAGCTGTTGTAATAAGCTTTGAAGCTTAGACACATTAAATTACTACTATATTGTAAGGCACATCCCACTGTACCACTTAACATTTTAAAACTGGAATATAACTCACACTGGTGACTTTATTTAGATACGCACAATGCACTGTGGAATAGGTGAGCTAATTCCTAAGCACCTGCCATCTTTATGCACTAGGTCCATTGCCAGTGAGTCATATTTTCTGATTGAGATAATTTAGTTTTTGGAAAAAACTCCTAGTGTTTTATTTCCGCTTTGAGTTACTGAGATAGATAAAGGGCTGTGTTGAAGGAGGCCCATTTAAGAAAAGGATTAGAATAGTGTGGAGCTCTACGGGGATCGGTGCGTCTGTTTGTTCTTAACACTTTTGTATTCTCCCTGCGCAGATCCCCACGCAGGAGGAGCTTCAGCCGCAGTCGAAGCAGGTACGTTGGCTTTCAGAACGTCTCGCATCCACAGAGAGAAGTTCAACCCAAAAGCTTCAATCTTTATAAGAGCGTTGGGGGGTGATGTCCACCACCCATAGCTACAACCTTGACATTGAGATGAGCAGCAGAAGGTATAAAATGTTGATTAATATTGGTTGTTCTGACAAATTAAAACCGCTGTTAAATAGCGCCGTTTACACCAGATTTTTCACCAACTACTTGATCCAAATACTAATGGTCCTAATTCAGAATTAAGTTGATCTGAAAATTTTAATATGATATGCACAGAAAGCTTAACTAGGGGTCTCTCCTGCATTTGATGGAGTTGATGTTAATTGTCTGTAGCTGGTGTAATCTCCATTGGTCTAAAAGGTTCAAAAAGAGATTAACTAGTCTGGGTATTTTTTGGACCCGGCTACTGGAACCCAGCACTAGTGTTCATGCACCTATCAACAGGCAAATGTGATTTATTATGTGGAAAATGTTTATTTAATGGGATGGTTTGGCTTCTGCAGGTCTTTCTCCAGAGACAGGAGGAGGGAGAGGTCCATCTCCCGGGACAGGAACCACAAACCTTCGAGGTCCTTCTCACGATCAAGGAGGTATTGATATCCTTGGATTTTAAGATAATTTCAGTCTTGCAGATATTTGACTGTTTAATGTGAAGCATAGTTATGACTTGCCTATTGAAACTACTGTAGATCTTGCTGCGTACTAGAGGGCACCTCCCCACTGAGAAGAACACTGAAACGTGGCTAAACAGCATACAAACCTAGGCGTCCTTTGGCTAGGTCTCGTTCGTTTCAGTGTGGTATTGCTGAGAACATTGCTGTGACAGTTTGGTCACTAATTCTTGCTAGCTTTAACAATTTTTTTTTTTTTGTCTTGTTTTTCCTTCCCTGCAGCCGCTCCAGGTCTAATGACAGAAAATAGATGACCGTCTGTCAGGTATAAAGGGAGCTGAAGCAGAACGGTTGTACAGGTGTTGCCGTTTCATATGATGGACTTCAACATGGTCATTTTTGTGTTGAGTTTTTTAAACAATCATGCATTTTAGTGTCCCGCCCCCTTTCTTGTTCTGGTCATTTTCAAATACACTGTGGGTGCGTACAGGTGTGATGCCTCACGTAAGTCACGTCCATCTTGTTGGTCCTGAAACAGTTGTGCCACCCAGCATTCCAGTTCACCAGTTACTCTTAAGAGCTTTGGTTTTTGTCAATGAATGTACTGTGTAGTTGGACTTAGTGTGAGTAGTTCCTCATTTTCATTGTATAAATGCCAGCATTTCTTTCTTTTTAGTTTTTTATTTTTAAAAGGATTGGGCTGATTTGTTAATCTTTTGATTGTCCAAAAAGCCAACCTATTTTCAACATGCTACTTTCTTACTTAATAATGAAGGTTTTCATCTGTTAATGGTTGCTTGTTTGTAATAAACACACCCCTCATTCAAGATCCAAAACTATGGCATTTACTTAAAAAAGGTGTAATGAACACAAGTCTGATTTGTCTATGAAGTTTTCATTATGCTTTTGTTTGATACGATGTGTAATTGTCTCATTAAAAGTACCGGTTGATTTAAAAGACATTGTTTATGTATTTTTCCTCTTGCCAATCCTGAAGAGAGGCCAATATACTGTATTATTCTCATCCTTCCCGGTTTCTTTTCCACAAGAGGGCACTCATACAGCATAAATGGTCATGGTCAGTCTGATTATTTAGCTCAGTCACTCATAAAACTGCTAAAAGTGGATTGCTGACAATCCGATTGGTGGGGCGGCTGTGGCTTGAATACTTGAGCCTTGAATACTGACTTGATCAACAATGTAACATTTCGTATTATCCACTTAAAAGGTAATGGATTGTAATACTTAACAAAGCAAATCACATAGTAGCTAATTTAGTAATTTAAATTCATCTCTCCACTTAAGTCATAATACCAAATCTCTATCTTTATATCAATTGCGTGTTGAATTAGTATCTTCAGGATATATACATATAAAATAATTAAGATGTCTTCGAGAAATCTTTAAAACAATCTAAAGATTTAAACATACCTTATCTTTAATTGAAATTCACAATTTAGATTGCATTGGAGATATATTTGTAGACCATCAGTTGCAAATGAAAGGTTTACCTAAATTAACGGATATCTGGTATTTCAGATAGATTGTAGGCCAGGTCCCTTTAATTGGAGGCTCCGAACCATACACATTAGAAAAGTAACGAGTCAAAATGTAATATAAAAAGGGTTTTGACTACTTTTAAGATACTTTAACAGTATAGGTGATGAAGTTTGTTTGTAAGTCGTCCTATTTGTTAGGTACTGTAAGGAAATCAAGGAAAAAGAGTCCCCTGGCAAGTTCATTCCCGTCTGTCCCCGCCATTGTCTTTCGTAAGAGCAGTGTTTCATGCTTACTCGCCAAACTTCGTTCATAAAACCTACAGTTTCGTTTACTGGTGATGTACACAAGCAGTGACATGGTGACCTCTCTTATTTTATATGTTTTATAAATAAATAGGGTGTTATGGTAACTTCAGCGTGGATGATTGCCAACAAAACAACGCTTAACGTCGACGAAAAGGCAATACATTTCAAAGGCACATACGGACGGGAGAGACCGAGACGGCTGCAAACAGATGTTTCTACTCTCCTCTCCCTGCGTCTCTGTTTCGCTGTGAAACCACATGACGGACAACGGATCAGGAGGGTTTCCTTTGTCTCAATCAAATCGCACTGTCTTCGTCTAACATGAAATATTAAATATCCAAATACACTGAATTGCTTTTAAAAAATAGGCTACTGAACAAAAACGCGTCCCGTATCAGTTCAATACGGAACACGTCTTCTAGGTTCCCATTACCAGAACGATTCCGTATTTTACGAGACGGTTGGAAACCCCGGGTGGTTTATATCCTATTAAAGGTCCCCAGCGCACTGTGGCAAGCCCTGGACTGTTTTCAGTAGTAAGAGTGAGGCATGAGTCACCTATAAATGCATCATAAAGAGTCTTGCGGTGTAATTGAGGCAGTCTGGTGAGCCTTAATAAAATGCTAATTGTTCAGTGTGGTAAAAAAAGGTGCTATTTCTACACATACAGCGGCTGTGGGGGGGGGGGTTCCAATTGTTTTCTTCGGTCACACCCCTGACAAGCCCACGGCTTCATGTTCACGCATATGGTCCACGTGAACCGGCATAAAACAGAGGCACACGTTTCTCAAATCTGCGCGCTCTTTTCCACGAGTTACTCAAGCACTTGTGATATCACAGGCGCGATGACTCATGGTACAGTCTGTGGTCTCCATGGAGACGGGTCCCACGCTCAAGGAACCCGCGGGAATCCACTCAGAAACCGGAGGTATTTCCACCCACTGTTGTGTAACTTACTGCTAATGGCTCTGTCGCCCACGGAGCACGGTACATGAGCATAATGACGTGCAGCTCGTTAGGGCTAATTTTAGATTTGGTCCCACTGAGTTAATTCAATTTGGACTCTGGGAAACTGATTTTTCAATGAATAGTTTCAAATGAATAGTTAAATATTTTGCGAAATACGCTTACAATCACCTTTTGGCTGAGAGCAAGATGAGAGGATCAACACCACTCTCATATCTGTCCATTAAGTATATAAGTATATACCTGTTAGCTTAGCATAAAGACTAACAGCTAGCGTGGCTCTGTCCAACAATGACTAAATCCACCTAGCAGCACCTCTAAAGCTCACTAATTAACAGGTTATACCTTGTTTGTGTACTCTAATAATCTAACCAGTCTAAAAACGTCAAATTGTGGTTGTATGGAGGGTTATATGTCAGACTACTTCTTGGCCTGGAGCACTGACAGCCTGAAGTCTCCCCTGGTTGCCAGGCAGCCTCAGAGACAACAAGACTTAAGCGGGCATCCAGACTGAAATCAGCCCTGTGTTAAAACAACGCAAGGGGCTGCGTTGGTGTGCAGGTGTGTTGCAGTCAGACATGAAATTAGATCCAGGAGGTTCTGTGAATTTGAAGGCTTCTCAGATGCCAGAAGACTGCACAAAACTATAGCACTCCTACACAGGATCATTGCAACTCTGGGAAATCATCACAGTGGCAGTTAATTTATCTTTTTATTGGGGGTTTTTTGGGTGGTAAACAGTAGAAATACAGTGTTACAAACTAATCCACCAGGATTGTGCGCTTGCATTTATTTGATTGGCTAATGCAGCACCTTGCCAGGTGACATTGCTTTGTGTTGCAGCAAAGGTTGAGCCAGGTTCAACTTTTTTGCCGGAGCCCTCTGCGTTGCACCCCTGATACTTCTTAAAAAGGGCCACTGTCATATACTGGAATAATGATACTTTTGTGATTTGTTTTACATCCTGTTTTGAACATCAAAATAAGTACTATACTGTCTGTAGCCTATACAATTACACATCGCGATTGCTGTTGCTTTGTTTGCAAAGGCATGCGGTAACCCCACCTGACCTTGGAGTGTAAAACCATGTTTAAGATTAGATGTATGTTATATAACCATAGTGGCAGGTAATAAAGTTTAAAAGAGCAGAGTTCCTTTAATGACTTTGTGTCACTCCACAAATAGTTAACTAAGATGCTGTGCAGAGTCTCTATGTGCTTTATTTGGCGCCAACTATGACATCAATCTTATCACAGTGGATGCAGAACAAAGGCTAGCACATAATGAATAAGATAATTTGATGGGGCTCGCAGACCCTGTGCACTGTGCGGCTGCCTTAGAGCTGAGAGACAATAAAGTGTCTACTCAGCTGTAGAAATGTAGAGACTTATGTATTCACACAGCTGCTGCTCACTAACAAACAGTATACACTCATTGTACTGTATCTTTCCATTTAGTTAATACTTCATTGACTTCAGTACATGTTACCACTGAATATAGCTGTACTGTAGATTGTGGACAGCCTCCAAGTGTGAGTGTGTTTCTCTTGTGTCCCGTCAGTCTCTTACTCAACACAGGGCTCACTGTGGTATCAGGTCAGTTGGGGCCTTTAGACACAGCATCCTACAGTTAGGGCTCTTGATGTTGACGAGCTGGGAACTAGGCTGAAGGGCAGCGGGATGGGGTTGTCTCTTGGTCTGACCTGATGCCAAGATAAACAAACCTGCCTTCAACAACAAGAAGACTGGGTGGAACGGACTCGTAGAGTACAACATGTAACAGACTTGTAACAGAGATGTTGAGAGACTGAGGTACGAGCCCTGAGAGCCCTGAGAGTTGGGTTACAATGTCCTCGATGTGGTAACTGAGAAAACTGCTGGTTATTCTAAATTGCTCTTAAAAGTTTCAATCAAAAGGTCCCTTTTAAGACTTTATTATTTATCTGTTGATAAGGCAATGAGTTGACCAGCCTTTTACCACAGTCTCACTGAATTCAAAACCGTTTTAAAATGTTAATAAATGCTTGTGATAAAAATCTTTATTTAAACTTTATGGAAAGAGTAGAGGGGCTCCTGTTTTGCTGCACAGGTACAATTTTGAGCAATCTTGTATTTATTTTACTCTCACTACATTTATTTGAGTGCTTTAGTTACTAGTTACTTTGTAAATTAAGATTTTACACATGATCATTGTTTTTTTTTAATTGATTTATTTATGGCTCCACAAAAAAACATCAATTCATGGGATATGTTGTTTCCAACTTGGTCCCAAGATGTGTCAAGACAGATATACAACTATATAAAAAAATATATAACACTCTGAAATCTGCAGCATGAATTTTACGGTTGATTCTTTAAGTACGTTTTACTGCTCATACTTTTGTACTTTTACCTAAGTAAGATATTGACTGCTGTATGATGTGGTGGTAGAAGTTGATTTACTCGCATAAAAGTAGTAGTGCCGCAATGTAAAAATGTTACTTAAGTAAAAGTACAGAAGTATCACCAGCAAAATGTACTTAAAGCATCAAAAATATAAACTAATCATTATGCAAAGTGTCCCCTTTCAGGTTGTGTTGCGAGATTAAATATATTTTAGTATTGTATTCATTTTTAAGTAATATGTTTGATATTGTAGCTGGTGTAGATTAATCTAATTATACCTACTTTACATATGGTTGGGTAGTTTGATCTATAAAAATGCAACATATTTAATTAAATAAAATGTTTTAAATGGGAGATCCTGATATATAAAGGAACCAGTAATTTGCATTATAGCTGTCAGATAAACGTAATGGGGTAAAAATTGCAATATTCTCCTTCAAATGAAGTTGGGTAAAGGTATAAAGTAACAAGATGAAAATACTCAAGTACAGTAGCCTACTAGAGTGAATATATTTAGTTACTTTCCACCATTGTTGATTTGTTTGTGCATTGTGGTATTTCTACTTTAAATGAAGTACCAGATGCGAATTACTTTCTAAATAAACAGAAACTGACAAGATGTCATCCGCGTGTAAGACATCCGGGATACTGCACGGGCCAACGCTGTCCTCTGTCATGCGCACTGGGAGGCATGGAGAGCGCGAGGGCGCTTCATCCCGGCTACTACAGCGCCAACTCTTCACGTGCGCTCGTGTATTTACCGGGCGAAGTCCACGTGCTGCCAGCCGGCAGACCCCGCCTCCCCACGGGAGAGCTGCGTCCCCGCGCACCGGAGTTTATAAAAGTCACGTCTGCGTGAGCACTTGGAGACGTTATTACGGAGGGCTGTTTTGTCGCCTAAGTTGTAGCCTATTCGATTTATTCGAGGAGCTGCGTTAAATAACATCTGCCTTTTCCACATCAGAGCTGTTGTGAACAATCCAAAAACAACAAGGAGGCAGATAAACAGCAGTTTCATTCCACAGATTTTAAAGAAGAAGGATTTTAACGGGACTGCAGCCGACTGATAATGTAAGTAAAATGACTCTGAACTAATGCTTGAAGTGTTTTTTTGTTTTTTGTTAGTATGTTATGAGGTTAATTTTGTCTTTTGATGGCTTGTAAGCAACTCTAAAAACCAATGACCAGGTCATATGTCTCTATAGCCTGTAATTTAGGCTATAGCCTACTATGTGGTCTACTTTTATGTCTAATACAGTCTCTTTTAAAACGGTCAGTCCTACCTGTTCACAGGGCTAAAAGCTTCCACTTGGTCTAACGTTGCCTATATATGACCTGAAGTTATGTGGGTTTATATTGCTATCTACATTTCACTTCAGATTTCAGTTTCACTCAAAACTTCACCCAACAATCCTCAAACCTCACGCAGGCGTCCTGTCACAGAGTTATTTTGACACGCGTGTGTACGGTGACGGTGAGGGCGAGGTATGCCGGGCTCCCGTCAGTGACAGCCCGGTTTGAATGGTCGACTCGACACACGAGCTCCGGCCTCACGTGGAGCCCTGTAGTAAACTGGGCAGGGTCTCCGCTGCTGGCGCTCTCCCGCCCCAGCCTTGAATCACTCCTCCCCGCAGCGCCCCGCCCCGCTGTCCCGCTGACGTCGCGTCTCACAGCGGTGCTCCCCAGATTGTTCTACACCACTTTGCCCAACACGTAGATGAGCGTTTCTTTCGATTTTGGACCCCGCGTGGACCAGATTTCCCCAGATGAAGGCACCCCGCCCCCCACATAGTCAAAGTGGTGTAGAAAAAGTTGGGCAGCACTACTGTGAGAGAGAAAGCCCCATTATTAAAACAGACTGTTAATCACTATCCACTCTGTCTCTGTGGTAGCGCCTATCAAATTAAATGATCTTAAAAATATAGTGAATGTATTAAAAGCCCCTCAAAGGGCCCCAGGAGCTCCCTAAACCCCCTTAAGTAAACTTCTGCCAGAGACTCTTTCCTCCAGTCATGTCTGTGACTTTGATCGCTGACATTTTTACTGAATTTTTGCCGGACTACTAGACTTCTTACACTGATGAATTCCTGAATAAATAGCAATAACCCCATGAAAATGAAGTAACAGATGCAAATTACTTTCTAAATAAATGGATTTTGACGTTAATCGAATTCTGAAACTTGAAAAACATTTATTCCATTCAATGGCACACGACTCTTGAACACCTACTTTGAGTTAAATAAGTTGCAGTTTATGGGTCATCTTTGTAAAATGCAGGTTTGTTTTGGTTAATCAGGAAGTGAGACAGTGTTCAGTTTCGTACATTGTGTTGAGCTGTACATGAATGAGCTGCATTGCATGGCCCCAGACTAGTCCTCCTGGCTCTGCTGTGCAGGTACAGTTGTACCAGAATTCTATCCATATATTAATATGTTTTTATCACACAAATTGGCAGCGATCATTTTGAAGAACTTATTTGCTATAAAGCTTTTTTTAAAATGTCAGATAGGCTTTAAATTAGCCGTCAGTCCATGTCAAACTTAAGTTAGTGTGTCTGACTGTTGGTTCATACTTCTATTTGATCGTCTGCATACAACTGGAACAGTTTCTTACTTAATCAGCGACATTAAGCTACACTAATGTCTCCCATATTATCATTATTCTAATTACAATGACCTCTGCTCTCCTATAGTGCTTTAGCTGGATAATTAGGGTGGGCTGGGACGGGTTTCTCTTGATTGTTCCCTCAAATGGGAATCCTGCCCAGCCCTTCCCGGATGACTATAATGATTTATTATTCTCCTGAGACACAGCTGATTCTTTCCTGTAGCTCTAAAGTGACCAAGACCATTTAACCATTTTACTTGAAATAGTTTGCATGAGTGCTGTGCACATATAAGGATATGGGAAGCACTGATTTAATAATAAATGTAGCATCTTCTATGATTGTTAATGACATTCTCCTGAGTTGTTCTGTTGAGTTGTCTGTCACTAGATGGGCTGAGACTGCCACCTAGTGGTAACTCTGTGTGTCTGCACTGATCACAACCTGTGCTGAGAACTTGTCCTCACATGTCTGTCTGAGATTATGTCCAGGCATGTACCAGTGATTCAGGGAGGAGGGCTCAGTGATTCACTGGCTGCTCATGTCTTATAAAGAGCTCCCCAGTAACACCAGTCTGAGATGCTCTGTTGTTGTCACTGAGGAAACTTAACTGATTAGAGCCATGGTAAGCCTGATTTCCACTTTTAAAATTGAGGCACTAAAAAGTAACTTCTGTTTTATGTTTTGTTGGACTTGGGATTGATTTTTCACATGGATTGGACACAGATGACTTTTTTCCTAATTTTAGAATCAGACTGGTGTCAAGATTCAGCTTTTTATTCACTTGGGAGCAATCAGCGCAGCTTTTATCTGTACAAAATGATATTAAGTGTCTGAGAATTAGAGCTGCAATTAGTCGAATGGCAGATAAATAATTAGATCATCTATTAATTGGTTTTGCATATTGGCAAATTAATTGATAATGGAGATGAAAGTTAGCAGCAGCCCTGCTGAGAATGACAGCTGGTCATTGGTGATGTCCAGTAGCAGCTTTTCCAAGTGACCGGTGCTCTCATCTGTTTCCTGCAGTGTAGAACGATGGCTACTCACAAGCAGATCCTGAGCGCCCTGGGGAGCAGCCCTGCTCGGCGAAACCTGTTCGGGCCAGTCGACCGGGAACAGCTGAAGGCCGAGTACCAGGCTGCCCTGCGGAAAGACCAAGAGGAGGCTTCACAGCGCTGGGGCTTCGACTTCATCTTGGACAAGCCTCTGGAGAGCAGCGATTTCCAGTGGGAGGGCATCCCAGGTGCCAAAGTGCCGCTGCTCTATAGGTCCTGTATGCTTGGTCTGCGACAGGCAGATGGACATAAGGCAGTGACGCCCACAGGAGGAAGGGTGGGGTCGCCACAGAGTGAGAAGGAGAACATCCCATGTACGCCAGAGAAATGTGCAGTCAACCTGGAGAACCTGGAGAAAACACCAGCGAGAAAAGAGAACACAGGGCTGAAGAGGAAACAGACAAACATTACAGGTACAGATTTAGATCTTCTAAGCGTGAATGAGTAGAATTGTAATTTCATGTGGATTTGCAGGAGCTGAACTTCCTGTTCTTTATCCCAACAGATTTCTATCAGACTAAAAGAAGAGCAGTTTGGATGCCACGCAAATCCGGCGAGTGATTTTTCGGTGCAGTTTTACTGCAAAGGTGCCAATCCTCCAAGAGAGCGACACAAACAGTACTACACTCAGGAATTCGACGCTCTGCACAGTCACTTGGCAGGGGGTCTTGTAACCGGTGAATCATCTGACAGCAGATGCGACCTCAGCTACACTTCATTACTATAGGGTTAATTAGGGTACTGTATTCAGTCTGAGGGGGTTGGTGTTTTCCCAGGGGTAAGAAGGGGACATTTGAGCAGAGAAGATTAACGGTAATCTCTCGAATCAGTGGATTTATACTCATTTGGATCATGGGGATGCCAAGGTTTTGACTGACATTTCCTACTGTACATTCCACAGTGCTGATAACGCAGCTGCTCTGTAGAAACTCTGCGCCTCTTGCAGTACGGAGCTGGATGGACGCATAAATGACACAACGTACACACTTGAAACAGATGTCTTGTTGTTAAGAATCATTCTGTCTCATAAGTGAAGGAGTGGCTGTGACAAAACTGCAGACTGATTGAAAATGTTAGAGAATGAATTACGCCCTTTGGCTCCTTTGTTCAAATCCACTATTTTTTTCAAACATTGTTTTTTCTTTATGTGTATCATGAGGGCTAGGAGTCCGTTTTTTTTGACGAAACATTTATTATACTTTGTATATCCAAATGTACAGTTGTGTTTTCTCAACCATCATGTACTCATTGGAAAATGCTTGAGGAGTTCAGAAATCCTGTACATGCAGTTGCTTTGCTTAGATTATTAATGACAGAAGTGCCATCATGTCCTCTCCCGGTCTTTCCACCTGCTGTATGTCAATCGATTTTCAAAGCAGATCTCCACAAGTGCCCTATCCAGACTCTGACGTGTACACCACTAGATGGTGTAGAATCCGAGTGTAGCACCATGTCATTGGAACACTTAAAAACACTTTAGATATATATCAAAGATGTATCTATAGAGTTACAGCACTGTTAAGTAGCATTATCGTTAAAAAAAAAACATTGCAGTATTGCACATAGATGTGATAGGTGGTGTATCCAAAGCAGCCAGTTTCAAGTGCCTTTGCGGCGTTTGTTTCGGTATTAAAGGATAATCAGAAGAAAGTGTTCTCTGAAGCAAATGTATTATACACTAAACTAAGGCTAAGTGCTAATTTGTTTTCTATTTGGAAGCATAGTGCAATTATAACAGACAATTATCTGCCTCAAAACAAATAGTGTGTTTGTTCATGGCACTTATTTATTGCTATGGGTGTCAAACAAGGGTGTTGTATGTAATGCTAATCTTTACGAATTTACATCATGTTTGCCGCTGAAAATACAAAACTAAGCAAAAAACAGCCTTTCCCGAAACTATGAATGCACTTCTGTTTGTAGATGCTTGTGCGCAGGTCCTACATGCTGTTTTATGTTAAAAGCTGCAAATGAAAAGATTTATCCTTATTTATTGTGAGATACTGTGCCTGTGTTAATTTAGTTTTTGTTTAATTATTATGAGAATTCCAATAAAATGTTCAAATGAAAGTTTTGATCTTTCTTCTCATGCAAGTGTGTGTTTGTGTGACAAAGAGCCTATCAAAACTGTTGACTAAATATGTGAAATAGCCAGGAGGGGTCTCTTTTTTTCTGCTTCTCACTTTTTATAAAACGTCAGCCATTTCACAGGAAAAAAAGAAAACCTAAGACTGCCATGTCCAAATGCAATTGTTACATAAAACGTGAAAGTAATTTTCTTATATTATATTGATATTACTGCTCAAAAAAATAAAGGGAACACTTGGAGTTACATTTTGTTGTTTAAGTGTTCCCTTTATTTTTTTGAGCAGTATATTTATTTTCCAGAAACATCACGTACCTCTGTACCACTGGTACTTAAGTGTGTGTTTACTGGGAAACACGCAGGTGTGAGTGTGATGCTTTTGGGTAACATTCCTTCCTCCTGTAGATACACACCCCTCTAGCTTGTGCTAGTAAAGATTAACATGCTAAACATTGCTACAGTTTCAAATCACAGAAATTACAACGGCTGTGTAAAAACTGAACAGACAGCTGCTGCACAGAGAAATATTATATTTTAAAAGGATGAATATGCCAGATTTTCTTTTATTTCAGAACATTAAGGGTTAGCAGGCATGTCCCTGGTGCCCGCTATAGTGCTCTTCAAAGAATGCCAACATCCATGGGCAGGGTGTGGCATACAATAATCAGATTCCAGGCAATAAAAGCCATTCATAAATATGGGATAATATATTATATCACAATATATTAAATACACCATTACGTTGGTGTATTTATGGTGTATCGATTGAAAGCTTTTCATTCTTAAACATCCACTTGAGCAGTGCTGGAATATGACTAAGTAAATTTGCAGGTACTTAAGTACAATTTTAACTCAATAGATTCCACTTCATGCTACTTTATACTTGTACTTAGCCATAAACTACTTTTACTTCACAACATTTATTTGAATCTGGTACTAGTTTATTTGTTGATTATGACTTAACATAAGATAACTTGTGATCATCTTAAGAAACTTGACACGTTGTTACAGATTGAATGACCCGACAGTTCATGATGTAGCCGAGTTAAAATCTGCTCCAGCTCAACCACCAACACCAGTAAAATGCTATACTTTCAAATGAATGCATCAGTAATAATTCAATCCTATATAAATATAGCAATACATGGGGCATTTGTCTTCATAACAAGTACTTTTGATATTTAAAGTACATTTTACCAATAATACTTAAGTACTTTTAGTTGAGGAACATTTTGAATGCATACATTTTATGAGTATGAGTGTTTTTAAACTGTTGTATTGCTACTTTTACGTAAAACTTTTAAGTAAAAGATCTGAATACTTCCTCCACCACTGCACTCAAGTGCCTGGAATTGGATTTTTTTTTAATGTCACACCATCTCTGTGGATGAAGGCTTTTTTGTTCCTCTTTGAAGGAAGGTTTGTTTCAAAGATGGAAATAACAGCTTCGTTACTTCTAGGTTTAGTGGGTATCCCTCCACAGACACACACTGACACACATACCAGCACAGAGTGAGACATGAATGTTGGCCCTAAGTAGCCCAAACACCAACCTTTTTCTCCCTCTGTGAAGAAGGCAAATTAAGAGAGTGAGTCACTGCTCAGACAGACACTGTGTAGTTTGGCACGACATCACTGCAGCCCCACATCAGTGCACACTGGGTATATGTGTTTGGATTGGGGGTTTAGGGGATGAAAGGCCCACAGCGGGCCCTGCTACAGGCCCTGTCGTGTTCCCTCCCCCTCCCTCCCTCCTTGTGCCTCTCCTCTGGCCTCAGCAGCACAGAGGCACCTGCACGCCTGCGCTAACCTCTCCCATCCCTCCGCCCATTTCCCTCCATCATCTGTCCCTTAGCTCCCACATCCATTATAGGGCAGGACAGCTAGCATTTGCATTTAGACTGAAAAAGAGAGAGGGAGCGGGAAAGAGAGGTAGGAGAGTGAAACAGAGGGAGGCGGAGGGAGCATATGACACAAAGGAGGGAGAGAGAGAGAAATAGATCAGGGCATTAGAGAGAGAGAGAGAGAGGTGGGGGGAGAGGGAGTGGGAGGCTGCAGATATCGATGGCATTAACAATGGAGCATTAGGATCCAGTGAGGTGATAGTCAGCCAGGCAACGGCTGAGGGTAAAGATATTTGAGGAGGGGGGTTCCTGCTCGGTGAGCTCGAGGGGGAGGAGAAGGAGGAGGAGGAGGAGGAGGAGGAGGGAGGAGGAGGATGGGCCTCGAACACAGACTTGCAATGGCACTGCAAAAATTGGATTAAAGCAGTATGGTAACGTTTCTAATTTAATTTATTGCTGTGCTGCTTGTGTCTCATCCTCATGTGTTCGCATCCACGCTTGTTGACATCCATCGGCTGTCTCTCATGTCACCGTGCGTCTCCTGGCGAGTGAGGGAAGGCACAGGCATGCCCCCCCCCCGTCCTCTTGTATTTATGCCATAGACATCTGTCATCTCCATCCTCATCACAGCCATGCTTCTCTTCCGACCCGACCTCCGGGAGCCTTTTGATTCATCACCGGACAATCACTCTGTGTGCCTTTTTTTTTAAAAAGACACCGTCATGTTTGAGCATCTGCTCTGTGTTGTTTTTGTTGTCTGTTCTCACCCATATGTAACGCCGGACACTGCATCGCCGCCTCTTATGAGCCTTAGCTGCTGAATAAGCATCTCACTTTCTCTGACAAGATCAGGAAATGATTAACCACCAGGGACTGCAATCATCTCTGTTTTTACTCTCCATTACAATGTGATTGTAACCTACTATGTTTAAAAAGAAATGTAAAAAATATGAATTGTAGTACAGTTAGTGTTATCATATATACAGATATATATACTGCATATATATACTGTGTATATATAATTAAATATATATATACTGTATATATGTATATACATATATATAGTAGCAGGAGGAGCTTGTGCTCATTTCACACTGTCACGCAAATAAAATGCATATAAATCCTTGCACCATCCCATCTGGAGAAATTAGAGCAGCGCTATGAGATGTTTGGTGTCATGTCTCTGCCTGACTTCATGTTTGCAGGGTCTGATTACAATGTTTTCACGTCAGGAAGGGGGTCATTAACAACCCCACCATCTGCCAAGCTACACTGCATAGATACAAAACTGACCTGGGGATCCCCTCATTTATCGATGAAGTGTCAGCACAGGGCTCATTGTTAAAGGCAGACAGACATTTAGGTTGATGCCAGAATCAAACAGCATGATCTAGACCACATGTGAAGAGATTCACATACAGGGACACAGCATAGAGCATTTTTAATTAGCTTATCACCAACATTTCATCATCATTATCATAATTGTCACCTGCTACACCCCTTCATGGTTTTAAATGTGCATTTACCGTCTTATTCCTAATATGTACCCAATGCATTTTAAAAGAAAGGTGTCCTTAAAGTAACTTGTTTGTACTGAAGCTGAGTTTCAGAGGGTGTGCAGGGCAGGAAGCAGTGTAATTATGTATCATCTAATTAATGTATGATGGCCTTTCTGTGTAGTCTCTGGTGCCTCCACCAAATCAATTATGGCATTACCACCAGGGGTGGAAAGTAACTAACTGCAATCACTCTCCTTTCTGAAGCCAAAGTAGAATAAGTGAGTTGCAGATATTTGGAGAGTCCTTAATTCCCTAATATTTTCCAAGAAGTTTCCTCCAGCAAACTCTGTAATTTGGTACTAATTATAGAGAAAATTGGGACAGTTTTGTGTTGAGTTCATCAGTAGTTTATTACCAACTGAACACTTTTGTGTACAGTTGTTTTTCCCTATAATTAGTTCCTAATTAGAGTTATAGAGTTAGAGTTATTTGCAGGACACTTAAATCTTGGAAAGCCAAAATGGGTATTCCATTTAAGTTTGAGATGAACTTTTTCAAAAAGAAAGCACAAACAATTTCAAGCTGTAACAATCAGGATGCAACACTGGCCCTTTCACACTGCCTATTACTCAGAATAATCTTCCTTTGTACTTTTACTTGCGTAGATTTCAATACATGTAAAGTCACGTTAATAGTGATTCATCTGTAATAGTTGTAGTACTCGCTCCACCCCTGATTACGTCCCCCTGCCATCTCATCCCTTCAGCTGGACAAGAGCGAGGTGGCAACTCTAGGCCTACCATCCACCACCAGCCATGGAGGCTCTGACAGTAACATCAGCGCGGATGGAGCGGCAGCAGCGTCTGGGGTCATGGCCGGGGGTGCTGAGTGTTCAGGGACTGGTGAGCCGCAGCGGACGCGTGTTGCCTTGGAGCACCTGCAGCAGAAGATTCTGAAGGTCACCGAGCAGATTCGCGTGGAGCAGGAGGCCCGCGACGACAACGTTGCAGAGTACCTGAAGTTGGCCCACAACGCAGACAAACAGCAGGCGTCCAGGATCAAGCAGGTGTTTGAGAAGAAGAACCAGAAGTCAGCACAGACCATCGCACACTTGCACAAGAAACTAGAGCACTATCACAGGAAGCTAAAGGAGATAGAACAGGTAGGTGAGCAAGTGGTGTGTATGTGCAGTTTGTACATGAACTTGTGATATGTGGAGCTGTTTTTGTATTGTGACTGTTTTGAATAATTATCTCATGGCTGACTCAAACAAGTGTTGAACTGTCTTTGTTGTGTCCAAATATAGACTGATAATTCTCATCTCCTAACACTTATTCAAACCAATGCATCAACCTGTGTCTCACCTAATTCTCTACAGGGCCTGCTTTCCTCATCTATCTTCCTACAGTTCTCTCCCTTAAACCTAATCACCTCTCTCCTACCTTTGAGATCCTCCACTTCTCTGCTTCCTCATTTCTCTTCCCTCTCTACAGAATGGGCCAGCCCGGCAGCCTAAGGATGTCCTGCGGGACATGCAGCAGGGATTAAAGGACGTTGGGGCCAATGTTCGTGCTGGGATAAGTGGTTTTGGAGGTGGAGTAGTTGAAGGGGTCAAAGGTGGAGTATCTGCCCTCACTCACACAGCCGTGGTCTCCAAGCCGAGAGAGTTTGCCAGTCTTATCAGGAACAAGTTTGGCAGTGCGGATAACATTGCTCACCTAAAGGACACACTCGAGGACGGAGTCGGGGGCCACTCTGAGGACACCCCCACACCTCGAGCCCTGAGTGGAAGTGCCACTCTGGTCTCAAGCCCAAAGTACGGCAGTGACGACGAGTGCTCCAGCGCCACGTCCGGCTCCGGAGCAGGCAGTAATTCTGGTGGGGCAGGGGGAGGAGGGGGACTGTTAGGTCCAACAATGGGGAGTCCCAGACTGGACGGGCACCACCACCACCACCATCACATGCACAGCTCTTGGGACTCTCTACTTGAGGGCCTGCAAGAGATCAAAGCCAGCCAGGTACACATGGAGGACGCCATCGAGGACATGAAGGGTCAGCTGCAGAGTGACTACTCCTACATGACACAGTGCCTGCAAGAAGAGAGATACAGGTACACATCCAAAAAAATAACATTGACAGTCTCACTTATGAACTCTGGTGTATTCAGTACAGACTTCACAATGTACTTCGCTTGAAGGGTAAGGCTGGCAATATTCTATATTTTTGTTATTGTCAACTAATCCCATGAGAAAATCAAAACCAACACATCAGTCCATCTCTCGATACTTCTCTACCCTATCTGTGGCTTTTAGCCTAAAGGCCTTTGCTCCTACGGAAGATGTCAATCTTTAAAACAAGTCACAAATAAATATTTTAACTTGAAAACAAGACTTAAACATTTCTTTTCACAGCTGGGCACTGTAGTTTTTGACAAACTTAACTCAAACAGGAGTAAATAGTGAATTTGTTGGGGACTATTTTTAGCTGCGGATAAATACACAGTTAATGCAGCAGGACTGTGTATGTGGGATCAACTCAAAATAAACTACGGAGCCCGTGTCCATCGTAATGAAGAAACATATCAGCCATTGCAACAGTGTGGCTCAATGACGTGTTTTTAATAGTTTTAGGAGGACTATGGCAGAGAGGAATAAGCTATATCAGACTTTGGATATACAGACAACACTTGACTTAGGAGTCTATTTACGAGGTGAAGTTTGAATTTTTCATGATCTTTTGCATTATTTTGAGGATTCTTGTGTGTTTGTACTGTATATTCAGGTATGAGCGACTTGAAGAACAGCTGAATGACTTAACAGAGCTGCACCAGAATGAAATGACTAACCTTAAACAGGAACTCGCCAGCATGGAGGAAAAAGTCGCCTACCAGTCCTATGAGCGAGCAAGGGACATTCAGGTAAAAATCTGTTACATTATTGTAGACATTAAAACCCCTGAAAACTTGGCTTCAAATCTTAAGTATTCGTCTATAATATTAAATATTTATGACTAGATAAGAAACAAAGTGTTTAATTATTAATTAAGAGCAAAACACTCAAAACTCAGCTAATGTGCTTCATCAGGACTGTGTGGGTGGGGTTTGATCTGATTTGATTCACAGCGACCAAACAACCATCACTAGATTCTGATTTTAGCTTTGCTAAAACCTGATTGGTGCACTGCAGTACGTGACATCAGAGTGTTCAAACTGATCCCAGCCCACTTCAAACCAGTGAAAAGAGCTCCAAAATAAAACAAAAATACAGAAATCTCTCATGTGTTCATGTAGGACCCTGTCACTCATAGTAAAAAACTGATTAAGAAAAAATGTTTTCAGGGCCTTTAATACAAGCAGGTGAGGGGGGGGGTCCCTCTGTGGTTATTCTGTGTGGGTTTGTACAAACAGGAGGCTGTGGAGTCGTGCCTGACCCGCATCACCAAGCTGGAGCTGCAGCAGCAACAGCAGCAGGTCGTCCAGTTGGAGGGAGTGGAGAACGCCAATGCTCGAGCTCTCCTGGGCAAACTCATCAACGTCATCCTGGCGCTCATGGCCGTGCTGCTGGTCTTCGTCTCCACCTTGGCCAACTTCATCACCCCGCTGATGAAGACCCGAGCCCGGGTAGCTGCCACCGTCCTGCTGACCTTGCTGCTCTTCGTCCTGTGGAAGCAGTGGGACTTTGTGGAGCCGTGGCTGCCGCCCAGCTGAGCTCCCTGCATGAGAGAGACTCCACAGGGGACCGGAGCAGAGAGTCACAAGCTGGTTTTCATCTCAGTCATCGCCACCTAAGGACAAAGAGACTGAAATAGAATGAGAGCCACTTGTTGTTCCCTTGTTCCCTTTCTGAGGACGAAACATGGCTCTTGATGTTGAAGAGTGGAAAAGATCTGACCGACAGAGTGTTGAGAGGTGTTTACTGTGAGAAAGAATTCTCTGCTTGCCAAGAAACAAAAGACATTATCTCATCTCACCCCCAAATCTGTTGGTGTTGATGACCAATCATCGATTGCATTACTGTCACCAAAAACTGAATTTCTTGCAAGAAATCTTTGGATTGTCTTTTTCTAATTATTTATGATACATGGATTACAAAGACTAGAGCAACTTATAATGACTTTAAAATGCTGATCATGTTCGCTGTAACCTTCATGTTGAAGCTATAGTATATTTGAGAGGAAAAGGTTTTTTTCATGAATGTTATTTCCTCATGCATGGCCTCATATGTGCACTAAGATGCATCTAGCTGGCATGAGTTAACATGTCATTTCTGACTAAATTAATCTTCTATAACTGCCATTTTGTTGTCAGAAATACAGTGCAGATATGTTGTATCTCAACTGTGTCATTCCTGCTTTGTTTCACATCCTGTTCTGGTGTTGAAGCAGTGCTTTTAGACGCATTTCTTTCTCTCTGTCGAATTAACAGTTTTTTAAAAAAACGCTGATATCTGCCACAAATTCACCATAATAAATCAACTACGTGAAATCTGTTCTGTCATAAATGCTATCTCATAACCACTATTGTAGAACTGCTACTATCCACAGTGTCAAATTAACTGGCATGTCAAATTGTATCAAAGTTTATATCCAGTTTGCAAAAAATAATTATTGCTGTTTTATTAAACAATGTAAGAAATAAATGATTTCATATATTAGGGTGACCTTGAATATATCCTCATCATCTTTGTGCCGACTGAACATTTTGATTAAAATGTTCTCAGACTGGGTAAGAGAGTAACATCTTCCATTACTTAAGATATATAAATACTGGTGCCACTTTCTAATAGGACACCTTTGATAAAGGATTTCTACATTGTAAATAATGGCTTTATTATTAATGGTTATTAAAGTGTTTTCTAAGTGGCCCCATACCTTTTGAAAAGGGGTTTCAGACAATCTGGATCAAAGTCCATTTAATAAATAAATTATTAAGCATTCTTTATGGATTACCAACATCTATAACTTCATTATTACCTAATAGAAAGGCTGAACACCAAGGAATTTTTCACAACCTAGGAACCCAAAATATGTATTTTATTAATTTCTTAAATAAATCATTTAAGACATTTGCCAATAATAAAGCCATTTGTAACTTATAAGCCATTTATAAAGGGTTCCTTATTAGGCAGTGGTACTGAATTAATAATAATAGTTTAAAAGCTGAAATTCGTAGCATATTCACTTAATACTATAAAAGGAATAACTGATAATAAATAAAATAACTAATATGTTAAATAAGTAAGTAAGTACATCAACATGAAACTTAGAATGACAAGTTATATTATTGTGTTTCATATCTCATTGTGAACACAGCCTTGGACTTTTAGTGGCATCACCTTAAGTGTTTAGTCTTGACAGAACTTGTGCCTGAGGACACAATGCTACTTTTGTGCTAATACGGTTGAAATGTTCTCATTTTAAATTAAAATTTTGTAACTTTTGCTAAACAGCAGCCACCCCGGCTACAAATGATGATATGGGAAAATGCTCATTTTCTGATTAGCTCAAATGCTAAACTATTGTAAAAGTAGCAGAGAAGAGACAGTGAATTGATGTTATCCAGAAATATTTAACTTAAAGGGACAGTTCACCTCAAAATCAAAAATACATTTTTCCTCTTACTTTTAGTGCTACTTATCATCATGGGGGAACTATTTTCTTTCTAATGATAGTTCCTACATGAAACTGCTCACAACAAATCTGTGGATCATATTAAGTAACCGGGTTATGATTTCTGAAAAGAGACATTGCTGTTGAGTTTTTTAAAAGTTTTTTTTGGGGGGGGCAATTTAAAGCACCACAAGCTAAGTGCCATATAGTCCCATTGTATTAAAAAAATGCAGACATCTCTACGGCCCATATCTCCAAAACTCGGTAGCTCACACCAAACCAATCTAGATGGTAAATAGCACTACAGGTAAGAGGAAAAATATGTATTTTTGATTTGGGGGTGAACTGTCCATTTAAGTTTGCTAACATTAGCCTCCACAAGCTACTGGTTATACCAGACCAAGTAAGGCTGTATAGCAGCAAACCCCCCTGGATGTATTGTAATGAGCAACAGGTCATTTTATTGCTTATGAAGACAACTTTTCATTTGTAAGAGGAAGAACTGGTTGTTGCTTCTCTCAAAAGTTACATAGTCTCAGTTTAAAGACAATAGCAGTCTCACCAACAGAGCTAATTAATAAAATCTTACAAAAAATACATTGTGGTTTATGTTACACTTTCCAGATGTTGCTTGATATGATTTCAATGAAATGCATTCAGAACCTGTTTTTTTTAAATGAAAGACTAACATTTATTAGATGGGGGGAACTCATTATGATATATGAGTGAAAATAAATGAATAAGAGACGAGTTCAATGCTAAAAAGAGAAATAATCTTCAGAGATTATTAACATTTAATGCTCTCTAATTAGCAGCATCTTTCTCTGGACCAGATTACATTTATTCCGGATTTCAAATCTTTAAAAAAGCATTAGAGAAGCAGAATAAACAGGTTTCAGATCAACTGTGTATCCATTTGATAATCCTGTGGATTATTTCAGTTCTACTTCACTGTAGCCATTTTCTGTTATGATGCAACGTTTGTGAAAAGATGATTGCCAACACATTTTCCTGACTCCATTTATATACACTGAACACATACTGTATGTACCTTCCTATAATGCTATTAAAACAGATGTTGCAGATGGCCAAGTGAGTGAAAATGCTCATAATCTGAATGAAGCCTCCTCCATCTTTTAAGACATTTTAAAACGATCGCTCTGAAACGAATACAACCCAAAAACCACTTCAAATTTGCTTCATCTTTTTAATAATTACTGTCAGGCAAAACCCATATGACCATTACATTTATGACAGGTATTCTAACAGTACAAGACAGAACTCAAGGGGATCAGCGCCAGTGGCATGGCCACAGCTGACCGCTAAAAAGTAAGACATTCATCGTCATTAGATTGTTCCAACTTTTACAGAGTTCACAAATGTATTTTGCATTTGACTCGTATCAAACACAACAGTTTCTTGATTAACTAGGAAATTCTAAAGACCTTGATAGAAACAGCAGAGTAGAAAAAACACTGTATAACAAGCAGAAGAATTCCTGATTTTATCTTAATTTCCTGTCAAGATGCAAGATGTACAATATATTGCTTTCAGGTGCTCAACTCAAAATGGGTACACCAAGTCTCCCAGAAACACATTCTTCAGTATCGCAGTCTGCCCTTTTACTCGTTTTCCCATCTCCTGCAGTTAAAGCACAGGTGCAGTGTCTCCATCCCGGACTTTAGACTAGTCTAAAACCGTTACACCACAGGGGGAGCTGCCATTTAAAGAAGATACAGGAGCTAAAAGATGAACAATCACAAAAATAGGACCAACAATAGTAGCCCCTCCTCAAAAGTGCAGCTTTCCATCTCTCATCGCCAATCAAGTGTCTGAAACACATACTTTTTGCTTCTTTTCATGGAAGTGAAACATAGAATGACTACAAAATAAACTAAAATAAAAACTATTCCTGTTCACTGAGAGCGCAGGACACAGTATCCAGTCACAGCAGTGCACTTGAGGAGAGTACATGATGAAATACAAATGACAAAAGGGATGAGTATTAAAGGTTTCCAGAACTGACATTTCACAATAATTAAAAAAATAAAGAAAAAAAAAAAACGCTGAACAGGAGGCAACGCAGACTCTGGACTTTAGTCAGTTCTGTCACTAGGATTCATTTCATTCAAGTGAAACTTTACAATGATGATGAAAGATGTACCTCTTATATTTAGTGCATTGGCATCAAATCTATTTGTATATAAAACGCACATTATTGTCCAAAATCCAGAATCCATGTTGCCTTTGAATGTAAAATGCTGTCTCAGGAGAGCGCCTGGTTGGTTCCAGACTCAACAGACATGAGCCTGATTGTTTTTAAAAACACAGACAAACAACTTGGTGTTCAGCAGGAAAGAGTCGGACCTGCTGCCACAGTCTTCAGGCCATTAACCAAAATGCTGGTCCCGCAGGCTGAAAAACCTGTGGCCTCATTTATGAAAAGGTTTCGGATTTCTTTCTCTTTTTTGTTGTTGTTAAAAATCCATCCAAAGATGCCCATTAGAACATTTTAATTCAAATTCCCCAATTATTTTCCTTTGCAACATTACAGTGTGTATAACATTCTCGTCATCTTTCTCATCCGGATTACGCTGCTAAAATTTTCACCTTGACTCATGACTGCGGCTGTCCTACTGCCCTCATTGCCATCTTTTTTTAGTAAATCATTTTAAAGTGATTGTTTAATGACATGTGGGAAAACATCAGAGAACATTTTCATAAATGCAGCCTTTAGTTGCCACGTACAGGTCGACATCACAGCGACAGGTACCTAGGCAGACCTCTGGGTATAGAAGAGAATATAGGCCTGAGTGTTGCACACTTCCTCCACACTGCAAACCTTCATCTCAGAGTCATTACAGTGGACCCAGAAACCTGAAGACGCAAAGACAAAAAAAGAGTAAATATGCAGCAGGACAAACAACAGGACGTCATAGTCTGACCTGAACTAAGCCTCTTCCTCACCTCCTTCTGTGTTGTAGCAGTATGCGGTGTAGTGCCCTGAGCCGAAGCCTTTACCATGATGCATAACTACAGCAGACAGATCGTACGTGTATCCTCCTCTGTGGACAGAGTGACCTGAGCCTGTGCAGCAGTATGGTTTGATGTTCAGAACTTGGTCGAAGGCCACATGGACGCCGATTTTCTCCCTATGGTTCCGCCCCGACCATCTGCCATACAACAGGGACTAGTTAGCGTTACAAGGATTCACAAGCATCATGATGAACATAAATGCTCCTGTACTTCAACTACAAAAAAACAACAAGACTGGGATTCTCAAACTGTTAGAAATGTAAACATTATAAGAAAGTCAGCCTGTAGAGAAACTTGCCTGAAGCGTTTGAGGTGCAGCCGTAGAACCTGAGGTAAACGGTAGATCAGAAGCTGCTTACGTGCCTCTGACAGAACTAAGGGTTTGTGGGATGATTTCCGTCTTCTTTCTGACAAACCACAAAACAATGAGACGGTAAATTAATCAACAATTCAATTCAAATGCATCTTAGTAATGTGAAGCTTTGTTTTAGTGCAGAGGTGACACACTTTCTTGCAACATACCAGGCTTTGCAAAGAGATAAAACATTTTGTGTGGCTTCCATCAAGGCTGCCAGCCTAGTTTTCAAGTCACTGCCTCCTCCAAGGCAGTCAACAGTGGACTAACACTCCTCACTCCACCAACAAGTCACCGTCCTCACTCCCTGCTCGGTCACTCAGAGGAGAAGCATTGGCCCGCTGCTGGAGGCGCTGCCTCTCAGTCAAAACTACATGAACTGCTCATCATGCAGAATCCTAATTAAGACATTTTTAACTCTGAAAACTGAATTTGAAAATAAATCTTAAAAGACAAAGTAAATTAAAAAAAAAATAAAATAATCACATTCAATTTCAAATTGTGCCTTAAAGTTCTATTTTTTACATTTATCAGATATCAGACAGAATTATCAACGTGTTAAACTCCATTTCCATCAGTCAACTCGGTGGAGTGGGCGGATTCAAAGGTCTGGACCCAGGCAAAATGTTTTCTGCACTCAAAGTCTAATTTCCTTTTCTGATGGAGCTATATTTACATAAGTATGTGGAACACAGCATTATTTAAAAAGCTGTTTGTGAGAAATTGATTTTTTTTTTATTTGTATGTAAAGCTTAATCACAAATTAAAATCTAATGCATTTCAATTATGGCAAATCAGGCATCCTGAATTAATTCAGTTTTATCCAACTCCAGCTGTAGATGGCAAAACTTAACATAAATGAAAAATGTTGCTTTGAAAACGTTTTCAAAACATGCCGCCTTTGCTTTGCATTGCATTAAACATGGTACTAACTGTTGCAGTGGTTGCAGGCATAGATGCTGCCTTCAAGAGCCTCCATCTCCGTAAACTTGGACAGCATCTCAGTGAGGGTGCAGCTGCGCTGGTAAGCAGTAGAGCCTGAGCCTTTCTCAGTGCTGTGGTATCGCTCTGGAAACTCCAAAGACAAATCCCAGAATGGCTCAACTGTGTTAGACTTGTGCTTACAGGACAGACACGTCACCTACAAAATACACAGCGAGAAGAGAAGACAAACAGGCGAGTGACTCCAGTAGTAAGCAGTTGTGATGTTTGTTGATGACACCAGGTATTTTAGAAATAAAGTGGATGTTTAATGCAGTTTTTTTTAGTGATCTTCAAAATTAAAAATGAATGACTATTTTTTTGTCTACAATCACACCTCACTTATAAGGAGGAGTCGGCGTGTATTCTTTTCAAATTACTTGGCCTCTTACTGTTATGAGTTTAAAAATTTGGGACAAGGGCTTCTGGGTGTAGATAGGGGCAAGCAGGAAAAGCCAGAATGGGTGGGTTAAGGAGAACAAATAGTATATATCAATAATACAATAACATTCTTTATCGCAATGACTTGTTATGGCAACGTTTTGTGAAACACATGTAAGTTCTGTATGTTTGACATTGAATATTGAGATCATTTACATCGGAACATTTCTGGTGTGTTGACAGTCTCACCTGGCTGAGTAGCTGCCCGTGAAAGATGGTGTTAAGAACCTTCAGCACTTGCTTGGACAGTTTCCTCTTTGTGATGGGGATAACTATCCTGCGTTTGGACCCCTCTGTGTCCAGCTCCTGCTGCACCTTGTCCAGCAGCTCACACAAGAACTCCTGGGCGTCCTGCTGGTCATACCCACGGAAAGCTGGGATGAGGTTCCACACGGAGTGCAGCATGGCGAAGGGAGACACTAACGACCACCGGCCTGACCACATGACCCTGAAAAGTGTATGCAACTCATGGCACAGAGACATCTGCTGGCGGGTGGAGCAGCGAGGCTCCTTGGGCTGGACCAACTCCGCAGCCTGTGGGGAAGGCAGGGCACTTTCTTTTTTGCCCACGGGCAAATTCCAACAGCCCGCCTTCCCCATGCGTCCAAGAGGGCATCCTGACAGTGCTGTGTTGCCGCTGCTGACTACACCTCCTGTAACCCCCTTCATCCCCTGGGAGTGATTGGTCTTGGCCAGCAGCTCCTCAGTCTCGCACAGGTCCAAAGTGAGAAAACACTCCCTGAATTTCTGCAGGTGGCTCAGCACTTGCAATATTGAGTTCATGTAGCATGTGTTCCCCAAGTTGCGCAGACCAGTGACACCTGGAGCTAGTCTCCGGCGGGTTACCGTGTGTGTTGCGTAGTATCTCCTCAGTTTAGCAGCTCTACCATTCTGAGGAGCCCTACGGGACAGGGTTAGAAGGGAAGGCTTCTTGGGAGGAGGAGGTAGGCGTTCTGGAGGGTCGCGAAATTTGCGAGGAATGAGTGTGATGGTTGAACGTGGCGCCTGAGTAAGAAGCCTAGCACTCTTTCTGGGAGGGACATTGCCAAGCTCTTCCATGAGTCTCCTTTTTACCTCTTTTTTTCGTCTTCTAGCTTCCTCGAGTTTCTCTTCACGCTGATTCTGCAGCTCCTGATGTTTGCTGATCCACATCTGAAGCATCTTCCCTAGAAGTGCTTTCCTCCTGTGACGCAAGGCCAGCTGCATGGCGGGCTGTGGCCCCCCTTCCCCAGTCGAGGAGCGTAGTGAGCGTCTACCTGGGCTGCGAACAGTAGAGAGCGCCCCTCTAAGGAGTTTGAGGTCTCCCTCTGCGTTATCATTGAGCACATAGTCTCCACAGGCAAAACAGAAAACATCCAGCTCCCGCACCTCCATAGCCAGTGGGTGGTGTGACTCCTGAAAGTGTTTGAGTGAGTGCTCCTCCATGAAACGTCCACAGGCCACGTGGGAGCACTTGAGGCAGGCCCACACTGAATCGGTGGTGCTGCAGTCGACGCAGTGCCATTTTTGTGGATTGAGGATGGAATGGTCATGACCCAGGCGAAGGCGACCCACGTGCTTACAACGATCCATCTCTCCAGATACACATGTGGCCTCAGTGATAGGACACACGTCCTGCAACCAAGCTGCAACTCATTCTGAGGTAAGATGTACAAGGGGTGGGGGGGGGGGGATTATTCAAATTACTGAGCACACACACACACACACACTGTACTGTATAGAAAGTGACAGAAACTTAAAAAGGTATACTTACTGTAAAAGTAGTTTGCTTAATCAGGTTTGGGACAATACATCACAACATCTGCAGAGAACTCAACAGCAGCGTGCAGCTTGATCACCCATGTCCACCGTCAACACCAGGTACATTCTGAGAAACAGGGATGAAATTAAATTAATGGTGCATAGTTGCAGCAGTTTAAATACACCGAAAAGCAGATTTTCAATTAAATAATGAGACAATGCACCAAAACGAGGAACATTAATAACTACAAAATAACAATTTACAAACAATACAATTAATATATGTAGTGAGAAGACTGGTCACCACAAAACCCCATATTTCTCCTCTTCAAGGATACCCAGAACTTATGGAGTTCTCAAAAACACACACTTTAAAAAGTTATCCAACAGTGTGGAATAATATAAGACCCTTTACAATAGTCAAAATGCGCAATGGTTTAAGTTAACGTCTATCAGAACTCCTGTTTTCCTAATGTTTTTTACTCATTTGCACGATTTATTAAAAACACCACCAGCCCCTGGAACCTGAATGTGACTGCAAAACGTCTAAACAAAATGGTGCCTCACAGTTTGACTGTAGATATGCAAAACAGGATGTACACTATGTGTAAAGATCACTTGATGAATGAGAGGCTTGGAGCTGACAGTTTCATACAATCTTTTTCTTCCCTTATTCGCTTGAGGGCGGGTTTATTTCCTTGACTCCACAGAGAGCTCGGGCTACCATAGTGTGGGCCTGTAATGCCATCGAGACACTGTATGCAATATTGAGCTCTTGACATTACAGAGCATAAATAGTACAGGTCATTGGTAACTACTGAAGGTGAAAGGAAATACGGCATAGTTGTTACCGTGAAAATACAGTACATTTGTTAGTGTGCATACATGGGCTGGTAATGATAAAAGTCTGAGGTTCATTGAAAATATGTCCCTCTCATTGAAACAGAACATAGGGGGCTCATTTCCATTGAGACACTATCCAAACCTCTTAAACGGAAAAACTGGCAGGCAGAATTGTTGACATGAAGGAGAATGGCTGGCTGTCCATATACTGATGTTTTTAAATCTATGTTATTGTTTACCTGACGTTGTGCAACTTCTTGCTTTTTCTTTTCTTCTTTGCGTAAATCATCCGCTACTTTTATTTGAATGAAAAGAGAGCATTAACTTGCATGTCGGTGCAACTGGTTTCTGGTTAGTTGCATACCCACATCGTGCTACGTTGTGTTGTGCTATAAACGCATGTGGCGTTGATATTTACAAATGTTACAATATCCCAGCTGTATCGGTCCGTGTTTCAAAGCCTGTTGACTGGCTCGCACTGGCTGGCTCCTCACGCCGTGCTAAGCTACCACACCGTCCCCGTGTTCAGCCAGAACAAAGAGCAGTCAGAGAACCACTCTCCAGGAACGTCCAACAACTTTGTTGGTCTGAGGCAGCCCTGCAAGCAATAAGTTAGCCAACGCCGCTAACCGCTAGCTACGGCAGCTCTGCACAGGATTAGCGTTGCCTAGCCTTTTGCTGTCTTACCTAATAATGTACTTTGTGAAACACGGATAATTCGCTTGGCACCAAGCAGCTAACATGTATGTTATTAGCTTGCCACAGCAGCTAGCGTTAGCTACATGGCTAACGCGTTTGCTGCGGACAATCGAAGTTAACCCAACGGTTGTTGTTGGTCGCTAACGTTAACTAACTATTAACACCGTGCGGCTTAGCTCGCTAGCGAACTGCGCCGTTAATCGTTAAAGAGTCCCTGGTGACTTTCATCACAGAAAGCCGGTTAATGGAGTGTACATTAATGCCGGGCCTTATCTGTGTTCGTGACTACATTTGTAACATCTGATAATGGAAAATCTGGGTAACGTTACCATCGCCAACATCCATCCGGTACACTCAGAGCTGGTTGTTGTCCTCCTCTCAGATTGAACAACCCAACTCTCGATCCGAGCCCAGACCCCGCTGCTCTCATTGGACTGGGGCTGAGCGGCAGTCGGGCTCTCATTGGCGGAAAGGCTGAACAACAGGCAGCAGGATGGACGGTCCGTCCGTCCACCCACCGAGGCCACATGGAACAATAACCGAGGGCAGGCTCCGAACCGGCCGAGCGACACAAGTGGCCCCGGCGTCCACGAAAGCCCCATGTTCGCCGTGTGTCAGCCGGTTCGTAGTAATGTGATCAAATGCTTTTGGGGATGTGTGCCTTTTAAGCACAGCCTTACCTGAATGTGTATGGGAAGTTTTCAGACTGTCACCTTTCCCACAGTTTATTGTGTTATAGTTTTTTTTTAACGGACTCCTTTCAAAACGCCATTCTGACACCGTTAGAAAACGGAAACGCGATTTTGAAAAGTATGTATATAAACTTTCCGACCCATTATTCAGTAGCCTACTCTGTAGAAGCACCATGGAAGTCCTCCTGTGCCCGTTTCTGCCAGCCTTTCCCCCCACCCATTCATTCATAGTTTCCTCCCTGCAAATCCTTTCAGACCTTTCATCACAGCGGACATTTGGACCTGTCAAACACCAGCGGTGGGAGAAGTATTCAGATCCTTACTGCCGTTGAAGTAGCACAATAACACAATATAAACATACTCTGTTACAAGTACAAGTCCTCAGAAGGAAACGTATTCATTAAGCAGAATCAGAATGGCCGCTTTCTGAGTTGTATATACAGTATTACTACATTAGCAGATAATTATTGATGCATTGAAATGAAAGCATAATTTATAATAATGTATTAATTCTTTTCCTCCCTAATGGGCCGACGATCTGCTTCCATCGAGACCTAAAGGTTCGTGTTAGTTTCCATAAGATGACGGAGTTTTGACGGGGTGGAGGAGCAGGTGCTGCTTTTTGTCTGGTCTCTCAACTCGGCACCTGCCCGACTGGGTTGGACCTGCTGGGGACTCGGTCCCCGTCGGTATTTGTCCTGCTTAGACATCTTCTGAAGACTGCACAGACTGGGTTCGACTGACATCTTACTCATTCAATATACGATATTATGTTAATGTTATATTGACTTTTGCTCTGTATTCTATTTCCATTATATCTCTACAGACACTCACTGATGAGTTGATCGTATCATGTGTTAGTCTGGTGTAGCCTACACTGTAGACGTGCTGAGTCTGCTGCTATTAGTCACACCACTGTCACTTTGCCTTGTCATTTTGTTTCCAAATGCTAGTTTATATTTTATCTTCTAATTTTAGTTTCATATACTTCTTATTTATTTACTGTTACTGTCTCTATTTATCTGCACTTATTGATGTCCTTGTGCTGCTGCAACAACCCGAGTTTCCCGGGGATCAATAAAGGTTTCTTATCATGTTTTTTTTTTACGACAGACATTCTGACATGTGACAGTAGGAAAAGCACGTGTGTTAGCCGTTGTCATGGTTTACTGGGCCACCATTAACATTATCAGTAACACAGTAGTTTTTACTACTCTGACCAGTAAAAATGTCTGCTGTGGTATTGTGGTGTTGTGCATGCTGATTGCTAGTAGGCCTGTGGCTTAAAGGGAAAATTAAATTGAACAGAGACCTCATTAACATTTCCTTTATTTTAATGCTATAAGTCAAAATCTATACCATGAAAAAGTTTACTGAATATAGACCTTCAGCAAACTCAGGTCTCTGCACAGATACGTCCTTGTGTGTACTTCAGTAAGATTTTTCCTGTTAAAAACCTATTAAACATAAGCCTAAAGCCACCACCTATTACAGGAAATCTAATCAGATAAACCAATAGAAAAACTATCAATTATGTGTAATTTTGCTCTCAGCTGAAAATGTACCTGTTGCAACATCTCTAGAGAAGGTTGCAACCCCACCAAGAGGACATTTTAAATATGCATATTATTATAAAATGATCATTGCAGTAGAAATGGGCAGAAACACAGAGATTATAGTTACTATTCTACACTAGGGCTCTTTTAATACAAGCTGCTTTCGTCAAATAGAAAGGTGTAATGCTTTCAAAAATGCCTGGATACCATGCTGATCCACAGGATTAAAGCAACATCACTACAAACATTAAAAAAATAGATCTCTCCATTGCCAAGGACAACTCAACGTACGTTACTTCCTTGGATTTGCATTTTACGAAGTTTGTTGAACAACTCCAGGTACTGAGTCATGGTGTCAACGCAGTCCGCTGGTGCGAAGAGTCCTTCAGGCTTGGCAACAAACACAGACGGCAGTTCGGGGACGCTGGAGCCAAGAAAGGACTGCATGAACTCCTTTGTGAGATTCCAGCAGTCCCCTGGAACCACACAGGGGCAGTACTCCACCTGAGGAAACCCCACCGAGAGTTAATGTAGTCACAGTGGGAAAACGTAATGTTTCCATTATCACTAATATTCATTTAACTACATACCTCTACTGATATTCCTCTTGCGCTGGAGCTCATTGTCACAGTGCCGACTTTGATCAAGAAGTCACAGTAGCGGTACCTAGAACCACGACACTCCACCTTGTGCCCCTTGGCATTTTGGAAGTGACTTTTTAGCTTCACCATGAGAACGTCAAAGTTTGCGTCAGCCACCAGGCAGGGTCCGCCCTCAAACAGAGCCAGGCAGCTCAGGGGAGTCTCAGAGTTGTGCATCACGTATAAGAGTTTGGAGGGCTGACCTGTAACAGAAAGGCACGACTGACTGTCAGAGGTGTCCAGTAAAGACGTTTTCACTGTAAGTACTGAACTTATGTACAGTTGAAGAATTGGAACTATCTTAACTTTGTGAGATAAAATTACATATTTACGTACACTTGAAATGATGAAAGAAGGCACTTGCAAATGACAAGGTAATACAAAATGTAAACCATTCTTTGGTGTTTGATTTTACCTCTTTGCTTAAGATTTCAATATACTCTTATTTTTTTACTTTTTACAAAATGAACCAAAACACTGAGTAACACTCTGATGGCCTTAGTATGTGTAGTTAGTAGTTACTTACAGGATAAGGCTCTTGATGCAAAAATACCAGAAACTCTTGTAATACAATGAATTGTTATAGTTCATAGTAGCCAGCAGCATAATTGAGTATATGCAGTCTATGGATTTGACCAAGTTCATGTAAATACTTGTTACAACAATAGGCTACTATATACTAATACTATAAGACCATGAAAAAGCATTATTTTCTTACACATATATGCTGTCACTTCAACTTTTGAACACAGAATCTTCGAGTTTAAGGGATTATTATTTAATTCTGGTATTGATGATAGCGCTTCATCTATTTTACACACGAAGACCAGGTAACGTGTCACGAGGAGTAACACTGCCGGTGATAAACACTTGTAGAACATCTTCTGTGGCTCTGGAGGCGGCTTTCTAAAGAGAAAATGATTCTGATGACATCCAGGGTCATCTCGGCTTGGGCATGAGACTTCAAATTTTAGAGGGTCTAAGGAATATCGGGAAATGTAGGATTTTGGAGCAATATTATTGGCTAAAAGCAGTGTGCGAAATACCTGTCAATATTCTGGGGGGTCCCCATCTCCCGACTGTTCCGCAATACCAATCTCAAGTTTCTCAATATGTAGTAGGCCTATAACATTACAATGTATGTATGCAACTGCAAGCCAAGACAATCAGTCTATAGCCTACATGACAACACACACACTTAACAATTTATGATAATCCGATATGCTATACTATTCGTAAAGCAAGGATATCTTGGACTATGACCATTCTTTTTAAAAACTGTATCTTATATGTCCGCCAACCTTATGGAAGCGCAAAACTAGGCATATCTCCTATCCCACGATGAGGGTGAGAGTAATGCTACTGGAATTTAAATATTTACTGTCTTCTACGGCTCTTAGACAATTTATCAGAGCGACCAAATTCAATCTGATGCTCAAAGAAGAAACAGGGACTTAAATATTACCGCTGACATTTCCTGTCGCATGGTATGTCTCACAGTCCACACAGAAGCTGCCTTGCTTCACAGCGCCCAGCTGCTCCAGTTTCTTGTGCAGGATATCGACTGTCTGCTGCACGCTCTTCCCCTCTGCCACAGGCACCTGGCACACGCTGCAGGACAGACGAAGCACCACACCGTGTTAGAAAACACCTGCTTAATCTGACTGCGGTAATCTGTCGGAAGGGACTGAGAAGCCAAACAGCATCTGCTTTTTATGGGCGTGTAACGTTATCAGCGCTGCTCCCATCGTGTGAATGAAACGGAGCGCTGCAGCGCTGCCAAGTGACAAAAACACGTGCGTAAAATATGTACATTCATGAACTAGTATTCCAAACAGTCTTTAAAAAAAAATTATAATAGCTACAAATCATAAAGTCATCATCTCACCAAGTAACCCCCATTGGTGTTTTGCTTCACACTTCGGTTGAACAACTTCCGGGTGAAAAGTGAGTCTTCCGGTAAAGTTTAATCAGAGTATAAAGATTTTTAACAACCAAGAGCCATTCTTGACAATTCGCGATGCTGGATATCCACAGCACGTCGACAATAAAACAGTCTAATGCCAACACAAATGGCTAACATTACCCTACATTCTTCTTAGGTTAAAGAAGTGGCGATGTTGCGTGACGTAAATTACGTCACTTCCCCCTGTGCTGGACGTCTGCACGTGTTGAGCAAGCGACTGTTTACAGTACTTGTTAATTCTCTACATTAGGCGGCACATGCCGACACGCAACACCGATACTGTAGCTACATCTTCTGTCAAACTAACGTTACAGTGATGCCGAAAGTGAAAAAATCCAAAGGCGGAGGAGGAGAGAGGAGCGGAGGAGCGGTGGCGCTGGCGGAGCAAATCCTGCAGGCGGACACGGTCCGAGCCCGAGGCCGGGTGAAGAGCAGAGACACCCGGGCAGACAACGAAGACAAGTACGTAGACGAGCGTCTGTCGCGGAAGATCTTACAACAGGCCCGGATTCAACAAGAGGAGCTTCAGACCGAATATGGCCTGCCACCAGAGAAGAAGAAAACACCAGTCACTGTTCTCGGCAATGTTGGAGGTCGGTCCTTATCAATATGAACTGCAGCCACATTATTGAAAACGTCTTAAGTTATCTTTTACATGGAATTCATTAAAATTGACATGTATTTGAATAGAGTCTGGTGTGACATGGCCAGTCACACCAAACTCTACCTTAAGTGTCCATATAAGCACACTTTTTGAGTTAATGGGAGGTTCTCACTCTTGTGAGTAGTTGGTAGATTTACATGTTCAGCAGTGATTGTACAGTACTTACTAAAGATTATACTACATAGAATTGGTGAAGGGAACTTGGTTTTCTGACCGAAAAGTAATAAGTCAGGAATATTTGAGACAAACCTTGACAAATCACACAGATCCACTTAAGTGTACTTGAATATGTTTGATAGCGCACATTTCCTTCAGATCATTGACTCAATCAAGGAACATTACTTGACTATGAAGTGTATAAACTGTACATATGACATCTATTGCATGTCTGTCCGTCCTGGGAGAGGGATCCCTCCTCTGTTGGTCTTCATGAGGTTTCTATCATTTTTTTCCCTGTTAAAAGTTTTTTTTGGGTAGTTGTTCCTTAGTCGAATCGAGGGTGTGAGGCCAGAGGGTGTCGTATGTTACAGATTGTGAAGCCCTTTGAGGCAAAATTGTGATTTGTGATATTGGGCTATATAAATCAGATTGAAGTGAATTGAAATAAACTGTACAGTGCAAGTGTGACTATCTAATTGACCATTTTTTATCTTGTGATCAAATTTTAGGGTCTGATGCTCAGGATGCAGACTCGGATGAGGAGTGGCCAGCACTGGGAGCAGCAGGTGCCAGTGATGGCGACGTTGAGTGTGACACTGAAGTCGTCGTCGACCCTGACGACGAGAAGGCCATTGAGATGTTCATGAATAAAAACCCTCCAATGAGGCAAGATGCAACATAATACCGGCTTTATATTGAAACCAGCCTTAGAATTCAAAGGACACGCACAATGAGCTCAATGAGCTCAATTTCTGCTTTAAAGCTCAGCTGTGTTTTCTCTTTGTGTTCTCTGTAGACGAACCTTAGCTGATATTATCATGGAGAAGATTACAGAGAAGCAGACTGAGGTAGGCACCGTGATGTCAGAGGTGTCAGGGTGTCCAATGCCCCAGCTGGACCCGAGGATAATAGAAGTGTACAGAGGTGTCAATAAGGTGAGTCATGTCAGTTGACTTCAAATTATTGAACAACACACTGACCTACAGTATGTACAGGCAGGCAATAAAAGAAGGAAAAATCTGAATAAATGAGAGAAGAAAAATCATGAATGCAAGATGCTTCAGTACAGGGAACAAGTAGACATCTGAATGGTTGGATAAGTATGAAAATGATGTACTATGGCTGTCACAGTCCAGATCTCACCCCAGCTGATGACCTGTAAGAGAATTTGGACCAATGAGTTAGACAGCAACCTCAAACACTGTCATCAAAACACTAAATGAGGGAATCTGTTCAGAAAGAATGGTGTTCGTCCCTCCAGTTAGACTTTCAGAGACTTGTATTTGTGTTCTGGAGGCCTGAGGTGGCCAAAAAACTTATTAAGACACTTTATTATGTTTTTTCTTTTAATTTGGTCCCATGTGATACATATGATTTGTCTTCACCAACCTGCCTGGTACAGTGTCTATAAAAAGCATTGGCCTGCTTGGAAGTTCTCATATATTATTGTCTTATAACATTGAATCAAATGGGAGTCGACGTGGCTTCTCTTTTTTTTTCATTTACACTGATAAATGGAAAAAGACCCTTTTTAATGTCAAAGTGCAAACGGGTCACCACAAAAATTACTAAATTACTTAAAAATATAGCAGCCAATTGGTTTTTAGGGTGTCCAAATGGAAAAAACCAGTTCTTGCCCTTACCGCTTGCCACTACTGAGCTGCACTTGAGCAAAGCCCTCAACCCCAGCTGCCTTAGTGGAGCTTCCAGGTGTGTTAGTGTGTGAGTGTGGTCGGGGCGTTCCTGCAGAAGAGAGCTGTTCTCGCCGTGAAACTGCACTAAATAAATAAAGGTTCAAAAAGGGAGCTCACCTGGATGCAGTAGAGGGGTTTTAGTTGAGTGTAATATAAATACAACAGTATCTGGAAGGTCCAACTTTTGGTGTCAGTATCGTGGAAAAACCTATATGTTTATTAGTAGTGTTAGTGGGCCAATATTACCCCAAGTACTGTTCATTGGTGGAAGTGTTTTTCACAAATCATACTGACACTGTCTCTTGAAGAGGTCTCATTAAGAGGTGCTCTGGAGAACCTAAACGATTCTGAAGTGTCCACCGTGAAGATTGTAAATCTGAAGATCTCCCAGAGAGCCGTTAAATGATGCTTGTCATTTCTGTTCTTTTGCTTCAGGTACTGTCAAAATATCGCAGCGGTAAACTGCCAAAGGCTTTTAAAATAATCCCAGCACTTTCCAACTGGGAGCAGGTTCTGTATTTGACTGAGCCTGAGACCTGGACTGCAGCTGCCATGTACCAAGCAACAAGGTGAGTCCCCAGCTGGTTTGGGTATGGCTTTACACGGAGAGAGTTATCATGTTCACTGCAGATATTTCAACATGTTAAAATCCCGTATCCCCCCCATGCTTTTGTTATAGAATCTTCTCATCCAATCTGAAAGAGCGAATGGCCCAGAGGTTTTACAACTTGGTGCTGCTGCCCCGAGTACGGGATGATATTGCAGAGTACAAGCGACTCAACTTTCACCTCTACAGTGCTCTGAAGAAGGCCTTGTTCAAACCGGGAGCATGGTTTAAAGGTGAGGCAGAAAGTTAAACCATTTTAAAGGATATTTACCTTCCCTTATTAAGAGTGAGAAGAAAAGAATGAATTGATTAGTCGATCAACAGAAAATGTATCGACAACTATTATCAATTGATTTATATTTTTTTGTAATTTTTCGAGCAAAAATGCCCCAATCTTTTGGGCTCCAGCTTCTAAAACCAATTTGCTGCTTCTCTTTGTTCTACATTATAATAAACTGAATATCTTTCTGTTTTGAACTGTTGGTTGGATAAAACAACATACTTGGTGACGTCACTGTGAGCTCTAAGACATTGTAATGAACACTTTTCCCAGTTTTCAGTTGTTTTATAGACCAAAGGTTTAATCAATGAATCGAGAAAGTAATCGGCAGATTAATCGTTAATGAATATAACCGTTGGTTGCAGCCTGATATTAATCTCATGTCTCTTAAAGAGTAATTTAACACCAGGCTAGAAAGCAGAGTTTTGCTCTGGTTGAAAGTTTCAGGCCTGTTGTTACCTCTGACCCCGTTCAGCTTCACTGCTGGGTGCCAGTTTTATGCTGGCTAATCCGTTTCCCTGGCTCTCCTTTTGTGTTGTGTGTTGACCACTCTCAGTGGTAGTTGCAGTCCTCAAAGCAGTTTTGTTTTTATTTAACTGTAAATGGCTGAATTCATGAGTGCCACTCCTCTGGCTGTTATGAAAATCCTAAATTACCAATGGTTCCACCAGTTAAATGGTAAATAATGTCCAACCTCTTCTATGTAGAGGCCAAGCTGTGAGTAAAATCAAAATAGTGTTAAAAGTAAAATAGTTCGTGACATCCCTTGCAGACCTGTAAACAGTTGCCACCATGTTAGGCATTACTAGTTACTGTTTAATTAAACACCCTGTGAATGCTGGGCTAAGCTCTAGTCACACATGACCCTTGAAAATGAAAAGTGGATGAAGTGAATGAAAGAGAGGATTTGAAAGCTTGTTGCAAAGAAGTAAATACAAGCTTTCTGGGACATTTTTAATTTCAGCACTAAATTTAGAAATGTTATTCTGAGGACACCAAGAGAGGAATAGTTGGTGTCCACAGGGTAAATAACACACTTAGTTCTGGAAGCACATTAGTTAACACACTCACATTTAAGTGGGTCAAATGATTCTTCATATATCTAAAATTCATTTTTGCCAATGATTGTTGAGGATTTTTTTTTTCTTTAATCCTGTTGGTCCTGTGTGTTCACAAACTCTCCCAGTTTGATGGAACTATTTTCCTCAAACATCCCAGTGACCCATATTTTGAAGGTATGAGACAACACCACTAAGTGGCAGTGTTGCTCACAAATGGACTGTACTGTTTACCACATACAGTATGAATGAGAGTGCTAATTGACCACTAGCAATATTTTTGCATTATTGAGATTCATTTGATTTGCTGAAGAATTTAACATTTGATTGATGAAACTGTTGAAGTAGTTTTTCCATGTGATCAATGCACCTGGAGGCTCAGAAATTGTTTTTATATCACTGTTTTTCAAAATAATATATTCCATTATGATTTAGTTTATCATGTAAACAAATATGAAAGCAAACATTACACATAATTTAACCTTGGGTAATTATTAATTTTAATAAGCAGTGTGCATTATAATGTGGGATCTGGATTTAAACTTTGTTTAGTGCAGTAGCTTGTAAACTGCCAACCTTTCTTTTTTTAGCTGAATGCAAGATGTCAACCTTTTGTCAGTTAAATAAAATTCTACAGGCACTGACATGAGCGTCAGTCTCAACTGTGTGCCTTTGAAAGAGAAGAGCTTATTGTAAGCAGAAAAGCTGTTGGTATGTGAATTAAGTACCTGTAAAGGTTTATATTAAAGGGGCAGTCTGCTGATTTTAAATGTTAGTCAATTTCATATTTAAGTTGTAAATAGCGTCCCAGTCCTAAGTATCGCTGGAAAACTCCTATTTTTCTGAAAGCTCCAATATATCCTACTTGGTGTATAATAATAATAATAATAATAATATATAAGTGCCTAAAGACTAAACAAACTTGGATGCTTAACATCAGTCAGTCTGTCGTCAAGGTAAAACCCATGCACAGTACAGCCAACACTATTAATCATACAACCGTTTTGAGTTCCCGCCGATGAAGTGAATGCGTCTAGATCGTAAGCATGGGAATTTTTCTCATCTCTACCATCCATCCCACATGATGTGAAGGCGGCATAATGGAAGATGCTATTGACTTGCATCATTGTGGGATCCAGTGTTTTTGGAGTCCCCTTATTGGGGACTAAAAGTCAGGTTTATCACGGCCTCTGCTGCATCAATTTTGACCTTTTGTTCCCTGCCTCTCGCAGGTCCCCCACCTTTATGGAAGTGCAATATTTTAATATTTTATGCCTCTTCTGTCACACAGGTATACTGATTCCGCTGTGTGAATCTGGGACGTGTACTCTCAGGGAAGCCATCATCATTGGAAGCATACTCACAAAGTGCTCAATCCCTGTGCTCCACTCCAGGTAAGGTTTCCATTCACTGACACACCAGGATTCAGCCAGTTGTCCTTGAAAGCTTTATATTGCGTGGTGTTGGCAGGTTAAAGTTAAGGTCAAGGTTGCATTACATGGAAGGTTGTATAACAGGCACAATCTTTCTTGTCTTTCAGCGCTGCAATGCTTAAGTTGGCAGAGATGGAGTACAACGGCGCCAACAGCATTTTCCTGCGTCTCTTGCTTGACAAGAAATACGCCCTGCCTTTCCGTGTCCTAGATGCCTTGGTGGCCCACTTCCTGTCCTTCCGCAGTGAAAAACGTGTGCTTCCTGTTCTGTGGCATCAGAGTTTACTCACCCTGGCTCAGCGCTACAAGGCTGACTTGGCCTCCGAACAGAAGACATCGCTGCTGGAGCTGCTCAAGATACAAACACACCCTCAGATCTCTGCAGAGATTCGCAGAGAGCTGCAGAACTCCGAGTCGAGGGATATTGAAATTGGACTCCCTGTTACAGTAGAGATGGAATGAGGATTCAGTTGGATCTGGCGTGTCCTCTTCCTCTGATGCAAATGACTCATGGTTTGTGCAACATAAAAAAAAATAAAAATAAATTGTTAAATCTAACTTCATTGTTCTTCCTGCCCTATGAAAGGCGTTTTAAAGATCACAGTGTCTCGGGGGCCATAATTCTGTTTCCTGCTTGGATGAGTTTGCACATTTAAAAAAGCACGTCAGTAGTGATGAAGGTGTTGTCATTTCATATCATGAATCTCTGAGCTGTTTTCCTGCAGTCGCGGTGCGGTGATTGCTCAGGAATACAAGGACTGTTATTTGTGTACATTTTATTAAGAGCAAAAACAAACGTATTCCTAAAACGTTGATCAGGGATTGTGTGTTTCTCTCATTTTGTGCTCACAACTGTTGAAGCCATACACAAGATGGATGGCAAAATAAAGTTTTAACAGCAGGGACTGGCTATTTGGTTTGAATTGCACTATGTTCAAGCCAGTCATGACACGATTTGTAGTCACAGCCTGGTTTTCAAAACATTTACTTTACCTGCCTTCTTTTCCTTTCGGCTGCTCCCTTTCAGGGGTCGCCACAGCGGATCATGTGCCACCATCTAACCCTGTCCTCTGCGTCCTCTTCACTCATTTACTTTACCTGCCTTGGTATCTTCAAATAGGAAATCAGTGTTTATATTGTAGGTATACCACATTTTTTGGAATATATTTAGGCTCTCTGACCTGTCTACAGCAAATGTACAGACATATTTATTCATTCAACACAAACATTTTAAAAGTAACAAAATAAATATTAGGCTAATATTAAACAGCAATGGGGGGGCAACTGATGAGGGGCAATCAGAAAATACATTTCAGTTGACCTTGACAGGAAGTCCCGTCAAGCCACAGAGCCGGAGACCCTCCGTCGTTAAGTCCACATTGTGACAAATTCTTAGATTTTTACGATAGACCACGATGAAAGTTCTGAGATTTGGTTTTAAAAGGCAAATCAGACGCCCAGTCGAGCCTCTTACATGTTTACTATATTGAAGAAAACAGAGGTAGCAGTTTGTGAGCCGCAGGGTAGGTAACTTAGCTAGCTAGCTAACGTTATGCTAGCTAAAATAACGCGGTATGGACGTAACAGCTAGTTAGCTTAATGGTTCATTGGTATTTTAATGATTTCTCGACACCACATTGGATGCTACTGTATTTAACTTCTTCGAATGGAGCTTTGTGAAGATGGACAGCTTCAAAGTTCATCCAGAGAAACAAATTCCGGCGAAACGGGCCGGGATGTGGTTCACCGGGCGGGCAGCGACCATGCCGTGACCGGCGACCCCAGAGTACTGCGCAACCTGACGGCCCTGGAAAAGACCTGCCAGGTGTCGCCTTACTTTGGCAGAGTCCAGACAGACATCCAGCCACACATGCGAAAGATTCTGGCAGTGTGGATGTTCCAGGTAACGTTATGCAACTCAGCCAAGCCTTCCCAAACTGAAACTATTTCACATAGGTGACTTGAAGTACGACAGTTGGCTCCATTACAGGTGTGTGAGGATCAGAAATGTGAGGAGGAGGTGTTTCCCCTGGCGGTGTGTTACCTGGACTGTTACCTGGGCCTTTTTGCCATTGAGAAGTCCAACTTGCAGCTTTTAGGGGCTGTTTGCATGTTCCTGGCCTCCAAAATGAGAGAGACTGTCCCCTTGACTGCCAGCAAGCTCTGTGTCTACGCAGACAACTCCATTTCAGTCTCCGACATCCTGGTAACTCTTTAATTTTTATATAAACTGCACATTGTATTTGGGATAATAGAAGTGCAGATTCAGAAAGTGGCGTTTGAGGTCTGTCTAGAGTGATCTAATAGTAAAACACTGTTATATATCCCCATAAACAATATAGAGAACCCAATTTAACAACAAATGATAATATAGGGCTTTGATAAATGTTGAAGACGCTGAATCAGGCCCACCAGTCCCCAGGATCTTGGTATCCCAAAAACATTGGATCATACCCAAATGTACACCTCATTTCACTTAAGTTAGTGAGGTGTAAGATGTTACGAGTAACCACTGTCCAGGAAGGTTCCCTCAGATGGTAGACAACTTTCTTTTAAGGGCTCACAAGCAAAAACATTTGTCAGACATTCTATGACATATCCACATGTGCACAAATCATTTCTATATTATGTAGAAGTTTTCATGCTGTGTGTGTTGCAGCAGTGGGAGGTGGCAGTGGTGTCCAGGTTAGACTGGTGTCTGGCCTCTGTGGTACCCTCTGACTTCCTGGAGCCAGTTCTTCACACACTGCACTTTGTTCAGCCCCACCACCTTCAAAACATGCGCAGGCATGTTCACTCCTACATTGCTCTGGCAGCCACTGGTAAGTTACATAATGGAGTCATCAACACGTGAGATGTTTTTTCCCCCCAAATAAAATACAGCAGAAGACTATGCATCTGGAGTGGATACAAACATTTTAAAAGACATTTTTTTACCAAATATTCTCTTGTGTTAAAAATTATTTCTGTGATCAATTATAAGGTAAATCATTCCAGTGCAATAAAAGTAGCTATTTTATATCCCTTGTGATTAAATCAGTGATAACATTTTTCTGTTAGAGAGCGTTACATGTGAAATTAGATGACTTTCCACCAGTGAACAATGGACACAAAGCACATTACGATGTGTCAGCAGTTCATTTTGGAGACCGAGAGCTGACTTTGTGTAATCCTGTATTGTCTGCTGTGAAAGACCTGCGTACAACCGTTCAGATGGCTGATTTCCCACGAGTGTCTGTGATGCTGCTCGAGGCAACAGGTCACAGGGATACAGTCAGTTAGTGCTGTGTTAGACGGACTATGACGTTACAGCCCATAAAATTAAGAGAATTCCTGGCTCCCAACATTGTATCCCATTCAAAAAGGTGTCTGAGCATGGATTGAATGGCTGACTTTGTCTCAGCATTTCTCCTGCCTGAAGCAATTAGGATAGTGTGTCAGATTATCAGGTTTTGAGAAATGTCTGCTTTTGAGTACTTGCTTTTGTCTATCAGGGTGGGTCTACAATGGTGGCATCCACCTAATTGTCTACATCTAGCCTTTATTGACTCTCATTGTTGCAATAGTCTACAAGTACTTTAAGTGAAGATCATAATTAGGAAACACTAGTTGATCCTCTTCATGTTTAGAGTAAGTTATCCTCCTCTCTTATCCTCAGACTACAGGTTTTCAGTGTTCTTGCCCTCCACTGTTGCATGTGCCTGTGTGAGCATTGCCACGCAGAGGCTGAAGTTAGTGGACGCTGCCGTCACCTCTGATTCGGTTATGGAGTTTTTGGCCAACCTTTTGGCCATTGATCTGGTAAGGGTAATGTTTAACTGACATTTTTAGATATGTCTTTTGACTTTGCCCTGTCGTCAGCGTTGACTGGTCTGTTTTGTGATCGTTTTAGCACCCTAATCACAGTCTGAGAAAAAAAAAAAAAAAAAAAAAAAAAAGAGTACAAACAAACTCTTAAATGTATATTTAGAAGAGCTACCGTGCACATGTAGTATTGGTCAAGATCCATAAATCTGTCCATGACCTACTGATGAGCTTCTCGTTGTTTTTCTTGTACTCTGACCCTGAACAGAGCACTGTCATCCTCTGCTATGACCAGCTGGGGAGCGTGCTGGAGCTCAGCCTGCCCTCTGGTTTTGAAGCTAGTGTTTACCGATCAAAAGCACACAGCTCCGAGATCAGCTACACCCCTGCTGACATTCAAGATGTTGTATTGACACCAGTGACATCAAGCTAAAACACTCCTCGCTGCCATGAATGGCTACAATGAACTGTAACTATACAGCCATGAAACATAAGGGGAAATGTGCCTAAATGCCATTTCCCCTTAATCTTAATTGTTCTTTTGCATGTTGATTGTTTGAGGCCCCTTTCGTGAAATGTTTAGAGCTACTACAGTTTGAGTTAAAATTTTGATTTGTTTTAAATGTCCATCCTGTTGCTGCTCGTTTGAAAGTATTTTGCAACTGCTAAAGCAGCTTTGAAAGACAATTGATTAATATTTAGGACCACATTCACTTTTTTGTGATATGACAGTTGAATTGCACTGAATCCTAATAGCAGTGTTTGCACATTTTAAATGTAATATCTTCTATTTATATATTTTGCATGTATCTTGATTCATTGAAAATTAGCTGTATATCTGGTCAGTTTTGATAAGTCTGAATAGATGTTTCGAAACAGAACTGAATTCCCTTGTGGCTTTAAATCAATCCTGTTAAATTACGACATAAAACAGTGACCTACATCACTAACAACATGAGCCAGCACTTGAGTTCTTTGTAGTCTTTTATTTTTTTATTGATGTCCTCCTCCCGGTCACAACAGCATGGCAGATCATACAGTCATAAATGATAAGCCAGTAACTTTGGCAAACATGGTTTTTGCTGCGGTCAAAAAAAACAAACAAAAGAAATTAATAGGGCCTGCATACCTGCAATTTCTGGGACAAAGGAGAGAGAAAAACGGTGATGAAATGCCCAAATACAAATTATATTGTACAAAAAAACCGAAAGATACCGTTTTGACACCAGTCTTCCCAAAGGCAGACAGCTTATTTCCCTGCGTCACATTCCACTAATAAATGATCAGTTGTCCGTAACAGAATAGAAATGACAAGAGCTTCCAGTTGAAATTAGGGGATTCTTAGTTTACTTTTGTATACACACCAGCTTTAAATTCCTGATGAGCCTCATAGGGGGCCATGAAATTAACCATAAATAACTGGGGAAGAAACAAAAAAACGGTTTTTACATTCCAGTTTCTGAACTGCGTTGTGCAACTTTTGTTATAAGAACTCAATACTTACATGAAGTAGCTGCTAAATAAATTGTATGGTTATCAGGTTTCAATGGCACTGGCTTGGTGTTCTAATGCCTAGCATGCCAATCCAAATAAGTAACTCCAGTGTGCAGCATGAACATTTCATTCAGAAACAAACATACTGATGTACCTCTCTCTGACCACCAGGGGGTCAACCAGATGTCTATAAAACATGGTATGAAATATTATGTCAAACTGAATGATCGTCAGCAGCATGCATAATTCAAGACTTTTATTTTTAAGCCTACTATGTGTTGTTTTTACTGTTTGAGTCACCTGGATGTAACATTGTACTTTGAAATACTGTTCCACCCCTGGTGTCTAGATATTTTAGATTAAAATGCAAAGTTCAATACACCTGAGCTCCATGACTGATCTTGAAAATTCAGTTGAAAGGTTACACATTAAGCGTGTGCCACGTTATACTCCGCATACAGTAGTTGGCTGGGGCTCGTGGTTCACTCCAACACACACGTTGCTGTTTTTTTCAAATTCGAACGTGTGACATAAAAAAACAAAAACAAAAAAAAACAATAAGCAGTGACATAATGAGCCCCACCTTTTCTGTGAAACTGCCACCTGCATACAGAGTGTGAATGGCCACCTGTGCACCTGTATCAGCAGGCTCAGGAGCAAAAGCAGGTTCTACTGGTTATGCTTGATGTGAGTCATCTGTGTTACGATTATTATTCAAGTCATTATCCAAAATTAGAACAAGTAATTTCAAGAAAAGAAAAAACAAACTGCAATACAAAAAACGCCCTTTGGAAGGCCTCATTACAAACAAACAGCTATTGCTATTTCTTTGAATAAAGATGAACAAAAAAGTCCAACATCATCAGCAAATTTGCTCTTTGGTATCCATGAAATGTAATTTTCCCCACATCCTAAAAACACAGTAAACGCTGTAGTATATGGTAAAATAGTGAACCCATCCTAACATTGAACCTGTGTATTATTGCTGTCAACCTTATGTTTATCTATTACAAAGCTAGAATTCAAAAAGAGCTATTAAGTCATAAACTGTCCTGCCGACAATAAAAGACCCCGACTTTGTGGCTTAAGTAATATTCAAACAATAGTCCTACTGTGACTGTATAACGGTTTCCTAGTTTATCAATTTATTGTCACTGAGCAAAGTGTTCTATGGACTTTTGACATTGAAGACCAATGTTTCGGTTTCAGGGTGACTTTTTGCATTCAAAGTTTTAAAAGTAAGCTCTCCTGTTGAAAACTAGAGCTCCAGATTGACCAACAGCAGCTCTCCTCTCCTGAGAATCTTTGAAATGGAAATTTTCAACGGCAGCACTGCTAATCACCGTTTTTGTAAAATACTGAGCCATGTGGTTATTTTTTAGCCTGTTTTACTCAGATTACACGCTATTCATTCAAGTATCATTGCTCAATCACCATCTAAACTACAATCTGAAGTTTATCAAGAAGCTTCCTCCCTTTTTGGTACTGTGCAATTCCTGAAGTCAGCCAAAATGATTATCACTACAGTGTGCTTGTAATTTCACATAATGCACTTTGGCTATCGTGTCTTCAGTAGTTTACAGTCATTTAAAAATTCTGACTGAAAAACAAGTCTTTAGTCAGTGTCTATAACTAATTACTGGTCTTCAGCTTGCTGCAGAGCCTCGTATAACCATGGCCTGTTTGTATGCCTCGGTTACATTATCACAGTCTGTGATGGAAAAGGCGCTGTCAGCCACGCCAGACTTGTAGCAGTTCCAGGGCCTCAGCGGTCCATCCCCAAGAATCCCGTGTTCCTGGATGTCCAGCAGGTTGTCAGCAGACACGCATCCTCTCATGCTACTCTTGGCTGGTTTATCCATTTGTGTTGGAGGTCCTACACGGTCGGGTAGATCCAGCTGGTCAAAGGACTCGGAAGAAAGAATGCTGTCCTTGCTGATGGCGCCACTCGGTCTCAACCTGGCGCCTCCGCAGGGTAAAGAAGCTGCCAGCTGGTCCAGAGAGCCAAATTCCTGCAGCCCACCTGAGGAGAACTTTCCATTGCGTTTCAAGATGCCTTTCCTATAGGTTGGTGCTGAAGGGCACGCTTTAGTTTGTGGTGCCCAGCCAGAGTCACTGTTCTCGGGAGAAGACGAGTAGTACCCTGACTCTTGTTCTGTGGGCTTCTTTAGGATACCTTTGCGTGGCAGCAATGCAGCTGAAGAGGCATTGGCTGGTGCCGACGAACCCAAAATCTTCTGTGGCTCCACTGAACCTACAGCAGGGGTTTCACTCAATGCCTTCTGCTTCACACTGTTGCGTCTCTTTAAAATACCCTTAGAGGGGCGAATGTCTGTGCTTACTTCGTGACCGGTCTGGGAGACATTGTTTTCCTTTCGTGACCGTCGCAGAGAGCGCTGCCGGACTACATCCCCTCCACCACCCTGTGAGCGGAGCAGGCAGCGCATCTTGGAGCCGTTCTCCAGTAAAGGCCTGGATGTGCGGCGCAGCCAACTAGCAACACTAGCTAGCCCAGCAGGGTGTGATGTTGATAGGGAGGCTGGTGAAGCCATCTGCTCTGCTGGGCTGCTCTTTGTCTCAGCCAGTAATGGCTGCCAGTAGCCCCAGTTGAGCCACCAGTGTCCTGCAATCTCCTCTATTGTGGCTCTGCGCTCAGGATTTACCATCAGCATCCAACGGATAAGCCCACATGCATCTGACAGCAATAAAAAAAATATATATATATTTTAAACAAACTGTTAATTTGTGTTCAGCTAAGAAAATCCAATACGTTTCTATATAATAAAGTGCTAAACAAAGTATATACACCAAGATAATGTTTCAGACCTTTCAAAGAAAACTTGAGCCTAAAAGACTCACCAGAGGGGTTGTTGGGTTTACGGTAGTCTCCAGTGCTTATCTGTTGGACCAGTGTCTTGTGGTTGTGTCCATCAAATGGCATGGTGCCATGAACCATAGTGTATAACAGCACACCAAGAGACCAAGTGTCCACCTCTGGCCCATGGTATGGCCGTCCATTGACAATCTCTGGGGAAGCATACAGGGGGCTGCCGCAAAAGGTTTGAAGATACTCATCGCCATGGTAGAGGTTCGACAGGCCAAAGTCTGCGATCTGCAAGAACAAGAAGTAGACGTCAAAGCGGAGTCACGCCAGATGTAGCCGATTATTGTAACCTCCTAAAAGATTTCCATACGCATCACGGTCAATCAATTACTCATAACATGTAATACTCTGATTTGACATATTAAAGATTCCATAGTGAATCACCTTTACACAAGATCTAGTGCAATAAGTGATGAAATCTGTCATTAAATATTCCATATAAACATTTCTTTATATTTCCTTATAATAACCACCACAATCCTAACCACATACATAAGACATTTTTAAATGATAATCAACCCTGTTTTTAACGAATGGTACAGTTATATAAATGCTCATTTTCATGTTCAACATGTACCTTCACATCGCCGTTGCTGTCTAGTAAAATATTCTCCAATTTCAGGTCTCGGTGTACTATTCCATTCTAAGAGGGGGAAAAGAAGAGGTTGTTTTTTTTTTACAATAATAATAATAATAATAATAATAATTTGCTTCCACTCAGCCCATTAAACACCAGTTTACTGACGGTTGTCTATATTATATATGAAGGATTAGTTTTTATGGGGCCAGAGCACATTATTTTCCAAGTACGTTTCCTGGTACGTTAGCAATGCTTCATTGTCCTCCACTCTGTAGGGGGGCATGCCTTTGACTTGAGCAGAGTTTGAATTTGTTTTGCTTTCAAAAATTCAGGTCAACTACTTCTAACGTGTGGGCAATTCTTGTAGCGAAGGTCACATTCTTTGTAAGTTTTGTTATGTAGCCCTCATTTATTGTTAAGATGCAGTCATGAAGAAACTATTGCGTGTAATAGTTTTCAATTTATCACCGTACCATGCATAACTGATAAAAGCAGGGGAGGAGGGTTGGATTAACTTTCCCTGACTTCTTTCAACATAGAAAAAATATTTAACAAGACATCAGCACTCAATAAAAGTGCAATAAGACAGGTGGTTAACACAGGACAGGACCGGGAAATTCACTCGGTAAATACTCTCCAGCAAACATTTATAAATGCTCTGCAAAGTGCTGAACAGCTACTCTAAAATATAGTGTGCTGTAAATGTTCGTAATTACACAGCTCTGGACTATGGGAACAACTGATAGTGTGAGTGTGTGTGTATGTGTTTGCAGAGCCCTTCTGTTCCATCACACCCTCATTAAAGTGTGAGACCATGCCTGTGTGTGTGTGTGTGTGTTGGGACGGTGCTGTGTGCGCTGGCCTTTAGCCTTGAGAGCTAGCTATCCACAGACAAACTGTTCAGCTCCCCCTGCATCGCTCTCACAGCCTCCCTGTTCAGATCAGCAGGCTGACAGTGAATAATGCCCGTTATGTAACTTTGGGGGTGCCAGTGCCCTGGAAAAAAAAAAACACTAACTAGCACAGCAGCTAGTCTGAGTGGAGCTTTGCGCCATCAGGTTTGATGTAGCAGCCATGTGTGAAGAAGGCTAAGATACCATATCTACAACTTTATTGTTTTTATCCAAGATTTATGAATGCACACATTTTGGCAGGTACCCCTGAATTATTTTTTCAGAAAACAACTGTATATGCTCTGTATGAAAACATTGGATTAAGAAAGTTTGCCTTACCTGATGGCAGTAGTGCACAGCGGATACAATTTGTCTGAAGAAGTGCCTGGCCTCGCTTTCAGAGATGGTCCTCTTGTCACAGATGTAGTCATACAGGTCACCTCGGTTGGCGTACTCCATCACAATCACAATTTTGTCCTTGTTTTCAAATACTGAAAGTTAAAAAAACAAACACCAAAGACATTTTTATTCAAGGTTTCAAATCCAACTCATCACCCAGTTGGAACTGAAATTCCACACATTATCTGGAATTTTAGTCTGGACTGTCCAGAGCCTTTTACAGTACTGACACATATGTAACATCTTTTAATTAAGGACGTGCCGGTGTTTTAAACTGATTTCTATCTTCCTGTAACACCCCTAGTTCACACTAATTAAGTTACGCTGGGCCCCATGATAACTGTATTACAAACAAACATGCACTGAGGTGGACAAACACTGAACGATGACCATCTGATCAGGCGTGAGGGGCAGTGGAAGACACGAGGCTCAGCACATTATACTGCAGCGCTGATGGGGTACGACTGGGTATCAATGCTTATGTAACCTAGCATCGGTCTCCAGCACAAAGACTTGCGTGACAGAGAGAGACGTCTTTTTCTCCCCAGTATCACGTTTCACTCCGCGTGTGGCTTCGAGATTCATTCACCTCTGAAAGGTGAAACGTAACCCCAACACACGCACACAAAGTTCCTGATTACCGTACCTTCATATATGGTGATGATGTGCGGGTGGCAGAGTGAAGACATGATCTCAATTTCTCTGCGAATATGAACTAGGTCTTGCTCATCCTTGATCTTCTCCTTCCTGATCGACTTTATGGCAACCTTAAAAAAAAAAAAAGAAAAGAAAAAGAATATTTGACTTTTAGAAAAAATGTTTTACTTTGTAGAATTATTAAAAAAAGTAAGATTGATTCCAGGGACTCATCAATAACATAAGAGTCAAATAGTTACTTTAAAGCAAAACTGTAACTTTTAATGAATGGCAGCCCCTATGGCCACAAGTGAAAATAACAGGATAATGGTAAATAATAAAACATGCATAACAAATCGAGATGAGCCATTTAATCAGTAAGTCGACTCTGTAATATCAGTTAGACAGAAATATTTATTTTCCATAGTTTGCCAACATAAGCTGTTGGTCATACCAGACCAAGTAAGACTACCATAGCAAAGTCCTTGAGTGGATTGAAGCGTGCGTTTCATTGCTTATGAATTCAGCTTTTCATTTGCAAGAAGAAAGATGTGTTGATTTTAAGTTTAAGTTACAGAATCTCACTTTACAAAGGAAACATTAATACAATAATCAGCAGCTACACTGCTATTGTAACTGAGGTCAGTAAATATACTAGATTAGGGCTGTCTGTTTAGCCTGTCTTAAAAACACTGACACTAATAAGCTGTTATTTAATAAGAATTGGCTTCCATCTGAAGGCCGTCCTCTTGCGAGAGGAACAATAGGCAGTGAACCGAAAAACTCTGCTATGTTGTTTCTAACGAGGCAGAGGGAACAGCAGTATTGTCTGCAGTAAAGAGATTTATTGTCGGCTGCTATGTCTGAGACTCACTGAATAAGGAAATTTAAATCTGAATAGTATCTGTTGGGGTTTGTAGTCGTCGACCTTTCACATATAGTCTCTATACATGTCTTTGTTGTTTTTGTCTGGATGAAGTGCAGATGCCTGGGATTCCTCTGTGCACTGAATGCATCATCAGTCTACCCCACTGCTGAAGGGTGTCATGAGGCACCAGACAGCACTGGTGGTGGGGTGTCCTTGTTTCCTCTCCTTTTTAACCCTTGAGGCAACAGACACGGGAAATGAGTAAAGCAGCGACTTGTCAAGTTTCAAAAACACTACTCAACTGTCTCCTGACATGAGTCACTGTCTAGTGGCCTGTATTCACACCACACAGACCTTTTTCCTGATTCCGGGAAAGTGAGGTTTCCTGCGTTTGTTTGCATTGCTGTCAGACGGCCTGAACTCCCACTCATGATGAGTTCACACTCCTGTGCGATTATCTGTGTGTGTGCGGTCTTTATTGCTGTAGGTTTGTTCCACGCAATAGGCACGGAGGTTGAAATCTGTGACAGTTAAACACTGTGTTCCTTCACCAACAAAACCATATTTTTGCACTTGAAAGCACTTTCAGGTGCAACTGACAAAATAATGTCAGTTAGGTTAGCTTAATTTGGATATTTCACACTCAAAAGTGCATGAATGTTACTAGCTAACTTTGAAACACATTTGTCCATGTATGTAATATAAATAAAACAAATGCCTAGATTTATAAAGGACTGGCAGTTATATCTTTTGCGCCCCTAAAACTGTTATTTATGGAAATTATGCTAAGGTTTGCGTAAGTTTGTGACGCTGCAGTGATTTCTTGTTGACACAGTTGATTGGACAGCGCTACAGATTAGAGCTGAAACAACCAATTGTTTGTTCAAGCGGAAGAAAATGAACAGGCAACTGTTCTGATAAATCGATTAAGTCTTGCCAAGCATTTCCTAGTTCCAGCTTCTCACTTGTGAGGATTTGCTGCTTTCTTTGTCTTTGTGATTGTACATTTTATATTTTTCAGCTTTGAATAGTTAGTTTGACAAACAAGCAATTTAAAAGAGGACATCATCTTGGGCTTTAGGAAATTGTGACAGGAATTTTTCTGCATTCTTAAGACATTTTATAAACCAAAAGATTCAATAATTAAGAGAACCAATGGTCCTACCAACCAATTTACACTTTCCTCAAGTCTTTACTAGCCAAGAGAGTCTCAAGTTTTAATGGTGTAACCAAATTTAGTAAATCACAAGTGTGAAACTGGCTAGTTGCTACTAAGAAACCTAAGAAGGACTTTCCCTACGGACATACAGCATACACGTCTTGCACTGAGTATGAGGTCAACCCTACATCGATGTGTGCTGAAGCCTCCCACCAAAATGGGTTACGTAATCAAACTCATGCATTTAGACAATGGGAACAGCTGTAGTGCCACAACGCACGCAAGATGAAGCCATCCTTTGTGTTGTGTCACTCACTGTGCCAAATTACATATCTTTGTCTATTATGTTGTCAGTAGTAAGGTAGGTAGATAAAAACAAAGCAGATGGATATTTCTCCTATTTCCAGTCTATGCTAACTGCTGTTTAAGCCATATTTGTTTGGTGTGTGTTCAAAACATACATTTGGGCCAATCAGTATTTTGACATTTGAACATGGGTTTGAGGCATGAAGATTAGGATGCTGCCTGCAGGGATGAATCTCAGACACCAATTCATATCCTATTAAAACTTTTTTTTTTTTTTTAAGTGTAGAAGCAGCAGCAAGTCATGTCAGACATGTAGGAGCAGATATGGGTTTGTGGAAAAGGCTGACCATGCTGCAGGAACAGGAGGGGAATTCCATCATGACACTCAATTCCTTGACTTCTAAATGCTTTCACTCATAACATGGTCTTTTAACAAAGAGCATTTCTGATAAACATGACTTGGCAGCTGAGCCAGACTTACTGACAAAGGGAGGTCACTTCTAGGTATGTAATATGTACACAAATATAAACTCAGTTGCCAGTTTATCAGGTACACCTAGCTTAAACTGATGCAGTCTAACACAAGAGCTCTGCAGAAAATTCCACCTTCATGAAGGTTTTGTTTTTGTTGAAACAGCTTTTGAAAAAAAGATGTTGATTCAACTTTATGGTCATTTTGTAGGGTGCTGTGCTGTAGTATTGTATTGCATTATACAGGAGGTGTTTCTAATATTTAGTCTTCCCATCCATCAGCCATATAAAACAGGTACATAATCCATTTGTGGTCATTTAAGAATATTAATGCTTGAAAGTCAAAAAAATAAAAATAAAATAAAAATAAAAAACAGCCAATAACAACACAGATTCTGATTGGGATACTCTATGGAGAAATCTTATAATCTGTCAACTAATTACATTCTCATTTGTTTGCCAAGTCCTCTACGTCCCCTTTAAAGGCTTATCTCTGTCCAGTCTGTTTTAAATTCCTCCCATTTCCCCTTAGGTCATGGGGAACTGGAATTCACCTGAAAGGCAAGTTGCAATTTCCACCTCTCCCTTCATCAGTAGCACAGAAAGAAAGTTACCCAACTTTCACGTCTAAAATTTCCTCTTGTGACGCTCAATTCTTCCCAGAGAAACGCCTTTCCTTTTAATAGGAGGGGACTGTGTTACACTTATTGTGTATACTGACAGATTTACAGGAATCAGTTTTTGCAGGATGATCTCAAACAGAAGTATTGATTCTTGTTGCAGTATTGACTTTACTTTAATACACCACAGAAATAGGGACAGCTATGTGGAAACTGGTATCGTGATGTGAAATACTTAGTATAATTTTAATTTAGTTTACACAGAGGACAAATACTGTGTTTACTCTTCAACCCTGTAAACAAACATTATCCACACTGATAAAAAGGTGGTGAGAATAAACTACTTCGATTATTGCATATGGGTTGCGATTCACAAGACATTAAAAAACAGCTTGTTCAATGATCTTGAGAGTGGACGCAGCGTTCACAAAAACACTGGGAAAAGTAAGAGCAACCCCCCTAAAACAAACAAAGTGAACTCTTTGGCAAACTTAAGCTGGTTGGGCAACTGACAAACATTTCAGCAGCAGACAAAATTACCTTTTTTTATTAGCTTACAATTCAGTAATATGGCTCACCTCTTATTTACAGGCAGAAACTTGAAGGCAATACTGTATAGTCAATGTCCCCCATATTACAACCCAAATGTAGACTACCTGTGTGCAGACTGTAAGTCTTCTAAAAATAACCCTCTATGTCTAAACAACAGGTGGCAGATAGGACAGTAGCTAGAGCAAACACAGACCTTAACACTGACAGCAGATGCAGGCATAATTTATAGAGGCATTTATTAGCTCACATGGTGAAATGGTGATAAAAGAAGGTAATATCAACGCTTACCAGTTTACCGGATCTTTCCTTGGCTTTCTTCACTTTGCCATAGGTTCCTTTTCCGAGGGTCTCCAGAAACTCGTACCTGTGCTTCAGGTTGTGTTTGTGGTGGTGTCTCTTCACGGCTTGCTTTTTCACGGGCAGCTGGAAGAGAGCTTTCCCTGCGGGAGTGTTTTCATCGGGTGAAACACCCCCCACGGACGGCCCGCAGTTTGACGAAAGACGGGCAACATTTAAGCCGTACATCCTGACAAAACGCTGTTGTCTTCTTTTGCGTAATTTCGGACGCAGGTAGCGTTGTCAACGTGCATTCCTTAGCGCGGAGCCCTGTCGTTTTGGGAGCAGGTTGCTTCCAAATGTACAAAAGTATTGTTGAAGACAGATACCGACACATCTGACTTCAGACCTGGAGCGCGTCTGCCTTCGTAGCAGAGCTGAGAGCCACTGGCAGTAGGTACGCGCCACTCTGCGGCAGGACACGTCTAATAGTCGAGGGGCGTTCCAGGTACACTGAGGAGCGCTTGATTTGTCGCACCGGGAGCTGCCGGTAACTGTAAAATCATACAGTGAGCTGTTTGTTAATTACATTGTTTTGCTCTCTCTTTGTGTTTATTGTGACTTTCTTGTTAATGTATCTTTTTTTTTTTCAAGTCTCCAAGTCAAACTTCAATGCTGCGTCACAGTGTGCTATCAACTGTGTAAAGCAGCAGACTACAATATTAATAGCTCTCACAATGCTGTTACTAGCATTGTAAGAACACAAAATGCAGATCACAGCTTTTGTGTGACTGCTGTTTTAATATACAACAAGCGCCCCAGAAAAATAAATCAATTGTAGGACAAGTGTATTGACTACAGCCTTATATATAATAACAGCCAGTTGTGGAATGTAATTAAGTACACTCATATAGGCTACTGTACTTAGGTAGAGATTTGAGGTACTTTCCTAAAGTATTTCTGATACAGAATCAGAAAGACTTTATTAATCCCCGAGGGGAAACTCTTTGTAACAGCAGCTCACTATCACGTCAGTGCACACAAGAATGGAAGTACTAAGCAAAAAGCAAAAATATAATACACTATAATACAGGTAACTACAAAGTGGGTATAAGTATACATTTAAAATTAAATAAGTGTAATGTACAAAGTGGGTTAACCGGTTGAGGTTAATATTACAGTATAAAGTAATAGTGCATGAGCTGTCAAGTTGCGTGTAGCTTATTAACAGTATATAATATAATGGCACAGCTGTACTAGAAGTATAAATAAGTATCACAAATTAAATTTAAAACAGGGTGTTTTGCACAGTAGTTTAAGCACCGAATATTCCCAAATTATGTCCAGTATTTCCGAGATGCTCATGATCGGTGACCAGTTTAGTGACTTACTTTTACTCCACTACAATTCAAATATTGTACTTTATACTCCGCTACATTCATTTAGAGATTGAGATTTTAAATTCAAAACATATCAAGAGCTTATAAAATATGATGCATTCAACTAAAATAAATACATAAATAAAATGACCCAACAGTAGTCATATGAAATAGGCCTAATTAAAATTGCTCCACCTTGACAAACTACAACAGAAAAACGATACTTACACAACAATGGATCTTTAAGAAAAATCCTATAATATAATATATAATAGTACAAAATTCACAAGGGCCATTTATGTGCTTTATGTGTACTTGATACTTTTAGTACATTTTGCTTCGGTATTTTTACTTAAGGGACATTTTCAGTGCAGGAATTTTACTTTTACTTAAGTAAAGATTTCAATACTTCCTCCACCACTAATAACAAAATAAAATTAGAGTAAACTGAAAACGAGGAAACTGCTGATATCAACAATATTAACTTGTTGATCATTTTGAAATTATGAATTTATTTACTGGTAATTGAAACATTATTGATGTGCAAATACTGTGGCCTTTTCTCTGAATTAATCACTTACGGGAAAAATACTGATAAATAATCTTTTGCTTCCTTTAACAACATAACCTATATCTACTTGTAGATTAAGAGTGACGGGAATAACACTGTTACAGTTGCATGCTATGACTCACACAGTCCTTCAAAGGAAGAAAAACCTGGACTACCTGAAAAACAGGTCCCAGTTTGTGAGAGCCCGAGGCTGTGTGTCTGACCCCCTGACCTGCAGTGTGGGTGTCCCCCAGGGTACTGCGAGTGCCCTTCCTCTTCACCCTCTACACTGCAGACTTCAGACACAACACGGATGGCTGTGTCCTGCTCAAGTTCTCTGACGACTCTGCCAACGACGACGTGGAGAATAGAAGCATGATGCAGGACTTCATGGATTGCTGTCAGCCAAAACCACCTCCTCATCAACGCAAGGAGACTGTGGTCCTTTGGAGTGCAGCGGGTGCTCTTGAAGACTTTCTATCATCAGCCATCCTGTACCGTGTAGTCTGCTGGAGCAGCAGGGTCACTGAGAGGGAGAGGAGGAAGCTGGACATGGTCATCAGGAAGTCCAGCTCTGTCCTAGGCTGTCCTCTGGTGGGTGACAGAAGGGTCCTGGCAAAACTGTCATCTATGCTGGACCATGAGTCACACCCCCTGCAGGACACACTGTCCGCTCTGGAGAGCAGCTTCAGTGACAGACTGCTCCACCCTCGGGGTGTGAAGGAGAGATTCCGCAGGTCTTTTCTTCCTGCTGCAGTCAGACAACACACAATGGACACTGCAGACATACAACTCTTTTTACTGTTGCAATATTTACACAAGTAATATGCAATGTCACTGTGGAATGTTTAAAACGTGTGATACCTGTTAGCATAGTTTTAAAACCACTTATACATAGTCTATTTTGGTTTATTTTAGGTTCTCTGTTTTATCAGTGTGTGTGATACTGCTGCTTTACTACTGTACCCCTGCTGTTGCTAAATGCAATTTCACCACTGCGGGACAAATAAAGGCTTAACTTACTTACTTAAAAATAACCTTTTTCCTATTTGATTCCGAGCGGACTTCATGGAGCTAGAATATGCGTTTGGTTATTCAGCTTGACCTAAATAGGCAGTCTGTATTGAACTGAAAGAAATAGATCATAGAAAAGAGCAAGATGTTGGATTAGTGTTGTCCTTACAGTTGTAGGCCACTAGGGATCCGCATGCAGTCACCAGATGCAATAATGTGGGTTGACTGATTTGAACCAGTTGGTCCAACTTTAAGAAAGCCTGATACAGACAGGGGCTCTGTCCAAAGTATTCTTACTGCATACTACTAATATGCATCTTATAGTATGTTTAGTGTTTAATATCCTGTGTAGAATGTAATATGAGTTCAGACCTAGCTGATGAGTGTTTGATTTTCAGGAACACTCACATTTAATACTTTAAGCCAATTGGCTGCTCCCTCAGAAACTGGGTCTTAATTGACCTCCTAACCCATCAGGAACAGGCGTTGTGTTTTTAATTCAGTTTTCTGAGTAACATGCCAGAGCGTCTTCACTCATGCATGCAGAGATGAACACAAAATAAACAATGAAAGTGCTTTTGCAGCCACAATTGGTTCTCAAAATGTTGTAATCTGGGAACAGAAAGAAATGCACACTGGATCTTGGAGGGTTAAGACTTAAAATAGTAGCACCGAGACTAGCAAAATGTATTACAAGAAGAATAGTTTAAGGAAGACAACATAAATAAATACTGATCAGTGTGTCAGACTGCCATGGCTACACATTTCCACATATTAATATTAAGATTTGTCGCTATATGTCATATATGATGAAATATTATTATATTATTATATATTATGACATGTATAAAATCAAAGCATAGCTTTTAACAGTCTATTAGAAAGTAAGCCCTTCACAACAAATTTAAGGTGTTATTTTACTTTTTTGATGCTTTTTGTTACCTTGTGTTGTTATATTGCTTCCATTGTCTTCCTCACATGTAAGTCGCTTTGGATAAAAGCTAAATGACTAAATGTAAATGTATGTAATTCAGTATGTCTGCCAGAAGATGGGGCTCAGTAGTAGCAGTCCTACCACCACATGGCATAATTTGATTTAACAAAAGGCAGTGGCAAACAGAAAAGTGGTCAGCCTTGATTGAAAAGAACTAAGAGTTGTAGCAGACCTGCAGTTTTCTGGGAGTTTGTTCCGTATATGTGGTCCATAAAAACTGAACCCTGCTTCTCGTTTAGTTTTGACTCTGGGGACAGAAAGCAGACCTGTCACAGACGAGCTGAGAGGTCTGATGGTTCATTAAAAAAAAAGATACGTTTAGAGAAGTGATTTAAAAGATTTCAATTATTCACTCTGTACATAAGTTTATTGATATATATATATATATATCTATATGCACTTTTGATACTGTTTGTACTATCTGATTATATGCTAAACTGCATGTCGTTGTAATGGTTACTGACTGTGTGCAATGAAAATAGTTACATCTAATCCAAATGGTCAGAAAATAAATCAAAATGATAAGATACTTAGACAGTTACTAATGGTTTTCTTTGAAATCTGTCTCATAACTTGTATATAGTCATAATTCTGACCCTACCATGAGTATTATTGTTTTTGTCATCCTAACGTCTCATCTAAGACTATTTGTTTTTATTTTCCTGGCGAAGCTGGGCTTCAATATTGGCTCCTTGCAAAATTCTTTCATTTCTTTTATTGAAACACATTAACAAAGGCATCCATCCACACACGGTCCAGTAGCCGTCCATGTACCAAACCAAAAGTCCTATATTTCCCAGGTTGCAGTGCGTCCTCCCGAACCCCGCCCTTTCCTCTCCCCAACTTTGATCGTGTCGACTTTCTGTGTTGCAGTGATTTGATTGCTTGGTCCCAGCTTTTTGATTTGCTTCGGACACACCTAGCCCTACACCGCCGCTGACTTTCCTTTTCACCATCGAAAGAGAAATCAATCAACTCGGTTGAGTCGTGTTGCCGTCGCTCTCCAGGGTGAAAGATGTCCGCTGGCTTCTCCTGGTCGGAGCCAGTTTAGGAACATCTTTTCCCACGGAGTCAGGAAAACACCAACGTTTTTGTCGTGCTTACGCCGTTGTAGTTCAGAGGACACTGTCAAAGCTGGGGCCCCTTTCTTAAACACGGAGCTGTATGGCTGTGAAACGGTGCCTTGGACTATTTACGTGACGTTAAAGGCCAGGCCAAGGCGAGGACTGACTGGAGATGCCTTGTGGCTAGCAGCGCTAACGTCTGGACCACAGCTAGGTCGCAAAACACAGATTATTTAGCACGTCAGTACGTTATTGTGGTTTTGGTATACTTTGTTTTAAAGACACTCCTCAGTTTGCAGTCAGTCAGTGTGACATAGAAAGGGCAGCTAACACAAGATGCCGAAATAGCGGTTACTCTGTTAGCTAATTGTTAATCTCGCCTCGAGTCAATAACACTGAAGTTTCCTTTCACGCGAGGCACGGCGTTAAGATAGCTAACGTTAGCTGTGCTGGTCAGCTTTCACATCTCAACAACAAAAGCCAAATGCCGAGCCCTTATTCACTGACACAAAACACTGCAGGGACTGTTGTTGCCTGCCCAGCACTAATACACTAACGCTAATGTTAATGATATGTTAAAACGCACGACAAGCGAATGAAGGTGTCTCTCTCTGGATGATTTAACACAGCCTTGCAGGTGGGTGACATTTGTGCATCGCAACTAAAGACGTTCAATTCGGGGTGTTTGGCGCCTGCTTAGTTTTGTGAATCACAACAAGGAGTAGCAGCAGCTAAGCCTGACGACCATGGAGGGGAATGTACAACAGAAAACGACTCCTTTAGCACGGGAACTGAGTAGGATATTGAACAGCTCCAACAAGCACACCATACAGCTGAAGAAGAACCTGAAGGAGACTAACGCATTCTTGCGTGAAATAAGGCAGAATTACAGCAACGCTTGCGCATCAACCATGAGCTCGGATTCTGCTTCTCTGGAGGCAGGTAGGTTTGAACACACGCAGCAGCAACATCGGAGCCCCCCTGTACTGCACCTAACTTAACGTCACAGTGTTTAAACCACGTTTAAAGCATCCCAACTGGTTAACATGAATTATATCCATCGCTGTGTTATACTTCTGCATCCTGTAGCCAAACAAAAAGGAAGAACTAACAAGTTTCTGTTGCCAAGTGATTTCTCAACCAATAAAAACTAGGAAAAAAATGCCTTAATTAGGGTTAGGGAAAACTAAAGAGATTAAGCCCAGTTTCAAAAGCATGAGCCAACTAAGGGCACCAAATATGCTGATATTTCTGCGCTCACTAGCTGGCTGAGAGTCAGCAACTAAGCTTACTTGTGACATATTTTAGTAGCTTTGAGTCCAACTTTAAAATGATCATATTATCCCCTATTTGAGATTGTTGTATCACATTTCTCCAGTACAACCACCTCAGATTAAGAATGTTTTATAACATGTTTTTCACAGCTCCGTATATCCTAAGATTTCATGTATTCAGTATTGTATGCTTATTTTGACCATATGACTTCGATACCTATTTCTATGAATCACAGCATGCTATGCCGATCAAATATAATACGCCACATCCACAGGAGCATGTAAAAAAATATTTTTTCTCAATGTTGAACGGACAATGTCAATCTTAAGACTAGTCACAATCAACAGAAAAATGACGCCATAATGCTGCCTTTCATGGGCAAAGCCAAACACATCTCTTCACCTGCTACCTAGATTCATCTTCCAAATGTCTTGTGGTCACACTTACTTATCTGGACAAACGTGTGCATCACATGATGCAGAAGGATCGTTCTTGATCTGTTATTTTGGTGGATGTCTATCTACTGCGCACAGGTCATGCAGTCAAATGCTCAGCACAGGTCTGTCTGAATCAATAGGCTTTAATGCGACATGTTAGGCCAAGAGGTGAATACTAGTAGGGGAATGCTAGATTAGAGTAACAGTTACAGTACAACCACATGTGTGTTAGAAACAAATGTACTGGTATATGACTATAAAGTAGGCCATTGCTGCTCTCTTTCCGCTTTGTTATATAACTGTTTTAGAGTGTGACTCAGCATCACTGAGGATTATGTCTGATACTTTCAATAATAAGGTTGAATTGGTTCTTCTGCGTGTGCTCCACATCTCAGGGTTGAATCAGGGAATAATAGCCTAAGGAATAATATCAGGTGTGAACTGTTTTAATATCGCTCTCACGAAACAGGGATATACTATATATTCTGGAAATGACGCTCGGATGTAAAGGATAATGTGCCATTGAGTACCCTGTCTCTGCTTACAGTGCCAACCAAGAGCTCACTACTCCCAGGAAAGAACACGGTTGCTTAGGGTTACTGATAACTTCTGTTCTCAGTAGTGACAGTAGTAGACCGATTAATCGGGCCAATTATCTGGCATTTTGAGATAATCGGAATTGGCCGATGCCTGCGCTCACGAGGCCGATGAACAAAAAATATCTGTAGGCGGCCTCGTCAGTATGGCTGCTGTGGAACGATGTCAGCGCTCCCACTTGTGAGTTTTGGGTGAAAAACTTGGTTTATCCCATCCTAAATTATAGCAAATCTAATCCAAAACGGTCACTGGCTGGCGTTAAATACATATTATATATGCTATAATGTACAGAATAATGCAGTTGAATAATGTCACTTCTGACATACAGTACTGTACCCGCTCTCCAGGGCTCGAGACTAACATCACTCCCGTCAGCCATTGGCTGCCCTGCTCTCTAAATATCGGCATCGGCCATTGAAAAACCTATATCGGTCGATAATTAGTTCTCAGTCTACCTCTCAACATCATATATCCCCTTCTGTTCCCCCAGGCCAGCTTAGCTGCATCTCTTTCTCCAGCCATGAGGAAGAGTTCCTACGCAACACTGTGGGCGCTGCCCCGTACATCCTGGTACTAGGCCAGGACTGTGCTGCCCGCTACCAGCTGCTCAACTGCCTTCTGGGGGAGAGGCTGCTGCCACTGGGTCCTGAGGCCGGAGAGGCTTGTGAAGGAGTCCAGGGCACTGTCTGCAAGAGGCGGAAGCTGTGCTTCACCCATGGGAGACAGACACGGCTCAGCTTGGCACTGCCTGGTCAGTATGAGCTGGTGCACCAGCTGGCGGCTAACTGTGGCCGCTGGGATACAGTGCCCCGGGAAGACCTGGAGATCCATGAGGAATGTGAGGACCCGGCCCACAGGCTAGCAGAGCTGGAGATCACTCTGCATCACCCACTGCTACAGGTAGGATTAAAATCAAAGGCCATGGATACAGTGTGAAAACAAAGTGATCTACTCTCTCTATACCATGTACCCTCATAGTTTAAATAAGTTAATAAGCAGTTGGACTTGGTCCTTACTGGCGTTACTTTGCTTCCTCTTCATAAACTTTAACTCAGAGTTTCCAGATACAGACAGTATGGCTGGCCAATGTGACCACGTGCTCACTTCTATATTTTTGGAAGAAGATGTAGAATCAAGGTGAGATGCGGTTGAAGCGTATGCTTTAATGAAAAATTGGTGTCTCTAAACCCCCGGGGAAAAGCTTTTACCGGAAATGACATCAGTAAAATTAGCTTGATGACATCAACTGGTGGCATCAGTAAATTGCTAGTTTGTTTTCCAACTCTAATATGTGGTATGTGGCACCAGTGGTATCACATTCTGAAATAAGAATTTATCATTTTTATTAAAACCTACTGTACGTGTTCAATGAATCAACATTGTAAAATGCATACACATCCTTGTATTAGGCCAGTGCGGAGGGTATCTCTGCAGACTGATGTGTAGTATTCAGGGGCTTTAGGTATTTCAGTCATGATTAGGAGAATCTTAGCACATTTGATTACCTGGAGAGGGAACTTCAGTTGAAGCTGAAGCCTTTGCATGGTCTTCCATTTTGTTTGAACATGTCTGATGTCCCTTGACAAGAACACATTTATTGAGAATATGGTATTCTTTTGTCTTATAACAACTTTAAAAAATGAGGTTTGGAATAGTTTAAGGGACACTAATTGAGTAAAGACATTTTATTCACTGTGCACTTAAATTACCGTTAGTTTACTGTAGTTTTTTAGCAGTTTTATGTTGAAAAACATAATGTTTTATTTTGTTGCCTATGCAAGTCATGTTGTGGTGTCCTTTTTAATTATGGAACTGATTTCAATCATATGGCCCAGCCCTGTGTGTTTAGTTTTTGCGTGGTGGTATTTTGTCCTGTAGCCTTTGTGTTCACACATAGCTTAGCCCACAAAAAGATTACTGAGCAGAGCTGATTATTTCCTGTGTTGTTCAGTGTTTTACATGGAAAAAGGAATAATTGTTTGACACAGTGTCATGCTGGTCTTCAGCCAGTGTGGCCTGAAAATCACAATATCTTGTGGGAGTGAGTCTGATTTAGCATGGTGTCGGGATTGTAGTCATTCCTTACCATGTGTGACACGTGGAAATTAGTCTCTAATCCTTTAGACCAAGGCCCCTTAGCGAGCATCACCCAGCCCCAGAAACTAGGCCTAGCTGTGCCTCAGAGCAGCCCACCCGCCCCTTACGTAATGCCACTGGTCTGGTGCGATTCACATGACTAGGCCGTGTTAACAAATCCCAAACCCTTTGCTGTGATGAAGTTGCCATGGTTACAGCTAAAATCTGGAACACTGATTGTTCATGTCATTGCAAAAAACTTCTTTAGCTTTTAGTTTTTTTTATTAACTAAATCAGGATTTTGTGTGAGATACGTCGAAAAGACCTATTCACAACTTTTTTTTATCCAAAATTTAAAAGCACATAAAATATTGATTGCATCTTCAAAATATGTGTTTGAGACAAAATACAGCACACGTTTCAAGTCTCAGAGTTGTGGGAAACTTAATTTGTAAGAACTTTTTAATGAGAATAAATGTTTGACAGTTGTTCTATTTTAATGCTTTACTGAATTTTTTAACATTGTTTGGTAAAACCCATGGTACGGAGTTTGCATGACTCGTCATTGTCCTTTTGTCATCGTTTTAAAAGCGAACAATATGTTGGTATAGTTGACTAAATATAGTTGTCAATTTTTAAAACTTTTTTTCATTGCTGCTTCAAGATCCACCAGTCTGTCTTCCCTCAACAACAGAAAAGCGTGATAGATGCTGGAGGTAAAGCCAGTCATTTTACACCCCTGTTCATTTTCAAGTGGGACTGAAAGGCGTGGGATCCTCAATCACTCATTTGGCTCAAAAATTGTCACACTTGAGAGGATGTCAAAGATTTGAATAGCTGAGTTATTGTTTTTTAAAAATGAAACTTAATCATAGATGAGAGATAGAGTGACCCGTGTGATCTTGGATTGAATGTATTTGAAGGTAATTGTTTACTTTCGTCTGCTGTTTTTTCCCCCATGCTTAAAGAAATTTAAATAATCAACAACTTAAGTAAGTTTTGCATTGCATTTTAATAGTTTTTAATCTACAATTTCTCATCAGCCTGGCACTAAAACGTAGGTTTGTCACAAAATAAAGCACTGTTCCACTCATCTTCGATTTCTGTTGAATGAATAAGAGATTAGCATATTTAGGTTGGAGTAAACGGAGGCAGAGAATCTCTCTGCTCACTGTGGTATTCACACACTCCTGCCATAATCACAGCAACCTGTTTAGAGGCCAGCAGATGAGAACCAACTTGCTAATTAGCCTTCTCTTCATCCCAGAGTTTACCCAAGCTTCCCACTTCAATTTAAGCACCCAGAGGACATAAAGGGTGCTATGCTATCGCCACGTTTCTTTTGAGTTACATAATCTGTTTATGTTTATTGCCAGTGCTCCATGAATTCACATAAGAAAGTCTGCTTGTTAACAAAGGCCAGTGATATTAGCAGTCACCCTTAAAATACGTTAATAGAAAAATGTATTACATCGCCATTTGTCTTGACTGTGCTACTTTGTAGAACTGGTTCAGACTGTAGTATTAATGCTAACTCATACTGACCCGTTTAAAAGACATATGAAAAACAAAATTAATTGAATTGAACAAATGTTTGCAGGCTATCTTTGTTCCAAAGAGACTGCTCAGATGGGCTCAGCTCTTGTTTCTTGGAGACAGGACTGACTGTCTCCTTTGTGTAGCTGTTGGTCATTTTTGCCTCTTTTCTCTGGCTGTCTTTTCCCTCGTCACGGTCTCCCTCTCAAGCTGTGTCCGAGACTATTTTTGCTAATGTCGTTATTCATCAAGGGTTAAGAAAACCGTTTTACTTGTGTCATTTTTCTGCCCTGTCACAGACATTCCCAAGACCACCACAAATATTTATTCGCCCTTATGTGTTCAGAAATAGAAGGAGCATGTGATATGTGTGGATGGGTTTTTACTTCCTTTTTGCAGCGGAATCAGTTTAATCATCTTCTGGCATAAATTGGTTTGAAAATTGTGCTTCCTTTGCCTCGAACACTTCATATAACAGGGATTATAGTTTTGATGTGGAGACTTTGGTCTTTTGCATTTTATGTCCGGAAATTAAAAGTTTAGTTCATCTAAATTACATACATACATAGAAAAGTAAACCAGATTATATTTTTTAATGTCTAAACTGGCCACAATGAGGTCTATGGATTAACCAAGACATTTTTCTGACAAGAAATGTCAGCAGCGTATATTCATGGGCAAACTGTAACCTACACTGTACACTTACTGCCACTAGACAACTTGAGTGCTAACCTTTCCCTCTGCTCCGATCGCCATCACACCTGTCTGCTCTGCTCTCATCGCAGTCACCGTCACTCTCTCTCTCGCTCACGCACACAGTCACTATGCACTGCCCTGTTGCTTAAAGGAACCATGCTACTCTTAAAATAAATAGGGAGGAAAAGTAAAGAGAGACCGGGTGAGTAGGTGAGGATGGGCTGTAGTTTGGCTCAAACAATGACATCATCATCGATCCTGAAGTTTCACTGTGGACATCATCATAAGCCGATTTGGTAGCCATCACTCAACCCTAGTAGCAGATTGGCAATTTTATCCAGTGGTGTCCTCCTAGTGGTGTCTGCATGGCTGGATTTCAGGGGCCTTTTTTACAGAACCACATTTCCTCATAATTTCTTGTATATAAGCCAGTTTGCTTGAAATGTTTCTTTGTGGTTCGTCATCAGGAAACAAAGGTCATGGTGGTGCCTTGTCCAAGTGTCCAGTCCATAGAAGAGGCCCTTGAAGACTGCACTCGCAATGTGGTCCCCATCATACTCTATGCCATCAACCAGGACTCCCTAAGCACAGAGAAGGTGGCTGAGCTTTGGAAGGTCAAAGAGATGCTCCCCTTTCCAATCTGTTTTGTTCGTGTCCCTGAAACCATGCGAGCAGCCTCCCCAGAACCCGGGCGCCGTCCGGAGAAGGAAAAGGAGAGTGAGAAAAGCGCCCTCCATAAGCAGCTCCTCTCCCTCGGCTTCCTCAGTAGCCCAACAGGAAAGTGCTCCTGTGGCGCCCCTACACAGATGCCCACGCCCGGTGACAAGCCCCAGAGCATGCTGGGTGAGAATTTTGAAAGACTGCATCGGTTGCTGGTGCCTTTTGCTCGCCAAGTGCTTCAAAACCAGCAGGTGGAGGCTGCCAACCTGCTTAATGGGCTTCATTGTCGCTGTCTAGATCTTTTCATCAACCAGGTGAGAGGATGATGCCTCCCAGCACCAGTCATCTCAATGTCTGTGATTTGTTTTTCTGCTTCATACTCATGTGACAGTTGTTACTACCACTGCATGAACTGCTTGGTCTGCATGCTTTAACCCAGTATGCTCCTGAAAAATCACAAACGGATCATCTTCTTGTCCTTAATGCTTCACTTCCCTGTAGGCCTTTGACATGCAGAGGGACCTGCAGATAACACCCCGCAGGCTGGAGTACACCCGTGAGAAAGAGGGTGAACTCTTCGCCTCCCTCATGGCCATCGCTAACCGCAAACAGGAAGAGATGAAGGAGATGATTGTGGAGACACTTGGCAGCATGAAGGAGCAGCTGCTGGAGGATGCTGCCAACCTGGAGTTTACAGGTTAGTGAGTAAACGCCCTAGATTAATGCCACAAGGTAGGCAGGGTTTCTCTTCTGTGCCTTTTCAAGATTTTTCATATTATTAAGGAAGATATTTTAAATCTCGTCCAGAGTTGTGATGACAGTGAAGATTTTAAAGTCTGATTGGGCTTGTTTATATCAAAATAGTGGTTCGTATGTCATCAAATCAAGCCCAGGTAGATCCTAACTAAGAGCTACAAAAGTAAGGAAGTAAAACTAATGTTTTACAGTGTGCAAACAGGCTTGAGAGAGAGAATATTACTGCAAAGGTCACTAAAGCACAAAATGATTATTTTGTAAATTGTCCCAACCAGGACCTTTCTGTCTGTGTAATTTCAATTTAAATAGCGCCTTTTTATGTGTTCCGATGTAGCATATACATACTAATAAATTACCAATGGCTATTGGAGAGGACATATTTTGACATTATCAGCCGTTAGTTTATCATGTGCTGTGATTTTCACAGGTGCCGCAGGGCCAGACTGACGAGTTTATCTCTGCTGCTGTCAGACCTCCTTAGAACAAGCAAATAATTCTTGCAATGCTTTTTACACAAACACACACAGTTGTGGTTTTTCATTTCACAAGCTTCAAAATAAGGTGACACACTATGATTCTTTAAATATTTTAATTGACTTGTTTGTTGTTCAAAGGCCACAGTCTTTATGACCATAAAGTAATTTGTACCAATGTGTTTGGATTCAGTCCAGAAGTGGATTGACTTTACTGTGGAAAAGAGTCATGTTCACAATTTAAAGAGATCATTTCATGTTGTTGCAAATTGGATTTATTTATTTTTTCCAAAAAGTGATTTAATTTGGATTATCTTGAGATATACTAAATCATATCCTATGATTTTATTTCTGCTGGAAAGATGTATTGTATAAAAAATTGGAAGCATAGTCCCCAGTTTCATATTTTATTTTAGATTCCAGGAAGGGGGAAAAGTGATTTGCTATGATAGATCCCAGTAATTTTAATTCTGTGGTTTCACATTGGATTTCTCAAAATTGACCACGTGTGTGTCTTGTTTAAATTTGCTCTTACATCTTTAACTTAATGAGAAAGGATTCCCTCTTTATTATTTCTCTATTAAAGAAGATGGCTGACTCGTGGAACCCAGACTGCAGCCCATTCAGATTATTTTCATTTGCTCTATTCTCTTAGATTTGTGATGTTGCCGCTGTGTCTCTAAGGGAGACTGAACAGACAACTGACTTGTCTTTACTGGCCAGCCTCTGCAGCCTGAGTTACTCAAAGCCTGATTCTTTACTGTTTTTAGACTCTAGTCAGACCTGCAGAGACGACTGAGCCAGCTGCATTTCACCATGTGCCCACAAAGTTTTGCATTGTCTGACTCAGCGGTTGCAAGGAGCTGAGAAAAGCCTTTTATTGGTTATTAAACTCTGCTTCCTTCCGGTCTCCCTTCCTGGGCCTTTTACAAGAAGCAGGTGTACTGGGTTATTTGGATAACTTGGCGTAGTAAAACCCAAAACAGGTGTTTTAACATTGAACCATTCCCCAGATTAGTTTGGAATATTATTCAGTATTCAGGAAACTAGCCATCTGCAAACTGGCTTCTCCTGCTCTTGCATTGAGCAATGTGGAGAGAATTCTGGCGATGTGAAACTAGCTCTGTCAAAGCATTAAAGGTGTCCTGTGGATAAACAATTCCTTTTCACCTTCAGTGTTACTCCCCTTCAGGTATAACAAAAATGTTGAATTATTGTTCTTCCTCAAAAAACATTTGCAAATCCAATTATTTAAAAAATTGAAACCTGCATTGTTTACATCCATGTTAACTTTTGTGGGCACCAGAACATTTATTAGGTACACTGAGCTAAAACTACAGTCTGTTACAGTTTTTATTAAAACTGTTTTTAGAGAGGTGCTGATTCAACTGTATGGTCATTTTAGAGGCTGCAGATTGTGGTTCTCTTGAATTATATTGGGTTATACAGTGTTTCTATTATGTTGTCCACCCCTTACCAATGAGGGAAGTAGGCTAAATAACAGAAAGAAACACCTCTCTGTATTACGCAATACAGTTCAAGAGCACCACAAAACTATATAGTGCTTTACAATGAAAACAATGTGTATAAAGTTTTTGTTAGTGTTTTTTTTTAATAGCTAGACAAATATAACATTATTTCAATAACAATCAATAGTATGTAGTATATTAATATAACTATTACACTGCAATAATTCTTGTGAAAACTGTCTGGGAGCTGCTCAGCTGCTGCCGGTGTTCCTTGTATCTCTGGTAAATGTTATTAAATGGGCGTATGTCTCTCTGTAATGCTGATACTATATGTCAGATTAAGTATGTGAAAGGAGAGACACTAAGCCATACAGTGCTATAAGAAGCCAACTGGAATGAACAGGATAACGTCTGTAGTAGAGTACACAGAGTCTACAACAACCCTCCAGAGACATTTTGTTGTTCCACACGAAGTGCTCTAGATGTTTTGCTCATGGAAAAACATTCGCTAAGTCTCTTTAACATTTAATTGTTTAAATCTATAGTACTTAATTTCATGATGCAAACTTAGAATGCAAATAACTGTGTTGTGAAATGGCCCTTTGTTCTCATGCATCAGTGCATTATGTTCATCATCAAGTGACTGTCTCATACTAATCTGACAACATTAATTCATCAGTTTCTCTCTGCTAATTGGTTACATACACAACACATATTAACTTGACAAACTATTCTCTTTCACCTGCAGACATCATTGTAACAACTAATGGAGAGCCAGTTACGTCGAAGGAGATCAAATCTTGCATCCACCAGATCCAGGAGCTGATAGTGGTTCGTTTGAATCAGGCTGTGGCGAATAAGCTGATCAGCTCTGTGGACTATCTGAGGGAGAGCTTCGTAGGAACTCTGGAACGATGTCTCAACAGTCTGGAGAAGTCGAACTTCGACTCTTCCGTCCACAATATTACTTCCAATCATCTCAAACAGGTGGGCAGAAGTTAATTTATTTATTTATTTATTTGCTATGCCTGTCAAGAATATTAAGTGTGAAGATGCTTAAATGCGAGCAGTTTTTATTAAAGTCCCCCTCCAGACATGTTTAAAAGTATGTAAAAAATACTCCGCCATAATCAATATGCTGTTTATAATGGTTTTCCCACATTAAAAAAAAATCTGGATCTGTGAATGCCCCGCCCACTGCCGCTGCGTGTTAGGTTGATCGGTGCCCGTGAGAGACATCCATGGTGAGCAAGCAGAGCATGTTAAAATGGCTAGAGTTAGAGGAAACATCGGGGAGATACAGGCAGCCATACATGTCATGTTTGAGCCTCAGTCAGACCCAGATGAGGAGTCCGTTGTGCACCAAAATCAGCAACTAGCACACGTGTCAGAATGGTAAGTGTAGTTAGTATCTCTTATTTGTTGGTTGTTTTTTAGCTTGTAACTGGCAGTGGCTGACACAGCGTTAGTGGTTGTGATACATACAATAACATCTGCCACGATTTTACAGTGTTCTCCAGGGCCCCGGTTTACATCCAAAAACTGTCAACTGTCAAAACTTTCACAACGCTAACTTGCAAACTCTTGTTCTCCTTACTGACAAGTCTGCTCTGCGCTGGAGGTTCCAGGTTTCTTTGCTGGTGGCATTGCAATTGCCTTTTGAATTAGTGTCGTCCCAAGTCTAGCTTGCCCGGAGTCTGTTTGAAACTCAGATTGTAGGAAAGTGTACAGACATCTCCCCCTTTTTAGTAGAGGAATGTGAAAACACGTCTCTGGTGACAAACTTTGCACAGATACAAGCCAGTAAAGTCAAGGTCTGACATTTTAGGGGCTTAAACATAACATATAACACATTCTTGAGTGGAGGGGTACCTGAATATCTGTTGTAAGATTTGCAACAAACAAAAGACAAGTGACATTTTAGGAAGCATATGTACGCCTCGTTAGACTCGGTCAACTCCACTCGGCTTCAGTGCCAGAGGTCTCTAGGCTGATAGATGACATTTACTGGTATCTTAAGTTGTTTTCCTGAATATTTACTTCCTTCGTAAATCTTCCTTTCATCTGCCACAGTTATTAAATGCTGCCTATCATGTGGAAGTCACCTTTCATTCAGGATCCTCTGTCACAAGACTCTTCTGGGAGCAAATCAAACAGGTCAGTGTCACTATATTCAGCCATAGGAGGTTTCAAACTGCATGGTGACTTCTGAAGGAGTGTTCTTACTCTGTGTCTTGCTCCTAGATAATCCACAGGATAACGTTTGTGAACCCTCCTGCCATCACTCCAGAGTGGAAGCGGAAAGTGGCTCAGGACGCCATAGAAAGTCTCAGTGCTGCCAAATTGGCCAAGAGCATCTGCTCCCAGTTCAGAACCCGCCTCTACAGCTCCCACGAGGCCTTTGCAGCATCCCTGCGCCAGGTGAGCTTTCTGTCCTCTTTGCTGCCTCTGTTTCTTTTTCCTTCATGAGAATTACCCTGGTGTGGCCCTTACATCAATCAGGAAAGTCTGGTTCACACAGAATATGTAATCGTGTAAGAGGCTGACCGATTAAATCTTCTCCTAAGCTGCAGACAGACCTATCCATGCTGGAAATTTAGAAAAATATTTAACTTTCAGAGTTAAAATCGAGCTGGCTACACTGCCGCTACTTTGAGTGGACCTGCAACAGCCAGAATAAGATCCTGTTGGTCTGAAAAGTGGAGGCAAAAATGGTGCTTTTAAAATGGTGACAGCAAAGTAGTGTATGGGTTTGTTGGGCAGCTGAGATGGAGGACAAGCAGGCTGAAATGTGGCAAGAACCTATGCCTGATAGAACATGGCTTCTAAGACACCCTTATAGAGAAAGTGTAGGATAATTCACATCAGGTATCCATGCATGAGATTACTAATATGCATAAAATATATCACCTGACCAGAGTAAAAGGTATGTGTGAATTCCCTGCTGAATAGTTTGAAAGCCTTTGCACCTCCTGTATCTGCAGCTGTTGGTAACTGACCAGTAAGAGCACTGGTATGATGTTCTTTCTTATATTTTTCTGAACACTTAAAAATGACATCTATTGATAAACTGTGTGACAGCTCCGTTTAGATCTTCAGTGACATCTCTAAAGACAGCTTTTATTGGCTCTCAGGCCCTGCACAGCTCGTGCTTTGGCAATTTATTCCTCTTCCCTTGAATTGCTTCGCCTTTAAAGCACAAATATGCTAATATGCTGCGGCTCCCTCCATCAAGTCCATGACTATGACTAATCCTTTTCAGTCAAATTGCTCTGATGATAATCACATGACAGTCAGTGTGGGTCACATCACTGTCTGCATGTCCATGCTCACTAATTCTTCACTCCTAATGCTGTTACACCAATACACTGATTAATTGCGGCAGTCCTTCAGAGGAGGGGATGTTGGCCAACGCTTTGTATGTTCGGGGCTTTTGATGGACAGAAATATTTCAATTCCGTTTAGTTATTTTTCTGACTGAGTGATGGAGTGCAGTGCAAACAAGTCGACCTAATAAAATAACGTTATACTTCTGTCACATTCCTGTCCATGATTAATAGAGATACATACTGGCCTGCAGTGTGTCGGTATGCAGTTCGATAATGAGGAGGTGTTATGAATGTGAAAGCAAAGTATTATCAGAGGAAAGCTTTCCTTGTCACACATGAATTTAAAAGCAGGGTCCTTTTTTTTGCCCTGAAAAGAAGATGTGACAAAGCCACTCAGCACTTTCTAAGATCCCCTAAGTTGCAATAGTGAGTGGAGTATGTTTGGGTTGGTGGTCAAATTTCCAGGACCTGTTTTTACCCCTTTTTTCTTTGGCTCAGTCTGTTACTGCATAATGAGATTCAGCTTATTGAAAAGCATGCCACAACTTGCTGCCTGCAAACATATTTCATAGTTTGTGCTGTGCATGTTCTGATACACATCATCAGATCCAAACACAATTTTGAGAGCAGACATGTGGCAATTCAGTTAATACTAGACGAGTAAATAAGAGCAGAATGATACATCATGTTTTTTGGTCAAGAGCTTTTCTAATGTGCTTTTTGACAAGTCATCACGTAGAGCGAAAGGTGCATACATTTACTGTTCATCATTATCATTACTCTTAGTTGATGATTGTAATTTGCAAAGCTGCCTAATGTTAGAAATATGGATGAACCCTACTTTGCCAAGCAAACAAGTATTAATATAAACGTATTAATCAGAGTAAAAGACTTATGATGGCCACTGAATTACAGTTCTCAGGCCATCAATATTTTACTAATCTGATTGTGATGGAAGGAATTAACACTAGTATTAGACAGTATTCCAGACAACAGAACACAACGTAAACATTGTGTTGAATATAAAAAAAATAAAAATTAGACTCAAGCTAAAGGACGCTGTTGCAGACTAGTGAGCAAACTTTACAGTATGTCCGTTCAAATGTTGACTTTAAAGTTCCAGCTGAGAGCAAAACAAACAGCAGTGATGAGAACTCAACCCTGTGGAGGGAGTGTATGAAAACAGACAGACATTCATTTACTGTCACCCTCTGGCACAGGAACTTTGCATCAACCAGTCAGACAAATGACAACGTTGTCATAGAGGTCAAGGCAGCTGGCCTGTAGTCACTAAGAGCATGTCGTCCGCGGCAACAGTTTCCATGGTGATAGCACCTCCCGACGTTCCAGTGATGTAGTTGAAGAAAAAGTAAAAATCCTATGTAACAGGATGGACCAAGAAGATTCGAGGTTGCTTTAATAGTTAAGTTATTTTAAGTATTTTATTATGAAATTATTTTTCCAAGATGAAATAACTGTTGAAAAATGAAACCAGTCATGTAGTTCTTAATGTTAACCATGAGATGTTATGTCATCTGTTGGTGTGTGTAGCTGGAGGAAGGGCACACGGGGCGTCTGGAGCGCACGGAGGACCTGTGGCTGCGTGTGAGGAAGGACCACGCCCCTCGGCTGGCCCGCCTGTCTCTGGAGAGCCGCTCCCTCAGGGATGTGTTGCTGCATGGTGAGTCACCACCAAATCCTCATCCCATTGTTCACACACATTAGGTGAAACTCAACAGTCTGCTCACATGTTGCTGCAAAAACATACCTTTTTTAACCTTCCCTTGCGACTCTGGTATGGTATCATTGAATATCTCCACCAGACATGTAAAATTATTCTGCTTTAAATTATATTGTCTGTCTGATGTATTTTCCGCAGAAAGTTCAGTTACCAAGTTAAACATTCTTAAATGACATCTAGTCGTCAAATGAGTCCTCTCATTTGAAGAATCTATGAACATGCAAATATTGTACTATACACAATTTGTCTCCTACTTCAGTGTTAAGTCCTAAACTCAGATTTAAGGTGAGTACAAAGAGAAACCTTTCCCATCTGCAGATGAATGTGAAAACAACCTTTGGACTCTGCACATACATCATTTTGCACAGTGAAGGTCAAACATCCAAGTGAAGCAACAGTAAGCAAAACACATTGAGTGGAGGGGGACTTTAAGAACATGTAATTTAGAAAGACAATAACCATCTAAACTGAGGTTAATAAATTCATACATACTCACATTATCAAAGCTCACATAGCCACAATGTACAATGTTTTTGTTTTTTTTACTTTGCAACCCATGTTCAGACATTGGAAAAAAAAAATGACTGTGTTGTTTTCTGACAGGCCATCCTAAGCTTGGCCGAGAGTTGGGTCGGGGCCAATATGGAGTTGTGTACTTGTGTGACAACTGGGGAGGGCACTACCCATGTGCCTTAAAATCTGTGGTCCCGCCGGATGATAAACACTGGAACGACCTGGCTTTGGAGTTTCACTACACAAGGTGAGTGAGTGGAAAAACCTCACACGCACAGACTTGTAAAGACGGGTGCTTTGGCATGATCTCAGCAGCAATTCTGTTTCTCTCAAGTTACTTTAATTTTTCACACCAAACCTCTGCGGCTACAGAACCCAATTACAGCTGTCAGTGCATTTTACTGACACTCAAGAGGTTTTCATTGGAAACTTCAAATGGCTTGATCAGTTTCAGAAGCAGCTGCATTTATCAAGAGCAGAGCTCAGTTGCAAGACAAGACAGCTGTCTTGTTATAAAGGCCGAACTCCACCCAGTATATAAAAAGAATAGTTTTGACTGTTAAAGCCTTGAGGCTGTTGAACGTGCCTGTGTCTTAATAATGCATGTCTGCTCAAACTGCCATAAACCTGAGGAATGCAGAACTGAGCTGAGGCTGCCTTAATGTGCTCAAGCAAGACTTACATTAATACACTGTGACTTCGAGATAGCAAAAAGGGATTATTTTATGACCATATGACTGAAATATTAAATTTTCCTGCCTTCTCCTTTTGCATGTGTGTTGCTACAGGACCCTGCCCAAGCATGAGCGGCTCGTCGACCTGCATGGCTCTGTGATTGACCACACCTACGGAGACGGCTCCAGCATCGCTGTGCTGCTCATCATGGAGCGGCTGCACAGAGACCTCTATACAGGCTTGAAGGTGCCTTGATAATGCAGTGACTAGAAAGAGCGATGTATTATTGTTTTGTGGGTAAAGAATTGTAATCTTCATCACACTTGCAAACTTGCAGTTAAGTCTCCTTTTTCTTCCCCTCTCCATCTCTACCAGGCTGGTTTATCACTGAGGGAGAGGCTTCAGATCGCGCTGGATGTGGTGGAGGGGATCCGCTTCCTGCACAGTCAGGGCCTCTTGCACAGAGACATAAAGCTAAAGAATGTTCTGGTAAGTCCAGACCAACTAAAAGTGAGTTCTGAGGTGTTTTCTGTGTGTGGTTTGTTTTTATAAGTAGTAGCTGTATCACAACACTTCAGGGATCCAATATAAACTAACGTATCAGTAGGCTGTTGACATCAGCTAGTATCGGCTTAAAAAAACACCGTTATTAGGCAAATATTACCTTTACTGTTGTTTTTGTGAAAATCAAAATGTCTACCGTGAAAAGGTCGTGAATCACGTCAACACAACAGCTGGACCAATCAGGAAACAACTCACAGCCCTCAAAATCAGAAAAGCATCATGAACAACTCTTTAAACTAGCCAGTGGGCATTAATGACATAAATGAGGCAAGATTGAGCAACTACAGTGTGTGTTTCTTATGATGATATTGATGTTTCCACACCAGCTACCATTCCATTATTCCATGATCTTAAAATTAGACAAAAGGTGTTGGAGGTAAGGCAAGTCAGTATCGTGCAAACCAAAACGACACATTTAAGCAGTGTTGTGCAAGTTCACAAGCGCAAGCTCAAAGTTCAGTTCACACTGATTAAAATAAACAAAATCGCATTCATAGCCCTAGACTGGTTGGATGCTTCAGCTCGCTGCGACGTTTCAAATATCTGTGACCCAAAACAACTTGAGCAGGACTCACCAACACTCGGGTTGCAAACAAATGCATTCAGTTCACCGTTCACCAGAAACACGAGCGTGTTCAATGAACGACACTCTTTTAGCACATTCATGCACAACACTGCATTTAAGTTCTCACGTCTTTCAATTTAAAAAATATACTGATATTTTACATTTTTGACCTAACGAGTGTTTCGTTCCTTTTCCAGTTGGACAAACAGAATCGTGCAAAGATCACCGACCTGGGTTTCTGTAAACCAGAGGCCATGATGTCCGGCAGCATCGTTGGAACCCCCATCCACATGGCTCCAGAGCTGTTTACAGGTACGATTACAGAGCAGTCGCACGCTAATTTCATCATGAAGCTTCAAACGGTTTATTTGGCCCGAACTGTCTGAACAAGCATCTGCTAGTGGCTCACAAAAGTTTGTCACATTCTTTCTTTATTTATGTGGGACAACGGATGGAAACCAACCTGAGGCTATAATCTGGCATCTTTACATTCATGATCTGATGTTTCATGTATGTTCATTAACATGCATTGTTCTGACTAAATAAATAATAATAATTATTATTATTATTTACTTGAGAGGACAACTCTGTGTCTTGACTTTTTTATATGCAAAATGTTATCAGAAACAGGAATTTGTCATTACATCTTATGTCAGAATTATACCTAATTGTGCAGGAATGTTATACATCAGTCTTTTTAAGGTGTCCTCTTCATCGTGACCCTTCTCCTCACAGGAAAGTATGATAACTCTGTTGATGTCTACGCCTTTGGGATCCTTTTCTGGTACCTCTGCACTGGTTCAGTGAAGCTCCCAGAAGCCTTTGAGAAATGCTCCAGTAAGGATCAGCTCTGGAATAACGTTAGAAAAGGTAAACAAACACTGAGGTCGCGTTCACACCTGCAGTGCATTTCTTTTGGTCCAGACCAAAGAAAAAAACCCACCTTGTTTACATTGCCTTTTAGTTCTGGTCTGGTTCCTGTTCTCACTGGTTTTGACAAGCGAACCAAGAACGGTAAACACACAGACTGACGGGTATTGATTGAACAGTTTAGGTGATGTCATTACAGATCCACGAGGAAATAACTGATGATGTTGCATAAGTCGAGACTGCAACTTGACCTCGTGTTAGGAATAATGACGAACAATGAAAAAGAGGTGTCTTATATGAGGAAATGCCAAGGTACACGGAGTAACACTCATTGGTGTTTTAACTCCTTTTCACTCTATTGATCAGGGAAAATCACCAAACTCCCATAATGATGCAAACTATTACCAAATGATTTGTATAAATATATATGTCACCAATACAAATTGCTTACTTTTGAGTAATGAGACTGAGTATTCAGCATACACAAAATAGCTACTCTACTATATGGCTTAAAGGCCATATAGTATGATGTGCACAACTGTTTGTATAGGATGTTGTGGTTTTTTTAAGTTAGCTGAGGCGGGCGCGGCTGTCACAGAGAGGTGCAAACTGGTACAAACCGGTTTCTTCGCCTTAGCCAGAAACAGAGAAAGTCATTTTAGTTTTTTTCATAGTGAGTAGTATGTGGAAGACAAGATAAAGCTTGATGTGATAACTTGAGTACATAAGGATGGAATAACACAACGATAATGGACACAAATTATACTATAATCAAATGGATAATATGAGAATAAATCAAAGTAACATGCTGTCTTTATTAAACTACAAATTCCGCAGACAACTAATTTGAGATGGTGAGGAGAGCTGAGAGCTGAAAGTTCACATTCTTAACCTTTTCCCCCCCTTCGACAATGGAGACCCTCGTTGCCAGGCGGTCTCTCTCAGGTTGTTTAGTCAGCAGCACAGCTCTATCAGCTTTCACCCCAGCCTAACTGAACCAGGCTAAACAGGCAAACGCACCGGAGTTAGTTTGAAATCACAACCTCAAACACAAGCTGCCTGAGGCTGACGTAAACAAATGAAAAACCTTCCCTCAGAAAACATGTCAAGTCTTCAAACATGAAGCGTTGATGTTCACTGTCTGAGGACACGCTGTGGTTTGTTTTGGGTCTCTGTGTGTTTCACTCGTGTCCATGTCGTGTCCAGGAGCCAGGCCCGAGCGGTTGCCCAGTTTCGATGAGGAATGCTGGCAGCTGATGGAGGCCTGCTGGAACGGGGACCCTTCCCAGAGGCCCCTGCTCGGAATTGTGGAGCCCAGCCTGAAAAGCATCATGGTCCGGCTCTGCAACCGCAGCTCAGAACAGAAAAGCAGCAGCCTCGAAGACTCAAACTGAAAACACTCCCGACAAACTAACACACGTGTGATAGGAATTCTGATCAGGAAAGTATTTTTCTTGTATTTATGAAAAACAGAGAATTTGTGACAAACAGGTGACCAATGAATAATGTTGAAACTGTCCTTGTTCACATTAGTTAGATTTACATTATTTATGAGGAGTTGCTAAAGACCAGAAGTTTGCAAATATGTGTGTTTTATTGTTTGTTCGTTGCGTATTTGTATACAAAAATCTACAATATGCTTTTGTTGTAGCTGCCGTGCTAATTGCTACTTTGTCATAGAATTATTACTAGATGCAAATAGTTTTAAATGTAGTCCATTCCCAGTATTATGAAAAAAATATGTATAAAAGATTAATTTTAGATTGTATTTAAACGGAACATGTCTGCATCTATACAAATACACATTTTTTTAATAAAATGATCTGTTACAACACATGATTGTGTCATAATTGTTAGTTTATTACTGAGGACTTTGTCTTAGGTAAGAAAGTTTTAACATTATTTTCTAAATCCCAACCTTTTTGTGACTCGTGACTCATTAAAACACCTCGTCAATGGTTGTGACCAGTTCAACCGATATATGATTTCCCCCCCTTTTTTTTGTCTGACTAACTTCTATAGGCCTAAAGAGAATTGATCAGTAATTCACAAGAGAAAAAAAATGCAAAAATCAGAAAAAAATAAACACAATTTTATGTAAATGTTCTGCTGTCCTATCTTGTGACCTTTAGTGCTGACCCCACGTCGGAAATCACTGCTCTAAATGACAAAAGTCTGGAAATGGCACATTTTAAGAAGTTTCAAGTAGTGGTAGTTTGCGGACCCAGTAGTTCCAACCAGCACTCGTGGAGGCACAATTACAGATGCTTAAAGGCACAGTTTGACCTTTTGGGACATCTTCAGTTAGAAGAAGAAGATCGTTACCACTCTAAATACGGAGCTGGCTGTTAGCTTAGCATAAAGACTACTAGCCTGGCTCTGTCCAAAGGCAACACAATCTGTTGACCAGCAACTCTAAAGCTCAATAATTAACATGTGATATCTTGTCTCTTTCAGACAAAGGCAGGTTTTGAAGAATTTTAGGAAGTTTCATGTATTAACACAAGTTTAGGAAACATTTAGTATCTCGGCGTACTTTATAACAAAACATGAGCAGATGTGCGCTGGTGTATCTCATTCAGTCGCGGTGTGGAGAATTTGAAGCCTCTTCAACAGTGTACAGTAAGTGCAGTTTTCTACTGTATCATCGTGTGCTGAAACTTCATTAAAAGGCAATTTTACTAAATAACTTAATTAAATATGACTAAATTCTTATTGGTTTAATAATGTATCAAGTTGAATAAAACTCTTTTTGTACAATTAAGGTCTAGTTTATTAATCAAAGATAAGACGTTTATAAACTAGTAATGAAAATGATCATTAAATACACTCTGCTAATGCTTTGTGTTTCTATTACAGAAGCAGCCGGAGCTCAGCAGAAGGGATAAATGACTGACTGGAGTGAGCGTCGACTTTAAACAAGGAAAACACAGCATTGGCACCACCTAGTGAGTTTTATGCCTCATCCCTCTCCTTTTCTCGAAGCAATGTAAGCAGCTTGTTGTTAGGACACAAGCAGCACATTTGCACTCTGTTTCTGGTTCCACTGACGACAGCAGCTCACTGCCGAGTATAACAAACACATCAACACTGACCGGCGACTCACAACAGAAAGTCCTGCTCATATACAATCAGAGAATGCCTGCAAAACAACCCAAGTACATCCTGCATTACTGCGGTTAATTTCAAAACCACGAATGTCACCTAAAATAATGTTTCCAACTTACACAAATTAAAATTTTTGTTTTGTAATTGATGAAAATATAAACCACTACAGTGATATTCCACATCCAGTCCATCAAGCCAGCCCCCATTTTGCAGGAGTCCCATTTTTCAGGATAAATTATTTTAGGCAATCTGTCCCTCAAACCCCCTCCACCATGTCCTGTATGACAGAGAATGATGTAAAAAGTACTTCTTTAAAAGTCTTGCGATAGCATCAGGTCTAAGTAAATGTTGGAGAGCAGTCCAGTCAAAAACAACTTTTTATCTCTTTTAATGGTACTTTAAAAAAAAAAATGTGTAAGAGTTTACTTTATCTGATGAAAAGGTCAATTAAATTGCATATCTTGTGTAATAAGATGACAACGGTTAGTAATGAAATAAAACTTTCTTGTGACAGATTTCAGATGATTAAAAATGTTTTGACCTGTGTCACTTAGATATAACATACAAGATATAATACTGCAACTATAAAGTATCAGATATCCAATGTATTTCCATAGGATGTTTGGTCACATACAGTAGATTTGAGGATAGTTCATTGGTCAGATATTCTGCTCATATCAAACTTTACTAACATGCAGGCTAGAAATGGACTAAATGACTCGGTCATGCATGTTTCGTGTCTCGGCTTGCTGTAACTTCGTATTGAATAGATATGAGAGTGATATCGATCTTAGAATCAAACTCTCAGCAAGAACGCGAATGAGTATTTCCTAAAAGGTCCAACAGTTCCTTTAGAGTTCAAAAACTCTGTTAAAAATCAGCTGTTCCCCCTAACTGTAGGCCCACCTGAGGAGAATCATTCTGTAGAAGTATGTAAAGTCCATCAATCAGATTTTTTTTTTTTCAAACACTGAAATTAAGGAACACTTCAAACATCTTTTAGATCTGGACATATAATTGTATCGCCTGATGATAGCAACCCCTTGAACTTTAAAACTTTTTAGAAAATAATTACATTTATGAAGTAATTGAAGTTTTAGATTCAACTTCCTAAACAAATGCCAAACTTGTGAATCTGCCTTTTTTTCCTTCTACATTTATAGGCAGGAGCTTGGTTGCTGTTTGCTTTTCCTGACTATATTAATTTATTTTCATTGCAAGAACCCAGTTTCCAGCAGGGATCATTAATGTTTAATATAATCTTATTTAATTTTTAGTTAAACGTGCCACTGGCAGCGGAGACTTCAGGAAGTGACGGCTTCCAACCAAGAAACAGTCCAGCACGTAACCCCCCTGTAAAATTGCAAATTGTTTGTTTTTATACTTCTGTGTTTGTATAGATTTAACAAACAAGATATTTCGCCTTATGTAAGTGAGGTTTAAAGACGCTCAATTTTGTTACCTTTGGACAGAGCCAGGCTAGCGGTTTCTAGTCTTTATGCTAAGTTAACCGGCTGCTGGCTGTAGCCTCATATTTAACGGTATTAATCTTCTCTAACTCTCCGCCAGAACGAGAAGGCATAATTCACAAAATGAACAGTTGCGAAACAACAGATTCAAGTGAAATTCATTCACATGGACATAAACAGGCTTCGATTTCTTTAGTAAAATGTTTTGATCTGGTTCTTTTTTTAATAGCAAATATCTGATTTGTACAGTACCAGGATGTACCTTGATATCAGCAAACAGCTGTAATGTAAAATACATCATACAGGAAAAAAACAACAATTTAAAGAAGTAATTTCACTTGGCACTGATACAAATTTGAGGTAAGATGGAAAATTATAGAAAAGAGTTTAATCAGTAAAAACAAGAGCGGCAGCGTCTAAGAGACAATTCTCTGTTTGGATACCAGAGTTGATGTGATTGACCTGGTAGTGTTGATTCTTATGGCATGATATTGATACATTAAATTCATATAGTTGGGAAAATGGCATCCACAAATATCCCATCAATGTGACTGAAAGTAATAACTCCGATAAAAGATATTTCCTCCAGAGTATCATCAGTGATTCCTAAAACAGGGTCTGAATGTGGTTTACATAATATTTACTTACATTTAAAGATATGTCCTTGATTCACTCACAGGCCACTCTGTACAGTAAAAATCGAATACAGCTCAAATATTATTACAGCACAATTTCGCATGTATTTCATTATTTTACAAACAACAAAAGCTCCGTAGCTAATCTATAAAATACAGCTGTTTAGTCACTGAACTCGAATGAACGCGTTCAACCTCAGATAAAACGATGAAAAATGAGAGCGCTTTTAACGTCCATAAAAAATGTACTCTCAGTGATTTTACAAAAAAAAGATGTATCAAAAGTCCTTTTTAGGCCTGCACGTGCAGGTTTTCCCCCGTTGGAAGGCTGAGCAGTGCAGAAGGCTGTCAGTCTGCGCAGCCGTGAACAGCTGTCGAATCATCCTTCAACAATGAGAAGTAACTTATAGGGAGCGTCCGTTAACAGGCACATACAGCCATTCTTTCGTCCTTGTTTTCAAGTTCAGAAATCCACGGAGAGCCTCCGCGTCTGCTAACGTCCTGCACTCGACCGTTTTTGTGCCTTTTGGACATTTCAGGCATGTAAAGTAACTCAATAACCTGAGTCTGAACTCCTCAAACCTCAGACTGGCACAAACAGTAACAGCTGCAACAGCAACAGAAGCAGGCAAACCAGGAAGACGTGACAAAGTAGTTTATGCAAGAAAAAGGAAATTTCCCTGAATGTTTGCAAGTCTACAGCTAAATGACCCACCCCAAAAAACACGATCTCTTTATTGTTCTAGTTATCAAAACAAAAATAAAATCAAAGAATCGACCGCCAACAAATCTGGGCAGTAAATAATAAAAAAAAAAAAAAAAGTGCATTGCTTCAAGTATGTAAACAAAATGATTTATTTAAAGGGCGAGTGAGACTCGTTCTGTCAGTGTGCGTGAGCCTGGGCCAGTGCAGTGACTCCTGAGGTTTGGCCCACATGTGTGTATGAACACTCTCTCGCTCACGCTCTCTCTCACACACTCACTCACTTCTTCAGAGGATCATGATGACGAGGGGTAATTCCTTTTTTTTCCTCCACATTTTTTTTTTTTTTTAAGGGAAACTCCGGTGCTCTCTGTTTCTCCGTCAGTGGGGAGGAAGGAGACTATGACCTGCAAAGACACACCCCTCCGTCAGCGCGGTCACATGGAGGTGTTGCAGTGGCTGCTGGGAAAACAGGGTGGTGCGTGGAGGAGGAGGACATGGAGGAGGTGGGTGGATTCAGGATGGATGGAGAGGAATGTGTTGGAGACTAATGCAGCGCAACGCAAGAAAGAACAAACAGAAAAAAATGTACACGTGAGGCGATGAAACAAACACACACACACACACAATCGTGTCATTTTCGGGGACATTACATTGACTTCCATTCATTCCTTGGAGACTTACCCTTCTCCTTACCATAAACACTATTTGCCTAAACCTAACCTTAAACCAAGTTGTCACCCTAAAATGTCATTTAAAAAATGTAAACGTGTTACATGCATTTTGTCCCCATAAGGAAGGCGAGTGCCCACAACATTAGTAATACTCGTCCACACACACACACAGGCTGAGGGGTGACAGATGCTAAAATGATGCACCAATCTGAAGACAGTGATCCTGATTGTTGTGAATGAGGATCAGAGCTTCATGGGATAAAATTAAAGAATAAAAATCTATGATTTTTGGAAAGAGAGAAGGGGCAAAGAAGGTTGATTAGTAAACTTCAATTTCTATTTTTTACTGTAAATACGACCTAGTTTATTTAAAGAATTGAGCAATTTAAAAGTGCCTTTGATATGAGACGCATAAATATACACGTACATGTTGTGTTCATGTCTTAACCAGACGTGTGTTTATTAAAGGCAGAAGGTCCCTACGTTACACTCACCACTCATCTGCAGAAGTACATAAAGAAGCGAAGCTTTAATTTCATAGTGAGCCATCACTTTCTTCATATATCTGCAACTTTTCATCCACAGATTTAAAGTTCAGTGCTAAAGTTCTTAATGATCACTGAGAATTCTTGTGGATATTTAATATATACTGGGTTTTTTTTGTGGGGTGGGGGGACAAATGCTCTCTCTCCTTTAATCCATCTTTTAAAATGGCTGCTTATTAATTTTTTGTTACTGGCCAAAATGTTCAAGTATCCAAAGTTGGCATCATCAAAGCTGGAGCTGTGTGTCCACAACAAAGCAAAGGATGGACTTTAAACCTGAAACGTCTGCGTGCTACATGAGCATAAAATAGAAACAAAGATGGTTATAACAGCTGTTGTAGTAATCATACACACTTTGTTCTTAAAATAGCCATTCATGTTGCTTTATCACTACATTTTTGGGTCTAATTAAATCACGGTGTTATTAAAACTGTTTCGGATCCCTCCACATTGACGTTCACACTGTGGTTAACAGCAGGATGGGTGCTGTCTTCATTTGGTTTAATATTAACATTTAAGACAATTAGGTGCAAATGAGACAGACCACAAGCAATGAAAACAACAACCAGTGAGGACAGCAGCACAAATCGTAGTTTGACGCAGACAATTGAACAAAACACTGAATAACTTGTGTGACACGGCGATACAACGCTGGACAATCTTAACAGGTAGAAAACAACACTTTTTATGCTAGCATCTGATATTGTTTTGGTTTTTTTTTTAAACTTTCTTTGGCTACGTGGGTCTCAGCTTATGTTAATACTCACTCTGATCCTGACGAGTCACCATCCACTGTCCCCGCCTTGATGCTCATGGCGACACCGTTCAGCTGATCCGGCAGGCTGGGTTTAGCCGGGCCGGCTCGACTGTCACTAGAGGAGGATCCCTGTGGAGACGCCGTGCCGGGGGCGTTTTCACAAAGTTCATTGTGGATGCGGTTGAGACCATTCCTCTCTACGATAGGAGAAAGCTGCTTCTTCTTTAGGATCCCTGCACAGGACAAAAACAAGGTACGGTCTTTATGAAAACACAACTAACAGCGATATGTTCAAAATCATTCTTAAAAGATTAGTTTTAAAATCAAATTATATAGTAGGATAACTTTTTTTCCCAGTTTCTCTTGCTCCATGTGTCATTTTGAAACAATACAAAGACTTGTTTTATGTACATTTTTGAAAGAAGTTACACTCCAGGTGAAACTAGAGACACACGGCAATGGAATTGTTTAGTGACAATATGTTTAACACCTGTACACACATACAGGTGTACGTAATATCCTAAACTTTACCTTTGTGAGGGTGGGCGCAGAAGTTTGGCAGACTGGGCAGCAGCACCGTCATGGTGTCGTGCGTCCGGCCGCCTGATAATGATCGGGCGTCGCGGCCGAGACTCTGCTCTGGATTGGCCAGAGCGTCCGGCTTCACTTTGTCTGTACCTGCGAGCTCGCTGTCGCTCGCTGCTGCTGCATAATCTCCAGACCAGTACATCTTACTCAAACTGTTGTCTGAAAACCAGAAACAAAGACTTAATGAAGTGTAGGAAAAATACACGTAACTCTGTTTAATGCTGCTGTACTTACCATTATGTACCAAATACTAAGAGTTTTATATGGGATTAACGTAAAGAGATGGTTGAGATGTGTTTACTCTCTGCTAGTGTGTGAATGAACACGTGTGACGTTAAAAACGTAACTAACACTGGCATGTGTTCGGTGTAGGCCCGGTTTGTGTCTCATGTATTACCACTACATTCGAGTCACAGCACTAAGCATCCAATCTTCTGAAAAATAACATGTCTAACAACACTTACTGCCGTTCAGAAGTTATCTAAGCAGCTGGATTCATGATAAGTCAAGTCTCAAGTTGCTACAGTATTTCCTAATCTAGGTCGCTGGAAATGACATAATGTCCTTGCTCAATTTGTGACAACACAAGCAAAATTATACACATGACACTTTGTAGGAAAATATGAAATATTGGAAAGAAACATCAATATAACTTATAATAACATTTTTAATTAAAAGGACATGTTATTCCAGCTATCTTTGACCTTTGTTTGGATTGGGAAAAAGAGTCGCAGTTTGGGAAACGGGTTACAAATCTTTTCGGCAGAAAGTGTTGTTAAACAACCTTCTGGGTTTTTATAAAATCAGGAGCTGAGCTCTGACTCAAATGTAATGATGAAACACGAGAAGCACAAACAGGGGCTCGTTTCAGATGAGCTTGTGTACCGTGTGGTTGTGGTCTCTTGCCCACATTAGACGCCAGGTTTTCCCAGCATTCCTCTGGGGGGAGTGGACCCTCCTCGTCCTCGCTGTCAGAGGAGTGTGTGGAGGCGTAGGAACCGCTCTGGTCGTCCTCTAGAGACAGGTCGCTGTCCGAGTCGCTGTCACGATCTGCACACATACAGAGAGGAGAGGTTTATATCGGACCAATCACTGCAGTTAAACTGAATCCGAGATAATGAATGAGAACGATACCATCCAAGTGCTCTTTAGTTTCACGGAACAGTGACGCGTTGTCGTTCAGAGCGATGTGCGCCTGACTGTTGCTTAACCCGTCATCCCTGAAAAGACAAGAAATCAGTTTGCAGCTGCTCCTGTCACTCTGTCAAGTAATGCCACATATTAAGCTTTAATTTTTATAATATTTCCTTACCTGAGGACAAATGGCACGTAGCTCTGCTGGCTCTTGCCGCTCTGCATGGTGCCGTTCAGAGACACACTGGAGTCTCCAAAGGGAAGGTGGTACAACTGGCCGTCCATGTAGTTTGTGTTGCATTTGTAGCCCTGGAAATACAGAGATGAGGAGAGGAAGGATTAGTGTTTAGGAATTAAAAACACCTATTCAGAATTAAAGGTTTGAGCTGTTGATTTAAAAAAAACAATACATTTTGAGTACAGTGCTTGAATGAAAGGATTGGTGTTAGTCTATATTTTTCTTATTGTCAACAAATCCCATGAAAACACCAAACCAACAATGTGTAAGTCCCTCTCTCAAAACCTTCTGACTTCTTATTTATTACCAAGCCTGACTGAGGATCTCAGCTATGGGAACAAAGAAAGGTCATAGTAATTAGATATATATATATATTTTTTTTAAGGCAATGAACACCTAATTGTGAAATTTAATCGCTAATTAAAATTTTAATGTATTGAGTACTTTACCTTCTATCCAAATTCATGTGGTTTAAAAGTAATGTCATGTGTGATTTGAAAAACATGATTTGTTGTTAACTAAAATTCAACTGTGCAGGGTTTCCAGTCTTCTCTGTCTTGGATCATATGACTGACAGAATGTAGGCTGATACGACAGAGGTCTGATTGAATCCTTTAGGCTCGATGCTTAAACTTTATAGGCCGGATGTTCAAGTTTGAATTTTTCATCTCGAATTGTGGTGTCTGGATTTAACCAGTCCAATTATTTGAGCAACTTCAATAACGTTTTTTGACACTTAAAGCTGGGCACTTAAATATTTACTATTTAAAAAGTACTATTCAGTGGTATTTGTATTTCAACATTAATGTTTAGTGGTAAATAAATTTCACAATTAGGAGTTTATTTTCTTATAAAATCCAAACTATTAATGCCTGTTTTAACTTCCATATCAGCCTCAAGCTCATTGGTTTCTACCCAAGACATTAAACTTTAAAAACCATCACAAATATTTACTTCAAGTTTGAAATAAAGGCTCAGTAATTCCGTAAAGAAATCGCTGGGAACTGTAGTTCTTCTTACCAAACTTTACTCAGACATAGTTGTGATGTGCTTTTAAAGGTGTTTACAAGGAACAAGATATTTCAGTCTTTTGATACGCAGACAAAACTTGTTATTTGGATCATTTAACTGTTGGTTTTGGTCTTTTTTTTGGGGATTTGTTTGGCAAAAAGAAACATACTGAATATCGCCACCTTATATCTAGAGTCTACGTTTCTATAAACTTGACTGTTATAAAATAATGTCAATAAAAACAAAGTCCAGAAAGTTAACTGGAGATAGTACACAGTTTTGGGAACAGAGGCCATAATAATAATATAAAACTATTAACTGACAACGTGTAACTAAAGCTGAGCTCTACATCCCAGAGGTGTCTGACTGAATGGAGTTTTTTCCTCAGAGGGACTCACAGAGGCCTTGGATTTGATCATATGATCCGGGCGTTTACGGCTGCAGCAGTATTTCATGGCATTCCTCGCTTCCTTATTGAAGACAATGCGGAAGAAGAAAACAAAGGGACCCTGGGGATTGGACGACAGAAGAGGGTGAGGAAAACAACAGAAATCAACCTTTTAAAACCATCTCAGAGGGAATGGAGGGCTCACCTGCACACAGTTGAACCCAGCAAACAGGTAGTGGAAGATGATCATGTCGCTGTTGACGGAGAGGAGCGCCAGAAAACACGTGACTGAAACCAGGAAGAGAACGCCACCTGCGGTCTTCAGGCCTGAGCTGCAGAAGATGAAATCACATGAGGGAGAAAAACAGAGAATTTAGTGAGGACAGTTTCTGTGCATTCATTGATTTGAAGATGGAGGTTGATGATAAGCGACCAGAATGCAATGCTGCTCTCTCAGAAACACAGCAGCATATTGTCTCATGAAGAGCTGTTTTCACAAACCTTTGTTGTTTAAAATGTCTGTATATTTCCTCTCTATTTTATTATAACTTGCATGTATGGAGGCGGTCACTAAGCATTTCACTGCACACTGTAAATGACAAATACATCTTTAAATCTTGAATCTAGTGTAATCAATAAGAGGACATAGTTAGAAACTTTGTCTATTATTTATAGAATCCCAGTCATTTGCCAATCACTTAAATATTTAAATACTACTATGCAAAATACATAACAGGGCTGCAACTAGTGATTATTTTCATTATCGATTAATCATTTGGTCCCTGAAATGTCAAAAAAAATTGTGAAATATTGCCAATCACAACTTTGCATGGCTTAAAGTCCAAAACCCAAAATTATTCAGTTTACTTTGATATACGACAAAAAAAAAAATGCACTGAATTATTTCCTAGGTGTATACGTGTATGTATATATGTTGTATATTGTGTAGCATGGAGGGACTGCTAACTTAATTTTGTTGTACAACCTTGTGTTCTACAATGAGAAATAAATTCCCTTGTACCTTAAGAAGCAGGAACCTAAGAATATGCCGCATTTGTTTCATTTCAGCTCTGATCTTTTTACAAAAATCACACTACTCAGGGTATAAAAGTTCAGAACAAAACTACTGAGTGAGCACAAAAGAAATCCAGACTGTAAAGAGTTCAGAGGTTTTTGCAGCTGTGTCTGTGATTTTGTGCATTTTAGAGCAAAGGAAAGGTTTTATCTGATGTCATTTTTATTAACTGCTGATGGGAATTCCATTATTGACATCCTTTAAATGCTTGTTGGTTAAGTTTGACTGGTTTCATTGGCAAGTTGGAAAATGTCAGGGTTGTGAATTTCCTACCACTGGAAACAAAAGTCCTTAAGCAGAAGGACTTTCACTCTCATTAAAGCAGGCAGCATGTTAACAGTGCTGGTGTTTATATTTGATGAAAATGCTGCGACACTCACACACGAGGCTCTTTCTTCTCGATGCTGTGGTGTCTCAGTGAGCAGGAGGCTCTGGACGACAGGATGTACAGGAAGATGTTCATCTGTGGACACGACATCAAACTGTGAGAATATTTTCTTCACTGTTATTCACTTGCAGACAGTAGTTCAGCTGAACAGTGACAGGTGTGTTCACTGTGACAACATCTCTAGTGCTGCTCTGATGAGTTCATCATGAGTCAGCATGTTGGACTGTGAAAGACTGGACATCACTAGAGTGGTAAACATACAGCTTTATATTCTGCATTTAAAGGTTTATCATATGTTTTTGTATTGTATCAGTATATGCGAGCCTTGAGTGCCAAACAACATAGATGCATACCGCTGTCGTCACATGCGTAAATAACGACACAGCAAGTGGATCGCAGGGACTCACCGACGCCACCATGGCGATGGGTCCAGCAAAGCTCCAGATGAGAGTGTCGTACATAGACAGCCAACAGAAGTCTGGGTTCCCGTAGCCTTCAGGGTCCAGACCCACTGCCAGACCTGGAGACAAACCCAGACAGACAGGTGGTAGCATCAGACAACAACCGCTGAGTTCTCAGGCACATGTACAGTGTTAACAGTATGCTTGTAAATTTCAAATTTGTTTTCTTTTTGTTGAACTGCCAAAGTCTTTTCTATCCTGAGGTTTTTCATCTGAAGTAGTCAGTTGGTGTAAAACAACATTGTTCTCAAAACAAAACACGATTAAGCCCAGATTTTGACTTTTTACTACAGTTAGGCGAAACTAGATAACTTTTTACTGGATGACGTCTCACATTTTGCGACCGTAATTTTTTTTTTATGTCGAAACAGTTGAAGAATCACGGTTGTTACACATTAAGACTGAGCGCATGTTTGAGAACGATCGATTGGTACGTTCAGGTGAGATCAGCTTGCTGATAAAATGCATGTAAAAAAATTAAGCCCACAAAAAAAACCATACGCAAAATTAGACGTCATTAAAAGGATAGTATAAATTTACTACTTAAATTACACTTGTTGCTGGTTGGTAGATCTGGGATGAAACAATGAAGAAGCTCACAAGTGCATTACCACATTAATATAATATAATATACTTTGACTAAATGATAAAAAGGGAAAAAATGTCTTAAGCCCATGAAAAACAAAATGAAACAGAAGTGAATGTTAATGTTATGTAATAATACAACTCTATTATCATGAATCCATCTATTCTTATTTGTCTGTAGCTGCATTTATAAGTATATGTTTTATAAACAGCTATGAGTAAATAAGAAATAAATGTTGATTTTCATAACTGGCATGCCCATGTTGTAGGCTGCTTCTCCCCTTGTACAGTAGGTACATTTTTGTGCTTTTAAGTGACATTATGAGGGTTCAGACCTGTGATGAACGCGGGAACTCCCCAGCCAATCAGGTAGTAGAATCGCATGGGTCCATAGTTGATGTCTCGCACTTCGCTGATCATGCGGTAGACGTGCAGCCCCTCCAGGAAGAGCCAGGAGAAAGTGCAGAGGTAGAAGAAGTGCAGCAGGATGGCGATGACGGTGCACAAGAACTGCAAAGAGAGCGAGAAACATATTAAAACATTATCAATGAAGTAAAAGAGACGGAAAACAGAAACCAACTTGACTACCGGGTTGTCTGCCTGGTTGATGCCCAGGATGAAGATGAGCTCGGAGAGGAAGAGAGCGGTGGCTCCGTTGTTGATTATACTGGTCTTGTTGCACTGCATAGCTCTCAGACAGAGGAGGAAGACTGCAGTGAGGAAGAGGAAGCTCAAAGTCACTCCCACTGTACTCCACGTCAGGATTTTGATTGGCAGAATCTCTCCGTTCTGACACAAGCGTCACGATTAGGAGAGAAAAGTCTGAGTTAGAGAACAGAGTACAGATATCTGTAGTTTTGGTGAAGCTAAACGTTTTAGTGCCTCACCTCTCTCCTGGAGATGTCCATGAGCACGGCGAAGCTGGTCATGTGATAACACTGACAGCTGATGTGGGTGCTGTTTCTGAAAACGACCTCGCAGCCCTTCGCTGACCAGCCGCCGTTCCCAGAACTGACATAAAACACAAAGAGGACAATGTGAGAATAACACAGCTTCATCCAGTTTATAGTTTCATCATCAACTGCGTGCGGGCTCACAGTATGGTGTGGTTCCAGAAGACACAGATGGGCTTGGAGCGCTCCTCAGTGGTGACCAGACGGAACTGCACAGTGATGGGTTTGTCCAGTGTGTGCTGCAGCAGCTCGTCGTTGTCGTGGACTGTGATGCTGACCACCGGTGTGTTGATGACCGGACGCTTTGGCACCCTGATAAAAATATCACATGACTAAAGGCATAAATTCAGGGAACAGTTTTAAGTCTGTAACTCGAGACACAGTGAAAATGAATTATATCATGGACGTCGTGTTTCAGCTTTTTAGGACAATTTATTTTGGATAAAGGTTTTCTGATGAATCTAAGATATTCATTGAAAGATGAGTTAAGCTTTTTTTTTCCTGGTCACAGCGCTTCACGTTACGGCTTCATTTGTCGGTCTTACCGCAGACTTCTCTTGTCAGGATCGTAGCTCTCTGGTAACAGCGAGGCCAGGCTGTGGAAGATGATCACACTGGCGATGGCGTCCTGCTGGCTGTCGTCAGGGTGGCGTCTCTTCCTGTTGGCTGAGCGGTTCCTCAGCGAGGACTCTGGGAAGACATCCAGGTGTCTGTGGCCCTTGGTGTCCACAGGTGGCTGGAAGACTGAATCGGGCAGCGTGACGGCCGTCTCCAGGTCCGCAGGACGAGGGCCCCTCAGGGACTGGTACCGCGGGAGTTTGGCTCCGGCAAAATTCATCTTTTTCAGACGATCCACGGAGATGACTGTGGAGAAAAACAAAAATGCACAGGAAGGGTCAGCGTGCTCTGCTGTTGAAAATGGAAACCTTGTCATCAATATTTCATTCCTCATTAAACTGTTAAATTATACAGTATTTTCTGCAAATGTCATCACAAGTGGTCTTAAGGCAGTTTCAAAGCCTCTCCACACATGAGGCCTTTTATTTAATTTAAACAAAATTCAATTTATTTCTCTTTTTTTTGTGCCAGAATCAGTAAAAAAAATAAAAAATAAAAAAATCTGATTCAGCCTTAACCGTGTCATTACAGTGCCGATAGGACGGACACTCTTTTCTTGATTCATGTTGCAACATTCGATGCTTTTACAACACTATTAGAGCTCGAACGATTGGTCAACTGACAGAAACATAGGCAACTATTTTAATAATCTTTCCAGTCATTTTTTTTATAAAAATGCCAAACATTCCCTAGTTTTGGCTTCTCAGAAATTTACTGTTTTTTCGCTGTTTTCTGTGGTAATAAATTGAATAGTTTTGGAAAGTTTTGGACTGTTGATTGGACTAAACAAGATATTTGACAAACAGACAAAGTCTGATTCTGATGAATGGTTTAAATTAAGGACGGATATTGAATCTCTTTTGAACGTTCACAAGGACTAATAATTATCAAAGAATAATGGAATAATGAAGTTTAGTCTATTTTTTTGTTGCTAATATATAATTTATATAAAGAAGGAAACATAACAGGAAGTAAACATAAGATTATTTTTGCTGAGAAAATGTGCTGCCCCATTTAGTTGTATTTATGTTACTACTTTTTATATTAATTGGTTTGTCTTATTTTATTTGTATTAGCTACTTTTCTGTGCCCACATTTGTTCTGTTATCTATAAGATGTTGTCTTGTGCTGCACTATAGGCTTTGTTGGAAAAGGTAATAATAAACATAAATTAAAAAACAGCGTGTGCAAATAAACTGTAAGTTTCAAACTGAACTTAAATACAATTCTGATTAATTAACATTTCGATCCCCAATAAAGAAGCTCTACAGCCTAAAATGGATGTCAGGATGTCACATCTTGTACTCCCAGGTAAAACGCTCACCTATGTGTGGCGTGACGATGGTGAAGGGGCTGAGGTAGGTCTTCCTCATGTTCTGTGCCAGTGTGTTTGCGTATTCCTCGTAGTGGCGCAGCAGAGCCGCCGTGCCGCCCTCCGAGTGCTGGATCAACTCCCAGTGCGGCCGTGTGTCTGGAGACAGGATGGCGCTGCCCACACGGACCAGATTCTGTCAGACAACAGCGAGAGTTTAGTGTGACAGGATGCCACAGCGGGGAGTGAAATGAAGTGTGATATAGTCCCTGCAGATACACCATGAAAGGCTGTGAAGTCCCACCAGGCAGGACTGGCTTCCTGTCCATAAACCAATTTTGTTTACTGCAAAAACTGCTACAATCTATTGTTTTTATTGTGTTTCATGTTGTGTTACAAAGTTTCCAGTAGAGATATCATGTGGTTGTTCACCTCAGTGAAGTGGACGTCCTGTGTAGCTGTGAGGTTGAAGCCCTGCTGGTTGCTCTCGTGCTGCAGCAGACTCTGTGTGAGCCGATATGCTACTTTCACATCGCTGCCGCAATACTTCTCTGTGTGCAAGGTGGCGTTGGCCAACATGGCTGCTGTCTGCTGAACGTGCCCAGAGTCCAGGAGCGATGCGTTACGGGAAAACCTTTCAGACTGGCAGAAGGAAAGGAAAACACAACCATTTAGTAACTTGTAGATGCTTCACTGGCTATAGGGACGGCAATGTCTGTCAGTCCAGACTGCCATATCTCAACACCTACAGGATGGACTGCCGTGGAACTCTGTAGAGACATTAATGTTCCCCAGAGGATGAATCCTAATGACTTTGGTGAAACCCTGAATTTTCCTCTGGTGCCACCATGAGGTTTTGAGTGCACTGTCTCAACAAGTATTGGATGGATTGCCATGACATTTGGTTCAGATATTTATGCCCCCCTCAGGATGAATTAATAACCTTGGGTCAAATTTTCAGTTAGTCCAATACTTTGGCTTATGACCTGATAATCCCATCAGCCTCAGCTGAACTTTGTATTTCGAGCTAATGAGCAAATGTTTACATGCTCACATAGTAAACTAAGATGGTGTTAGCATCAAAATCATTGTCTTTCTCCACATCATTCAGAATGACGTCTTATTGTGGAAATTGCAACGTTAATTTTAAAACTGACAGAGAGAAGCTACACACCAGCGCTTTCAGCTTGCTGAAGGTGACGGAGGTGCAGTTGAAGAGATTGGGAGGCAACCAGCCCTTGTGCTCATCACAGTGGCGTATCGCTGTGCCTGAGAAGGAGGAGAGAGAGAGACCATTATCACTTGAGAGCTTGAGGCAAGTTTCATATATTGCCATTATTATATGGTAATTTGACGTGCTGCCTGAAAAACCATCATACCGAGCGTTCCTTTGGGACAGGGAACCGCTGCAGGGAGACCAAACTTAGTCCTGGGCCACCAGATCCCAGCCTCGATGGCCTGAGGGCAGCTGTCATAGATTACTGAGAGGGATGGAGCAGGAAGGAGATGAGCGCGACGGAGGGAGATGATGAGGATAAAAATGGAAAATTATTTAATATATTTGTAGCTATAATGAAACAGGGATTATACATTAAGCATTAAAGTAACTTGACAGTAATATGATGTATTCTGACCTTCACAGCCGTTAGGAGAAACCTCAGCGAAGGGGTTGTCACAGTGGTCACACTGCCGTCCAATGACACCAGGTTTACACTGACACTGGCCGCTCTCTCGGTCACATGCTCTGGAGAAAGAGCCGACCGGGTAGCAGTCACACAGCAGGCAGGTGTCGCTGCCTTCAGGACGGTAGTGGTTGTCCTGGAAACGGGATTGGAGAGAGGAAGTGCTGATTAACAATTAAAAAAATAAAAAAACATTTTTACATACCAGCCTCCTTCATTTTTTAATACATCCCCACATATTTCCACCTGAGCGCTACAACAAGCTGCAGCTGCTTGTTCAAAAACATCTGGTTGCTGAAGGACGAGTTTCTCAATTATGTATATTTGTACAACAATGGAAGTCAATTCATGTGCCTTCACTTACAGACTGGCTTAGTTATGTCGAAGGCATTTCTATAGCAAAGTCTGTTGTGATACTTAACTCTGTGGACAAACTTTATTTAAATTTTACTTTGGGAAAATAAATATAAATTTATTTTATAAATATAAAATAAATGTTATTTATTTATTTATTTATAATAAATATTTTATATTTATAAATATAAATTTTAAATATATAAAAAGAAAACAAAAAGAAGAAAGAAATGAAAATGGCTGAAGAAAGAAATACCTGGTGACTGGATTATTAAATGGATTATTTACATGTATTAATCCCTTATTTACATTTCAACCTTGAGACCAGACTTAAATATATATCATAAACATACCCTATGTATGTACTTTTTTTCCTAATTTTATTATTAGCTTATATTAATAACCCCCACTTTTTTCATCCCCCCATGTTTAAATTGTCTTCATGTTAATTTTATGTTGGTTTCTTTCTGTTATGTTTATGCTCTTTAAAAGTAAATAGAAAAAAAACTGAAAAAACAGTACAGTACATATATTTCTATGATTGACAATTATTGTACAGTACCTACTGTATGTTATTAGTATGTTGTATAGAATTTAGACGCAGCTTTAGACGTTCCTTTCTAACATTATGCATCCTCACACTTCAAATCAAAGCTGCAGGTCAGCACGCTCACCTTGCAACGACACTCTCCACTCGTCTTGTTGCAGTCAGAGTCGAAGCCCTTGTCTGTTTGACAGTTACAGGGGCCGCAGGTCTTGTGACCCCACCAGCCTCTGGGACACGGCAGATCGGTCCTGTAGACATACACATTATAAGTTAGCCACCAGAGTAATAAAGCATACACCTCAATAAGAACCACAATAGATACACACAGTTCTATCTAAATGTGGAAAACTGTGTTTACTTTTTCTCGCAGTAATGGCCAAAGTAGTTGCTGGGACAGTCGCAGGTGTAACCACGAGAGGAGCTCAGCTTCCTGGTGCACGTTGACTCGTGCTCACAGGGGTTTAGTGAGCATACATCAGTGCAGTTGCTGCCATAGTAGCCTGTTAAAAAAAAAAGTGGCTGTATCTCACAACATGGGTATTGCCAGTAAACTGTGGTAAGCAGGGGTAAGAAGAAAGGATTATGTATAAAAGGACAACTGTGACACCGGAGCAAAAATTGCAGTGTGTTTTTACAGAAAACACTAAACAGGTTTTAAATATTTTGTAACAATTTGCTTTATCATATTTTTAATGGAATACTATGCATTATAAGTAACCTTCCAGCCCTGCAAAATGTTAACGACCATGTTTTTCTGAATATGTAAGCAGACCGACCAGCGAGGCAGGTGCACGAGTAGCTGTCCCAGTCGTCGCTGCAGTAGCTGTTGACAGGACAGGGGCTGGAGCTGCAGGGGTCGGGCACGCTGCAGCCCGGCTCCACATTCACCTTCCTCGCCTGAGACAGACTCAGAGCCCCGCCCACACGCAGACCCTGCGGGAAAACAAACCAACACATGTACGTATCCATGGAACACTTTCGTCCAGATAGCAAATGGTAGCAGCGTCAGGTTTCACAAATTGACTGCTGCTCACACATTTCAGATAAATTTGCAATTTCTACAGGGCTCTGAAGTACGGGGTTTGTTTTGATAAGTGCATTTTGCAGATTTGGTGAAACAGGCCCCAGGAATGTGCTGCAAATACGGGGTTGCTTTGTCGGGTGTGTCTAAAAAACACTTTGAGGCACCCATCTGTGTAAATTGTGTGTGTTATGCAGTAGATGTCGACCTGCGCTCCTTCATCAGCTCAAGAAGTTAAAAATCTTTTCAAATACTGCTGAGGTTTAAACTGGGTCAAATCTGGTTGAAAAGTGATGTAAGGGAGTGTTTTTATATTTACAGGTTACACATTGTTTTATTATTTCAACAGATTTTTTTTGGCCATATTTCAACGTGTAGTTTGCATTACCTTGAGCTATATTCATTGATTTATTCAATTAAATTTGACCAAAAGTGATTTGCTCACTGAAATACTTATTGCTATTGGATACGATATTGCTTTTGGACATGATTACAAATACTGACTGAATGGGGTCTACAGAAGGGACGGACCTGTATACAGCCTCGAAAGCCATGCTGAATTTTCCCATCAGGCCTTGCCAAGCCACCAACGCTCACAGTCTTCAGCTTGGAGTCTCGCAGCTTCCCGTCCACCTCCATACTGGCCTGAAAAGGTGCACGACACACACTTTATGGCTGCAAAACTACAAGAATACAATTCATGGTGATTTACAGCAACTAGGATACAACAACTCACCAGGTAGAGTCCCTGGTCTAAAGACAACACTGCTTTATGGAGGCTTGCTGCTCCCCCCAAACTGCTAATATCCAGCTGCAAATGATGCCAGTCTCCATCGTTCACTAGCACCTCCTCCACGCGCGAGAGAGTTGAGTCTTCCCCTCTGTGCAGCCCCATCAACACACTCCCCCCGCGCATCTACAGAGGAAGGGAGAGAGCCGAGAAAGGGGAAGAAACAGCAGGAGGGACATTGAACCGATGTTCAATAACAGAGGACAGCAGAGGAGAGAAATAGACCACCAAGAATCAACACTGCATCCATCACATGATGAACTGAAATATCCAGCTTTGACAGTCTTTTTTGCACACTCTACAGTCAAAGTTCAAACCTTGAATTGCTGCACATCATAGGTGTGCAGGGCTGGAAATAGATTATCAGACAGTTATGTAACATCAAGGAGGCGTCAGTCTAGACAAGCGTAAAAAGTAGCCAAACATGAGGCTGAAAATGCCTCAGATGTTACGAGTGTCTGATCATTTGGGTTTTGTCTCAACGTCCTCTGATATTGCTATTGATACGTGCTGCTCAGATGGCCAACAGGTGGAGCTTCAATCCTACAATGTTTAATCTTTTGGAAACTTCAGGTGAGGTCTGATGTCATGCTCTCACTGGACCTCGCACCCATGGAAAAATACGTTTTCACTCTCTGTTAAAGAATTATGGTTATTTGCTCTATGCTGATCAAATTAAGATTAACCTAGAAATCCATCAAAATGTTTTTTTTTCCTAATTAAATGTTTCCCCTTGAGGATAAATTGACTTTGCTGTGCAGTGCAACATTTCAGCGACTATAAATTACTAAAAATACTAAATTGTCTATGGACCGAAATAATGTCTGATGCAACTTGGTCTCAAGCAGAAGGATCCAGATAGTGTGTTTGCATGTAACCATGTGCAGCGAGAAGAGGTCAACTATATGTTGCTCTCACCTGCAGTGTGAGGTTGTGCTGCAGGCCAGCGGAGATGTGCAGCAGTGTAGCGTTGGCCTGACGTGTGCGGAACATGAGCTCGACGTGCCACGGGACGGAGGCCGCCATGTTGTTCCACTGCAACAGACTGTTACCAAGGAAGCGCTGCGGGCTGGCCATGACTAATGGAAAAAGATGTTAAAAAGCAGGTAAAATGTAAGGAGAGAGCAAGGAGGAGGAAGGAGTGATGCCGATAAATGAGGAGAGAGAGTTTCACAGTAGGTGGCATGAGACAGTGAGTCATTTCTGTCAACCAGTCCAATATGTTCAGGTCCAAGTAATCCCAGCCAAAAAAAAAAAAAACTATGTATATCAGACATAAAGACTCTTTAATTTAGTCATCTGCTAGCTTTTTGTGGCAGTCAGAAATCAAATCAGGTGTTCCCAGAAAGCTCATATCATTGGCTTTCAAACCCACACTCGTTCTGGTAATTCAGGGGAATAAGATACAAGGACATTGTGATAGAAACTTTAAATATGATATAGTTAAAGTCCCCCTACAGTCACAAATTTGTCAAAAAATGTGTTTTTCTGCTTGTTTGTTGAATGTGGTAGCAGTGAATTTTTATTTAAAATAATTTCAAATGTAGTTTTATTTGTGTGGTTCATGAATCAGAAGGAAGTTATGGTGTCTGAGCGCTCATGCACCGACTCTGAGGCTCTTTCACAAATCAACAAAGTGACACAAAACACAAAAGGACACTGTGAAACATTTTCCATCTCATTAGGTTGTCTCTGAACAAAGTGTAGAAAAGCACCCGATAGAAATGATTGATTAGTGACAGCAAATAAACCTGATGCACTGTGACTGTCATATTTGGCTGGTGAGAGGAGTGAGATGTAGAGGGACAAACTGCAGTGCAATTTCAGCCGAAAAAAAAGATTTTATTTTAAAAAGATGACCGTGAATCCATTAACCCTGTCTGATGAATTACTTATTATTAATTTGCACTGTGCGAGTAAGTTAATGCTCGAGTTTAACCACAGCTACTTACCTCATGTATACATGTGGGCTGAATACCGATAAAAAATGATGGAGGTACATTTTACATACACACACACAACAGTAGGGTATTAGGTATAATACTAGTTCGTCTACTAATGATGCCGGTCGTCCACCAATCGGAAGGTTGGCAGTTCGATCCCAGGCTTCGTCCAGCCATGTGTCGAAGTATCCTTGAGCAAGATACTGAACTCCAAAATTGCTCCCGAAGCTGTGCCTTCAGTCTGTGAGTGTGTAAGTCACTTTGGATAAAAGCTTCTGCTAAATGACTAAATGTAAATGTCGGGAAAATAATGAAAATGCCCATCACATTTTCCCAAAGCTGAAAGTGATATGACTTGCCATTCAAATCAAATTCAATTCAATTTTATTTATAGAGCGCCAATTCATAACCGAAGTTATCTCATTGCACCTTTCCTGTAGAGCAGGTCTAGTCCGCAATCTTTATAATATTGACAGAGACCCAACAATTCCCACTATGAGCCACAGTGGGATGTGTTGGGTCTCTGTAATATTATAACGAGTAATACTTCTCTGCATAGTTACTTCTCCTCCCTTTTATATCTGAACTCCATGAAAACATGCAAAATCAATTTTTATTCATTCTACTTTGAGCTAAAAACAAAGGTGTGTTGTTTTGCCACAGTCGTTTGCATGAGTCATTTCTCTTCTCTCCTCTGTCTCTTCTCACATTGCTGTAAACCATAAATCAGCTCAGATAACAGCTGCAGCGGATCAGGTGGAATGAAAACAGACACTGGAGAACACATGGACAGGAACATAAGCAGCATATGTCTTCAAAAGTCAGAAAGTAATTAGTCTTAAATGGATCAACATCATCTAAACCAGAGAAAAGTCAACTTGAAGCAGCTTGATTCTCACAATTGACACAGATTCTGTCATAAATCAGGTACTAAAACAACTGTATGTAATCAACAAGCTTTTAATGTCTAAATCATGTCAAGTTGAAACAAACACCAGTAACTGCAGTGCACACGGTGGATTTTCCACCTGTTCCGCTGTAGCAGTAAGTTTTGGTTACTGTTTCCACTCTGCTTATTTTGACATGATGGACGACAGCTTCATACACAGTGACAAGTTCAGTTTCTGGTCACAAAGACAGCGGACAGTCTCGGGTCCGAATCGCAGACAAGTCCGTGTCAGGTCTCATCTCATGTATTTCCACCCTGATGCCCGGCACTTTTCTACTTAACTCACTCACCTCTTTCGCAGCTTTGCCCTCCAAATCCGAGTGGGCAATCACAACTGAAGGAGCCCCACAGGTTCACACAGGTTCCTCCGTTCAGACATGGGTTGTTGTTGCAGAAATGTCGTTTGGCCGAGCATCCTAGGATGGCAAGAAAATAAATAGGTTGAGCTATCTGTTTGATCTGTCCTACCTCATTATTTAACCAAAGTAACAAAGAGTTAGAGGGTAATAAACTGTTCATAGCAGGTACAATGATCATTTCCCACTTACTCTACTTCCCCGCTGTGCTCATTATACTCATTGTTATTTTCTTTCCTCTGCCAGTCTCTCTCACTTGGCTGGTCTAACAATAAAACATTGTTTGACTGCAAAACAGTACAGGTTTAAGAGATAAAAGTAAAGGATAATCTTTGGATGCCAAACAGCAGGTCAAAACGTACCCGGCAGAGTGCCGTTGTTAGCAATGAAGCTGGCCATGTCTATGTGCTGGTTGTCAATCCGCAGGTTCTTCATGCAGCCCACGAACTGCCGGTTGCGTACGGGAAAGTCCTCTGGGAGTTTGGGGACCCCTCCGAGGAGCAGGGGGCCAGTCAGGTCCAGTGATCTGAAAACATCGAACGCCATGAACATTTATGCACCCAGAGTTTTGCTCTGGCTTTACACCATCAACACTAATGCGGGGAGGAACGCATGAAAAATTCATCACAGAGATAGTTTTGCAGTGTTATTTCTCCCTCTGGAGATGAAAACAGAAAAAAAGGATAAACATCCCCATAAAGGAAAAAAGCAAAGCTTAGCTAACACCCTGGAGATGTGGAACTTCATTTCAAAACAAGTTTACGCTCTCTCTTAATGAGCCAACTGCAAAGAAAGTAATCAATTAAATTACTGAAGTCAATACAGAAGTAATGAGGAAATATGTAAGGCAAAGGTTATTTATGAAATTCCTGTTGCAAAATTAAGATTTATTTTCCATCTTAATGAAAGGACTCCTTATTCTGCTGATGTACTTCCTGCGGGCTTACTTTTTGGATCCCGACTGGCTGCCCTGGGTAGAGCAGGTGTAGTTTCTGATCATGTGACCGAACCTGAGGGCCACGGAGGTGTCGCAGTTGTCCACAGTCACTACAACGACCTTCTGGTCCGAGGGGCCCTGCGGTAGGCCGGCCTGGTTTAAGATCGGCTGTGGAGTGAGAGACAAAATCATAAAGATAAATTATGGAGTGCCTTCCTTATGTTTCTGGGGATGCTTTTGTCAAAACAATGAGGATTAAGAATGCATAATGCCTTGTTGCCTGGCCTGTATTATGCACACTGAGGTCTTTTTTTACACTTGAGAACCTAGAGAACTGTTTGAGGCTACTTGTTAATGTTTTAACTATGCAATCTATGTTTTTTGTGCTTTTGACTTTTGCACTGAGGGAATTCATCACAGAATAATGTCAAGTTTATTTGCATCAGTATGCACAAGGATCTGAATGAGTGCGGTTCAGTACAGCACAGCGCAAACAGTTCATTTGAGAATTCCCAAAAGGTGTGTAAGCATAAAGATCATGAAACACTGAAAAAAAGAAAACACAGTATTGCCGTGCTGCTATTTTTAAGATGCTGAAGTATTTTGGTCACCTAGCATTTATAAATAGGACTCAGAAATAGGTTGTTATGAAAATATCTCATTATTTTGCTGCATTTAACAAAGGATTAATCCATAAAGCAGTACAGAAACTTCTTGAAATCTCAGCCTGTGCTAAGCTGTACGCAGCTTTATGAGCCAGATTAAAAAGTGGAGCTTTGAAACTGGGAAACAACAACCACATAAATGATCTTTTGCATCACACTCTGTTCAGTCCCCGTTCATCTTTAGCTCGCTTTTGTTGAGTATTTTAATAATTCATATCATAACAGCTCGAGCTAGAGGCAGCTGCTGGCAAGCACAGGCGCACGCGCACACACAGGTTTGTGGCACTATCTTCATGGGGACCTGCCATTGACATAATGCCTTCCCTAGCCCCTTACCCTAACCTTAACCAACACAACTAAGTGCCTAACCCTAACCTAATTCTAACCCTAACCCTAAAACCAAGTCTCAACCCTCAAACAGCCCTTTAAACTTGTGGGGTCCACCATTTTGGCCCCACAAAGCTGTCGGGACCCCACAAGTATAGTGGGCTCCTGGTTTTCGGACCCCACGAATATAGCAAAACAAGCCCCCCCCCACACAACCACACAGGAGAAGCGCTTGCTCTCTGCAGGACATCATCCCTGTCAACAAAGGATCTTCTTCATTGTCTGAGAAATCAATGGGGGAGCAACGAAAGGAGGAGGGGTCCGTGGGGGAGAGAATGATTATCCCGTCAATAAAAGGTCGCGACCTCTTTTCAAATAGGGGCAGTTTCTCTGAGGTCACGTAGAGCTCATAATAACCCTAAGTGTAGGTTCAAGCTAGTGTCGCGAGCTGAGCTAAGAGCAGAGCAGTGACTGACTCGGCTGCCTGCAGGCGAGGACGGGCCGCTGAGCTGTCAGCTGGTCAGACAGGATTTAGTAGGAATTAGCTCGTCTCATGTGCAGAGATGATATGAAGAACTGGCTCATTGATGATAGCTTGACAACAGACATAAAAAGTCTGTTTCTATTGTCTGGCTATTTAGTTCTCCATGAGGTTTTAAACTAAAATAGATCCCCGCCAGTGACTGCACGATCCTCAGGAATTATAATTCCCTGACTGCTCTGGTCTTTTGAAGCCTCGTTTTGGAGGTCTGATCCCTTAATTTGAAAGCTTGGAAAAACAAGACCCAGCTTGAGATATAGTGTCGATTCCGTTGGCTGGTGCAACATAGGGAATCTATTAAGACAAAACACACTTCATCAAGTAATACAGTAATGACAAATATAATTTTAGCCCAAGGCACTGCCACAATTAAATTTCTCTCACATGATTTTCTCATTGAGTAGATTAGATTAAATCTCTGTGAGCCTCTAATAATATGACAATCCACTGACAGGCTGCAGTTAGTTAAATTCCTGCGCTCACTTTGTCTCTTGTGATCACAGTGTACTGAGTGTTAGTGATGTGAATGAGATGAGACCAATAATAACCCTAAACCATCTGTCTGTATGTTATCACAACACCTCACCTGAATCACTTGATCATTCTCGGTGAAACAGAAATGTCAGCTCATTATGCCGGGGTTGTATCTACACTGTAATATGTGAGAAGTAAAATAGGAGGAGAGAAAAAACTTTAGCGTCCTCCAGAGTGGAGAACTGCCTTTAACTCACCAAAAGATAAAAGCAGCGCAAGGACGTATACTCTATAGAACAAATATGGTAACAAAACACCATGTATAACGTTTACCAAGTTCACCATTAGTGTGAGGATGCTAATATTTGCAAATTAGTACTAAACTTAAAGTACAGCGGAGGCTGATGGGAATGTCGGTTTTGCAGGTATCTGGTCATAAAGTATTAGACAAGTGTACATTTTGACCTGATGATGGCACTACACGTAAAAGTTATGGCAACAGCAGAGATGTTACAATTCATCCTGAGGGGGTTTGCCATAACACGAAATGTTATGGCAAACCATCCAATGGTTGTTGAGATATTTCACACAAAATCAAAAATGTCAACCTCACGGTGGCACTAGAGGAAAAGTCAGAGATGTTCACCCAAAGTCAGTAGCATTCAACGACTGAGAATCATGAATGTCTGTGTCAAATTTTGACCCAATCCATCAAATAGATCTTGAAATATTTTACAAGATAAGTGAAAACTTTGACCTGGTGGTGAAGATCACCAAAATCAATAGAATCCTCTGGGGATCACGAACATCTGTACAAAATCGAATGCCAATCCATCTGATATTTGTTGAGATATATAAGTTAAATACTTAAAACAAAGCATAAACCATTAAAACAAGAAATAAAATACAATGGATCGTGAGTTGTGGCTCAGTAAAAAATATTTATTATAATGTAGATTTCATCTTACAACGCCTCCCAGAGTTCAATACAGGATGAGAGCTGTCAAGATAATCATGGTTTTATCATATTTTGGTGGCTATGCTAACTTTGGTAGCCAGTTTACACCTCAGTCTGCAGTTCAGGTGACTGAAGTTTTCTTTCAAGTACAACAGGCCCTGTTATCAAGCGCTGTTCCCACAGGAAGTCCCAACACTTACTGTTCAACACTGAAATGTTAAGTAGATGGAAACAGACACTGAAGACACTGAAGACAGACACTTTTAAATTTCAGTTGATACTCCTTGAGGCCAATTTGTTACAGAAGTAATTAATGATGAAACAAGCAAACAGGCAGTGTGAATTGCCAAAGGTGAAATCATCCGACACGCTGTTTTCCACGGTTTTCCCTTCGCTGTGAAAGCTCTGAAACAGGCAGCGCTCCAGATTGGACGCTCCTTTGACTGACCTCTGCTGTCATCAGTCACGGCTGTTGACTTTCCAATAATGACTGTCTGTCAGGACGTCTTTCTGCTGCACAAAACCCTGTCCTGTCAGCGCTGATTGGAACGCACATATTTGCTCTAGACCACATTAAACAATGCTCTCACTCGCCGCTACAGGGGATTATGGGAATATGAGTTCTCTGTCACAGGGGGTGACAGGGGTTACGCAGGAGGAGCATGGCAGCAAGCAACACAAATATGGGATCTAAGATTGACTGGAAAAACCATAGCAACAAGAGAGGTCGGCCCTGAAGCGCAGCATCCCCGTTCAAAGCCCGAGTCAATACTTTTCTAGGCTTTTCAATACCCTCCTTTCGCTCCTCTCCTACTCCGCTTTTCTGTCCTCGCTGGAGAACAGAGAGAGAGGGGCACCTTCCCCGGGGCCGCATCATTCACTGCCCATGGTCCCAAAGGAACCAGAGCCAAACACAAAGGCAGCGGTCATTGCCATTCTCCACAGTCCCCCACCATCCTGAAAGCCACATTTCAATCTACAATGCCCCCTCCCCACCTCACCCTGCCTCACCCCCTGCGGACAGGGATGGGTCAGAGTGGGCCACCATGGGATACCTCCAGTGGGAGGAGCCATGTTTCTACCTCAGCGACTCACAGGATGTGGAACATTAAAGGAGGACGGGGAAGATTGGTTCAGCTAGAGCAGCGGGTTGGACCCCAAACATTCTTTAGGATGTTTAGTACTAAAAGTTCAATATAATGAACACATGTGTAATAAGTATATTGGTTTTATACCCTTTGATATGGGTATAAAACATATAGTCTATATATAACATTTAAGATATAATACATAATACATATAATGCGTAACTGATGCATAATTCATGATTTAATGCAAGATATATCATGAAGTCCTGTTTCTCACCATTAAATTATCAAGTTAATATTAGTTTATATGATTAGTTTACGCTTAATGAATCATCAGTTAATGAAAGTACTCCGTTACTTCATATATGCCACCAAATACAGTTACATAGAAAAGGGCGTTTCAGACTCATGCATTTCTCTCATATTTCTGCATATCTCTGAAAGCAGAACAGTACCTGTTCTCAGAAATGCGGAGCCGTTTTCATAAAACTGGTAGTCAGATACAAACATCTACATGTCGCACTTGTCATGTCATGTAACGGTCACAAATCTGCTCAGAATCATGTCATCTTCAAACATGCAGCACACTTACAGATGTAAAACTACAAGGTCAGGAAAACAACAAAAGAGTCAGACAGTCATTTGATTTTAAGGGTTTTGTACCAAAGTGATTAATGAGACTATAATGTCTTCTTGGCAAAGAAGCAACTAGTTTTCATCCAAAAGTCGACAAGATTCTCCCCCTTCATCACTTCTTCTGGCTAAAATCTGACACGGCTGTGTTATCATAGACACTGAATAGAAAATGTGAGCGGCGGGGGTGTTGCCTGGCAACATCTTTATGATGTAAAGTGACTTCCTCAATAGACCAAAATGTGACATCCTGTGTATTGGTCCTGGGTGGGAAAGTATTGAGAGAGCAGAGACAACAGCTCCATACATTCCTCCACTGATTGAGCTGTTGTGATGTTCTTATAGAGAAATGTATTAGCCAAAACATATTTAGTCCAGTCTGAGCATGTCTGGAGAAACATTGCCTTCCCACTCTCTGGCTTTCACTCACCCCCCCCCCTTCTTGTCTGAGTCTCTCCCTCCGTCAGTGTCTAGTTGGCACGTTGGCGCTCTTCCAGATCATCAGCCTGTCAGCAGCGATTCTTTATTCTGACAGAGCAGCAGCACTAAAGAGGCAGTACAACAAACTTACACAGCTCAGGGTTTCCTGTCTGCACTCTGGTTCACACCCACTACAGTTAGTCCTCTATGGGTGTCCTGAACACGAAGCTTTTTATTGAGAAAGCATGTCAGCTGTCAGTTATCATTGCAGCCTTTAGTGCAATAAAACTACGCTGTCTGTTGTCTGCAGCGGCTCAAACCTGTGATCTGATTTCACTCTGAATATCTTCAGTAACTATGTCTGGTATTGTGCTGCTACACCTGATGAGGGGAGCAGCAGCAGAAACATTTAACCAAAGGTATGTCAGCTATTCTATAATAATTAAAAGAAGGAAATGATCAGAATGAAAAACCTAATCATTATATAGCACGGGTTCACCATGCTCACTTTTTGGGAAATACACTCATTCGCTTTCTTACAGAGAGTTAGATGAGAAGACTGATACCACTCTCCTGCCTGTACGCCAAATATGAAGCTACAACCAGCAGCCGGTTATCTTAGCTTAGCATAAAGACTAGAAACAGGGTTCCAAAGGTAACAAAATCTGCACATAATCCCCTGTAAAACTACAATTTGTCATATTTTTTACTTAAGTTTTTTTCAGTTTAAACAAAAGAGATATAATGTGGTCATAAATATTTTGCACATTGCACAAACTGTCATTTAAATAAAAGTCATATTGCACATATTCTTTATTATTTTCCTATATTTTTTTTAATATTCTTTAATGTCTTATTGTCAATTTTATATTTATGATTCTTGACCTGCAGTACTTGCTTTACCTTTTTTTATATATTTCTACAATGTTTATTTTTATACCAAAACACCAAAGCAAATTTCTTGTATATGTAAACCGACTTGGCAATAAAGCTGATTCTGATTAGTGAGTTTTAGTGGTGCTGGTAGATGGATTTTCTTATCTTTGGACAAAACAAAGCTACCTGTTAGTCAAGCTGACTGGTTGCTGGCAGTTGCTTCATATATATACACACCACACAGGTATGAGAGTGGTATCAATCTTCTCATCTAACTCTCTGGAAGAAGTGAATAAGTCCCAAAATATCAAACTGTTCCTTTAAACCAGCATAATTGGCAATGTCCAAATGGAAGCAAAATGATGAGTTGTCGCTTGTTACATATTTATTTGTTTGGAATGCAGAGGTATAACAAGCAAGAAAATATTTCAGATAATGCCCTCGTCAGTGTACAAGCTCCACACTGAAACTGAAACACACTGGTTATTCTTCTGCATTGTGAAGAAAACAAGATTTGAAAACCTAATCAGAAACCATTCTCCACAAATTTAGGGTGTATGAGGAGAAGTTTGTCCGTTAATTTATTCTGGATCCTACCTTGTTGTAGTAGTGGACCTCCACCACATGCCACTGGCCGTCGCTGACTCCTCCGAGGATGTATGGTGAAACCGTAGTTTTGGTCTCACCTGGAAAACAGTCAAAGAATTGAATGACTGGAATACACTGAGGACAAATATTGTATGAAAGTGAAGAAATTTGCATTAGCCTAAATGATAATGATAAAGAACGAATAAACCAATATCCGATCTACCTGCAGAGAAGGTGAGCTGTATCTGCTCATTGATGATTTCCATGGCGATGAAGTCATGTTTCTCGTTGAAGCGGCCGTTGTAGAGTAACAAACCGTTGGGCTCTTTGGTAGCAAATCTGAAGAACAAACAAACAGACATCATTTTAATTTAATTACATTCGTCACAACCCAATCTTATCACTGTTTTGTTTGTGTATTTAATCTACATTCACCCTAAGTCTTAAAGGTTAAGGCTGGGGATATTTTCCTTATTTTTCTTTGTCAACAAATCTCATGAAACGACCAAAACCAACAATTAAATTATATTAGTAAAAAGTGTAAAGCCTGATATTCAACTCAATTATTGTCATGAAACAATTAAAAACAATGAGCTAGGGCACGGGTTTATTTTAACTCAATCCCAAGCTGTAAATGCTCACTAGAGCACCAAACATGTATTCATCCGCAGCAGGAAGTAGTCCCCAATAAATGCACTATTTACTCCTGTTTGAGTAACATTTATTATTAAATTTGTTATTGTTTGTAGCACTTTGGGTAATAGAAAAGCGCATTATAAATGAAATGTATTATTATTAAAAACTTCAATTCCCAGCTGTTTTAGGAAATTACTGAGCCTTTTTTAAAAATGGAACTATATATTTGTAGACTGTTTTTTGTATTATTTGTAACCAGTTTTTAGAAAATGACATCTTCATGTGTTTGAGGGCCAAAAACAGGGTACGGAAGTCAGAAAATATTTTTGAGGCCGAACACATTGTTGGTTTTAGTATTTTTATGGGATTTGTTGAAATTAAGAAAAATATAGTTTAACACCAGCATTTAAACATAAAGACACCAAATGACATGAGCACTGACGTGTACTGTAAAAGAGCATATGCTGCCGGCCATGCCTGTAACTCCACGTTAACAGATAAAAGAAGAGAGAAAGGAAAGAGGGCAGTGGTCTGGTTTGACCTATTTAAAATATCTATACAATCCCCTCATATTCACCTTGCTTTCCTTTCACACTGGAGTGCTCCTGTCCTACACAGTAATACAGTGTGACGTGTAACTTACTATCTGAGGATGAGATTTAACAGTGCTGAGGTTTTACAAAGATCACTGAACAGATGATGAGGTTAATCATGAACACAAGGCCAAGGCAGAGGGAAAATAAGTGAAGGAATATGCAATCTGCGTGCCATGAATAGATATCAGAGCCACATTACACGACACACTACAACACAGACACTGAAAACTAGGGCAATGTCAAAGCACCAGGGTGGGGGAATGGATTCACTGCAAGTAAGGAAGAAGCACACAGGAAGACAGTTCAGACTAACGACAGCTTCAAATATATTTTCTTATTGAGGAGAACACAAACAGCTGCCAGTGCTGTAACCACAGCCTCCGTTTCAGATTTCCGTTTGCCTCTTGATGGTGAAACCAGATCGTCCAGGGCCGCCGTGTTGCATGGCCCTCGCATATTAATTCACATTTCAATACATCTGTGCACACATGGTTCAACCTCTGGGACCAGACAGCTGACGGTGCCTCGCTCTCAATCTGGAATCAAAATATGTGGTGAAGCACATGGTTTAAAAATATCACGCTTTACCTGTCAGCTGTGGTCGTAAATCTGATCCAGTGGAAATGGGTCGCTGTGATGTGGGAAAGTGTTACAACAAAAAAAGCACTAACTACCGGATTATCCATCCCACAGGGGACCTGACAATGACTCTCCTGTGCACATCTGCCAACTGAGAGGCATGTGTGACTTAGTGGCATTTGTATTTTCAGGTCATTTACTCCACATTAACACGCAGCTTTCTTCCTCAAAAGGACTAATTAATTAGTATTTCAGAAAGTGTCTCTGAAACACTGAAAAACCACAGAGCTGCATTCTCCGTCTAAGAGGTTTTTCTTTTAGAGGAAGGATGCCATTCGTACATTCAATTAACTATACATGCTCTCCGACAACATGAGCAGCCGCCCACCCCCCTCTTTCCGTCTTCAGGGTTTGAGGGTATACTGTAAATGATGCTGTTTGTGCAGTATTCTTGAGCTGGAGAGGAGCCAGGGGGCACGGCACCGCTGACCTGCTTACTGAGAAAAACGATAATCACGACCTCAGAGGAAAGAGGATGCCGATGCTCCAGCTGATAATAACAGCAGAGACCGAGCACAGACAGCACAGTCAGATGGCTTCTATATATCCAGTTAAAAATACAGAAAGCCAACTTGAATCATGATCTAGAGTCTATTACTCCTCAGTAGGCTTCTAGTCTTTGACGGATCGATGTAAAAGGCTGCTCCCCATTGCCCCCCCGGGCCCTCTGAACTATGAGAGCAATCAGCCGGAGCTAAATACTGACTCATCTGGCATCACTGCGTGTTACATTAGGCACCCATCAGTAAAAATAACAACCAGTCTGCCCTTATCTAGGGAACTGTGTCAAGCTATATGCTGACATGCTGTAATGCATAAGAAGTGTGCAGTGGGGAGAGAAAAAAAAGAGAGCCCCTTATTGATTTTACAACCTATGAGTGTGAAATAAAGATACAAAAATCTGTATTAGATGATATAGTGTATATGAACTGCTGGGAAAAAGGGGAAGCCTTATTGCTCTAATACTTAAAACAAATATATAGATACAAAAGATATTCAAAACTATTGGATGGATTCAGATAACATTTTTGTACAGACATTAATGTCTTTCCACAGGATGGATTCTATTGACTTCTCCTCTAGCAGAGATTGACATTTTTGTTTTTTAGTGAAAGGACTCGAAAAATATTGTATGGATTGCCATGATATTTGGTACAGTCATTCATAGTTGCCAGAGGATGAATCTGAATTACTTTCGGGATCCCCTGATTTTTCCAATAGCGCTACAATACGTTTTCTATCCACTTGTATTTAAGTGCATTTTAAATTTGCGTATAAAAAAACTTGAGTTGAAACACCGGAAATTAAATACATCACAAACAGTTTTAATACTTGGCTGAGGTAGAAAAATTGGTGCTCTTTTGATTATGCCATCTTGTTGTGCGATCCTCTTTTGCAATGGTTTAATGGCCCCCGACTGGAGAATTAATGCCACCAACTGTTTATCTTGATTCCACTCCTCATATTAACATACAGTAATTAATGGAAACGTGCATTCATTTGCATTTTCCATTTCCAATTTGGTTGATATTTGTGGTTTTGATTGAAATGTCTCAAAACATACTGGATGGATTACCATGAAATGTTCCCCACAGGTTGAATTGTAATCATTTTGGTGATCCTCAAACAGTTCCTCCAGTGCCATCATTAGGTCAAAATTTTAATTTGTTCAAGACTTTGTTTTATGACCAGATAAGCCATGACCCATAAGCCTCAGCTGTACTTTGTGTTTAGTGCTAATTAACAAATCTTAACATGCTAACACGCTAAACTAAGATATAAACATGGTAAACATGTTTAATATCAGCATATTAGCATTGACCTAAAATTAGCCGTCGCTATGATTGAACAAGATCCACATCCTGAGCCGTTCATCATAACAGAAGCTCTTTCTGGGAGAACCTGATCGGTGCAGCCTCAGGTAACAGAGACACTTGTTGACCTCACCTGCCTCAGGCTCTCAGTATCGACACCTTTTACACAGCAGCTCCTTCACAGCTTCTGTGACCTGCGACTAAAATGTAAACCCTTTTCAAAACTGGTTTGAGCAGTTCTCCATCAAAAAAGACTGTCATCTAAACCTTGCTTAAAAAGGGCCGAGTCCATAAAGCTCACAAGGGGGATATTATTTCCACCTGCAGCCATTGTGAGTGTCAACCCCTGCCAAGCACGTCTAAGGTGACATGTACCACAATGAGTACAGCAAAATGGCAGGACACAATCCCTGTGATAGCATCCGAGAGGTGATACTTATTGTCACTTGTTGTGACAGATATCAAACAGAACGGACTGCTTTTATCGTTGATTACATTTCATCACATGGAGAATTCATGCAGACTGGAGGTCCTGCTGTCTTTGCATGTGTTCAGTACTCAAAGCTCATCTGCTCATTTCTAAAGCCCCTCCCCCTCCACAAACCATCTCCAAATGATCAACCACCCAGATTAAAAGCTTCAGCTTCAGTTTCCCAACCTGCTACACCTGCATCATAATACGCATTTTTGACGCAAGTTGCATGGTTGCAAGAAAAATACTCATCTATGGGAAAATAGCTTTACAATGATGTCAAGAACTATGATTATTTCAAGAGGCACTGCCATAATGTGAAATAAAAGCAAAACTGAGACCTTGCAAAAAGTAAAACTGAATTAGGACTGTCTGGTCTACTTTTAAAACTAATGTAATAAAATTTACATGATGCGTTTGCAGGTTGGCCTTTTCTTTTTGTGCTGTGTAAGAAAAAGAATCAACCTTGGGCTTAAATCTTTGCTATTTTCACTAAATGCTAATTATGGCATGAGATACCATCTCCACCTCTCAGAGAAAGTGCAAGCGTTAGCAATGACATCGCTGTTTGCACGTCTCATGTCATAAATTCTTCAGAGAAAGGTTCTGCCTGATTTTTAGCCTGCTATTGTTTTCCTTGTGTTTAATATGAAATCAAGCGGTCCCTATCTAATCCCCATGGTAATTTGACATTTTGGGAAATAAGCTTATTCACTTTCTTGCCAAAGTCAGCTGACAAAAATGATACCACTCTTATGTCTGTACAGTAAATATGAGACTAATTTGTGATTTTGGGCTATGAAATAAAATTTATGTGACTACATCGACATCATAACTAAAAAGATACTGCACTCGAGGGGTGGATATCTTACCTGAGAAAAAAAACACCAAAACTACACTAAAAACTAGCCTAACACTGACATTAAAAGGGAACTATTAAAGAATGACTAGGACTCCCAGACTGCAATAACAACGTTGCATACAAACATTATGACTGCACACTCATCTGTGCTGAAATAGGGCAGGCGCTGACTCACAGCTCAAAGTGACCAGTGACACTGACTGTAATAAGATCAGACTCACTCTTGGCTGTAGGATTAACATCCTCATGTTATATAAGTCCCCTCTCCAAAAACAAGGCTCCTTCACCTCACCTTGTGTCCAACTTTTACGTCACAACCTGCACTTGAGTATGTTATTCACACCTCTAATGCACAGTATGTTTCAGCAGTGGTTCCGTATTTATAGCACAGGAACTACAATCTGATAACAAAGTGGCTCTACAGAAGACGGCTGTTCCTCAGTGAGCCCATTATTGCTATTAAATATCATTATGGTTACATAAATGCAAGGTGGGGGGGGGGGCACACTTCAGCTGGAGAGCGTGGATGCAGAAGTAGGATGTGGGGGTGGATGAAGAGCGAATCACAGATTGTTGAAAGGCGATGGAGCAGCACAGGTGATCCAAGTGAGCTGCCGCTTGTTGCAGCAGGGAGGCGGAGGTGCTTACGTGAGAGAGAGGGTGAAGTGAAAGCGCTGGCGGAGGCCCTTGAAGGTCAGGAAGGAGTGCGGGGGGAAGTTCCGTGTGGTCATCTCACAGTAGGGCTTCTCGTAGCCGCCCGGCGGACACTCGCACTTGAACCCGCCGACCAGCAGGTTGACACAGGAGCCGCTGTTCTTGCAGACTCCCGGAGCACAGCGGCCCGAGCGGGACGACAGCTCGCAGCGCTCCCCTGGACACAGAGAGATGGATTGAGAAGGAGAAAGAAATGAGGATTAATATTGTTTTTGACAAGCAGCATAGACTCCGTCATCCCTGTGGCTTCCACTTCAGGGACTCGGCACTGCTATATATGCTTTCCCTCTGTCAGCTGTCCTATGTGTGCCATTATAGAGGCGTGACTTTATCCACCTGAAATATACAGCTGAACTGTTTCAAACGCACAGGAGTGGATGAAAAATAAATTATGAAATTGTTGACAAAGTGTATCAGAGAAAAACCGACTCAACAGTCAAAATTATGAGCACTGTTTTCTCTTCGACTGTGTCTGCAGTTTCAATCTTTCGCTCTCCTCTGTGTCACACCCAGCATGACTCCCCCTCCTCCCTCTGGGGATATGGTTGCAGTTTGTGCAGCCTTCATATTCAGTGGGACAACTTGATGTCTGAAAGCAGTGAGTTGGAAGCGTTTATGTATTCAGACTCTGAAGCCATCAAACGAAATGATTGCGGTTTCATCAGACTGTGATGGCTCATGATGATTACTTTCAGCGTTTTCACACCTAACAGACATTTGATGAGTTCATTTTTAAATTACGTCAACCAGAAATACAAAATTAAGTAGTTACTTTTCTATTAGACATTGCAACAGAGCCAAAATACGACCCCATAACTTTCAAAATTTGATTGCTTTTAATCTGATTCTCATCATCCGATCAAATCAAGTTTTATTCCATCAGTTAAATGGAATAAAACTGTAGCTATGTCACACATTTCTGCTATACTGAATCACAAACAATTTATGGAGATTCATATCGAGTTGATCTAAGGTAGAGATTCCCATTTCTGAGGCAAACCACACATCACACCTGCAGCATTGATCACATTAGAGCTAAAACAATTAGTCAATCAACAGAACATTAATCGACATCTATTATGATAAATTATTCAGAATTTCAGGGTTTGTTTTTTTTTTTTAAAGAAATTCAGTAGTTCCACTTTCTCAAATGTGGATATTTGGTGGTTTTCTCCATCTTCTATGATAACTGAATACCTTTGGGTTTTGGACTGTAAAAACAAGACATTTGAAGACCATTTTCTGACACTTTATAGACAAAACAATGATTAACCACGAAAATAAATCAACAGATTAATCGATGATTAAAATAATCATTATTTGCAGCGATGAGTGACACTGAGCTAAACTGTGAGGGGCAGAATGAGACAGACCACTAAAGGCCACACCAGGCCAGCAATGCAAACAGTGATGAATTTGAAGGAGAAGAGCAGTACAGCAGTGAGCCCGACGTGCACAGACAATTAAACTGTGTCCCTATTGAGCGTCCAGCCTCCTCGGTCCCTCAGTCCGGCTCACATGTGCCGTTTGCCTGGATCCTCCGGATGGGAGGCTGCAGCAGTTGCTCAGGCGAGACTGCACGCTCCCATGCGTGAGCTGGAATCTGTGTCAAAGCCACTCAGTCAGCAGTGTGGAAGACTTCCGCTGTGTACTGCAGCACTACTGTAACACTGGCACACACACACAGCCCAGATCTCCATCCAACACCACTGACACACAGGCCTTTTAGTTACTCTTCACTCTGTTCACAGTCAGCTGAAAGCAAGTTTCTTTGTTTTATTGCTGTTTTTGGGTACGTCTATTCAGTCAAAGTGAATTCAAGAGATGCCGGATGAGACGGTAAAGTTGTTGATAATGACGCTGAACATTTTTTCATTTACAGAGATAAAGAAACTTCATTCAGATAAAACAATTAAACTTTCAACAAGTCAACACGATTTATAAAAGGTTTTTAAATAATTACTTAATGTTTAGAAATAATAAATTCATGGTTTACAGTTTAGTAATAAGTTGTTGTAATAAAACTTTTGGGTTGCCAGGTTGTGGGCCCTCATTTAGTAGGAAGAACTCCTCTCCTGAACTGTTGACCTCCGGGAGGAAATCTGTAGGGGATCCAGACAAAACCCTTGGTTAAGGATTTACTAACATTTATAAACTGCAGGATTGATGGCTTATTGTTAAGCCGGAAAAACCCTCAACCTTTTATCAATGGAGGTTTCTTTGACTTGTATGTTCACAACCTCACGTCCCAAAAGGCTTTGAATTTATGCTTCATAATGATATACTGATCTGCAAGACACCAATAAAATCGCCTTTTAACCTAAGTCAACTTTATAAGTATGCCCTGTCCTAAAGTGGATTAAAAACCTGTGACATGTCTCTCGATGCCATTCTGATTTAGACGCAACAAAATGAAGCCTAATAGCCGCTCTGCCCTGTCAGCTAACAACAATTTGCTGTCATGTTCTTACTGATGCTTCCAGATGAAAAACAGTTACTGCTGGCCAGCCGGCCGGAAAATAAAGCCTTTCTGTTACAGAGCTGTCTGCCTCGTTATTTATTTAGCAACTTGCTGTTGGCAATAAACTACTTGTGTTTCTTTAAGCAGTCACAGTGGTCAAACATTGCATCAGCAGACAGAATTAAACAGAGCTGGTCAGACACTGGGACTTCAGTCACAATTACACTGAGACATGCTGTACTGTGGAAAATACATATTTAACCGTACAATTTGTATATTCCAGTAGATCTGCCTCACTGATAAAAAGCTTTTCAGTGTTCATTGCATCCCTGTGGGATGTCTCCACCACAGGTGCTCCTGAACACCAGCTTTACGTTACCAGGTGAGCAGCACAGCGGGGAGGGGATGCGTTCGCAGTCACAATTCTACAGAATATCCCGATCAATAATTCAAACATGTCTACTCTGCTCTATTTACGCCCCTCTGTAAGCCCATCTTGGTGCCCGCTCCCTGTGTGTGTGCTGCCAGCATGAATCATTAAGGCAGCAAATCGCACAGACACTAGAGATCCTGTTTTTATTTAGACAGGAGGAGATGCTTCAGCACTTTGCTCTATAATTTCTGTTTTTAGTTAATAAATCACAATATATACTTCATTGAATGTTATATAGACTGTGTTTAAAAATAGATTTACTGCAGATAAGCATGTATGCTCATAATTGTAACCAAACTGAGAATCAAGGTGTGACTGGAGGGTTTAAAAGATATTTTCAAAGCTTAAACACCACTTTGCAAACCACCAAATTATAAAACTGAATTAAAAGCTACTTCAAGTATTAAAGCAAATCATATCATGGAATATAAATGGAGACATTAACACCTCTGCCTACACATTAGACACAATTATTTTTGTTTTTCTCAAACATAAAATCATTAAAAGCAGGTGATAATTTATCTGCAAAACAGATTTGTAGCAATGTATTGCTGTTCGTTCCAGTTCATCACAAAGTGATCCCAGAGGATCTACACACACACAGAGAGAGAGAGAGAGAGAGAGACAGAGAGACAGAGAGAGAGACAGACAGAGAGACAGAGAGACAGAGAGCGAGAGCGAGAGCGAGAGCGAGAGCGAGAGCGAGAGCGAGAGAGCGAGCGAGAGAGAGAGAGCGAGAGAGAGAGCGAGAGCGAGAGAGAGAGCGAGAGCGAGAGAGAGAGCGAGAGAGCGAGCGAGAGAGAGAGAGCGAGAGAGAGAGCGAGAGAGAGAGCGAGAGAGCGAGCGAGCGAGAGCGAGAGAGAGAGAGAGAGAGAAAGACAATAAACTAAAAGGACAAAATGTGACAAATAAGCATGTGGCATGCTGAGTCAACAACAACAAAAAACCACACCTACTCTTATTTATCTAAGAACAGTCAACAATCCAAATCAGTGTTCAGTTGTTTGATATTAGATCATTAAACCTGACAAGAGAATTAAAGAACAATATAGCGAAACTGCACCACCCTTGTTTTCAAACTGTTCCTGCAGAGGAAGTTTCCTCAGAGACCGTAGCGCGCCTGGGCTGCTAGGTAACATATGAGCATCGTCTCCTGAGTGAAACACAGTGAGCGGATCTCTCCAGACACACCAAAGACAACAAGCTCACGGAAGCTGAGGGCAGGATCTACGTTCACTACAGCAAGGGCGCAACCACTCAGGATTATGAAGGTGAATACTGAGATAAGGTGATCAATAACAGAATAGATACATGACCTCGAGCTAAATCTGTGATCAGATCTTCCCGTCACATTACAGGTCGTCTAGAACATACTCAAACACCTTTCACACAGCGTTGCATCAGTAAAGACACAGAATAATTCTACTGCACCAAAACAACTGATTAAAATGTTTGATAGAAATATGTTTCTTCAAACACTTTTTGTGTTGTAAAACAATTTTCAATATAATTACTGCTGCAGTTATGAACATGGCCTGGGCCTGGGATCTTTGTTCCGCCTCTCTCTCCCCTTGTTTCCTCTCATCCCTCTACTATCTACTACCAATAAAGACATAAAATCCTCAGAAAATACTTTAAACAAGGAACATTTTTCATACTCAGAGAAAATTGGAGTACCATCTCCAATAACAAAAGCTTTACGTCCGTTCGATCGGTATTGGACTAATGCTGATCTTATATAAACTGGATCAGGTACCCAAATGTGACCTATCCACATTAAATACATTTTCTTCTTCAATGTCATTATAAAATTCTGTGTTTATGCTATCAGTTACATTCATTATGTCTTGCTGGCTGAGTTTTTAGCGCCTGGCCGCTTATCTTACATACAACACTGATACCACATAATGAAGCATACAGATCTTGAATTTGACAGAAAGAGAGCACTGGTATGGGTTCGGGAATCGTATTGGCTGATACCCTGAGTTGAGGTATCTTATCAGGAGATAAAGGGTCAGGTTTGTGCATCCGAACAGCATGTAAACAGTCCATGTGTCTGGTTTTTTTTTAATTCATGCCATCTCTCAGAGGCCAATTGTAATGGCTTTCAGTGTTTGGCAGGTGTTGATTTCAAACACTTGTGTGTGGTGAAAAAATGGGAGTGGGAACATTCACCAGTTTTTGCTCCAAAAGCATGTCTGCACATTAAAACACGACAAATGCATTCTGGATTATTGAATGAATTACCAGAGAAAAAAACAGACGAAGGTCAGCAGTTAGCTGATGAATGATGATCACAAACACATGCAGGATGGTACGATTCACTCAGTCTTTGAGCCTTTCAAAAGAAAAAAAGAAAGTGAATTGCTCACGCCGAGTGTATTAAGAGAAACATGCGCGATAACGACCGGTTGTTCAGCATCTACAGAATGACTCAGCCGAGCCAAACCATTCACTCCGTCCTTTTGAAGAACAGCGAACATGATGGCTGTTATATTTTTTCATTTTCTTTCCTGATACCATCTGGCAACGCCTACGGTCCAATGCGTGCACCCGCACACGCACACACGTACGGCCATGCACCATTAACACATAAACATTCCACAGATTATCCATCCAACTTTCTTACACACATAATCGCAGCTATTCAGCACTTAGTAACCCACCCAAAGCACACAGAGTGAGCAATTTAGCACTCGCACACACACCCACACACAGCCCATACCACAGTGTGGAGACTGGTGAACTCAACGCTCACTGAAGCAGAACAGTGGGAGTTGTAGATCACAGAGGAAAATGCATCAAATAAAACCTGCCTGAACGACCTTGTTTAATCAGACAGATAGTCTGACAGCGTGATTCAAACATCTTAAATCCTCACCATATTCAACTGTCAGACAACTCGACAAGTCCTGCATACTGGATCTAACAGCACCTGGGTCTAAACCCCCTGCTGATGGTGATTAATGTAGTTGACTGCGGTCTGAAAATCCGTCCACTTCACCCACTCACACATTCACTCTCTGCCGATTCACGTTAAAAGCACCTATAGTTCAGCTCCGACACCCACAGCTGTGCATAAGAATATGCAAGTGCCACTCAACCTGGACTCTGAGTGACTGAGCCCACACATTCCAATGCCGGCACTATTTCAGGCGTTTCATAAATAGGGGAAAAAACCTTTTAATGTTTGACGAAGAATAATGGAAGTCCCGCCATTACTGAGAGCACAAAATCAAAAACGGGAATATTTGCAGTTTCTGCTTCCCAGTTTAGATTTTTCTAACATCTTTTGGCAGTAAATGTGATCTGTAGTGTCAGTTAAATGAATCATTTCTCAGCTAATGTGAAAAGAAGAATTTACAAAAAGGAGAAAGTGAAGTGGTCCTTCAGCAGCTCCAGGTTCTGCTCTTGGATGAGATGAAGTCACAGAATGCACAGCTGCTCAACGCCTGCACAGTGTGTGTAAGTGTGTAAGTAAGTAAATGACTGAAGTATCATCTCAAACAACAATAATTAGAGAGTAAATATGCAATATACACAATTATATACCCTATATGTAATGCTTCATTTCAACCCTTCCCTATTTAGCATTTATATGCAGTATATAAAGACTTCATAAATGGTGTATAATGCACTACACTGTAGTTTAAAGCTGATTTAAGGACATTTTCAAGTGTTCATTAATGTATTTGTCAACAACTATAACTCCTCCTGTGAAGCATCTGCATGTGATGCATAAAAGTTCAATGAATGATTGACAATATGACATAACAGTTCTAATCATGTCTTTATATTTAAAATGAATATGAATTATGGCATTATTAAGTATTAATTTATTTATAAATAGTCCCTCATTCTCCATTGTTCAAAACTTTGAAATTATCGATTATAATGAACTACATTATAGTGTCACCAACTATTTATATATTGCTCTTAAATTCAAGTAAGGTGGTAAGTAAAGGGTTACCCTATATATAGGGTAACCCATTACTTACACACACACACACACACATATATACACACACACACACACACACACATATATATAAGACTATGTTACAAGTAAAGGTCCTGCATTCAAAATGACAAAATGAAGTACCAAAATGTAAAAATACTGATTATGCAGAATCCCCCATTTCAGAATATGATACATTATATAATTGGATCATCACTTTAATGTTGCAGCTGGTAAAGATGGCGATAATTTTAACTATTTTATTAACTTCTGGGTAGTTTAATCTCATACATCAGAATTTATGTGTTGATTATATCGTATAATAATAATCAATATAATAATTGTCAGGGGTGGACTGCCACTTCAACATAATTTGTCTGGTGTTGCCTTTGTCTTAGTTGTAAGTAATTAAAAAAAATAATAAAAAAAATTTAAAAAAAGAGCTGCCATTTGCATGTGTGCGAGCAGTCTAGAAAGTAATTGTGACAATAATCCAGGCTGGGAATCTAACATCAGTCCAGGACAAGCTCCACAATTCACCACTTTCACAACAGACCACTTCAACTGTAAGAGTTTTGTTGAAATATTGTTTTCGTTTACTGTTCATGCCAGTAACCTATCTTTTATTTTTAGTTTAAAAAAAAACACCATCCAAAATAGTTAAAAACAGCCAAGTGTCTTCAGCTTCAAGAGTTACTCAATGGCACTTCCATAATTCTGGCAACATGAATTAATGATCATTATATGTATAATTTTCATTTCATCAGAGCTCTGACTGGACTTGTTGATGTTGCTCATCATGAAGCTCTGGTTGCTCTGAGTAACTAACTGATCACTTCCACATGACACTAAAGAGTATACACGTCTTTATTTTCCACATTATTTACATGCATCTCCTGCTTTCCTACATAACATGATTTAAGTTTTTTAAAACATAGAATCAACTCAGGAAGGGTAGCTGTGATATGACGTGCTGAGCATGTGCATTTAGCAGCACTTTCCTTCTGGGCTTTTCTCCATTAATGCGCTCCCTCTCAGCTCCACCTTTTCTCTCTCTCTTGTTCTCTCTTTCATCTGTGCTGTCCATTTTTTCTCCAGGCTGCCAATCAGCTTGCCAACGCCACCAGTTCTCCCAATGGCCAGTCCGGGCTGATAATTGTATTAATAATGAATTATCTGAATTATCTGAAGTATTTCAAATAAATGCAGTTGAGCAAAAAGAACAATATTTCCAAGAAGTATAAAGCAGCGTACAATTGAAGTACAAGTACTTAAAATTGTAGTACAATACTTGAGTAAATGTGCTTAGTTACTTTACACCCCTGCTATAATAAACCAACTAGCATGGTGCGTCAAAGACAAGATGAAACTCTATATCACATTAAAAACTCAGGTTTTGACCCACTTAACCTCCCAACAAAAAGACGGGGCAACTACCCTAATATTCATACGGCATAAATTAGCATATTTAATTCACTTCCTCTTTAAACTCTTTTTCAACTTCTCCCTTTTTCCCTTAACTGTAAAACGAGTGAGCAGACAGTCTTTAACCCTTTGAGGATGTGAATAATTTTTGGAGCAGAGACTGAATAACAATTCCTGCCACTGGTTGGCAATTCTGCTGCCAACAGTAATAAATTAGTTATTCATTATCGCTGAAAATGGAAGCTTCTGTCCTCTCCGTCTTGTCATACTGTGTGCTTTGTGACATATATTTTTTTATCTTAGGTATTTTTACCACGGGGCATTTCACAGCCAGGGAACACTCGCCATCTGTAGCCATCTATAATTAATCACTTTCTTCCTTTATTTCACTCAGCAATACTACTCCGGACAAAGAAACTGCTGTTGTTTTCTTAACTGCATAAAATTCGACACAAAGTAAAGATTTTTCTGCAAATCCCCAGCCTTTAAATAGACATGAGCAAGGAAACAGAGGTTCGTTATATCATCGTTCTTTCTTCTCTTTGGATGTTAGCTTTGAAACACTCCTACAGCTCAGGATGAAGTTTTGAGTGTAGGTGTGAATACCTATGTGGGTACACAAGTTACTCAATAGCAGCAGGATACACAATGGAAATGGATTTTGATCAAAAATTCAGCAAAATGAAGTGTAAACACACCTTTTCATGATTGAGAATACATTTAAGAATGATTTTTTTTTAGCAGAGCACTGTGATTAATGGCAGACAAAAGCCACAAGCCATTTTCAAATTGATCCGGTCAAACAAATATACAGATAAAGAACGAACAAACACAGTAAACTTAGTCAGCTCCAATTAAGGCAATCTACTTCTAAAATGTTATTTTTTATAGGCTCATGTTTGTACGTTTACTTCAACCGTGGCTGATTGCAAAGGGAATAACCAAATCAATAACTCACTCACTCAGCCTTTTTCTGCAGAGCTACGGTCATCATTGTACAGGACAGTTCAATAAAGAGCTGAAGAGGGGAGTCAACGGGACAGATGTGGACATTAAAGCCCCCATGGGATCTTTGTGAAGGAGAAGAAATTAACATTTTGAAGGATACAGGTGGACAGCTTGGCAGAAATTGTGCCCTTTTACCTTCTAGTGGCACGACATTTGAAGAAAGAAAAATTATTCAGTGGGAACTCGCGTGGGACAGACTGTTAAACCCCGTGCCCCAAACAGTGATTGTTCAATCATAGCTTTGCAACCATAGGTTAACCAGGCTCCACATGCTGAAGCTGTGTGCATGGGGATGTAGTAAGGGCGATACTTGTATTTACTTGCATCCAAACAAGGTTATAACAGTCTGATTTTCCATTTAATTTAAAATGTTCCCGATAGAAATGAGAAGCCTCTTTTGTCTGCCTCTGTGTAAAACCTATTTTCTTTTCAATTATGATGAATTTTGAGTGGTAAATTATCACCGTTATTATGGTAAAATGTATTATGTACCATGCGAGAATGATAAGCTTGACAGGCGTAGCAGCAGTAACTAAGGGAGGTCAATTGGTTAATGAAGCCAAGAGATGAGACTGCCTTTAAAAAAAAAAAAAAAAAACACATCTTTTTTTAACTTAACAATTAAGTTAATGTGAAATGAGGGCTCTCACCTGTGTAGTCCTCAAAGCACTCGCAGGTGTAGCCTCCCTCTCTGCTGCGACACACACCGTGGGCTCCGCAGGGTTTTGAGTAGCAGAGATCAATCTCCGTCTCGCAGTAGTCTCCTGTGAAGCCGGTGGGACAGCGGCAGCGCAGCCCGGCGATGGGGTGGATGGGTCTGAACAGGATGGTATCTGATGCAACAAATGGCGCCAGGCTGTCGAACTTCAGCACGGACACACACTTCATGTAGTTCTCACACGGCTCACGAAGGCAGATGTTGTCGTCAAAGGGAAGAACTTCCTGGGAGGATATCTTTGCGAGAAGGCTGCGGTTCAAGTACAGCCTCTCCTGGAGTTCCTCCGAGCCGAAAAACTCTCCGCCTCCACTTTCAACCCCTTTCCCAGGCCTGTCCTCTCCTTGGCCGAGCCCTCCAGGCCGCTGGTGCCCCTCCCCCAACACAGGCACGGCCACAGAAAGGCTGACGTTGAGGATGCGAGCGCTGACGTCCGTGTCGTCTTGGACGTTGAAGATGACGACATCTTCGGGGGCGGCGGACAGGACGCGGGCCACACCGTCCAGGAACTGGGCGAGCAGCAGGGAGAGGAAGTGCTCCTGGGAAGTGTTGGCCAGCCGCAACGTGATACTGTTCGACAGCATTTCATCGGTGATGATGGTGACTTGGAGAAGACACTGGGCTGACACTGAGTGGACGCCATCTGAAAAAGATTGGAGGAAAAGGAAATGAGTGATTAAAGTCAGACTAATGGAAATTTTCATACATTTTTTGCAGCTAGTGGCTTATGACTCAAAATAAATCTTTAATACAAAATGAGTGGACGATGGCAAAGCATTGACGATTGGGTTGGATGAAGATCAAGGATGTACTCCAGGTTTTATGCTATTTTGACACTTGATGTACATTGTTTCATGTGAGCTTGCATGGTGGGCATTTGTTTTTACATATTTTAACCACCTGTTTTATGTATCATTTCTCAAGTCTGTGTTTGTTCCAAACTATTCTTAAATCCATTCTGACCAGGATGGAAACAACTGACTAAACTGACTTTACAAACATATGACAGGAAGACCTTCAACTGAATCACATTGTCTTCATCAGCTGTCACCGAGACAGATCTGCTGATGTTACTATCTTAGTAGCAGTCATGATTTCATCCACAGCACCTTTAGGTTGCTTGAAAAAAAAAAATCAAACTTAATCTGCTGTGTGATGTGGTTGAAAGCTGCTGAAATAGCCGGTAAGGGAAGGTAAAATGTATTTATAGAGCACTTTAAAAAGAAACCAGGTTTGAGCCAAAGTGCTTTACAGCAATGCAAGTGAGCAATAAAAGATTATCACAAAACATCAAATACATACATAGACACATAGTCCACACGTAGAGACACTCATATCAGTGTAGAATGCAAGAATTATTGCAGAGGTAGGCAAGAGAGTAAAAGTGGATCTTGAGACACCTTTTATGAGAGATTTTTGGGTTATGGCAGCTATTCTCAATAATCCTGGAAATATATTTTGCTCTTGAAAGTGATCTGTGGATTGGGATTGTTAAGGTTAAAGGATAAGGCTGGCGATATTTTCTATTTTTTTTTAATCAAATTACAAGATTAAAACCAACAATGCATTAGTCAGTCTCTCTGTACTTTCTGTTGTAAATCTTTAAAAAACACAGTCATTAATATACAAACAGCTGGGCACTGTAACTTTTAGCAAATGTTACTCAGACGGTAGTAAATACCGTATTTGTTGGGAACTATTTTCAGATGTGGATTAATACACATTTGGTGCTCTAATGAGTATTTGGGATCAACTCAAAATAAACTACAGTGCCCATGTTCATGTTAATGCAGGAACATGGTCATGGTAATGGTGTGGCTTAGTACTGTGTTTTCAATAGTTTTTGGACAGCAGTGGAGCTCTATGGCACAGAGAAGTAAGATATACCAGGCTTTTGACAGGCAAAATTTGTTAGTCGATTAAATACATTCTTGGTTTAAGTCTTTAATGGAATTTGTTGACAATAACAAAAACATACAGGATATCACCAGACGTATCCTTAAAATGACAGGATGTTTTCATCCTTCATTTTCATTTGATTTTGTATTAAAAGATGAGATGATAAACTTGAATCCCACGAAAACCAAAGTCACCACAACTGCAGCATCAACACATGGAGCAGCTGCTACAACGGTAAATGCAGGACAGATGCGGGCACCTGCACGGGGGAGGATTTATATATAACTGGGATCAGGTATTGGCAGTAGAAACACATTTAGACAACGTGGTTGTTGATGGAAATGCAAAACCAGGTGATAATGAAGGACTTAAAAAAAAAGGGAAAAAAAGCCAGAAATTGTATATAGAAATTGCCACTTTGATGAATATTAACACTTTTTTACTCATATTCTTGGCTCAGACGAGTGGTTTTTGTTTGTTTTTTTTTCCTCATGTGCCAGAACAGATAATAGATGTGCGCTAAGACTACAACAGTGTCAAACAGAGAGAGAGTGTATGTTCTCTTTCAATACATTCCAAGTTTATAATCAGCAATTTCACGCCTGTATTCACAAGTCTCTCTTTGTTTTCTTTGTCCGGAAGCAGAGATGCTACTTAATTATACATGCCATACAGAAAGGCTTAAGTCTCAAATTCAACAGTTACAGCATTTCTCAGCTCAGCAAATCTCTTGTCTTTTATCTTGCTGTTTTTATAGCAGATCCTGTTAATGTTTTATCTCCTATACATTCAATTATTTGGCTTTGACTGTAGACATGTAGTGTTTTGTCTGCTATTATACAGTAGGTCTTGACTGTACAATACATTAATTCCACTGTCAGGCCTTTATTTATATGGAGATGTTTGTTGTTGGTGAATTGTTCTGTTTCATTATGTTGCCTTGCATGACAAACATACTTTAGCCTATGTACCCCACTGACATTGACTTATGACTTTGTTAAGCTTATTTTTCTACAATAACCACATTTGCAATAGAAGGAAAACTGCTTATCAGCTGAAAGTCACTAGGAAGAGCAGTCAGAGCCCTGCTCACTGAGGAGTAAAATTATAATGAAAACAGACTCGATCCCAAAACTTCCCATCACAAAGGGAAATTCTGCATGCTGCTAACAAGCACAAACCTATGGATCTGAGTCAGTCACAGCTTCAAGGTTGCTCTAAATCCAGCAGATAGAGACAGTCAGCAACAAATGTACAACTTAACTTTGATTATTCAGCTCTCTGCCCGGTGATAAGGAGTCAAAGTCGTCCCAGTGCAACAACAGACAGTTTACATTGCGCCTGTCTAAAATTGTGCTTTCCGTTACCTGAAATCTTATCCCAATTTATTTCAAACCCAGTTGTTTAGATGTCATTTTTCACTGACTGATGTCTCACTTCATCAGTAATAATCATGCTTACTTATAACGTAAGGTGATACATACATATATAATCACCTTAAGGTTTTTCTTTATAGACAAATGTACTAATTTGAACAGACTTTTACTACTTTACTGACGAGATATAAATCCTCTGACATTTGCTAATCCTAAAATAGCCTAACATACGACATTTTAAAATGTCCAAGTACATTAAGTTTCATGTACAATAGACTAAACATCTTTCTTTGGCTTATCATACCTGCAGACAAATAAAAATAACTAAAGTTGTGCTTCTTGGCCCTTTTTGTGCCACTGTTAGCATTACAAAAAAGTTCAATGGCAGTTGGGGGGGGTATCCATTTACATTTGGCAACAAGTGGTAAAGCCAGGATAAATAAATACAGGCAAAATCTGAATTTGCTTTAATATCCCATAGAAGAGTCATAAAGTCAATGTACTGACTCAGTAATGTCAGTTACTATACACATAAATATCTAGCTTAAGTTTCTCCATAAGCTACTGGTCACACCAGACCAAGTAAGGCTGTAACACTAAAACCCCTGAGTGTACTGAACTGAGAAATGGTGCTTTATTTGCTTATGAATTCAACTTTTCATATGTAAGAGGAAGATTACGTCATTCTGTTTCTCAAAAGTTACATAGTCTCACTTTGAGGTCACGGAGGGAAACCACTATCATTTTGTCGCTCTCACCGCCAGTCTGCAGGGGTCTGTAGCCTCAAGAGTAAACACAAAACAGGCTTAATCAAATCAAAGTGTCATGAAAGCCAGCCTCGTCCTCTCCCTCCAAAATAATCAATGGGACACTTTGTTTTTGGGGCGTCTGGACGCCGGCCACAGAGCAGAACCTGCGAGCTGAACTCACACAAACAAACAGCACTGCCCAAAGTTACCAGATCCCTGTTTTGGCACTGGGCAAATTTAAACACAGAGTGCCAAGGGTGGGAGAAGGAAAAAAAGGAGGGGGAGGGAGATGGGAGATAATAGAGGAAGTGAGACAGAGAAGCATGTTTGACACGGCTTTAATCCTTCTGCTTTCAGTCAAGCGCTTCCAGCACTGTAATAATACGGGGCCTTAGCAGAGGAAGTAGGGAAAAATCAGAAGGACAGAGACAAGCAGGGTTGCTCCTCTACTTCACACTTTACTGTAAACACACACCTGTGTACACAAGAAAACACACTCATAAGAGGGGAGAACATAACAGGGAGCCACGACAAAGGCAGAACAGTTCATAGTTCGGGCTCTACACTTTCCAAGAGAGGACATCATTTACAATTAGAGATGCAATTGATGATTGTTTTCGTCATCCATTAATCTGCTGATTGCTATTCTTATGATTCATTAATTAATCGGCAGTAGCTCCCAACCTGGGAGTCAAAACCTTCCAAGGGGTCATGAGACGATGAAAAGGATAAGAAAGAAATCGTTCTACTTCACAAAAATAAAAGTTTTGCTGACTTTTTTCTAATCTTTTTATTTTTTTATGAGATGCTGGATAGTAAACTCTTCGCGCCTCTAAAAAATATCCCATGAAAACAGTCAGAGAGGTGATGGCTTTAAAAAGCTTGTTCTGTCAGTGCAACAGTCTAAGATATTTAATTAACAGATATTTCAAAAATGACAAGTGTAGGCTGGAACCAGCAAATGTTTGTTAAAATGACTGTCTATCCATTAACTGATTCCTTGAGTAAGTGTCTATACCCTGTTTACAACTCTACATGTGTTTGAAGAGCACTAAATTCAAAATATTTAAATTAATTGTATTTGGGGCAGCAACCAACGATTAATCTGCTTAATATTTTCTTGATTAGTCAAATCTTTTGGTTTAGAAAAATAGTGAAAACTTCCCATCACAATTTCCTAATAAAAAATAATCGCAGCAGAGTCTTCATCAGTCACAGTAAGAAAAACATTGCTGCTAGAAACACACATGCACACACACACACACACACACACACACACACATACAAAAGGCACATTAAAATCAAGGTAAATCTACAGTCTTTAATCTATCAGGGATTTTTGACAGTTTTATTTATTATGATTCCAGGTTTAAGACAGGAGTATTTCAACTGCCAAGCGTAATTGGAAATAAACACAATAATAATAATAATAATAATAATAAGTGCTGTACAGTAAAGCAGTGGTGTTATTACACTTCTACAGTGTTGTGAGAGTAATATTTCACTTACTGTAGACACTGAAATCCTTTCTAACCTGATAGAAACTACTGAACAACAATCTACTTTCTACCTCAGCCAAACACAGAAAGACAGTTTTCTCTTCATCCTTTCAAGTCATATTATAACTGATACTCTGCAGAAACAGTAGCCAGAAAGAACACAGCTCTCAGTGAACAGAGGCTCTTAAAGGTTAGGCCACATATAAGGACAGGCATCGCCTTAATTATGTCCTCTGCCAATTCACATTCTTGGATGGGAGCTCGGGCAGAGCTCCAGACGTAGACGCAGCGCTGGGAAACTGAGCGCGAGGAGAATCTTCTCTGAAAGGAACCAGACCATCCTTCAAAGAGGTCATTCTCCATGGAAGGATCCTCCGCTCAGGAACGGAGGGTAAGCAGGGCGTTTTGGGCCAGAAAGGAGGAAATGAGGGATGCTTAGTTGGTAACGAGACAAGGTGCCAGGTCTGAAGTGTGACACTGCTCTCAGCCCAGAGCTCGACCCCCTCTGGTCCTCTGGGTGCCAGGAATGCTCTCAGCTAGGAAGTGGCGCCAGGGAAAAGATTAAACACACACTGTGGCTGCAGGACTGCCAAGGTTGTGTACAGCATTGTGTGTGTTTGTGTGCGTAGGTGGATGGTGATGCATACGTCAATACAAGCAGGGCAGAGAGTATACATCGAAGCAGTGGAGGTTTAGTCATCACAGAATCACTGAAGATCAGGAAAACAGCGAGGCTTCATGACATTAAAAATAAAATAGAGTCTGCATTAAACATGGGATCAATGTTGTCATTTAAAACCCTCATAACTCACTGATTTTTGTGAGTTTAATGCATTTAATGCAATGAAACTTGATAAAAACGGCATCACCAGATACACAAAAAGGCAGTGGGTTGACCGTTTTCACCTGCAAGTGAAAATGCTCTTTGCTAAACTGAATCTGGAATGTAAAACTACATATTCTGAAGGTTATTGCTCATTTTCTTAATATAAAATCAGGCAGATCAACAGAACCAAGAAATCCTACAAGACATATCCGATAATATACTGAGGCATTTAAACAAGCCGACTCATTATGATTTACAGAGAAGAATCTCTCAGAGACACACAAAGGCCATGTTTGACTGCAGGTTGAGGCCTCCACACAGAGATCATAAATTGTCAGCCAGGAGGTTGGGGAGGGGAGGTGTACAGCTTTTTATCTCTGAAATATTAATGAAGCCCAGTTTCAAATGTCAAGAGAATTATGAATGACAAATACTCCACTGACACAATGTTATATGAGCCTTTAGGATAGAGTGCTTGCTTTAAAGAAACATGTAATCAAACCAAGATATATGGATTCCTGTTTTAAGCCTACTAGGGATCTCCTAGCTCCTGGGAAAATAAACCGCTGAGAGAGAGACAGAGACAGAAAGAACAAATCGGTGAGACTGGCCTAATTAGACCACAAAGTTGTCATCAATTCTCCCAGTTGAATCCCAGAAAATGTCAACAAAGTCATGGTGGATAAAGATCAGAAGGGCTGTGTGACCAAACAGAGACATCACCCACAACAGCCCGACAGCAACCCAGACTCTCTCCCTCAGAGCTGCGCCTGTGCTGGTGAAATGACAGTTTATTAGTTATTTATGCTCTTCTCTCTTGGTTTAAAGATTATACTGCGATTTCTTAGCTTTTTGTCTGTGTATATTAAAGATAGAAAAAGAAAAGAAGACAGGACATAGAGACAGACAACAAGCTACAGATGTTGTAAGTCTGATGTGAAAACCATGACTGCATGGACACATTAGCTACCAAAGGACATATAGCGTATGAAGGCGTCACCTTCAGAGGACTGAGGTTTAGAGGGCTGAACCTGCACCTCCTCTAAAGATAAGAACTGAATACAGCATCAGTGCAGGTTTCTGCTGCCGGCCTCACAGAGAGCAAAGCTGATGGAGCATTAAAGTGGTCCTTATCGACTAATACCAGAAAGCTGCTTTCAAATGACTGAGAAAGTTCCATGACACCCAATTTACGAGTCGTGACATAAACAAGCAATGTACCAGGCTACTGATTAATATACAGTATTTATATAACTTACAATTCTCCATCATAGTGTGCGTAAAGGACTGTCACAGCCTATGTAGTGATGAATTAAATCTCAAGACAAGAAGAACAAATGGCAGCGTTTAAGCTTGGCTTTTATTATTTACACCTTGCAAGTGCCTGTTTCATGCTGCTTAGCAAATGTTATCATGCTAACATGATAAACTATGATGGTCAACATTGTACCTGCTAAACATAATAATGTTAGCATTGACATTGTGAGCATGTTAGCATGCTGACCGCTGTGCCCAAGTACAGCTTCACAGGGCATGGCTCCAGACTTGTTGTAGAACATTACTCAACTTGAAGAAACCCGCAGAAAAATGTCAAGTGTAACATCTAATATTTCAATTAAAATCACTTTGACGTCTGTGAATACAACGTGAGATATTGGCTCTATTCACACTTGTAAAAAAATACAATCGGTTTATAAATGGTCAACTTAAAAAGGAAAGCTGTTATAACTGCAGGCTCCAAACTTTTAAGAGCTTTACCCTGGAGGTCTGTAGACCAGTCAGAGCCATTCTTTAGGTGGTGAACAAATGGCTAATTTAGTGTGAAGCAAAACTGCAGAATGACTTCTTCAAAATCCTCTTCTCCAGGGGGTTGTAAAGACAGACAACATATTTACATTATATCAACATTGTAGCTGTTATTGACTCAGTGTCTTACTCAGAGGTACCTCAGCAGGGCTGCTGGAACCTGGCTGCTCCGCCTCCTAATATGCAGGTTAAACACTGAGGCAATGAAAACACCTTCCAGTTATTGTGAGGAGGGGAAGCACATTAGAGACACTATACAAATACCGTTTATCATCATGACAGCAGAGAGCTGATAAATAAATCACTCTCAAGAAGCTCTCTCAAGCAGCCGTTCATCACATGTCTAATGGTACCACGTTAAGAACGCCACGATCAAACAAAAGCACGCTAATTCTCTGACCCGGAGCGGCCGATACTGCCTCAGAGGGAGCTGTGCGTTTCTCTGCAGAAGTGTGTCATGTTGAAGGGAACCTCCGGGTAAGAAGGTAATGAGGTTGAGCAGAGCCTGTCTTAGTTGTTCAGCATCAGTACACTACAGTATGTGCAGCACGCACCGAGTACTCACTACATCAAAGAGCGCAAAGCTGAGGTCCCATTTCCAAGATCAATAGGGAGATCATAAATTAAAAATCTCTTTGGAGGAATAAGGCCTGTGGATGTCTTGGCAGTTCACAGCCTTTACAGCTCCAACCAGCGAGCTGGTCTGCAAACTTACAAGCTTTTAATGAGTTTAGATTTGGAAATGAGCACGCAGAGCGTTGCTTTCTGTGTGCTTGTTTGTTTCAGGATGGAACAGTGAGATCTGGGCTCGTATTTATCAAACTTCTATAAATTACACTTAGAAATGCTCTAACGATGGTGGCGGGGGGACACCGCAGTGTCAGACTTCTCTGGTCTAATATATTTATGACATAAATACAAAATGAAAACTGAATTGGAGCAGGGAGGAAATTATGCTGCTGGTAGACAGGGTACATCAGAAAAAAATATAATAGCTTAATCTTTGTTGTTTGCACATCGGGGAACGCAAAAATAAAAAGTGGTCTGACATCCTATCAAATGTTGAAATCATATGCAAAAAATAGACTAAAACTACCTTATTCTGAAATACAGTGTACATATTGCTTCGGTAAATGTTTTATTCATTATGACTTCACTCACTCATTCACTTGTCACTCAAGAACATGTCTCAGAAGGTGTCCAACTCTGTCGATGTACTGCAGTCATCTAGTATCCTCTCTTACCCAATGTAAGAAACTTCCTGAACGCTCTTAAATTTAAGAGCATTTTGAAGACATACGGCATTTTATAAATCTTCTTGAGTTTGTGAGTGGGAGTAAAAGTTGAACTATTTTTTACTTTTATCTTTCACTTCAATCCAAAATTTATAGTAGTTTGACAAATGTGGCTTTGAAACTAGGAGAACAGCTGTCTCTGCCAGGTCTCTGCAGTAGGTATTAACAGTAGAAACCACTGTTAACAAGCTAATACAGTGGGAAACTACTGTTGTCTGTTCGTCTGTTGACAAACACCACCGAGACCACACAAGGTCACAGAGAGACAACACTTCCACGCCACACACACCAACCAAACAAACCACAGAGCCATGACCTGAGAGTACAGTCCCCCTGGGGCCAACAACAGGACACAGTTTAATTCAATTAGATTTAAATACTCTGCCCTTGGAACAGCCTTGAATCACATACATTAATTACTGCAGCGCTGCTGTATGTGTGTGTGTGTGTGTGACCCTGACTAATTTATTACGTTTCACTTGTTCCTTCTAAAGCTTTTTGCCCTCCACAGTCAGATCGGCAGCTCAGTTCTCATCAACTTGACATGTTTATGGCCAGTTTGTGACTAAACCTTACATGTGCTTGGACCCGTCAACATGGGGCCCACTGAAAAATCTGGTCAAGAGTGCAATCAGACGAGGACGGCTAAAGCCAACCCAAGTCTTTTTTTAAAATCAAGTGTTTCTTTACACATTAGGCTCTGTTGGGCTGGGATCCTAGTGATTTCATGGGAATGGACCTCAGGTGGACATACAGGAACAGAAAGCACCCAGCAGGACAACAGGCTTAATCCCCATCTTCATTCCAGTCAGTCAGCAACCTGAGGTTCAATTAACACTCCAGTAAAGAAGAAAGAAAAATAATCAGTCCTGGACAGACACTAATGAGGGCTGATGCGGGTTAAAGAGCGAGGGAGCAGAAGTTTATCATGATGTTGAAGTTCTTTGGCTCAGTGCTCTGGCAGTGTTTAAAGTAGTCTCATATCCGTTAGATCAAGCTTATCAGATGTCTCCTTCATTAAAACTAAAGTGCACTCTGTTTGGTGTCGATTTAATTTAAAAGCTGGAATCTCAAGACCTAGTGATCAAAAGGGACACAGTAAAATGTGGCTCTGGAGCGGCCTGCTTGAATTAACCAGGGCTGAAAGGTGAAACACACTGCACCGGTTGCCTGAATGGAGCCTGACGACTGGTTGGGAAGGCGGGGGGGGGGGGCTATGCATTGCAAAGGGAGGACAGACTTTTCATCTCATTACCCTTATACCCCCCCTCCCCACATCCTGACCCCCCACTAGACAAGCAAAGGCCAAAGCTGACACCCCACCACCACTACCATGCTTTGCATAAAATGCTCTTAAACGACTCTTGCCAGGCCTCCATCCACCTACAGAGGCTCACTTCCCCATCGAGCCATCAGAAATCAAGAAAATCTCCTCAACAATGGCCGAGGCTCAACGTCACACTATGCTTGCCCAGGGACACAGCCAGGATTTTAGCTGAGGAGTCCAAATTCCTCCCAGCAGACTCCCAGGAGAATACTAAATCCCACAAAAATGTATTACTTGCTTTGGTATTTTGGTGCAAAACAATAAAACATAGTAGAAATATAAAGAAAGATAAAGCAAGTACTGCAGCTCAAAAATCATAAATATAAAACTGACAATGGGATATTAAGAATATAAAGCTAAGCTATAGATGGACATCAAAGTAGTATCAATCTTCTTATTTAACGCTCTGCCAGAAAGCAAGAAAGCGGATTCCCTAAAATGTCAAACTATTCCTTTAACAAAGTTTTTGCCAGTAGAATTTCAAACACATACCTTCTACTGATATTATTGCTCTAGCTGCAATGAACCACAAGCTAACGGTCAAGTGTGGTATTGTATGATGAGCAGCTTTAGCTAGTCACCCTAATCACATTTGAGTCGATACCTTTATTTACACGCACCCAAGTTCAAGAGGAGTCATCAAAATCATTTTAATGTTTTACAGGAAGAGAAAAGAGACAGATGTGTATAAAAACACTTAATTAACAGGGACATTGGATTTAAACTTGAAAAATCTATTGTTTATTTCACTGTCTTTAAAATACACAAAAGATATACTTTATCTACTATTACCCAGTCTAATTTAAACACCAATATGATTGGGGAGTATTAAATTTCCTAGCATTAGACGCCAAGGTAGGTGAGAAATTAGTAGCCTGGAGGGAAAAACATACCACGAGGGCGGGGAAAACGTTAAAGCTTCTCGAACCAAAAACATTCTTGAACAACCACAACTTGGGGAATTTTCAGCACACAATGACAGCAGACCGAGGCAGATTTATGGTTGATTTGGGATTAAAGCTCCTCACCTCCACCAGGTTGAAAACGGTTTTGTACAGACAACAGACAAGCTACTTGCAAATCTCACTCTCAAAGGAGGGAACGGACTGCATGCTCAAACTCCTACGCAGCAGATTTGCTGTTATCTGTATCTGAGCAATGTTAAGGCAACACAAATAACACTGAGCATCATAATGTGCAATTATCAATTCCACTGTGTGCAAGTATGTGTACGTATGTTTGTGGGTGTTCATTTGTTTCAGAACAGAAAAACATGCAAGTTAAATAAATATTCATGAGTCTCTAACCTTGTTTTTGAGGCAGTACTGTAACTGGCTGTTTTATCTTCTGTAGGGCAATTAAGCTTAAGTAGTTAAAAAAAAAAAAAAAGCACAAAGATCCTCTGTAATGATACACACAACACCTAATTCCTACAGTGCCTGTGACGTCAATAATGAAAACTGCTTGTGCAGCTCAACGTCAGCCTAAGGATTTCAATCCAGAGGAGTCAGAGCAAAACCCACAATCCCTCTCCTGATTTCTCCATTCAGGAGGAAAGCTGACTATGTTGGAGAGAGGCCATTCGTACTCATTTGCAGACTCTGCCACAGCATCCCCTGATGACACTTTTATGCTGTATCTGAAAACCACAAGAAGAGGACATTCCACAGATTCCTCCTCTATAGAGAAGCAGAAACAGAAAAGGATCTGAACTCTTCCAATCAGAACATTTGCATATCAAAGGAAAACTGCTGTCAGCGCAGTAGTAAAGACATTAGCATGCAGAGACGTAACCAAGCATGAGGCTGTTATTCAGACGTAGCAATAGCCATTTGATAGATATTGGATTCTGAGCATCTAGCAGCACAATTACAACTTTGTCATTTATTAAGAAGCTTTAAAACGGAGCAGGCAGCAACTCAAAGCAAGCTGGTTTGATACCAGTGCTAAAAAACATAAGGGCTATTATATTAATTTATCCTGACAGTTTAATGTCTGAACGCTGTCACAGGTAAATTATTTTTGGAAAGACAAACCTGGAAAAAACAGTGCTGAGATCTACAAATGTGAAAGAAAAACAACCCTGAGAATCCACCTGCATCTAAGTGCACAGTATAAGTAGTCACTCTCATCCATTCTTTGCCACCAAACTGTGAGAGCACAATCATACCACTGTAGTAGCTCATGAGGAAACCATCTGTTTTGTTACCCTGACGCCCTCCTGTAACTGTTAATATAAATTAGACCGTGATGAAACAGCTCAAACTCTTGCGCGCTACGGTTCACCACCTCTACCAGTCACACCTCCAACCCTCGTGTCTAACAGCCTAATGTTGACAGTTTGCCGAGTTGAAGCATATGAAACCAGGTCACTGTGAAATCTCTGGTCTGGTTAGCGTAGAGGTAACGGCCTGTTAAATAAACCTAATCGGTCACGTTCACAGTGGGAGAATCATGTACTTGTGGTGTTTTTGGGACTCCAGTGGAGGTCTGGAACTAGTTTTACTAAAAGAGACAAAAATACTTTGTCTACTGTACTAGGTCAGTGGTTCCCAACCTTTTCTGTCAGACACCACCCGTCAGAAGTACCCCTTCATCAACACCACCCGTCGTGTTCCAAATGAGTTCAACTGAACTGATTTTCAATGTTACTGAACACTGTTAATTATAGTGGATACTGTTAAAAATATTTTTTTCCATACAGTTGAACTGTCATTGTTGAGGTAGTTTTGTTCAAGTTTGCATTCGTCCTGCACTTTGAGTGGCCGATACTTAAACCATACGTTTAGCTGTCTATCCACTAATTTTCGTTATTTAAAGCATCTATCCAGTATTGTGTTTTACTTATTCACCATTTATACATCACTTAGCTATTTAAACCATTTCTCTACTACATGTAGCTGTTGCAACAGTTTAGTTTTCTCTTCTTGCTTTGGTAACTAGTTTTCATGTACTCAATCACAACGACTAGTGATTCAGCTGACTCAACGTGTGTATATATATTTTTTTGAAATCAAATCATAATTGGTTCTTTCAAATTAGTTAAGCTCACTCAACAATGTTTCCACGTACCCTGTGTGATACAAGTACCCCTGGTTGGGAATCACTGTATAGTAGCGCTTTACTAAATGTGCTAAGTCAGTGATTCATTGAAGGGAAGATTTTAAGAAGTGCCTGCATCAGACTGTACAGTAAATAGGATAATTCATGGATGAATAACAGGCCCGGTGACAATGTCATGAAGACAGCAGCACCGGGGAAAACAAGTGGACACAAAGACAGAGGGGGGGGGCAGCCCCAGACAGTGCAAACTCCCATTGTCTGCCTGGGATAGCGAGGACAATGCAAGACAACGCTGAGATATATGCAAGCACCACAAGGTCTCACCCCAGTGATGCACCAGCCCTAATCCCAAACACGATTTCCCCTCCTAACACATAGATGATGTCACCCCCCCCCCCCAGCTTCTCCGGACCTTCAATGCAACCAAGCGTAGAGGAGCAAGGCCCACAGGAGGGTGTTATGCTGCTGAGAAACAACCTGGCAGCAAGAAATGGGATACTCTGTGAGCGCATCTGTGTCGCAAATCACAGAGCTTAAAGACGACACTATCACATCACCGTGAGCTTTAAACTCTCGAGTGCCTCTGAAGTCTGTCACATGCAAGACTAGACTTTATCCGTCAAAGAAAACACAGCAGATTGAAAGTATATATCTGCAGTCAGGTGTCGACTGACTTCCTGCGTGTCCTGTAAAAACACTAACAGAGTGAAAGCAGCCGGCAGGACAGGTCAATGTGTCCCGGAGCATTACAGGTCCAAAGAAAGCCTTACATGCTTCACTGGAAAGAGAGAGAGGGGGACAGTTGCTCTTTAGAACTTTATGTGCCTCCCCTCCCCCCCATCTTCACTCCACAAAAGGGACCTTACCCCTCATCCCCACCCACAAGGAATTTCTCAGGCATTGCTGGGTTCACCATGACAACTGGGTGCTTAACAAAGCATTTCTCTTAGGCATTCTTCCTTTCACAGGGGGGGGGGGGTGGACAACAGTCAAAGGAGGGAGAGACAGAGAGAGGGGAGGAGGGGGGCTGTACGGGGGTAAAGAGGGAGGGTGGAGGAGCTTGAAATGATGGGAGGGAACGGTGGAGGTTGTAGGGGTGAGAGCTATAGACCCGGGTAGATAGGAGAAAAATGGGGAATGGTGACAGGCAAACAAAAAGAGGGAAAGAGAAACAGGATCAAGGTGATAGGTGATGTTAAAGGGAGAGAAAGAAGAGAAACAGTGCTACAAACATTCCTAGCAAGCCTGCAAGTGTGACTAACGCCGTCAAGGGAGGCACGAAGAATGAAAGGAGTGCATTACGGGTGACTCTAGTCGCACAAAACACGGGCGACCATTTGCAAGCTGTGACTTTGGGTCATACCATAAGGCAAACAGAAATTAATCAACCATAAAGAACACAGATATCCAAGGTATACTCCACTTGAGTGAAATAAATATATGACGGCGTGGAGAAAAGCAATCAGAGCAGTCCAGCTGTTGGAGCCCCCCCCCCCGCCAAACACACACACACAAATATGCCAGATTGGGCTAGTGTTACAGAAGACAACCCCCTGAGAAAGTCCCCACACAGACAGCTTAAAGGTTTAATAGATTATAATGAAATTTCGCTGGCTGTGAATGTCTTGGCTCTTACTTATACAGTATGTGATGGAGCAGAGAGGCTCCTCCATTAAAATTCCAGTCTTGTAGCATTATCTTATGCAAGGATGGCGAAGGGCAGCGGCAAAGGGGGGTCGAAGACAATATAAAAACATATTCAACAACATAGAATACTGACATCTATCCTGCATCTGACTGGAAAAAAACCTATTCCACGAGTACCTAAATATTTACAACAAGTTATCAAAAAGACCAAATAAGCTTTGAGAAACAAAAAACTTGATACACGAGTGAAATTTATTGTTTGCTCCTTTTAGTTGGGCTGAATGCCTCGAGTTCGACAGTGCTAGTAGGTAGTAGTTTAACCTTAGAGCATCCACAGCCACTTCAGTCTCACACTTTAAACTTAAAAAGGGTCCCCCCTCCCAACAGTGACCAGCGAGAGAAAATATCTGCTGTCCACCATGTAATTTGAGCATCTGTACAACCTGCAGTGTGATGTGAGCTGAATCAAACTGCCATCATTAGTTGTGGAGGCGTGTTTGCCTGTTAAATCACTGCATCGGCGTTTGCAAAGTGAGCATGGGGGTTGATATTTGCTTGGACTCAGAATTTGATTAAAACAAGGACAAAGTATGCTGGTGGTTGCTATAATGTATACATTGTACATTTGTCAAACAGTTGGTTAGAATGTAAGTGTGTCACTCCTACAGAGTCACTTTATAGAGCAAGAAATATACAGGAATCGACGCATCAACATAGTGACAAAACTACAAAAGACAACAAATTGGCCTCATATGTAAAATCCCAAACATAATAACGTGTTAAAAAAATGAGGGATAATGAAGAACTAGCTATACTTTCTATAGGGAAATTATCAGGACTTTAAGAATGAAGGAAAAGCAGGGGAAAAATGATTTGCCATCAAACACAAACACCTAGTTATGCAGGCTCACGCTTGCCTGGGAACAGTAGATCAGCCCCTGAGTATGTCAACACTGGTCTGACAGATCCCAGGATACAGATGCAGCAAATCTAATCCCACAGACGACAACCAGCCTCTCACTCTGCAGTGTGAGCACAATAATACAGAAGTGACACGTGGCGAATTATTATCATGTATCAGTTTTGTGCTGTGTGTACATGGCAGAAACGTGAGCTAGAATTCAACAGATCCCTAAAATCTGAAATCAGTTCCAGTACAACACCAACTGATTCATACGCCAACCTAATGTGACTTTATCATTCCCCTTCCTCCCATTTAGTACTGAGGCAGGATGAACGCCTGCATGCCACTGCTGTAAATCTGACTCCTTAACTGGCAAACATAATTAAATGGTTATAATCACTCATTTATGCCAGCGCACACAGCCAATACGAAACAAGGCAGCAGGATCCGCAGGTTATGTGTCAGATGTTTTTTTAAGTGCAATCTGAATAGCAATATTCTGTTTTAAGAAGGTCAGTCAAATTATTAACTAGTTTGGAGGAGAAAAAAAAAAAAGTATCTATTCTATTTAAATACCTTTTAATATAAAAGACTTTCATATTTATGAACACAATTTGTTGCACAGATCATTTCCCCGGGGTTCTTTGTGCGATCACTAAATCACCTGACCACTGTAAACGTAACGGTTATCCTTTATTCCCTCTGCAATCTGTCTTCTCAATTCTTCATAGATCATTTTTTAATGCTTTTGTGCGGCTTCTTTACTGTGAGTGTTTTTTTGAGGGGTGGTGAATGGGAAGGGGGGAATATTTAGGGTATTATATAAATATTTATGACCAATTCCACACATATGTTTTACGCATATTTGCTCTGATGGTTTCAGGCAGCATGATGGTTAGCTGTTATCTTTATGGAGTATTTGATGGAAGTGTGCGATTGATGAAATACACATTTTTTTACATACTGATACACATAGAAAAGCTTTCCAAAAAAATTTGAACGGAAAACACAACAATCTCAAATGATCTATATAACATATACATCATATTTCATACATCAGATAATATAGACACTCATATCAATAGCAGACTATCAATATTCTGATATACCTTCCATTAAAATGAGAAATAATTCAGCATTTAAAACACACATGTTGATAATTTGGATTTAAAATCTTATTACTTGTGTTTATTTTGCTCTTACACTCCCTTTAGATTACCCAGGCTATTAATATGTCAGTAGGCTGCTGCATTAACACTATCAGGCGCAAAATAGTTATATGTTGAAGATGTTGATAGGGTATTTCAATGAACATAGGGATTAACAGATTATATATTTTTTCATTGATGTAAAGTGATTACTAAATTAGTCATTTAAATACATTAAAATATAGTTACTTCACTTGTGTGATTATGGGATTATAACGCTAGTTGAACTGAAGTTAATCATTTTACTCCATATTTGAAACATTTTTAAGACAAAGTGAGGTCCAATTTTATCTAGTAATTACTGTACGTCAGGGAGTTGGGGCAATGCAATGGATTATATTCCTGAATTCAACTTTAAGAAGATCATCATAATCTGTGGATTATTTAAAGGTTACCTTCCCAAAGATACTGCATAGGAAACACTTTAAACTTGAAGCAGAGTGGAGCTATATTAGAACCGTTACATCCATTTCAGTGTAAAGCGTGGTGCTCAGAAAGGATGTTAATCACAGTCCAACAACATACAAAAGAGCCCATCAAAAATCGTCCATCATAAGGGGCCTCTTAAACGGCAGCATAAAGAGAAAGATAATGGGAAGACTTGGGAGGTCCCTGGAGGGAGAAGCCTTTGAAAATTGGGGTCAGCAGTATGTATTGGAGGAGCTCATCTTCCAACCCCATCTCCTCCTCCAACAGTCTGTCTAATGACTTTCCTGCTCTGTTACAATATGACTGTATTTTCCAACATGTTCCCAGTTTACACAACCGCAACTTAACCCTCCACCCCATCCCCACTCGGCTCTTCTGCCTCCCTCTGTCTCCTACAGGGGTGCTGACACATAAACCCCAGCAGGTGCGGGACGCGCTGGGGAGACACAGCCTCTAATTGGTCCATGGTGGAGTCACAGCTGTTGCCCACAACCACAGCCTGGGATAAGCTCTAGTGCCTGCCCCTGAATCGACTCACTATTGTTCTCCAGAGAGGCAGAGCTCAGATCCAATCCATTATAACTACTACCCACTCTAACCATACAGTATCTGCTATTCAGTGTCAACTCACCAACAAATTCAAAAGCACTTAATGCTGTCAGCGAATCAACACTTCCACCGTTTCATTCAGACAAATCAAAGACATCCCAAGGTTCCTCTCAACATTAATCCTCACTGTTCTCGTTAAGTATCTGATTTCATGTTTAGCCTTGATGTCCAATCTCTTAATAATGTTCCCTGGTTCTGTTTCGCACTCTTAGGTTGTGCCAAGGTCAAAGAGAAGGCAGATTTACAGCGGCTCACACTGTGTCAAATAAGCTCCAACAGAGGGTAACAACAACACACTCCCCCCACTCTCTGTGGGTGCAATTCAAGTTCAGTCACATTTTTGGAGCAAATAAAACTCTGTAATTTGTTCAGGCATGCAAAATTAAAAGGTGCCGGAAACACAGCCGGTTTAAGACATGCATGTTAGGAAAGACAAAACCAGCAGGGAGCATGACTAGCAAAGAAGTGCCATGCTTGCTTTGGATCTAGATCACTCTTCTTACCGCAAGTCCAAAACAGTGGACCAAACAGTGATTTACATGTCAACCAACTCTTGTTATCTGCTGTCTTTAAATACGGTACACCTTCAAACTTCAACTCTTAATTCTGACTGTAAACAAGCTTTAGTAATATACCATAATTGAATTAGGTCTTTCATTGTATCTGGTGGTGGGGGAGGGGGTATGATGGGCCATTGTTGAGCATGAGGCATGATCAGTCTGGATCCCACAGGATACAGATGTGCTCAGACAAACAGCTATTTAAAACTCAACAATAGATGGAGCTAAATCAGTAAGCTCCTTAATGAGGGGTCCAAAAAATTACAGAAGTTCCCTTACATTAACCAAATGGAACAATTTACCTCACAGAATGTAAATGCTTAAATACATCTTTTGTGACTTGGTAGTCAGTGTTTTTTTTTTGTTTTTTTTTAGGGGGGGGGGCTTACAAATATCCTGCAGTGAATATTAATCCTCCTTCATGAATATTTCTATTATAGGGAAATCACTCTGGAATACTGAAGCCAAGAAAGACATACTTAAGTCATCATCACTTCCATTATCCGGTGAAGTGAAGCGAAAATGTAAATGAAGAGACAGGACATGTTAATGGAAATAGAGTAGGAATACACCTCAGTGATGCTGTTCTCCTCTCTTCCACTCACTGGGTGGAGTATGCAATTACAGAGAGTTATCTAACAGTCTCACCTGACACTGAGATCCTCATGGAGGCCTCCAGGGGACGGTTGTTATCTAGGGCTTGGCTCAGCTGGATCTCTCCCGTGCTTTGGTTCAAGAGGACCAAGTTCAGCTCATTTCCCACATCGAAGCTGTAGTGGAGCTGATCCGAGACGTCTGGGTCGTGTGCGGGGATGCGTCCGATCACTCCAGTGGGGAAGCTGCTTGATTTGTCCGTCACGTAGTTGTTGAAGATGATCTGGAAGTTCTTGAGCACAGGCACATTGTCGTTCTTGTCGACAAGTTTGATGTGGACCGTGGCACGACTGACCAGAGGGGCGGAGGTGGCCTGGACCACAACAATATACTCAGACCTTGTCTCATAGTCCAGGTCTATTAATGCAGTCAGTTCTCCAGAAAAGATGTCCAGCTGGAACACCTCTGGGATGTTTCCCTCCACTATCTGGTACATAATCTGTGCATTACTCCCTTCATCTGGATCTGTGGCTGATATGTGCGCAACAACAAGGCCAATGGGGCTGTTTTCCTCCACCATAATGTCAAACTCATCTTTCTCAAACACAGGGGGGTTGTCATTCACATCTAGGATTGTTACATGGATGTTTACCGGCGTTTTCAGAGCGGGAACACCTTTATCCACAGCAAAAGCCTGCAGGCTGTAAACAGGCACATTTTCTCTGTCTAATCTGCGCAGTGTGCGAACAATGCCAGAGGTGGATTCAATTATGAAATCACCATCGCCATCCTCCCCGCCCTGGAAGGTGTAGAAGACACGACCATTGAGCCCAGAGTCTCTATCAGTGGCAGAAACCTGGACCACGCTGGTGAACACCGGCACATCCTCCATAACAGAGCCCACATAGTGGTCTCTCAGGAAGCGGGGGGAGTTGTCGTTGACGTCATTCACCAGTATCTCCAGGTAGGTGGTATCAGACTTCTGTGGGATGCCGTTATCCCGAGCAGTGATGGCTAGTGTATAGGAAACCTGGTCCTCATAGTCCAGCTCCATCTGTGTGGTGACAGCTCCCGTGTCTCCGTTGATGTCAAACTGAGGGATGCTGTCGTCCATAAAGTAGGTGATGCGTGCGTTCTCGCCTGTATCTTCATCTGTGGCACTTATTACCACAACAGTGGTGCCCACAGGCCTGTCCTCATTGATGTTGACGGTGTAATGCGAGCTCTGAAACACAGGTCGGTGTGTGTTGGCGTCGGTGACGTTAACAAACACTTTAGCAGTGTCAAGGCGTGTACCATCACTTGCAGTGACAGTAAGGACGTATTGGCGTTCTAGTTTGTAGTCTAAAGGCAGTGCCAGTGAAATGAGCCCCCCTCCACTCTGACTCGTGATGGAGAATCTGTTGCGGGTGTTTCCGCTGGATATCTGATAGGTCACCACACTGTTGATGTCCTGGTCCACAGCTGACACTGTCACCACGCTGGTCCCCACGGCTGCATCCTCATTCAGTCGCATGTAATACGCCTTCTGAGTGAACTCTGGGTTGTTGTCGTTGACGTCTAAAATAGTCATGCTAATGCTGGCTGAGGAGGACATGACAGGGTAACCATGATCGCGGGCCTCCACTCCAAAGTTGTAAAAATCTACACTCTCCCTGTCAAGCTCGGCTGCCACCACAATCCACCCAGTGCTGTTGTTGATGGTGAAGGGGAAGTTTGGCGTGGTTTCAGTGAGGCGATACTCCAGCCTGGAGTTGTCTCCAGAGTCTGCATCCACTGCTTGGATGTGGATGATGGAGTAGCCCAGCGGCACGTTCTCCAGCACGGTGGCCTGGAAAGGGGTACTGACAAAAATGGGGGCGTTGTCGTTAACATCCAGCACCTGCACCGTAACCAGGCCACTGATGTTGGATAGCGGAGGGCGTCCTCCATCCTGAGCTCTGATTCTTAGAGTGTATTCTTTGTTCGCCTCGTAATCCAGGTGACTCACCAGGTCCATTTTACCTGTCTGAGCATCAATATAAAACTGTCCCCTGGTGTTTCCACTCATGATGCTAAAGTGAACGACAGCGTTGCTCCCTCTGTCCTGATCTGTGGCGGTGACCTGCAGGATCTCTGTGTTAGGGGCCATGTCCTCTGGCACCTGGACCACATAGCGTTTCTCACTGAACTGGGGAGCGTTATCATTGTCATCCTCAACCACAATGTGAACAGTAGCTGTGGTGCTGCGGGGCCCGGGGTCACGACCTTGGTCATTCGCCTCAACTAACAGCATAAAGGCTTCCACCTCCTCTCTGTCTACCAGACCTTTGGTGCGGATTACACCAGACCTCAAATCAATCTCAAACACGTCATTGGACCCATTACTGTTGATGATACGATAAAGGATATTACCATTAACAGGTGCATCCCCATCTGTGGCCCTCACAGTTAACACCTCATAGCCTATTTCTAGATTCTCCCTGATGCTTTCCTTATAATCCTGCTGCTCAAACACGGGGTCATGATCATTAGTGTCACTGACTGTGATAGTGAGGGTGGCCATGGCTGTGCGTCGAGGAGTGCCGTGATCGACTGCTGTCACACGGAACACATGGGTGTCTTTTGTCTCCCGGTCCAGCACCTCTACTGTGGACACTGCACCGCTGGCCGGGTCCACAGCAAAGAGATTGTTGGAGCGGCTATCGAAGAGAGCCTCTATAAAATACTCCAGCCTGCCTGCCTCCCCCTCATCCACATCCACTGCTTTCAAAACAACAACAGGAGTCCCAGCTGGCTTATTCTCGGCCACGGACACTTGGTACATTGGAGGCTTAAACTGGGGGCTGCTGTTGATGCTTCTCCTCCTCCTGCTCACAATCCCTGAATCAGACCGAGCTGCCTTTTCTAACAGCTTCCCCAGGTGGCCCTGCCTGAAGGGGCCCTGCCCCACACGCCAGTGGATGGAGATGGGGTTGACTTTGGCACTCAGTCGATTTCCTGTGAGTACGTCACAGAGCAGGTCTAGCTCCAGGAGTGTGTCCTGCCTCCAGCACAGTGTCTCAGACACAAACAAGTCCCCCTCAGAGAAGTAAAAGTCACGGCTGTTGGTGACTTTGCAGCGGATAGGTGCTCCTGGTAGCAGACTCGCCACTGAAAATAAAGCAGAGTCTGCTTGGTGGCACTGCGCGCGGCTGTGGCTGCTAAACAAACTGAGGACCTCCATGTCCCACTGAGGTTTTCTTTTACGCTTGTTTGAACAGTTTCTACCGTGAACATGCACGTCGTACTGGCCGGTGAGGAGGTGTCTGTAGCCGGAGTCCGTGCAGTCAGCCACAGTGTAGACAGTGAAGGGGTTGGAGCCCAACGAGGGGCACTTTATAGAGTCCGAAACAAACACTATGCCCGCAGCCGCGTCAGTCATCAGAAACCGCTCCGTGAATTTGGGAGCGAGTACCTGATCCAAAGTACACCGCGCGCCCCGCTCCACGCTGGCCACCACTGTCCTTGGCCCCACATCCTCACTGATGTGAACGGTGTAACAATGCGCCAGCGAAACCAGTTTACACCACCAGAAAATCACCAACAAATCCCATTTAACGAAGTGCATCGCTCCTCAGTTTGTGTTCAGCCGTGTCTCCAGGTGGGAATGTCTGCAGCTCCTTATTCCTTTAAACTTTCCGCCTGTGAGTTTCCCTTTGTTGCAGGGGAGCCATGCTCTCAGCGGGCGCACTTCTCTCCGGTTAGCCCGGCCGATTTTAAGCGGTAAACCCGCAGTAACCTTGGCCGGAGCGGCTCACACACTCACTCACACACGCCGGCAGCAGCAGCAGCAGCAGCAGCAGAGGCACCTCCGCTCCGTCCGCGCAACTCCGCTTGAATGGTAAAAATGGCTCCTGCTCCCACTGCGCCTTGAGGCTCCTCATTATCATAAACCTGTGTGTGCGCGTGTGTAGATAAATAGATAGAGCGGGAGGGAGGGAGGAAGCGCTCTGTAATGGGGTCTGGAGATAAATGGTAATATCCTAAAAGCTTCATTTATTAACAGAAATCAACAACTTTCCTCAGATATCTATAGCCTTCTTGACAACATTGTATTTGTTTACTTCTCTTAATCCTTGCTCATACTCAACCACCAATGATCATTATAGTGCTTCACCGATACAGGCAGTGCTATATACATTAGTTTTGTTTGATTAAAGTTTTTGTTAGTCTAAGAGTAAAACACTTCCAATGGCAAAGTGAGAGATCTTGGAGGTTGTGCAGTGGTAGAACCACACTTCAAACCACTATTATTTCACCACTATCATTGACACGCTTCACCTACAAAAAGGGTTTAAACATTAACTGGCAGACATTCCTCAAACTTTAGGGTTCGAGTGTTACCCACCAAGTGTTGTTCTCTCACTGGCTGTCCGTTGCTCAAAAAATCTGCCAAAGGAGGGTCATTTTAATTTAGTCCACAATCAAACCAAATGGAAGATATTTGTGTTCACCAGCTGTTCCAACAGTTCTGTTTTCCTGTAGGTTTTGTTAATTCGTGGTTTTGTCCATTTCATCCAGACCCTGTTTCAAATCAATAGAAAGTATAAATCTAAATAGAAATGTACACTGGTGGATCACAAGAGGCATTTGGGGGGCTCTCGCACTCAGTTTGGAGTGTTGAGAAGTCAGGAATAAAATAGATAAATGCATTTAGACTGAGTACAGACCAGTGGAATCTTCGATTAAAAACTGTAAAACAGTTGTGAAACTTGCAGCTCAGCTGATGTGCTGAATGTCACTGACACCTAGTGGGCAAACTGCAGTCACACAGTTTGAGAAGAGGCCAGCTTTCACAGTCATCATTCATGCTGCTCATTGCCTCACCACGGCATTTCCATATTTGCCTTTCAAGAAATACAAATGCATGTTGTGTTGCATGAATCAATAGGGCTCTTCTTCAACCCCTGTAAATTTACTAGACAGTCTTTTCACTCTACATCTGGTTTTATTATGAAAAAATAACTGACAGCATTGAGAAACCAATCTCACCATAAGGTCCATTTAGTATCTGTTGGAGCTGTCAATCAAATCATATAATCTTGATGGCCTAGTTGTCATGGATAGATGTTGGATTTTGCATTTTTTTCTGGGCACTGGTAAAGTTAATTCTTGACCTTGGAAACAACATCTTTCAAAGTGTCAATTATAGTGATGTGACTAAAATGGAAAGCACAGCAAAGTGGGAGAGAAATTATTATTTCATTCATCATTTAAAGATTCTTTTATATAGATGAAATTGTGTATGTACAATGAAAGTGGGTAATTTGAGATGGTCAGCCAATCAGCACTTTGATATAGGCGACAAATAGAGATCCAAAAAAAGCCCAAATATCTGTCACTAATTGCTTTGGTGCTTAAGCCAAGAAAATGCTAGATTATATAATATTTAAGACGAAGAGCCTCAAAAATCATGACTGAAAAGACACAGAGTAACACTGGTCAAAGGTTGAAACATCTTATAAGGATAAGACAGCCATTAGAGCTGGACAGACAAACCAACTGGCGCTGATCTCATATCTCTAACAGTATCTATATTACCTGGTGGAAGAAGTACTCAAATCTTTTACCTACGCAGAAATACTACAATGTATACTCTGTTGCAACTGTCATGCATTAAAAATGCTACTTAGATTAAAGTACAAAAGTATTATCATCAAAATATAACTTTAAGTACCAAAGGTAATTTCAGAAAAACTATTGAATTTCAACCCTGGGATCAGTAGTAGTGGAGTGAAAAGTACAATATTTTCCCCTGAATAGAAGAAGTCTATAGAGTAGCAGGAAATGGAAATACTGAAGTAGAGTAAAAGTACCTCAAAGTTGCACTTATGTACAGTACCTTACTTGCGTTACTTACGTGCTAACATTATTTGTAGTTTTTACTATTTTCCACCACATAGTGCCATTTTTTCTATGTTCGGCCTATGGGGGGCTATTTTCTGAGTGAATAGAGAAAGTGAATGCAAGGCCAGAAATGAGAAAATGGTGGAATCTGATAAAAAAAAAATAGTAAAAACTACAATTATGAAGGCAGGATGTCACAATGACAGTGTGGGATCAGAAAAAAAAGATTTTATCCAAAAATGGCAGTGGGATCAAAAACTGATGTTTTTGTTAACAACAAACAAATAAGGCCCAAAAAGCCTATTCAATACTATGGAGAAAAAGCTTCTGTTACTCCATAGGCCACCAATGGGAAGGTGGCGCCACCTGGTGGACAACTGTAGAAATTAAAATGGCTGACTTCAGAGAATGCATGACTGTATACCCTAATTACAGTGGGCTCAAAAATGGATGTTTTAATGGGGGCATTTTTGACTTTAGGATCCTGAGTTTCACGATTTAGTGTACACAGTGTATTATAGACGACTTATAGGATCTGAGGATGAAATTTCAAAATTCATAAAAAAACTCCCAGGTGTCCCAAAAGTCATGCCATATGGTTTAACGCTGCCAAGATTATAACCAAAACTCAAGATCAAAAGGACAAAAACGTCCCTAGGGGAGCCCAAGGGGTCAGTCTCAAATCCGGAACTAGTCAGGATATAACAGACAATTTGACAACAAATGCTGCGGCAACCTAACATGACTGCCCTTTAGTTAAAACTAAACCTAACCCTCTCATAAGCAGTAAAACGTCATTTAATAAACGTACACACTATAATGTAGTTTCTAGCAGATATATGGACACTTAAGTGCTTAATAATGTCCAGGATTTGCTAAGATCTCAAATGAAGATATTTATTACAACTGCGATTACCGCAGTCCCAACTTCGACAAATACACGAATAAACAATCTGATTACAACTACATTATAGTGTGCTATAGGCAATTAATTTAGTGTTTATGTATTGCTTTTTAATGCTTAACATGTGGACTCAATGTAAAGTGTTGCCCACCTGGGTATTATTTTGTCCACCACCTGAACAGTGTGGCACATCAACAAGAAATTTAGATTAAAAAATAAAAAATAAAAAAAGAGAGAAAGAGTAGCTTTTTACTGTTTTTATTGTTGCTGGAGGCTCTAATACAATATGAATCATAAGCTTTACAAAATAAAAACAAAACAAAAATACAACAAAAGATTCCCCTCCAAAATGGAAACAGTCAAAGGTTTCCACTGAGACAAAAAGACAAAACTGTGACCCCCAACATAGACATAGTAGGTGAGGACAGAGAAAAGGTGAATAGGCAGAACAGAGGGGAGGCAAACTGTCATGTTATACACAGTGTAGGAGGTTGGTTGACGACGTGGGTGTAATCACCTGATGATTATAGCAGTCCATCCCCATGTTTGATAAGTCTACATTTCCACTCACTGCAGCCCCCATGCTCCCACACAGGCTCACATGCATGTGGACAGAGTGGGATAAACAGTAAAAACCTTCCAACAAAAACTGAAGGCCGTCCTCGTGTTCACATCGCCCAGAATAATGACAGTTATACACAAACAGTAATAATTTTATACAAATATATCAGGGGGGGTGTCAGACAAAAATAGGCGTGAGAAATAAATTTGATATCCATAATAATGACAGCCCCGACCGAGCCTACACCACCTACAGCACAGTCTGTGTCCGTTTCCTCATCACGGAGGAAGAGGAGGGCCAAAAAAAAATGTGCTCATTTGAAACTGAGCGAGGACACGTCAGCTGTGAGAACATCAGGGATTATTACTACAATGACCCTCACACTGTAAGATTATCATTAACTGTGGTAATACTATCATATTCATAATATGGGAGAGAAGAGAGAGAGAAGAGAGGGGTGTAGAGAGACAGAGGGAGCGTGAGTGAATGGCTTCATGGCAGATGAGATGCATGAAAACGAAACCTGACAATAAACAAAAAAATAAAATAAAAAGCTAAGCATTTTCTCCTTTTTTGTTTTTCCACAAATAAACAAGAGTGCAGCACTGAAACAGGCATGGAGGGAGAGACGGAAAGAAACAGAGAAAAGATGGCAGAGATGAGGCAGAGAGAGAGATAGAGAGACAAAGAAGAAAAACAACAGTAGCATCTCTAGCTGTTATGCTTGCGTTTGAGCGCATCCATCAGGTCAACCCTCAGAGCCTCCTGCTTTGACTTGTCAGCCAGAGTCTGAACACTCCTGTGAGGGGGAGACAGAAAGAGGGGAGAGACAATCAGCGTGTGCAAGATCAAATGTGAAAACAGTGAGAGAGAGACGGGAAAGGTTTCTCAGAACAGAGACAGAAACACAGTCTGCAAGTTCAAGAAAAAAAAAAACTGAAGAACTGAATCTCTTTAAAAGCATTATTTATGCAGACATCACACTCCAATTCTCCTGCTCTGTGGGGAGAAATATGTATTATCACACACTGATTGTATACACACTGCACACATGGAACATTAATGTCAGGCAAATTACACAATTAGTCATTTGCTGTCATGCAGTTAAATCATGTGCTTTACCTGCCTGTAGCAGTGTCCATTTTCCTTTTTGTCCATTTTCTACTTTGAAGTATGAAGTTTTTCTAAAATGCATAATGAGCTGAGAATTTTATGTTGAAATAAAATTTAAAGAAATCACTATTAGCTTTACTTTTTATATTTAAAGTGTACTGCAATATAATCCTGTTAAACAGAGGGGGGTGAATACTTATGCTAATCAGATTTTTCTGTTATTTTTATCTCAACGCTGTGCTTTCACACACACCCACACATTTCTACAAACATGTTTTCCTTTGACAGGCTAAGCCCAGAATAAACACACCGTTTCAGAAAACCTTATTAGGGCAATAAACCAAAAAAATCAGAGGCGCTGACTGCTCTGATTTCTCTGACGTGGTTAGTGTGTCGCTCCCTCACAGAGATCGTCTGTTAGACTCAAAAGGTAAACAAAACCTGCACAACATGCATACACAGCTGCTCAATCTTTAACAGTCTGAGGAGCATGCAAATATGTATATGAAGCATACAGTCCCACGTGCACACACACAGGCAACTGTGAGCATGAACCCTCACAACCACTTAAACATTTTTTTTTTAAAATCTGATTTGTATCATTTTCTACTTTACTTAGTTTAGCTTTGGCTTGTTGATAACAGCTGTATCTACATCTCAGCACATAACTGTCCTACATAAAGTGCACGAAAATCTGATCATTAGCCATATCTTAATTACATAAACATCATCCCAAGGCACATGAGTGAATATAGGAGACTAGACCTACAGACATGAGGTAGACAGAGTTGTCCAATGGTGTGTCTTTAATTACCTGAATCTTAATATTAGTAATACTATTAGGTATAGTATCTAAATCTAAGGGATCCGTATCAAATTTCAATATTTGTAACGGCCCCAAAAATTCACCATCAGTCTTTACAGACTATGTTTATTATATTAATGGTGTTATTTTGAAGTAAGAGTCTCTATTCCAGTGGATTAAAAATAGTTCCATGTAATACGATGTTGTAGGTCATCCTAAACTATCCTCGACTATGAAAATACAAAGTAGTTTTAATGTTTTAATCAAACAGGCTAAATTAAAATAATACACAAAATGTTGTATTCAGTTTAAATGTAACAATTTTATAAAAAGGTGTCTCTGCCCATAATTAGAATTTTTCTATACTTCCTTCCATGTGACATCTGAGAGGGAGCACCAGAGGGGAGCACCGTGGACAGCAGAGACAAATGAGCAACATTTTCCCTTGTTCATTTTTTAACTTAGCAACACACAATTATACACACGCACACACTTCTGCATGCCAGGATGTACCTCTGACCCTAGTCAATGAAGATCTGACGCTGGGTGAGGACCTGCGACAGCTCCTTCTGGAGCTGCCTGTACTTTTGGTTATCAGGCAAAGACTCAATAGATCTGGAGCACAGAGGAGAGGCAGCAGGGGAGGACAAGTGACAGAGGGATTGACAGGAGGACAGACAGCGAGAAGAATGGCAGGGGAAACGTGGGATGAAAGGCAAATAAAAAAATAAGATCGGTAGGAGAGGCTGAAGAGAGAGATAGGTGAAGTGAATACAGAAAAAATGCAACTGAAAGAAGGGGCAGCAAAGGTAGTTTTAAATAGAATATCAGATAAGAAATTACAGAAATTGACAAAAGGAGGTAAGAAAATATCTGTTGAACAGGTCAACGGATGGAGATACAGAAGTAAACAGACTCTGCTCTCAGTAAGACTGGTACAGCTAGAAAAACAGAGCTTCTGCAGACCCTGCTGACTGGAAGTGCTGTAAAAGGAGAGAGGGTGGTCCAAGTGACGTAGTCTTACCTTAGGCCGTTCACGATGTCCTTGGTCTTGCCAAAGTAGATTTCATTCAGTGTGGAGCGAATCTTGTTCTCCATATCCTGGGACGAGAATCAAGACCTTCTTAACTTTTAGCATGATTCCTACCTCTATTTTTATTATTTGTCACTGACTAGATTCTTAGACAACTGCTTTTATTGGAGGAGTGTGCTGAACATGATGCAGAGTGACACTGGCTGGGCAAAGGGTTTTTCATCACTAGCGTTGTACTGTACTGAAGTTGCACTATGGGTTACAGACTAATCAAGGTTGAAGGTGGATGTAAACAAGCCGCCATTACTGTGGTGGCATCTCACGTGTAAACCCGCGCAATAACACTGTAATGTACTGTATGTAAAGGACTTTACTTTATAACTGCTTTTGCAAAAAATAAATTAATGAATTAATAGACGGCTAGACGTCTTTTCACCTGTAAAACACCAGAACCACACTGACTGGGCTGTGCTGTTGCCAGCTGCTCAGGGGCCGCTACATACGCAGGGCCGATGGTGAGCCGTGACCCTGCAGATCTCTTGCTACTTGCATATGTTTTCTGGCCTCAATTCCGATTTTCAATTTAATGCATTTCAGATTTTTACTAAACGACATGCACTCATGTAGAGAGGTGTTTGTGATTTAGCCTACTCTTATTGATATAAAAGTGGTGGATGTAATAGAAACACCTGTCAGTATAATGCAGTACAGTGCAACAGCACACAAAATACTCCAGTTAAATCAATTCCTAACTAAAACAGTTTAAACAAAAACTGAACATGAGCGTCGGAATAATACTGCATTCGTTTTAGCTAGTTGTACCTAATAAACTGGCAGCTCAGTGTATTTCATCTGATTACAAGAAACTGTGGATTGCACGTTTGTTGATTTATAAAGTCAGTAAAGCCAGCTAGAGTTTAATTACTACACAGCCCTGTCCACACTGTGTGGAGGTCAGACAAAAGTGGAACGTTAATGTTATTGTTCCCCAAAGCTAGTTTCATATCCAGTTTCACACTAGGACTTAATCTTTCTTCAGAAACAATGCATTGCAGTCATTTTACTTCAGATGAGTAGAAACAATGCTTTAGGTAGTCCGTTAAAAACGTTTAACGAGCAGGACTTTGGCGGTCATACTGACTTCGACAAGGCGGCCGATGTTGGCGATGTGGGGTGAGGACTCTCCAACTGTCTCATCTTTTTCCATCTGTGAAAAGATGAAAAGAAAAAAAAAAAAAAAAAAAAAAAGAGTTAATGGATGACTACAGACAGGCTGGGCGTATCAGCAGTGGTGTTCTGTTTAGTCCAGCACTGTACCTGTCTTGTAAGGCTGCCGCCCAGGTTCATGGTACCGGAGCCGGTCTTGGTTGTCTGGAGCCACAGCATGACGGTGGAGGTGAGTTTGTAGTGAGCAGTACGACCGCTGGACTTCTCCTGCTCGCACAACACATCACAAGCAATGAGATAATACTCCAAACTAAACTGGAAGGTTTTACACTCTATCACTGTCTAAAATGTGTGATGGATGATTCCTGCTATGAACTTGGTAAAACCCAGGGCATAGTGATAATGTACAAGACAGACTTCATTTGGAAACACTGACTTCATACCAAAACATGTTTTATGAAGAATATAACTGTTTTAAAGTCTCATTCTCTCCTTTATGCCTCTCAGGTCCAATGTTATTGTTCTATATGAAAACAAATGGTTAAATAAGTAAAATAAATACCGTTTACAATAATTTCCCTTTGGTGTTTTTCTACATGACATCCCTTTGACTCAAACGTTTTTTGTTTTTTTTTCACTTTTTGTACTGCATAGAAGACATAATTGTTCTCTGTTGCCAATATGTGTGAAGCTAAGATAAAAAAAAAAACAAAAAAAAAACACACAAAGAAAACAAAAAGACTGGCCAGGAGCAACTTCACATGTCAGCCTCTTTCATATCAGCTGATTCTCACCTGCACCTCCACCACATGGATGGAGTCCCAGCACCCTTTGATCTTCTTGGATCCATCCCCGGCCTTCTTGATGAGAATAACTCCAGCGAAGCCATGATCCAAGTCCCAGAGGTACACGGAGGACACACCACCCTCAAAGTACCTAAAAAAACATCGATATCTGAGGTCACGAAAGGTCGACACTGACAGTTTATTAAAAAGTCCCCGTGTGGTTGCTTGGCTGGTACTCACAGGTCTCTGTACTGGTCAAAGGCATTATTGGCTTCGACCTCGAGTTTCCTCAGGCGAGCTGAAGGCATTGCGCCGTCTTCAATGGGAGGTTCATACTTATTACTCCACGGGGATCTGATGTATTAAGGAGGAGTACAGAGTTCAGAGTTAATATGTCAGTCATTTTCTACTGTTAGAAATGTTATTTTCAGTCACTGTCTGTGACCTATTTTACAATGACAGATGAACTAATCATCATGTAGTTAATGGTCATTGTCCATGACTGAAGTGTAGTTATAAACTGGACCTGTAGGAGTCGCCATCTCGGTTGTAATCACAGAGCAGATAGTCTTTCCCCACCACCTTGTCGCGGGCAATCTTCAAGGGCTGGTCCACGGAGGAGAGGAGGTCCTCACACAGACTGGGCACCTGGATGCAAACAAAGGGAGAAAAAGCTAAATACATTAACACAATGTTTTCTACGGCTGAGCATATCGAAGTTGAAAGTTTGTAACACATCTCAATTCCTCAGACACCTGATTTAAAGTGTTCCGTTTGTCTTGAGTGTATGTAAGAGAAATGAGAATACGCTATTTTTGTCAATTCAGACTTCCTGTAACAGATGCCAACTTTAAAAAAAAACAAACTTGCAGGACTGTGGAGGAACAGACTAGACAGCAAAAACAAAACTAGCCTTGTATTTGATTTTTTTAATTTACATTTTAGGTCAAAACTGAACCTAAAGTACTTGTCTTGTCTCACATTTCAGCTTCACTCACTATCAATGGGAAACATAATATCTAAAAAGGATAAGAGGGGTACAAATTACTTCTCACAGACTGACCCCCCCACCCCACATCACAGCATCGACACAAAAGAGGCCCTGTTACCCTGGAAAGCCCCCCCCCCACCCCTGAACTCACACACACACACACACCTGGCAGCTCAGACTGGGTGTGACAAGGATAAGGACAAAACCAAGTGGGAAGAGTGTGGCAGGGGAGCAAATGGAGGACAGAGGGGAGGAGACCGGAGAGATGTGGGTCAACAAGGAAAGAAAGAGGGGATTTCAGGTCATTCTGAATTGCCAGGAAGAGTTTGAGCAGAGATGATGGAGCCGTAAAGTGCCTGGCAGGGGAGGTGATTGACAGCTGCGATAATAATCACTAACAACCGGACACAGTGAAATCGGTGAGGAGAGAGCCGATTCCCGGGAGGAGAGAGGTCAAAGGTGAGGGAAGAGGAAGGTGAGATGGTCGGGGGTCTGGCTGGAAAGGAACGCATACACCCACAAAACAAAGTTGCCATGGAAACACAGGTAAAAGTGTGATTTGATTTGTGTCTGACTTAGCTTAATTTGTTGGACTAACAAAAGGGTTCAACAATTTCAAAATAAGATGTTTAAAAGAAAAATGTAGGTAGGAAACAAATTATTAATTTACAGGCAGTGTTGAACTGAGCAGTCACGTGACTTTGTGACTTCCACTCACAAAAATCTCTGCGCAATATTAAATGCTGAATATAGCTTCAGTTACCCAGATGACTGGTGTACTTGCATAGTATAGAACAAAAACAGAAACACCAACAAACCACAAAAGGCCCATCCACACACACACCCACTATAGATGTGCTCAAGAACAATCCCACAACAGAAACCAGAGCACAACTCTCACTGTGTTTGCACACACCTGTTTACTGGGTGATTTGACTCAAAAGAAATGCATTGACAATATATTTGTACAAACTGCAAATGAAGTGTAATTAGGTTTTATGACTTGATATTTTTCTTGCATTCAGCAAAAATGTAATTTAATCAAACACAAATGACTTAAAATAAATATTATCTACTGTGTATGTCAGCATCTCAGCTATGGCTGTACCGTCATTGCTATGCCCCCCCGTTAAATTTTGAGACTCAACCACTAGAGTAAAACTCTGGAGCACAAGAGCTTCAAATGTGAGATTTCCATCAACCGTTCACAAGTTCCCACTAGACCGCTGAGTCATCTATAAGACCGCAAACGACTAAACCACAGAGGGACTGGCAAACTCGAGCAAACAAAACAAAACTGACTTTTATTTACATGCAAGTCCTCCTACACTCAAAAACGTGTTACTGATCCCTGAGATGCTATCTGATTTACAAGAGCTTATATAATATTTGGTGTTTTGTTTGCTAAAACTACATGAAAACGGATTTCTCTGTGCTCACCTTAAATCTCAGTTTAAGAAGTGTTCGCTGTGGCTGTGCTGGGCTTTAACAGACTAGTTTTTGGTGCACTTGTGCATTTTGTTACCTTGTGTTGTTATAATTGCTTCCATTGTCTTCCTCATACGTAAGTCACTTTGGATAAAAGCGTCTGCTAAATGACTAAATGTAAATGTACGCACGAGCAAGATTTCTTAACATCCCAAATAGTTTGGAAGCCAATCGTGGTCCAACATACAACTTACACAAGGGTGAATGAACTTTTCAGTGAAGTAGGAGACATCTTGTGTCCAATTGTTAAACTTTTGAATGAAATGAACACTACTGCATATTCATAGATTCTAGATTTTGGATCTAATTTTAAAGGTTTTATTCCCCCATTTCTAACATGTTAATTTCATTATTTTTGTAGGAAAACCACATCACACTGAAATTATTCTTCAAGTGTTTTTATATCACTTACAACATGTCTGGAGGGGACATAGCGTACACCCTGCGTGTGTTTTATCTGTAAGGAAATCTGACATCAGGTACAGCAAAGACAGTAACTCACCAGGTCAATGAGGTCACTGAGGTTCTTCTCGATCTGCTGAGGAGGCAGACGCCTCATCAGGTCAAGGGCACAGTCCAGCTGCTGGTCATTCTGAAACACACACACACACACACACACAACCAGCAGAGACACTTATTACACTGTACTATCAGATGACAGTTAAACACATCAGTCCACAGCAGCTTTCCTCCAGTCTAAATCATTTATGTCACATACAGGATGTTACTGTATGTTGCGTTTCCATTTGCAGTCTGAGTTGGTCTCCAATACCAAACAAAAAGACAAAAACCAAAATAAAAGTAACAATAACAACTTACAACATTTTTCTAAAAACGTACTTTAGCTCCAAAGGCAATCCACACGTTTTTGCGTTTTACACAGTGTAAAGTAAAAACTAATTCAGTGGAGACCACCAGCACTATAACACACTTCAATCATGTTTTTTTTCCAATTAAGAAAATGTTCAAATATCAGGTCATTTTTAACTGCCAAGAATGTAGAAACAGTAATTCATGCATTCATTTCATCGCGGTTAGATTACTGCAATGCACTCTTTTCTTGCCTCACACAACAAAACCTCAATAAAATTCAGCTGATTCAAAATGCCACAGCCAGACTCATAACCAGGTCCAACAGGAGAGAACACATCTCACCGGTTTTAAAATCACTTCATTGGCTCCCAGTCCATCTTAAAATGGATTTTAAAATTTTAACAATCATCTTTAAGGTTCATTCTGGTAGGTCATTCCTCGAGCAAACGTTAAAAATAAGGTGACAATCATGATAGAGATAACTAACCACACAGCATTAATATTTTGTCCTAAGTTTACAGAGTTAGTCACCTTCTGTAGTGTCATACCAGCTAAGGTGAAATATTAATTACTATATAATTCATAATACTTGGCTCTACTTTGGTACTGGCACAAATAAACCTTTTAAGTGAAAGCAAAGTTTCATAAATATTTTGTGCTGTATTTCTCACTACAACCGAGGTAGAAAGTCAGCGGTAATTATGCAAGACAACAATATTAACCTTTTCATCATAATTACAAAGTGGATTCATATTTAAGTGGATTCTAATTGCCTGAAAACAGCTGCTCACAACGAGTGTCCCTGGGGCACCTGGTCTTTAATGTAAACTGTTTAGTACCAACAACATTTGATATGTCCTACATCGAGCTGGAAGATTGTCATCGGGGCACAATTTGATTTTTTTTTTTTTTTTTTTTGAGAAATTTCGTTTTCTAATTTGTTTTTTTTTTTTTTTTTTTTTTTTAAAACAAAACAATTCAATCCATGTAGCCAGCTGTTAAAAATGCCCATATGAACCCCAGCGAAACACTGGAGCCTGATATTGTGTTGCAATTGAAACGAAGAGTGGCACAATCCACTACAAATATGACCAAACGCCTGCGCCTGCATGGTGTGCAAATTAAGGACACCATGTATTTGACGTGCTGCGCAGGTCCACCGTCTCACCCTCCTCGGGCAACCCTGCGCTAACCAATGGTATTATTTTTTTCCCCTCGTAGATGAATGCAGCGTTATGCAAATTGACCCCTAAAAAAACTAAATCGGAATCGAGAATCGAAAAGAACCGAAATCGAAAGTAATCACGATATCAACCCTAAGTTTCAGTGACGCTCTCCTCACTGACACCAAGCAGAACCAATGAGTTGAAAAATTTGATAAAAGTTCTGTTGATTTTATCTCGACTTCAGCAAGATTTTACAGGTGTGACACGTCTCCAAACTGCTGCTGTTGATTGACAAGTTAATGTGAACGTCTGTAATATATTCATACTGAGAGGCAGAGTTTAATTCTAATACAGTCCAAATCTTCCTGTCGCAACGGTTCTCTGCCCATGGACACAAAACAGTCGAGCAGGGGGTCTCCACAGGATTCCCGAGGGGCTCTCTCTTTTTATATGAATATAATATGAGGCTTTAGTAGTCTGTTACTCAAATCAAGGGGGTGTCTTCCAAAGTTACAGCCCTTTTAGTACATTTCCTCAACTGTAGCTCAAAAAGTATCCAGTGTCCAGGAAGACATACTTTTGCATTAAGAAGACTAACTTTGGAACATACCCACTTTACGTAACTAAGACTGCTGAAGCTTCACATTATCTTCAGATACACTTATTTTGTAGCTCTGTTTGCTCAATGCTATATAACTATTAAACAGTTTGTATATTGTTTTTATTATTGTTTGTCTACCATTTTTATTTGGTCTTTTAAAGCACTTTGTAACTGTTTTGAAAAATGCGTTATTATTATGGCACAGAAAAAGGAACGGATTTTGTACCCCATTGAAAGTCCATTAAGAATGTACCTCTTAATGATCAGTATGAACAGGAGGAATGATTACAGCAGACACAACAAGAAAAGCCCTGCTATGCTAATAAACAGGTCATTTAGAAAGCATAACTTTCAAAACTGAATTGGCTCACTACTTTTAAAGACAGCTCACTTTAAGTGTGCACTGTGCAGCTCTATCATGTAGGAAAATATACGTAAGTTTTGGATCAGGACTCTGGGATGCTCTCTCTCTATGTAAAGAAACAAAACAAAAAAACACCACTCCAAGCTCCTTCACGTCTCCAAAACAGCACAATGATGAGGGCTTGCTACATTCTGTATGAGGGTATGAGAGGAGTGTGCAGAAAAATATTCACACCCTTGCAGGCAAACTCACTGAGATTACAGACAACATTTCCAGCTCAGTAGACTGAACAGCACTCATGATTTGTCATGTGAGATTTTGCAGAGCAAAAAATCTGTCAGAGATGAAATAGTAATTGGACCCCAAATAGTCAAAAGTCTGACCAAACTGAAAGGTGCACAAAACTGTTGTGGGTTAAACGTTTCACATGTGGCATGTCCGACTATATCCAAATCAGTGATGTCAGCACAGATATTGTCCATCAGCTGTCAAAGGACACAGGCGGCACATTAGGCAGCAGATATGACGTTGAATCGCTATCAGGTAATCAGCAACCGGCAGGGTGACATTTTTATCAAGGATGTGTTGTACTGAGGTGAACTACAAACAGGTAAATGTATGTTAGGTGCAACAAAACTATCATTCAGGCTTTAATTTTTATCTCTGGACAGGTTTTACATTGGCACTAAAGACATTAAAGGTCCGTTTTTCCATTTGGAATCAGCTATGACAAGCTTTGGAAAAGATACTTGTTTACGAGCCTCTGATATTTACCGTGCTCTTGGAACACATGGTGTTTTGTTTTCTTGCTGCACAAAGCTGTTCATTCAAGTCAGCACGAGTGGCATGTGCCGTTTAAGTGTGCCAGTTTAATTGCCATGGAAAATTTGCCCTCTGGGTTGTGGAGCGAGCTCAGAAGGCAAAACACCTGCTCTGACGTCACAGAGTGAAGTGAAACATTCAGCTTAACATAAATGTTATCATGCTGGCAGACATGTCCAATTTTTCTGATCGAGTCCCCTTCCACACAGACATCCTGACCAACCAGTAGGTGTCTGTATTGCAGAAACAGGGACATGATCCCTCACCGGCTTCCCACTCAGTGATCACTGACAATTGTGTTTGAAGCGCAAGAACAAGCTAAAAGATTCATAGCATAAAAAATGAATTGAACAAATGGCTGCTTAGAAGGTATGAAATTGAGGGTTTCTCACAAGTGTCCAACTTAGGTTTTTAATCAGACTAACTGCGTTGAGTCTTTTCATCACACAGCAGCACCTGATCGTGTCCGATTGGACTTTCTCTACATTTCCAAACATTTCCTGTGTATATAGCCTACTATACCAACTATTTTTCAAAAGTTTCCCCGACATGTGAAGCTCTGATCAAGTACTGCAAAGCGAACATACACTGTGATTGAACAATCACCCACTGAGCTGAATCAAATAGATCCTGACGCATCTCGTCTCTGTGTCAATCTAGTTACTAGATGACTCTTTATTCTAGGTGGGATGGGGCAAATCCACTATGTAAATACGAAACTCTGCAACAAGATTGAATTGATGTAGGAGCTGAAGGTAGGTTTTGTAGAATAGTCAGAAATACTGTAAAGTTTTCTAACAAACAGTCAAAACAGCATCACAGTGCACAAAACCAATGACCCCAAGATGAATTCAGACTCTTTAATACAGCCTGAGACTAAACTAAAGCCACTTCCTTTTTGGGTTACATGTTTGAGTTGTTTACTCAAGCTTGTTTTGTTGTGTACTTAGTCACTCAACACATATTTGATAATGTGGTCAATGTTCCCAATAAACTACAGTTTGTGAAGCAGCAGGCCCACTCTTTCAACTCTTGCAGATTAACATTCCTGTATGTTGTATCCAGTAGGTAAGATTCCTTAAAAACAAAAAAAAACAGTCTGCCCTTTTACTGTGACAGTCTCCTTGTTGAGCAGCACATTTTATGGATAAATGAAAGGTAAAATATCTTAAAACTTTTACTCTACTTTAAGCAGGCAAGTCATTAAGGCTAAATGAAGAACGTACTCATGATGACAGCCACAGAAGACAAAGGACAGACAGGATTGCATAGCATAGCCGTCCCCCAGGGGTTTCTCTCCCTGAAATATGCAGTGAGCAGCAGGATGTTAGTGAGCAGGGGAGGACAGACCAGCCACAACATGAAACTCTGACTGGGAATGTGTGGGAAGATGTAGGTAGGTGTGCAATAGTAGAGGGACAAAACCCGTTTCTCAGCTACCTCTAGCAGGTAACTGGCTATGCCACAATCATTTTCATCTGGGGCGCTATCAGACATCACAGTCACCTTACATTGTCCTAGGTGCTACTGAGATACCAGTCTCAACATATTTCATCATGACTGTGGTAATTAGAAAATGTTACAATACCTGAATTTAATTTAACTGCTTTTACAAACCAAGACCAACTTACATTCTGATCACTTTCAAGTTATCATTCCTACTTGTATCTATCTATGCTTATTACTATCGGTACGAAAGCCCAGAGATGAAAGTATATCCTGACATGATACGTGCACTAATGTCATTACAAACAAACAGAAATGTGCTTATGAAGAAATATGAAAAACAGCTTGCAATGCTCATCCAAAACCAAGGGGGAAAAAGGATGCATTGGAAATAGTTTTGAATCTTGTGTGTCAATATCAAAATCAGCACAATAGCAATAGTTTCTGCAGTGCCACATTATACCCACTTCATTCACCTCCCTTTTTGATGTCAACGTAACCCCCCGCCTTGGCTTATCTATGAAGTAACTCCTCTTAAGTGCATGAACCTAACAGAGTATTCTCATGCAGCTGCTAGCTGGTCAAAGGACAATGACATGTTATAAAGTAGAGAACCCTCTTTCCATAAACATTTCACTTAAGGGTGACCCTGAACACAACAGACGTCTATAGGAAATGTTTCCCCATGCCATTTCCTCCACGTTGCTTTCTGCCCCTTTTAAAATCTCTCTCAGCTGATGGATCAGTCTTCTCCATCAGACACCTGCGCTCCTTGACACTGTGTTTACCAGTGCTCCCGTCTCCATGTAAACACTAGCTCGGACCAACAACCCCCGGGGTCAGGGGAGAGCGGCGAGGCTGAACCAGCGGGATGGATGAGGTGAGGCTGATGTGAGTGGGCGACTGCCGAGAAAAACCAGCTGCTCTTCCCAACTCAAGCACAAGACAACTTAGGTCACGTGGAAGCACTACAAAACACACTTTTATAAACAGAGTGAAAGCACAAGACGGTGCTCAGTCATGCTGGAATAGTTCAAGTCAAATATTGTTTTTTTGTTAAGCATAAATACATGACAAATTACAGTGATGTTACTGCCACATGAAGCTGAATAGGCACGAAAATAAACAATGTAAACAATAATTGCTGGTGCTATTTGTAGGGATTATTAAATGTTGACTTTTCACAGAAAAAACATAAAGCCTTGATCCAATTTGCAAGGCAGGAAAGACCTAGCAGAGGAGGCTGACAACTTGTCATGGTTGGGAATTGGAGGAGCAAGCAGTCTTATTTTAGCTACACTGCTTGACTATTTTAGCCTGCGTGTGCGCGTGTAGTGCACGACTGGAGGCCCGTGAGTGTGTGTGTGCATATTATATTAGGACTTCGCACTCATACTATTCACGAACTTGTGTCAAATCCAAAACATCCTGTGCTAACTTTATGCCTACGGGGCATCTAGCTTGGCTAACAGCTAGCTGCTATCTTAGCCAAGAAGCTAATTCATTTGTATCCGGTAACGTTGCGCATATGTTTTGCAAACACTACAAATTAGATATGCATCGGTGATTTATACACTTGGATCCTCTGCTGCTGCTGCTGCTGCTGCTCTCGGGTTACCACCCAGCGCCCTCCAGCTAGCGTTAGCCTAGCTTAGCATCCCTAGCCGTTAACGCTTAGTTAGCAGCAGCCCCACCAAACCCTCTCCCACCAGCGGCCCTTACCATGTCTGTGGCGGTCTCAGCGGGGCAGGGCAGCACGATTTCACCGTTGACTGTATACCGTAGCTTCACGTCGGTTTAACAAGTCGCTCCTCTCGCCTCGTGTTGCTTTTTTTAGTTAAGATGTTTTGTTCGCCTCTCCCTCACTGAACCCAGCCCTGTCAGCGAAATTCACTTCCTCAACCGGGCTACAGGAAGGAGGCTGCTGTCACACAACAGGCCCCGGTTGCATGTCCGGGTCACTCCGGGCTTTCTCTGCAGCAGCCAATAGCGAAGGAGCGAGAAAGGCATTGCCAAGTATGGAAAGAGAGGAGTGGTGCAGTAAATATGCAGTCAGAGAGGGCAGCAGATATTCAAATACACGGATGGAGCTGTGAAAGACACTCCTCGCTTTGCCAACGATGACTGGAAACCGCTATAAATGTGATGTTTACAGTGCCTCAAACAAACACCGACACAGTGACTTCTGCTCCTTTCATAAACCTTTTTAACTGTCATAAATGAAGCAAATCAGAATAATGTATTTCGTTTATATTTAGTTTCTTTTAATATTTACTCTTTTCCACCTTTGTTTCTGTTCACAACCTTTTTATACATACATACCTTTTCAAATATCTTCTGTGGTAAGTGTAATTATCATTCTTTAATTACATATTCATGAATTTAAAATTAGCATAATAATGAAGTTATTTAAAAAAACAATAATTCTGAAAATCTCAGCCAAAATCACTGTAGGCTATTCACCTATTCAAATGTTACCGGGTCACTATTATTTGCTTTTATTTAATTGTATTATTTAATACTGGAAATGTCCATAATAATCCATATGCTTTCATTCTGAACATTCCCTTTGGTTTATTTTATTGTTTTTTGTTCACTTGAAAGGAATATAAATGTTTCCTTATTTGCATTATAGTGATGCAACAATTATGCAAGTATATAGGTGTTGATGATGTAGTGCATTTTTAAGAAATAGTTATGTGTATTGATCATTCATGGTAAATGGGGAGTTTTGGTGGATTTGGCGCACCTGTGGTGACTTGTGGTCCATTAAGGCTGTTTTCGATATTAAAACCGAATGAAATGAGTCCCTGTAATGTAAAAGGAGGTCTAGTACTGCTGACCACACTGACAATTAACACCTAGCACTTTCACCTGCACTTAAGTTCATTGTTTTTCTGGTGTTGTGTCATTTTAAGCTGCTCCCTCGGGATGAACAGAAACTTTAGTGACAGTCAAAATTCTGGTTCCAAAGAACTGGAACCAGACATTATAGGCTATAAATGTGCTTTCTGCCCTGCATCCTGGCTTGTTTGTAAATGGGACTCATGCCTGTATGCCTCACCAACAACTGTATTGACTGTGTGTGTGCAGCAGCACTTTGACTTCCAGCGTCCAACTTGCTGGAAATTCATAGAAGGAGGAGAAATACAGCTACGATCCCAAAAACGATTGGTGTTACTATGAACAAATTGAGTGATTTTGAAAAACTAGATGTAGATCAGAAGACGGTGTAACTCATTTTCTTTCTCAAAATATGCCACTACTAGATGATCTTCCAGCCAAAACATATTCTAAGAAAGAAAGTTAATCCAGTGGCAGATATTCTCAAAAATACTATTACTGCCTGTATAGTGTTTGAACTGCCTGTATAGTTTTCTGTTCAGTAGCTGATGTGCAACACTTTGTGCATGCATGCATCATTTCCTGTGTGTAAAGACTGCTATGCATATGGGCAGGATGGGGGACACTTCCACCAGCAGTGAAAACTATCAAGAAGTTGTAACATACAGAATAACCTTTATCAGATAAAGTCAAATATATTGAATAGTTCACTAAAATGACAGCAAGAAAAGTTATCTAATTAGTTTACAGTTTTTACACTTTACAGTAATGTCACAGTGACAAATACAGTAAAGTAACATCAATTGAGGGGTCCATTACATGTAATTTCTATCATGTGTGCGAATTTACAGCTTTATAAACAGGAAGGTACAGTAGTGATAGACTCTAACAAATCAAGTTGAAGCATGTTGTCCTCACACTTACATACACTGTTGCCTGATTACGAATGATATCAAAAAGGGATGTTCAATCAAAGTAAATATTATTTCAGGAGCTGAATAAAAAACAAAAAAGAAACTGAAGGGGAAAAAACGGAAAATAATAAGGTGTATACATCATAAATAATCAGGAAACAGTGAATGGACCGGTCTGTGCGTGGTGGGTGGGTGAGTTCACGTGACTTTATATTTCTCACGCGATATTTTGTGGAGCTTCCTGACTGCTGAAAACATGGCAGACGAGTACGGACGGAAATGGGACCGCTGTCTTGCCGATACAGCCGTGAAAACAGGTTAATGTCTTTTCATACATGCAATGTATTTACTTAACGCCGTCATTAGGGCTTCTGCAGAATATTACACCTGGTAAATAAGCTGCGCTACAGGTCAAGGCTGCAGTCGTGGTCCTTTTCTACGGGACGTTTGTGTGACCATGCTGGGACAGTTTACTAAGGTCAAGTGTAAACCTCTACGCAAAATGGATAAAACTAACATTAGCTGTTTTGTTATTTTGGGGCATTATGATAAAATAAGACCACATACGCCTTTGGATACAAGCCAGAGAGTCTGTTTTGATTTACAGACTGTAGAGTATTGAACAAAGTCACCTGTGCATTCACAGTATGGAGGGTGTATTACAGCCGTAAAGGATACTTCTGTCTACTTTCAGACTAATTTTCCTGATTCCCAGGCTGTCTCATATCCCCCCATGAATCAATATTTTACAGTCAAATAGCAGCAAGGAGCATAACGGCCCAACTCTGGAGTTCATAATTTTTTTATCTCTCAAAACTGAAGCATGTCTCAAAGGGCTTTGCAAATGCAAACATACAGGGTACACAATGAAAGAAGCACCTGCTTTGTCAGAGGTGCAGATTCAACGGAGACCACATCCACACTATACTGGGTAAATCTGCAAACTCCTTCCACACTGAACAGTTAAGGACTACATGATTACTCTGCTCAGTCTCAGCTCGTGAAACCATTGTTGTGTCCACGGTGTTTAGTACAGTGGTACTCCTAGGTTCTCATTCACATATGGTTCTGTTTCACTTGTCAGACCGAATGAGCATAAAATGGTGATTTGGTGATCCTGTTTTGGCATAAATACACAATAATGACATAAGCTGTGCCGTGTGATTATATTGACAGTTTTTAATTAATAACTGTATGGCCACACAGCTCCTGGGCCTGTTTGGCAGGACATATGTTATTGTTTTCCAAATGTTTTTCTCTATCAACAGTAAAATGCAAAGCCAGCCTTTTCAGATTTATCTGGAGAGACTGTTTTTGAAAAACTAATTTCTGGGTGATAAAAATGCTGGCTCAGTGTGTACTGACATTGTAAGAAAAAGATGCCTTTTCAGATTTCCAGCTTGGCATGGATGTACTCTGGTTGGGTCATATAGCAAATGCCTTTAAGCCAGCGTTGATGATGGTCTGCTTGTTACCAATATTCCTGTTCATTAAAGCACTTTTCCCTTTTAGTTTGGCATTTTGATGGCATGACGTTTGAGTCCTTTCCAGCTATTCAAGCACCAACTAGCAACAGCGGTTCAGGCACCAACTGGAATGTCGAGAGAAAACATTGAGATATAAAATCTGAAGTACCTTCATGGGCTTTGATCCAGGAATAAATGAACCTTACATAATTTTAATAAAAGTGATGTGCTTAAAGGCACTGGTAAGCTAACACATGAGCATGGCACAAAGAGGACAAACACCATACAACCCTGATCAACAAATAAAGTAATTTCATTTCAGTCACGTTCTACCGCTTGTTCCCGTTAGGGGTTGCGGGTGACTGGAGCCTATCCCAGTGACTTTGGCCCTTAGGCGGGGTACACCCTGGACAGTGGCAAATAAAGTCTACTATTAAAATTATTTTTGAGACATTTTACTCAATTTGGCCCGTTATCAGCAGGAAGAGAAGTAGTGAAAGAAGAGGAAATAATTGCCAATATTACTACCAGTCTCTCTTCTGTCTTTTTCTTTATTATTCTACAGTCACTTCACACTGAAAACAGCAAATGTATAACAACATTGACTTTAATTTTATGGCAAAAGAACACTACACAGTACCAAACAGTTCAGAACAGACATGTTTGAATTTACTGCCAAAATCATCTGTTAAGTAACAACATGAATTGGGGATTTTTATTTAGGACGTTAAACCTTTTAATAGATTGTTTGTTTGGTTTCCTCCATTGGCTCTGGCCTTCACTCAACCAGTCAGAGCTGATGAAACAGTGTTGAGCAGATCACCATGGGGTCTTTACAGTACGCAGGAGTTTATCTGTGGTATTTGGAACAGTGTTGGACCAGCACTCAAATACACCCAAAAGACACTTGATGACGTCAAGCTCGGCACAATAAAATATGTCTCCTGCTGGGAGGAAAAACATCTGCATCGTGGCATTTCTTTGAGTTCACTCGGTGTAGCAAACGGGCAGCTGTGCCAAGGTGTCTCTAGTAGCCAGAGAAACTCTGCGGCATATGTTCTGCTCACAGTGTTTTTGTTTCTATGATCATTCAGGAAAATATCATTAAGCCTATTTTTATGTCGCAGTGTGTTTTAACGAATCCTAGCATTTTAATATTATAAATTATTAATTTTGAGACATTTTTATAAATACCATAAACAAGACCACCACATAAAAGGTTGGTCAACTCTGGTGCCTCTGCACTGCATTTTATATTTGGTGCCATGGTTCAGATTATGTGGTAAAACTTTTGGATATCCTGCACAGCAAAGGAAGAGTGCTACTATATACACTGGCCAACTAAAGTGGAAAGGCCACGGGAGAGGTCAAATCCCTCTTCTTTTTGTAAAGGGAAAGAGAAACCAGTTGCATCTGTTGCATTGATGATGGGGAAGGAGACAATCCACAATATCCTTTACATAACAGGAAACAGCAGTTTTACTGGGAACATGGTATTTAATTTGAGGAACTAGTAAACAATACTCGAGTGAGACAGGCCAGTAATAGTCTTCACTATACTATACTCACTGCATATAACAGTAAATACAATGCTCAGAACTTGTTTGTTCTGTGAACGTAAAATTGTTTTAATAATCTGGCTCGTTATAAATAAGATTTATTGATATTGACCCTACTTTTGCGTTTGCAGATCTACTCATAAAATTAGACCTTGAACATTTTTTTCCACCTAACATTGACCATTTATGCAGCCTTGTTTTCATTGTTGCGTTCGTCACTGGCGCTGACTGGCGCACACGCTTGCGGGCAAGCTTGGGTTTTTCCCCCCTGCAAGATCTATGTGCTCCCTTTTTTTATGCTGTGCATTAACAAGACGGAGAGTCTACAGCCATGCTAGCGGCTTTTATTATTATATATTATTTGTATTACTTCACAGTGATGACTGTCACCTAGTCATGTTAGCTAAGATTATTTCTTTCTTTCAAGCTGTGCAAATCCTGAAGTGTTCCCTCCAGCGCACAGAAACAACATTAGCTCTACAAAGAAATGTGCTGTAACAAAACATTTTAAAATAGCAATGTTGAGCAGAAGACATTTGCCAGAGTTATGCGATTCGAGTTGTATTTTTAACAAAACTCACAAAATAACTATGATTGAAAGTGAAGGTCTTTTATTGATGCCATTTTCAAAAATACTTGAAATAATGAACAAATGAATAACAATACAATTACCAGCTCTGGACTTTATTTTCTGGCAAATCCTACTGAGTATTTTCTGGCCTGTGGGTTATCCATTTCATTCTACTCCAGCACAAATGTTTTTGTTATAATCCATCTCCCATGGAGATGTCCAGACAAAGAGAGAGGATGCCAAAATGAGATGTTGATCTGCCCTCATATTTTGCCAATGCTTTTACTGTATTACTGTCAGTGGAAAATCAGAGGCTTCAGAAATGCTCTGGCTGAAGAGCAAAGAAAGGCTGAGGCTGCAACAGACGGAGAACCTTAAATTTAACTAAATCTTTGCTTGAAATGGATGCGGAGGACATTGATTTGTTGTTGATCTGTACTGATAATGAGGATGTGCGGGATCTTTTGTGGTCTTGTTTGACATTTGTAAGTTGTGTAATAGAGAACAGTCTGAGGGTTCTGGTTCAGGCAAATCGGTCATGCTGCATAGCTCGCTGATTCCAATTAAGAGTCGGAGGGGCCCAAATGGCTGTTTTTATGTGTTTTTTGTGCTGGCTGGCCTGCTGTTGGGTGTGGTGTGGCCTGCAGCGAGGTGAAGTTAAGCGCACAAACACATTCCTCCTCAAGATCCCACTGGTCTGAGCACTTCTAACAACATAGCCAACTTCTGTGCCACTAACTAATCTTCTGCTTGACCATACTGGGTCAAGACATCGCCCATCTGCACGTGTGCCCTCTTTGACCTATCACCTCTCCTGCCCTCTGCCTCATGGACACTGTCTTTGCTCATTTTTAACTAATTTCTCCCTCTCTTGCACCCCTTTTACTGTTTTCTTTCTTTCTTGGAAGTTTGTGCTCTTGCTGCTTTTTCTCTCACTGTCTTTTCCTAATGAGCAATGTCTTGCTAAGTTGTGCTATTCACCAACTCTTGCATCAAACATAATAGCGGCACCCCACTGACCTCATTACAACAGATTTACATCTATGCCAGCCAGTTTTTTATACTGGATCAGACATCATCACATTACCTCGATACTAAAATCAAATCATCTGGATGTGTAGTTTAATCACACCACTCATGCTTTCTTTTTTCTCCCTTTTTGCAGTAACTGGCCTTGGTGTGGGCATTGTGTTCTCCGTCCTTCTCTTTAAACGTAAGTCTCTTAAGGTAAACTGGTAAATGCAGGTGTTTTTGGAAGCACTACTTTAAAACGTCATTTATGGGTGAATGTTTTTCTCCCCAAAGGTCGCACGTGGCCTGTCACGTTCGGTTCAGGTTTGGGACTGGGCATGGCCTACGCCAACTGCCAGCATGACTTTAAGTCACCATACCTGATTCATGGCCGCAAGGTTAAGGTGAGTACAGAAGGTAAACTGTATTGTTTGTTAGACATTTGTGACATACTAGCACACCATGCTCCATGATTTTCTTCTGTGTTCATTTATAGGACCAGTAGTGAAGTACTAAAGATGAAGGGGATTTGCCACGAAGTTGCTCATCTGTTTTTGTGTCGTCCTTGTTATTTTGCTGCTCTCTTCAGTCCTGACATTAATGTCCAATGCCCACATTGTGTTTATCAAAGGGCAGTCAATGTAGATTTAATAAAGTGATTATGGAAAGCTCACTCTCTTTCTCTCTGTTTTTCTGTGTGCATGTTTGAGAAGAATGAAATGCGGTTTGGGTTGGGAGGTAATTTTGTGTGTTAATGAGCTGGGAGACTCGAACTCCTGCTGTTTTGGAATGAGGGCCAGGTTCAGCATCTGCAGCTCTGTTAGAGAGTGGGAGGATGAAAAGTTGCACAGAATGATGAAATAAATACAGTTGGTTCAGTAATACAGTTGAACAAAACTAATGCTAGTGTTGAAAGACACTAGAAAGTTATGATTGTATACATTTGTGTGACATGAACTCTGTCATATACATGGTTATCAGCAACCAGTCTCTCTACGTAACTTTATTTGAATATCATGAATGGATAGATTCCTCTCTGAAGACAGGGAAATAACCCAATCTGATATTCGCTCATGCTAGACGAAGCATTTGCACAGTATTTCATGGTTTGTAGTCCTCTTTTAAGCTGTGTGAGAGTTTGCTGTGACCGTGACTGTTTCCATGACAGGGAGCTGGAAAAGCACACGTCTCCGTATCAGGAGGAATCTTTTACGTCTTGTGTATTCATTGGCCGTGTGTCTGTTTGGCGAGATTGTTTTTGATTGAGTGAGAGATTGAGTGTGATTGATCACTTATGTGTTGTTGCATGGGCCTGCTCGGAGAGAAGAGGGGTTGTTTTTGTGAGCGTGTGCACGCGCACACATTTACCCAGCCCCCTGGTGAAGCAGAATCCGTGGAATGCAGAGGAATGCCATTTCTGGACTCGAGCTCGGTCTTATTACAAACAGGTGAGCTCTGCACTTTGCACTCTGAACATCACACATGGTTTACACTTTCACATCAAAGGAAACACTGGCGCATGCACGCGGCCTCTGTTACACACTCACATTTTCCCTCTCCATCACAGTAACAGCTTTCTCAGTAATGTAAGCACATAATGAGCAATGTCAGAAATTAAGCCATGTCTCTCGTCCCCTGTCCATTAAAATATTTGTTTGCAAGTGAAGCATGAAAGAGATAGGGGTGCTTATGGACACAAGCCAGGCTGAACACCTGTAAGCAAGGCTGCACTGGTAGGATGAAGTGCAGGAATGGTGTGTGTGTGTGAGGGTGAGGGGGGACCAGTGATATCGCTGTTGTGTAACAGGGCATCCAAAACCCATAGGCCATACCTGTACGTGCCTGTCTGAACAATTCTCCGTGATGAATCATATGTACCAGTCTAATAATGCTCCTTCACTACATCACACGTTCATCTAATGGCTCAAATCTGTTCAGTCAGTGTGGGTGAATGTCGGGCATGAAATATAAGACCAGACATGTCATGTGTGCTGCTGCATGACTCCAGCTTGCAGCTGCTGTTGCTGCTGCTGCTCATGATGTTGCCTTAATAAAAAGCCAATGAGCCTGATGCTACCAGAGGTGGAATTTGATTTAGCAAACTACTCAACTTGAACAATTTTGAGGCACATGTACTTTACATATCAGTTTGTAAAAATAAATAATTTTCAGATGGAAATGTATTTTACTCTTTTCTCCACTACAGCCCAATTACAGCTATTACTTCCATTTTTGCAGATAAAGATTTTACATAATAACCAATGAAATATAACACGTCGCTGTAGTTCAAACTACCCATCAGTAGGCTGCGGCCATATGAACCAGTTAGACTTGGCACCACATTGACCAGGGTTCTTGAAATGCTTTTTTGCATGTTGCTTCTAATGCTTTTGGACTTTTACTAACAGAAGGGAGTATAATTTGTCCTTGTGATGTGTGTATTGGCTATGTTCTCTTGAGGATCTGAATGCTTCTTTTTCCATTGAATGCTACTGTCAGTAGTTTTGAGGCAGGTAGCTGACTTGGGCATCATATTCCACAGCCCAAATGGTAGGCCCCATATTCACATTTCCATAGGATGTTAAAGGAGCCGTCTCACAGGTCAGCAAAACCAGGGAACATAATGCCTTTCAGCAACTCATGAGTCTGTCAGTGGTTTCACTCCAAACATACTGAGGGGCTTTAATTAGATCAAGTTGTCATGAGCTTGTTGTTAAGTACATGCTATTCATATCCTTCCTAAGGTGCTTTTAATGCTGAGGGAAAAGTTAAAAAAATGGATCAGAGCGTTGATTCACATCTGTTTTCCAGTTACACTGCATTATCATAGTGTTATAAGCGTTTAAATCTTATCATCTAAACACATGTTAGTAATGTAATGCCATATGTATCTGCGAAGTTAACGCAAATATGCCCGATTTGTGTAATCTTGTTATATTTGCATTTTTGTCCTGTAAATCTGATCTACGGTCTCGCCTCGCTCCCACTTAGGGGAAACATTTGAAGCCTTCCCAACAGTTTCCCTCCCTCCCCGTTTTCTTTGGTCCAGAAACGGCACAGCAGGACCCCTGTCTGAGGGCTCAACCGCGCCTAACCCCTGCTACAGAGTTTTACAACAAAAGGCAACCACTTGGAAAGTGTTTTTCAGTGGATTTACATGGGAATTTAACCCCGGACGGGAGGAGAACAAAGGGGAGGGACGGTCTGAGCTGATGGACTCGGAGATGAGATAGCGCTCATAATCTACCCCATCTCCCCATCCTTCCCCGTTGGACGGACGGTTCTTTTTCTTTCCGGATGATGTAACGTTAACTCTTTTATGACAGACTGGGCTCGGATTTAACGTTAATCCTCGCCGCGCACGAAGTGCTCATATTTTCCTTTAATTATCAGCGCACGGTGATATCCGACGGCGAGTCGCATCCTCTGGTTTTAGGAGCCCGTGTCCAGGTTTCGGTGAGGGGGCTCAGCTCAGCGGGACGTTGCGCAGTGCTCAACGGGCTGTTCCCCGGGCTCGGCGAGCGGCGGTAAGTGTGTCAACCACGGCCGCCGTTGGGTCTCGTTCCTCAGAAAGTACTTCGTTACTCGCTATTAGTTTGAAAAGTAACGTTATCAGTACTCTTGTTACTGCAGCTGATCAACCTCCAAGAGCGGCTATCCAACACGTTGCTGTCCGTTTTCTACTAACTTAAGCTAGCTAACGTTAACTTACGTGACTTTGCATCCGTTACCGTCAGTTAACGTTAGCTTACTAACGCTACACTTGCTAAAATGACGGCTGCAACTTCTCCCACCTTCCGAAGTAACGTTAACTCGGGGGGAAACCCAGGGATCTTGAAATTACTTTTTCCTAAACTATATGGCCAAATTGAAGTGGATAGTGTGATACATAAAAGAAAGCCAGGAGAGGAAGATTTCTTGAAATCTCTTTAGCCGCTAAATGGAACTTGAGAGAACTAACGTTAACGTTAACGTGACTGACATTAACGTAACGTAACGTTACATTACTGGAAACGGATCCGTTACGGGATATGTCGGTAACACACTATTCAAATTCAGATTTAATCGTTTTAACTTTTTTAAATGTCTGGGGCAAATAACGAGTTTTTAGTCTTAACGCCGCCACAGTATATGAAACGGTGACTAATTCGTTACAGTAACGCGCTAACGTTACCAGTTTAACGCAAATATCCATACGGTGCTTAGTCTGTGGAGTGATTAAAGAAGGTAACGTATAGCCTGAACTCTTGAAGTCTGTCACAAAAAACAAAGCAGATCGCTATTTATTAAACCAAGTCCTCCCCCCTCTCAACAGCACATCCCAGCAGCCCCTTTATCTTTTATATCTATAACGTTACACAATAGCTAAGGACAGAGCTCTACTGGTTCTTGTAGAGGAGAGGCTGCTTGTGTCAGAGGCATATGGAAGTGCTGAAAAGTGTGTAAAGGAGCCGACGTGGGCGACCACTGGACACTTTTTTTATAAGCAGCAGGAGGAAAAGGTTTTGTAGGTTGTAAATGACGTGACTGGTTGAGGCATTTTTAAAGAAGAGAGTGAAACAGAGCAGAGGACAGACTTGGTAGGCTATTAGAGTCAGGTGGTGTGGAGCAGACATTTGCCTCCCTCCCCCACTGCATTGTCTCTTTTGGGGCAATATGAGCCTAGTATAACGTTGTTATACTGCTGATTCAGATAATTAAGACATTTTCCCTTTTAATCATTAAAATGAGCCAAACATGATGACTGGACAAAATATGAAGCACGGGGACCTCTGGGTATCAAGCTGCTAATCACCAGGAGTTTGTCAATCCACATCTGCAGGGATATGCTAAATTCAGATTTCATATTAACTGTAACACCTGACAATGTGTGACCAGTAGACATCAGAAAACATCAAGAGATTGTGTGACTACTCTTTTGAGTGCGTGTTTTTGTCTGGTACAAGGTTAACAGAACGGTTACATGCTGTGGTTTTCTGCCCCGTTAGGTGCAGTCATGTGGCAGAGGATTCAGATTTGCTGCGCACTGTTTGCACTGTATTCAGCGGCACCGCCTGCACACATCAACCGCCTGGCGCTGTTCCCTGACAAGAGCGCCTGGTGCGAAGCCAAGAACATCACACAGATAGTTGGGCACACGGGATGTCAGCCTCGCTCTATTCAAAACAGGTCAGGATGAAGGCCCTCTCTGTCTTTCTCTCTCACTCTGTCTGACAAGCTCTGAATAATCCGGAAATGTCTAGATGTCAAAATCTTCTTCTGCATTTAAGAAGATTCTTTGGACAACTGCAGGCGCTGATATTAAAGGATAGCACTGGTGAAAGTCATATGCTTCTTATTGTCAGCAAATCCCATGAGAAGACCAGAAACCAGCTATGTGTTTGTGTGTGTCTTGCGATACTTTCTGACTTTCCTATTCTGTCTGTGGCATTTAGCCACAAGCCCATTGGTTCCTACTGAAGACGCCAAGCTTTTATGATTATATACTTTTATTTTAAAGAAAGGCTAAATTAAAACAACAAAACTGAAACAGCTGGTCACTGTAGTTTCTAGCAAACAATACTCAAACAGGAGTAAATAGTGCATTTATTGGGGACTAATAGCTGCTAATGTGTTCCTCTACTGAGTATTTACAGCAGCAGGACAGTTTGTGTGGAATCGACTCAAAATACACTACAGTTTGCCCATTTTCATGTTAATGAAGGAACATGTCACCCAGTGCAACAATGCGGCTCAGGGATGTGCTTTAAATACCTTTTTTGGACGACGATGGAGGAATAAGCTATTTCAGGCTTTGGCGACAGAAAACACTTCCTTGAAGGATCACTTCATTGTTTGTGTTGTTCTTTTAATGATATTTGTTGACAATAAGAAATAAATAGAATAGCACCAGACTTATCCTTAATTTGAGTGTGCCAAAACGTGCAAATATGACACTGTGACCCTTACAAACAATTAATTTACTGCCTTCAAGTTGCTTCATTGAAGGAATGCAGTCTGGTTAAAGTTCATTAGTTATTCTAGTTATTCACACAGGAAACATTTATACATATGGTTCCCTTCCCACCTTGCACACTACTTCTCATGTTTAATAGTGTTTGGGGAAGGGCACACTCTCATCATCTTAATTGTGTTTTTCATTCAGAAGTTGAATCACGGAACATTTATGAATAACAAGTCTCGATTTTGTGATTGGATTGCGTGCTTGGCCTGAGGCTGCCAGGCATCCACCATTCTTTCTTATGCAGGCATGAATGCAGCGCAGCTGAATCCAGCACGTCGTGTCTGCAGGGCACACTGAAAGTAATGCACTCTCTCCTCCTCGCAGAGCTTGTCTGGGCCAGTGTTTCAGTTACAGCGTCCCCAACACGTTCCCACAGTCAACGGAGTCTCTGGTGCACTGTGACTCCTGCATGCCTGCCCAGACTCAGTGGGAAGTGGTAAGAGTTATTGCACATTAGCTCATGTAGCGAGCACACAACAACACTGACATGACATGAAAGATGGCAATCACTGTTCACTGGCGAACACCGAGCAGGAGAAGAAAACACATAACTTTAGGATTTTGAATAGATTCCTGTCACTATTTCTGCGGTTCCCTATGAACCATAAGCCTGTGTTTTATATTCCTCTGAAGTTCACTGTCCCTCTCAGCCAGAAAGAATCCAGTCGACAACAAAGACTTAGTAGTGAGGTGTGTGTAGTTTGGAAAGCTGCCAAGTAGTCTAGGCGGGTGGGACCGCAGGTGAGGACGCCTCATGTTTCAGTGGAAAGTATTGTATCTCTTGAAGTGAACTGCTGCTAAATGATCGATTCATTCATTTTCTTTACTATTTTTGTTGCACGAGAAAGGCAAGAAAGTGCATTTACTGTCTCACCTTCTAATTATCTGGAAATGGATGTTTATGTCTGTGGTTACGATTGTTGTTGCTCGACTTTAAACAAATTTCAGTTTGAAACATAACAAAGTCCGTTCTCATGAAAGAGGATACTGCTCCACGCTGGTTTGGCACTTGTGTTAGATCCTGATAAAATAACTGAATGATCATTTTTCGATGGGTAATGGAAACAGTGAGGGGACGTTGCGTGAGGTCTGGAGAACTAGTGGAGCTTGTGCAACACTGAGGTTTGCAGGGGGAGTTGTATATTTTATGTTTATTTTATATCCCTGTATTTCCCAATATTTCTGTATTCCACTGAAAATACAATCATGGCACAATCGGTTTCTTAGCATGAAAACACAACAGTCTTTAACAAAGCAAAAAACACAACACTTAAGATACAAAAATCTGATGGCAGTTGGAACCAAACACACACATGCACATCCATCCATCCACATATAGCAGTATGTACATATTATAAAAATCTTATTTCCTTACAAGGAAAGGTAGTAAAATAAAAAATCAACTAAATGTCTCAGTGAATACAAGTAAATAAGTATATAAATAAACAAATACAAATTAAAAAAACAAATAAATATTCCCTCTACTTTAACAGTAGTTTAGTGTCAGTTTAACTCACTCATTTTATGTTCTCACATCATTTACAGCAAAACTAAATATAATAACAACAAAAAGGACATACTCCTACACCCTTAGGCCTCCTTGGTTACAGAGCCACTTATTCAATTAATATTTTTTTTGTTCAGAATATTTTTTTATTTAATTTATAAAGGATATTATAGTTCTCTCACCTTAAGTGTTTTTTATTTGTTATATCTACTTTGTTTTGTAGGGCAGGAAAGAAAGTATTGCAAGGATACCAAACTAACTTCAACTTATCCTGAAGGAAATTCAGTTTGCAGGCAGGCGTTAAACATACAGGTCACAGGAATACAACGATGCATGTGTATGAAAAATACTGAGTAAATATAGAATTCAAAATAAATAAAAGGTATAATAAAAAGTTAATAACAGCAGGGGATCAAGCCAAAAATAGAAACACTATTACCATTCAGTATATAGGAATGAAATCAGAAGGGTTTCTTTTGGTTGAACAAACACTAATATGGTAGAATTCAATAACGTAGATGTACATGTAAATGTACATGGTAAGATAAACTTAAATTTTCATACCACGGTTACCACTGCAACCCTAGCTATCGATCACTAGGAGTGCATATGGTTTGATAAACCAGCAGAAATCCAGTAGCCTTTGACCGAAGCACCCAACTCTCTGTGTGTGTGTGTGTGTGTGTGTGTGTGTGTGTGTGTGTGTGAACAGGTGACTCTGGAGTGCCCGGGCAGCGAAGAGTCTCCTCGTGTGGACAAGCTGGTGGAGAGGATCTTCCACTGTAGCTGCCAGTCCTGCAGTAAGGAAGGTGCCCAGGAGGGGGCGGTGATGCAGCTGTATCCGGCAGACAACGTCCTGGACGCGCCGTCTTTATCAGACACCCTCAGCGGCGCTCAGTCTCACCCTCTACCCCCTTCGGACACACACTCTAACAAGCATGCTCACCCGCACACCGGCCATCACACACTACCGCATACATCAGACGGAGGGTAGGCCTGTCATTTGTCTGACGATTTTTGTCACTTTGCTCATCTATTCCGCCCTCTCTACTCTCCTCCACACCAATGTACCAATCTGTAGTATTGTAAAGGCACTTTGAAAATATGGCTTCACATGTGTTTAAAAAGTTTCTCTAAAGGCGCACACACACATACACACACACTGACAAAGTCATGCTTTCAGATTACACTCTATTGTATATAAACTCGTACACACACACCAGCCTATGCACTCTTTTTGTTTGCTGATTGAGCATGCATATGTGTGCATCCAGACATGACTATAGTCTGTCAGTCAAGCTGTAGTCTCATTCCTTCTAATCTGCTTTATGCAATAAATTCTATTGTTGTGATAACTGCCCTTTTGTCTTTTGTTTTAGAGTTAGAGCTCTCCTTTTCTGTCACAGTGAGTGTCACAAGAACTGGAGTTGGAGAAACTTTCTGCTGGACCGAAGAAATACCCACAGCTTCCTTTTACTGTTTCTAAAAATGAGGCTGTGTCTTTATTGTCATGTGGCTGATGCGTGGGTTTTGGGCCACGGCACATGGTGTTGTTTTCTTTGATCAACAACACTCCAGTAATGTACAAGCATTTAATAGATGTTGGTGCCGCTTGCTGGAGCACAGAAGAGCTGCGTGATGGGAAGAGACCCTGCTGTTCGCTGCTTCATTGGCCTGAAACTGATCTCACTGTTGCCAGAAAGTTTAATGACACGCTGCGATTAAAAGCCACAGAGAAAGTTTTACCCAGATACTTTCACTTGTTTATCCATGTTATTCATGATGTGTGCCTTTTAAAGTCCAGCTAAGGCCAAATGGGTATCTTACAAAGAGTAAGATTACAGTCTTTGTAGATCTAAATTCTCTCTTTGTATTTCTACAGACAGTGTTTACTGGGTGAGCTGCAGTGGAGAGATAAAACACAAAGAGGGAATTTCTTACTCATAAGACTCATATGGAAGATATCCGTTTGATTTGGATAACTCAGACAGCTGATTTTGTCCTCTATTTTGAACACTGGAGTCATGTTAGGGATCTCTTTACAGCCAGCATGGCGACAAATTATCACAGCAACAAATAACTTTCAATGGATATATGGGCATGTGAGCATCGTTTGGGCTGAGTTGCCTAGTTTTAGAAATATAAGCCATAGAGATGTCTGCATTTTTGTTAATAAAATGGGACTACATGGCACTAATATACAGATTTGTTGTGAGCAGTTTCATGTGGGAACTATTTTCTTTCTGCCGAAATTGCTCACATCAAATCTGTGGATTATTTTGAGTAACCCGGGTCATGGTTTCCTGAAAGAGACATTATTTTCAAATGTATTTTTTTGGCGCTTTGAGCAGTGCCATATAGTCCCATTATATTATAAAGATGCAGACACCTCTACGGACGAGAACTCGGCAACTCACACCAAAACAATCTAGATGGAAAAATAGCACTACGGGTGATTTTGGGTTGAACTGTCCCTATAAGTTTTGTGCTACAAAGTAAACATAACAATGTAACACCCACAACAAAACAATTATCATGGTTCATTTTACAGGTCTGAATTTTCTGATTCATTCCTTCTAAAAACTGCCACAATGGTTTCTGGAAAGAGATAAGTAATTTGATACATTTTTAGGGAAAATTGAGACAGTGTTCAATTAATATACTTTCAATTAGTTCATTTCAGTTCGCAACCTAGAGATTCTTATAATCAGTGAACAGCAGGTCATCCAGCAACTCTGATGCATTGGACAGTTGAATGCTTACAAATGATAAATAGATGGATGGATAATGTCCTTTTAACAGGGTTGATAGTTGGTGTCCATGTGCTACTTGTTGACCGCAAATTCCATTGGAGGCGAATTACCATGGCGACCTGCAGGATGCTGATCAGTAAGTGAATGGTGAGTGACCTCGTGCATGGCTGGAGGCCGAGAGTGATGAGAGGAAACAAATGGAGGATGTTCAAACTTCACGCATTAACAAATAGACGACACTACTTAAGAATATTGTAGAACTTGACTGCCAAGTAAATATATATATGTGCGTCTGTGCCACTTTTAGTTAAAAAAGTTCACAGACAGTCCAGGAGATGTCAGCAGATGTTACAGGTAGAGTCTGGAAAGGTTATATGTACAATCCGATCTTTACTTTTCAACTTCTCAGAACCAGACAACAAACAAACCAAGCAACAATGCCCCCCCCCCACCAGACTCTCTACAGCATCTTTCCTCTCCTTCATCAATTATTCCCTCATCTCTATCTCTACGTCCATGTATCTTTCTTCTCGTCAGCTCTGTCCCATATCCTCCCATCTTTTTACTCTTGCTCTGTGTAATTAAATTTGAACAGCGAAAGGTTGACTGTCGTTCTGTGCTACAAAACAAATTGATCATCCCCTTATCTCTGGGCCACACAGCTGGCAATGCTCTGAGATTGATGAAAGGCAGACTGCAGAGGGAGAAACATTTCTGAACACATCACAGCTTATTGTCATATATTAACTTGTTTATCAAGCTTTAATTTAGTTTCCTTTTACTGTGTTTTGTTCTCAGGCTCATGCACACTGGCAGGCCTTGATGCTTATCATCTTTAACCTGGTTCACAACACTCCTCATAACTTTATCCAAATATCTGTTTTCTGATACGGTTTTGGGTGATTTTGATATAATTTTCTCTCTGTGGGAAGGTTACAGTGCACTCTTTACAGTATGTATGACCTCTGAGAATTTAAGTGCACACTAATCTCATTTTGCTTAGATGTTATCTGATTATCTGACTAAACTGAAATGTATTTACTTATGTTAACCTCAGCAAAGGTCACTTGATTGGACAGATAAAAAGATGAACAGGTCTAGATGACAAGCAGCCTTTATAATAATTTAGTACGGCCTATTTGAGTTATTATTTAAACAGACAAATGTTACGAACGACTAACATGGGCTCTATTGATTTAGCTATGTTAAAGAATAACAGCTAAAAAGCTGTTTGTCTCTCATTGAAAGTCTGTTGCACCTCTGACAACAGCCAACAGTGATGTCACAGTGTACTGACCACACCCTGGAGTACACCTCTACATCACTGTAACAAAGTGAGAGGCCTGGAGGTCAGAAAAGCTGAAAGATTTTCAGCTTAAGTGCTAACAAGCTTTCCATATTAAAAGTACTTTCCCACTGGATACAAAGATTTGTATCATAACAAAATAAAGCTTAAAGAAATAACAGAAACCAGTTTCTAATAGGGAATAATTTATAAAGTAACTAATGGCTTACTAAGTGATGCTTACTCATTACTGCATCACTAATTATAATCCAGTGATATAATATATATGATTCTGAAATGGGCCTTTCTGCATAATGAGTAGCCTTACTTATGCTAGTACTTATGTAGCCTACTTTTACTTAAGTAAGATTTTGAATGAAGGAATTTTACTTGTAACAGAATATTTTTACACTGTGGTATTATTACTTTTATTTAAGTAAAATATCAGAGTACTTCTTCCACCACTGGCAATAACGTGAAGTATGACACCCGCCCCACCTCTTTGTGGTCCTTATTTGCCCACAATATTTGGAGTTATTTTTTTGTGTGTATGTTAGTGCGGGGAGGGGCTGTGGAGATCTATTTAAAATCTAAAACAAAAATATTTCAATTTCAAACTGTTGTTATTAGGGTTATGTTTAGGCTGGAGATTTAACTTTGTTGCGACCGCGTGAGCGCGCACTTAGCGACAGTGCGCGCGGCCCGGAGTGGCGCACAGAGGCTCCTCACAGCAGCATCAGTAAAGCAGCACAGGGTCCAACTCACAGGCGCTTTTCTCCGCTGCGGTTCATAATAACTGGCACCATAAGTATTTATTGTATTTTGTACTCAAATTAAGAGCTCCGGGTCCATCACCGGGAGAAGAATTCAACAAACAAACACACCAGAGGGATTAACGGGATTTCCTACTTGGAGGTAGGCAACTCAAATCTCACTCATAGCGTGTTGTTTAAAGACGCTTTATTATTGGATAAATAGAGCTACTCTATCACACGCATTAATGTTTGTAACACCATGGTTTAACAGTTTAGACAGAAAAATCAGAGTAACCGAGTCTAAACTAAAATATAAACAGAAAATATACATTATTTTAATCCATCAAAAGGTAAAAGAAAAGGGTATCTCATAAAAAACAAAGGGAAAACACGAGTTCAGTTCAAGATGAAGCTGTGTTGAAACATAACTCCTGTGCAGTGTGATGCAAAACACCTCTGGTTTGTGTCTGCAGCTCAGCAGGAGATCCATCAGGTTAAAAGGTTTCCTCTGATTCAGTTTAAAATGGATCCTATTCGCATACAGTCTGGGCTTTAGTGACAAAGCCCTGATCAATGAGATTGATGGAGGAGCAATGGGAAGACAGCTACAGTGTGTGTGTGTGTGTGTGTATAAAGTCAAAGCAGGCTATAGGTTCCTGATTTACATAGTCTAATGAGTTATTGGCTGTCTAGATGGAAAGAAGAAGAGGGCAGTGAGGGGACAGGGCTGTGTCTGTGCCTCACTATTCTTAAGGTTTTAGGATTCAGCATGCATGCAAACGTTAAACGCAGCAGAGTCCAACAGCATCCAGCCTAGAAAGAAAATATACACTCAGTGTTTTTTGTGTGTAATTTTACATGAAATTGATAACAAAAGATAAGAAATTGACATTTAACGTGTAAATATTTTAAGTTACTTTATTTTCCCATCAGTTTAATACACATTTTCACAATATGCACAATTTAAATAGGCACTAATGTTTTGCAAGCTTGCTAAAGACCCACAGTGAGTCCACAATAGCAACTCATCCTTGTACATTTGTTATATCTCTTTTGCAGTCATTAAATTAAAACATTAACAAATCAAGAATGTGTCAGTAACCCCCCTCATCCTGCTTTAAACTGCTCCCTCGTTCTGTCTCAGGATGTGTGGTATGAACGTGGACCTGGACGATGGAGGCTCAGGCGAGGAGGAGAAAGAGGAGGAGTTCTGGATTGGGGAGGGAGTGAAGATGCTGCCCCCCCCCGTGGCCCACAGCGGGGGCAGTGCGTGGGGCAGCCGCAGGGGCAGGTGCGGCTGCGTGGCCTGCGGGGCAGGTCTCATCCTCTGGAACCTGTGTGTCGTCTTGGCCAGCGCTCTGCTCCTGGCTGTGGTCTTCTCCGTGGTGCTGCTGCCTGCAATGCTGCTGCTGTATGTCGGTTTCCTCTGCCATTCCAGGGTGAGTTGTCCGCAGCACTGTGGTCTCCTGTTAAGAGATACTCTGTTGTTTATTCTCTTTGGAGCAAGAACAAGCAGAGGGGGGACATTTAGTGTTATTCTAGTTGACAGCTGATCTACTGATGTGATTTGAGCTCCAACATTCAGGTTGTAAAGTTGTATCTGAGCTAATCCTGCCCCTGGATGAATAGACCGATGAGACTGTAATATCAGACTCAGGATAATGTTTACTAGTGGCAGGAATGGGCCCCAGAGTGCAGTATTTTTCACAATGCAAAATAATGGGATAAAGATTTCGGATATTTTGCAATTTATTACATTTTTTGCCACACATTATGTTCCCAAAGATTTATCATTTTTGCCTGTTTTATCGTTTTCCAGTCATTTACTTTGCAGCAAATGTGACTGTCAAGTAGACTGATTGAACAACCTGTCATCATGCAAATTAAACCACAATATATTTTGTATGCAAACTGAACACACTGGAACAACTGTTTCTGTATAAATCTCCACAATGTCCTGAGTCGTAGGAAGCAAACGTACAGAAGTGTGAATGACTGTGCTACTATATGTATTTGGAACAAGACTGATTGCGTTTTAAAAATGTTAATAATCTAGGAAAAAAAATATACATGGCTTCCCTGTAGGTGTACAATTTTAGATCATATAAACAACTAATTACCATGCTAGGTGTGTTCGTAAAACCCTCGTAATTGTCCAGATAGCGGTCCAAGACACATACCATGTAATTGAGACGCCCCTGGTTCGATTCCAGATTTCCTGTCCACCTCAACTTTCATCAAAATAAAGGCAAAAATGCACAAAATAATTAACAACTATGTGTCCAGTTCCTGGAAAGTGGGCTCCTGGTTTCTTCAGAAAGCTAACAATATGGAAGAAATGTGGAGGATGTTGGAGCACCTGTCGAGGATTATTAAAGTTGCTATAGTCAATATTTTTATAATAGATCAAATGCCAATGTAATCTCTATAAACATATCTGCATATGAATGCAGAATCTTTTTGTAAGATTTTGGTATCGGAAGGGTTCTGGTTTCCGTTTGTAGTCTGTTGGTTGCATGCCGGTGCAGTCCATGTAGAGAGCAAAAGAGGCCGAATGTATTGGCCAAAATGCAGTCTCAGAACCCATCAGCTATCATCTGACGATGTATCATTAGATCAATCTCAAGAACCCTAGAGATTAGCTTTTTAAAAATGTATCTGCATTCGAATAATCGGCAGATGTTAGCCGACAGGTTCCGAGATTGATAATCGGACTGTAAACAATGACTGGCGTCCGGAAGAGGAATTCTTGGCCCAGGTATCTGTTATCCATTACCTGGATATCTGCTGGCTAAACCAGAAGCCCTGAAACATTGGCCATTGCCCCCAAAGGCTAAATCGTCGACAGACAATAGCTGATGGGTTCCAAGATTGATGACAAAGAAATGTGAAAAGTCACAAACACACAGATCACTAGAATCTGCAGTTCCCTCAGATCTACAGTGTTTTAGCAACTTTCAACTCATTATTTTGCTTTTATGGTTCACGACCTTACTGCTTTGGTTCATTCTCATTGCTCTCAGCCACATGTTTGTTTCCAGCCACATCAAGCAGCTGTTTCAGCCCAGGAGGCTGTTTTTCTCAGGAGTTGAGACGAAAACAGAGCTAAAAAGAGAGGGACACAAACACAACTCTAAACGAATGATAACGTTTTTTCCGTAACTGCTGGATGAGTTAAATAGCAACTTTATGCAAAGTTCCCCCTTTCAACTTAAAATGTGGTACAGTATGTCACTGTTGTGTTTTCAGCTTGTTTCTGCCTCCCCCAAGCGGTAAAAAAAACAGTTAATGCGGGTTTAAAAGGGTAGTGCTCTGTGCCAACGAAACAATATGTTTACAAATAATTTACAAGGAGGAATCTGCACTGCTCCTACCCACCCAGTCTCCTTTAACTTAGCTGGATGTTTAGGCAAGTAAGCCCATGTCATTTACAGAAAGTGGGAGGATTATCTCTCATGAAGATTGGCACCTGGGGTCTTAAATGGAAATAGACAATTACAGCCTTAAGGGAAAGTATTTTTGGCAGCATATGTTATGGCCTAACCGTGACACCTTCTCCAGAAAGTTGTTCAGGGTTTGGTTTTTATTATGAACAAGATAATGACTAAACCTGAATGTTGGGGCCTGTCAGACAGTGTTTGTTGTAATGAGGTGAGGAGATGGGTGCGGCTCGATTTTTGTGAGGCACATAAGGGGCAGACAGTTCCTCAGTAAAATATGGTGAGTCTAGCTATCATGCCAAATCATGATGTGAAGATCTACAGCTCTGTCTTTGGCTCACCCGACAGGTCATAACAAAACAGCACATCATTGAGTCGGCTCCTTCTGCCACAGACACTGGTTGTCTCGGTTATGAATGATATAGTCTCTGAAGGTGCAGCCGCGTATGACGGAGCAGTCAAATTAAGAACATGCAAAGTCTGTGTGTGCAACAAGACTATAATCAGGATTAGGGCAGAGCAAATGTCAGTTCAGAGTAAACAATTACAGACAATGTCAGTCAGAGAGTTTCCCCTTATTGTGGCGACAGACTTAACATGGAGAAAGCAACCCACTGAGAAGACAAGACCGTCTGATTTGGTGCCGGCACCAGCTGTGTGCAGACACACTGACAGCACGACGAGGAGGGAAATGTACTCAGTGAAATCAAAGGTTGCACTTGACAGAGGTGTGTCTGTGTTGATGTGTGTGTGTGTGTGTTAAACACTGCTGTTGCTAGGGTACATCTGTAAGAGGCAAAGTTCCTTTTGAAAAAGCTTACAATAGAAAATAATTTAGATAAAGGGCTTCAGACATAATCAAGTCATTCTGAGTGTGTCTGAGTGAATTTGGCAGAGAAAAGGAGACAGTGTGCTTGTACTTTATGTGTGTTTAACCCTGGCATATGCTCTTGTGAAGATGTCACTGTGTACTTCTGAAGCTGCTAACCTCATATGCCCTCTGATCTCACCCCTCACTCTCTCTTTCCTTATCCGCTCATTGTTTTATTCTTTTCCTCCCTCTTTTACATGTTTCTTTATTTTCCATGGCTTTCTCTCTGGCCTCCCCCTGCCCACCTCCTCCCTCCCTCTCGCTCGTCGACACAGGTGATTGACAGCTCGGAGGGTTACTGACAGCTCTGTCACAGCCCACTACCCACACTGTCCCAGTTCTGCACCCTGAGCATATGCAGACACACATGCACATACTAATCATACTTAGCCAATGACAAATCCTACCTATTTGCTTTTTGTTAGAAGAGAAGCTGATGATGCCAAAATGTTCATCACGTCCTCAGGAGCCCTTCTGTCTGCTCTTATGATCCCCTCTATGTTTGCCCTCATAGGTCCTTGACGCATCCTCTGCCATCTGCCATTACCTTGACGACAACAGCTGCTCCGCCCTCATCATCCTGGGCTTTGTGATGATGTCGCCACTCGTGGTCGTGGCGGCGGCCGTCTTCTGTGGCCTGCTCCGAAGGTTTCGACTCCTGCTTCTCATTCAGCCAATCACACGTGCCTGGTACAGAGGGCGGCTGCTGGACTGGGTTGACAGCATCCATGCCTGGGTCTGATCGAGACGAAACAGGAGGGAGATGAGAAAGTTGGATTAGTGTAAAATAACCAGAGAGATACAGGGGGTAGACAAAATAAAGGAAACACCTCACAATACAATCAATACAACAGTGCTACAATAAATCCTACCTTTCTTATGATGCTCAGTTTCGTTGAGATTGTGTCCGAGATGTTGACTCAACTAGAGGTTACGTTTTAAAGAAACAGTTTGACATTCTGGGGAAATACGCTTATTCACTTTTTGGCTGAGAGTTAGATGAGAAGATCGATTGACATGACAATAGTCTGTATGGTAAAAGTTAAGCTACAACCAGCAGTTGGTTAGCTTAATTTAGCATAAAGACTGGAAGCAGGGGAAATAGTTGTCCAATCTAAGACTCACTAATTAACACGTTATATCTTGTTTGTTTATTCATTCCATACAAAATCAAAGTGTTAAAACATCAAGTTGTGGTTTTACCATGCATGTTCGAGCAATAGATGTGTCATTTATAAATAAAGTTGCCTCGTCTTGCCTTATAATGGTTGTGTCAAGTTTTATGTTGGCAAACAGGGAAAAGGACCCAAGCGCAGACAGAGGTGGCAGGATGATGAGTGGTGATCTGTATTTGCTGGCTTACAGGCAGGCAGCCGGGCTGTGAACAGGTATCTGGCAGGCAGGCAGATAACAGGTTGGCAAACAGGTAACAGACAGGCAGACAGAACCAACCCAGCAACGACATTTAACAAACTGATAAAGAGACAGAGAAAACAGACAGACCAAACACCCTCAGGTAGGGGAGAAAACGAGACACAAGTGAACTAAATCAACACAGGTGAAAACACTCAAAGCAATCAAAGGGCAGGAAACCAAACCACAAGACACATGAGAATGTTTCAAAATAAGACCGGACATAACTGAACATAAACCCAAAACCACGACAGGCGGTCTTTGGAGGAAAAGCTTTTTGGGCTACAGGGATATTTTTTTCGTTGCAATACGGGCAGTGGCCACTGGGACAAAATGGCAGCAAGACTGAGTGATGGTACCGTAACCAGCTCTCTTGATTAATCCATGGGTTTTACTGGCTATTTCTTTTCTGGGCATAGTAACTTCCTGGTGTCACTGCTGGTTGCTTGGCAACCTCACAGTGTCGACAAGTAGTATGTAATGATTTTTACAGATTAAACAAAGGAGATGATGAACTTGCGAATTTGTGAGCTTCAGAGCTGCTGAAAGGTGGATTTTGTTACTTTTGGATAGAGGCAGCCAAGCTGTTTTCCCCTGAATTCAATTTTTATGTGAAGCTAAGCTAATCACCTCCAGGCTATTTCGAGGACAGATTTGAGAGCTGTGTTGCTCTTCTTATCAAACTCTCTGAAAGAAAGCAAATAAGTATATTTTCTAAAATGTCAAACTATTCCTTCAAGGCCAAGTTTTGTTGCATTGTTGTACTGGGTTGTGTATTGATAGCTGTTTCGATTAGTTTGTCTAATATTTTTATGATTTTGTATTGCCTGTTTGCTAACTATGTTGACATAGTAACATATGGGACATATATTGCTGTGATGTTATGTGTGGTTGCACATTAGAAATCTAGCAAAAAGTCAAAATATAATTGCAAACATTAGATTTGTTGATCTGCTTTGAGTTTAACTTGGTCCAGTATGCTGGGCTGAATTTCCTCGGGCCTTCAAATACCCTGAAAAACAAGGTGAATAATGATAAAGGTATGATAAAAAGCAACTTACAAGGACTTTAATTTTGTCTGTTAGGTGAATTAAGTGGACAATGATGTTTGTATTCGAACAAGTTGATCTGATGTAGGATCATTAGCAGTTAGCAGTCTTGTGGGAGGGAGGACAGTATATGAAACATATTTCATTTAAGTGGATCTTTTAGATCCCATCGTGCCATAAAAAAACCCACACCCTTTATTATAAAAACAACACAAGTTGACAGTACAACAAAGTAATGGCTGTTTAGTGAGGGCCAGGTATTAAAGCAGGATTTGAATCATCAGACCAGGAATTCATTCTGCTGCCTCTTTGCTTTCTGGTCATTTAAATTCATCAGTGAGACACACGCTGCACATCCTTTTTATCTGTGTGTCACTGCTCCGTAATTAAATGTTCAGATTTGAGGTTTCATTTCTCAGAAGAAGGCCTTGAATCATATTATATGGAGAGCAGTTATTACTTGTCCTATTCCATTGCTGTCATACTGAAATGTATTTATCTTCTAATCATATGTATTTGTGCGTTTTGTCTGTGTCTGTTACTGACCCTCCATTGTATGTAATGAAGCTCTGTAAGTTTCAGTATTTTCAGAGAACTGTACAGAAAAAGGGTGAGATGTATTTCTTTAAATTTTTGACAGGTTGTATGCTGGTAAATATCACACCTGAAATAATTTATTGGAAAGATTAGGGCAGCTAATCGAAGGTTTACTTTTTGTCAGCTTTTTATTTCAGTGTTATCAACCACAATCAGCAATTAAAGGAAAATGTTGCCTCTGATGATGTGGTCATCCAGTCGGTCCTGATGATGTATGTGATCAATTAAACAGACAGCTATATAATCCTTTTCCTGTTCAGAGCCTGCATGTCTTTACATGTGAACGCTCTCAGTACCAGCCCACAGTAGGATTGTTGTGCTTACCTAGCAATTTGTGTATGCCCTTCACAATGTCTGCTTATCAAGAGCATGTTCTTCTACCTGCAAATATACAAAAGAAAAAGGTTAGGGCTAGGTATCTCAATACCCTTTTAGTATCAAACTGTCAAGTAAAGATAGCTGGCATCGGATACGTTGTCAGAATCTTATTTACTTAATCAGGTAACTAATGGTTTTAATTACTCAGCCACCAAGGTGCTTTAAGCTAAATGCTGAAGTCAGCATTCAAACATGCTCACAATGACAATGCAGATATTTTTATAGGTAATATTTACCATGTTAACTATCATAGCTTAGTATGTGAGCATGCAAACATTTGCTTATTAGCACTTACAGCACTAATGATGGGAACATCATTAGTTTTGCAGGTATTTGGTCATTAACAAGTATTGGACAAACCGAAATTTCAATAATTATAGTGCAAGATGAAAAGCGAAGGGATCACCAAAGTTTTTACACATCATCCTCTGGAGGACATGGCTGTAACGAATTTTGTGGCAATCCATCCAGTTGTTGAGATGTTTCACAAAGACCCACAAATGTTGACCTCATGGTGTTAAAAGAAAAGTCAGGGAATCACCAAAGTCATTAGGATTCATCTTCAGGGGACCGTGAATGTCTAAAGATTTCGTGGCAATCCATTTGTCATGAACCTGCAAAGTCCAGACTGAACAAGGGAGACCACACATATACTTATGGATTAAAGTAAAACAAATGTATTTAACCAGTAATTAACAAAGCCCAAAAATACAATGAAACATTTAAATCAGTATTATCAATTTTAGTGTAGGTATGTGTAAGGTGAAAAGCAAGTCTAATAAAACCCAAAGCGCAACCTAACAAAACCCTGTTGGCTGGGAGGAAAGAGCTTGAACTGCACATCCTAGAAATCAATCTCCCACTCGGTTTGGGGTTTTTGTGTGTTTTCCTGTTCCTGTGTAGACGGCAGTCAGAGTGGAGGAGGTCATCCCAGTTGTTTAAATATTTGAGTCTGGACCAAAGTGGTGGACCGACCAACTGACCCACCTAGCCATCCCTAGAGTCATTTAAAAAGTAAGGTATCAAATAAAGTATTGTTTAATGGAGGTATCATTTGAGCACTAGTATCAAAAGATTTTAACACAATGGCCAATGTGCAGTAGAGAAGAGGCAGGTAAAACAACAAATCACATGTTGTTGACCACAAACAGGCCACACATCACCACAAGGCCCACTCACTCGCTGTTCTCGATCTTCATCAGCAGGTAGAGTGCGCCCAGTTGTCATGGAATAACAGATGTTCAAATTTCCGGGTTCCTGAGCACTTTAGGACTTCTTGTCCATGTTGGCTTAAATACTGAAATTGACAGTTCAATCTCACAGAAACAATCTCACCTTTATAGATTGTTTTCGACAACTGGCAACTTCATCTGCCAAGGAGTATCCTGATATGATCAAAAGCTCCAGATCAGCTACTGAGTGAACCTTGCAGTGAGATTTGGTCAGTCTGATCATATATTTTAGCCTCATACATGAGGTCTGCATTGGTGTCTGCAACAGAATCTAACAAACTCTGGAGCAGAAATACTAGCTTAATCTAATCCAGACAAGCAGTGCTACTGGTCTCCATGAGCTCACTGTGTCGTGTCTCCTGATTGTGTGACTCATACTAGTAGGCCTTGAAGTCATCCTCTACATGTACACTGTTCACTGTGAAGTGGCTGAGCTTTACTATGTTCCACTGAGGAGGAGAGACGAGAACCAGTTTGGATATTTTTTTTTTGTTTAAAAAGGAAAATAGTCTCATAATGTGGATCAATCAAGCACTGTTCTCTCTTGTTAAGTGGTTGACAGTTAGAATAGATGCAGAGTATGGGGGAGGAAATGCGGTAAGATGGACCAGACAATGAGTTCTGAAAGCCAGCAGTGAGCACAGGGTAATTTGTATTGATGACCTTCAAAAATACATTATAATAATGCCCCTTTAAACTATGATTACAGATTATGAAATCCCTGAATCGCCCCTTGAAAATGCTCTCCAAGTTTACTTTTACGTAATGTTGCCAGTTCATCATTATTCATTAGTTCCCATCACACTGCAAAAAAGATTTTAAAAGTCACTTAGTCTAACATTCAGCATTTGAACCATGAAATATTTCCATTTCTTCTTATCATTAAGTGTAAAAACAGCATGAAACAGCAAAATAACTAAGACCACCAGATTCTACAAAATTCATAAAACCATTTCCACTGAAACCATGTGACATTAAGTCAACCCAATGGTAAATGTGTTATTTAGAAAAATAACAGTTTTAGGACTTCATAGTATACTTAATTAACTGTTAAAATTTAGATATTTGCAGTGTAGGGTGAGTGAAAATCAGTAATCAAGATGAGTCTACAGCCATGCTAGTGGCTCTGTGAGGCTGTATATGTAGGCACACTGGTGTTTTCCGCTAAATGTTAACATCAGTATGCTAATATGCTCACAATGACAATGCTAACATGCTGATGTTAAATCATCACCGTCTTAGTTTACTTACAAAGTACAGCTGAGGCTCATTATTTTTGCAGGTATTTGGTCATAAAACAGAGTCATGACAAATTAAAATGTTGACATAATGATGGCGCTAGAGGGAAAGTTAAGGGGTTGCTAAAGTCATTATAATTCATCCTGAGTGGAACATGAATATCTCTACCAGATTTCCCGGCAATTCAGTTGTTGAGACATTTCACTCAAAACCACAAATGTGGACTTCATGATGGCACTGGAGGAAAAGTTCAGCGATCACCAAAGTTATTAGGATTTGCCCTCTGGGGACCACAAATGTCTGTACCAAATTTAATGCCAATCCATCACGTAGTTGTTAAAATATTTCAGTCTGAACTAAAGTGGCCGGCTGACTGATCGACATTTCCATCCCTAGAGACACATACCCTAGCATAGCTAAAATGCTAACATCCCTATTTTAGTGGCATTAAAGTGTTGATACCTTTTTGTGCCAAAACAATTAAGTGAGGGACAAATGCAGCCGATCAGATACCTTTCCAAATATAAAGGAATTCTATTAATACCTCACTGACTCTTTAAAATTGAATCCATTAGTGTAAGGGTCCTTCCAACTGCTCTTACCAGTCCCACACATTTTCACCAGAGTGATGAAAATGTTGGTTTTTGCTGTTCTCTTTCAAAGTGGACTCTGTAATGGATGCTTCTGTCTGTCTGCTGCCTTTAAAAAGAAAGACTAGTAGACAATATTTCAAAGCAGTCGTATCAATGAGGAGAATGCATTGTTAGTGCTGACTGGAATGACAGTTAGCTCTGACATTTGAGTTCAAACACTACAAACTGACACTTCCCATAAAGCACAGTGAACCAAAGATTTACAGGTTGTTAGGCCAGGTCTTGCAGTTGGATGGTGATCTGTACTAAATAATGTTCAGAACACCAGCACCTGTGAGTCTTTTAAGGACATTCGTCACAGGTAAATATGGAAATTTAATAACACCCTCTGGGTCATTATTGCTACTTTAATTTATATTTTGATGCAACTTTCATACAGAACCTAGTGATTTGTCTCCATGACAACTTGGGTTTTTCAACGGCAACTGAATTATATCAGAGGGAATCCTGATTATATGTAATTTATAACTCTGGGAGTGACAGTGTGCGACAAAGCTGAAAAACTGTAGAGCTACCAGCATCAATATTGGTGTAGCAGACGTGTGTCAAAAATTTTGGTCTCATGTGACCAGAGCACCTTCTTCCACTTGTTTGCTCTGTCCCCCCCCATGGCTTTTGGCAAACGGGACTCCTTATGGCTTTTTTCTTCTTACCAATCTTCCATAAAGGCCAGATTTGTGGAGTGCACGACTAATAGCTGTCCTGTGGACAGATTCTCCCACCTGAGCTATGGATCTCTGCATTTACATTGAGTCATTTAGCAGACGCTTTTATCCAAAGTGACTTACATATGAGGAAGACAATGGAAGCAATTATAACAACTCAAGGTAACAAAAAGCATAAGAGATGTAGATGTAGCCTCAGTGAGCCTGGACATTTCGATGCCCACCCTCTGTCGATTAAAAGGACACTTGAAGGAATTACAAATCATGTTAACCTGAAATCTGTTTTAGTATTGTTTTTGTTTCACTGAACAAAGTTTGTTTACAGTAGTGTGCAAAACAGTTATGTATGTTTAGACTCATGATAAAGTTTGGGAGGCAGCTCAGGGTGTTAATAGATTTGCACTGATGCCTTGAGACATTGCATGCACTTTAAGAACTTACTTTACAGTGAAAAAGTGTACAGATAAACAGAAAATTTGTTTTTGCCATTGGTGAATATATTTAATTTGCCGATATGTCTGATAGCAGTCAACAAGCCGAATATCGGTGCATCCCTACTTCATACTCATCGTTTCATTTCCGTTCCAGTGTGAGTATGGAGCCAAAACAATGAAAAGTACATCGCTGTCCTAATGCGCCCTGACTGCACAGTTAGTGTCCTCTATATCAATCCACAGATTTATGTCATCAGATTAAAAAACCTCTGGAATATGTTTATCAAAACCACTTTATTACTGAAACTTCCAACAAGAAACGTGGGTTTCTGAATTCAGTCCATAGCACACAAAGGAAAAATGACAATTATACACTGTCAACAAATTAATCTGCGGGAAAAACCAAAACACTGATCTTGTTTTATCAGCCAATTCACAAAGACTAAACATGAGCTTCATCTCAAACATGAACACAGCAGGATTAGATGAAGAGGATGTCAGCTGCCAGTGGGGTTGTGGGCAGCAGCAGTGAGTTTGCTTGTGACCTTCCTCCCTCTGCATCCCCTGGTCGGGTAATTTTCTTCTAAATTATCCGTGCATCTAAAAACTATTTCCAGCTAAACTATTATCACTTTTATTTTTAAGAAAAAAGGCTAAACTATGAAATGTGCTGTTTTTTCTGGGCTGTAGGTTAAAATATATTGCAATTGCCTGCATGATGGACACACAAATTAATCTGTCTCTATGGAAGCAGGTGTTCGTGGTATGTGTGTTAATAAGTGGTGCCCTTGTTCAGCGCTGATTGTGTCTGTGATTATGTGTCTCGTGTTTGTTTTTGTGCTTACATTGTGTATGCAGTATATTACAATTGTATGTGTGTTGGAACTGTACCCACTGTGTGCCTCAGTTACGGGCACGAGTGGCCAAGCAAATAACCACTGTGTTAGTACACAGATGTTCACTAGTACGAACGAGCAAACACATTCAGATTCCTCATTTTCTCTGCACATCCTGTGGCGGCCAACTCATAAAAAACACAGAGGGATAATTACCAACAGGCATCGAGGCGCGTCGGCTGCAGCAGGCTGTCACACTTGACAACACTTCTAGGGCGGGGCTGGGGCTTTGAGAGTTGAAGGCTTTTAATTGGCGTAATGAACCTTTTGTCATATAGGGTTCATTTATACACTCATCCAATTGGCCGCCAACATATAGGAGGTATGGAAATCCTCCAGTGCTCTGGAAGAGAGGAGTAGGAGGAAGTGTCAAGAGCTGGAGCTGCCATCACCACTGAACAGGGACTGACTCAGTGCTCAGTAAGTAATCCAGGAAGCAGCAAAGTTAATAGGTCCTATAGTAACACGGGTGTATATGACAGAGGTTTTTAAATTAAATAATAGGAGTAAACCAATAAAATAATTTTGAATAATATAAACTCAAATTGAAGTGGCTTTAAGGTGAACCTGCATTTATACTAGTCTTTAAATGTAAAAATATAATTTTAATACCTCACTCTTTTGGTTCAAATTATGATTACATGGTCAAAATTCTTATATAAGCATGACATTTAATCAACTTATAACCAAACTAAGGTAAACCCAGGCAAAAGGGTGAATCCAGCCATGGGTATTTTTAACCTACCTACTTAGCATGTTTGCTTGATGATGTTAACAGTTCACTAAAAGCGGCAGCCTCCGAGAGATGCTAGCATGGCTGTAGACTCTTCGTTTCCCCAATTTATACTAATACAATAAAGTTTTGAAGTAGGTTTACTTAATTTTAGCTAATACATTTATTGTTAGTTTTTGTACTCTGAGGAATCTGAATTTCTGATATAACTCTAGTGTGTGAATGTAACATCTTTACAGATAATAGCAGAACTTTAACACCTGACAGCACAGTAAAGACAATTATATCTTCTCTAGAGTTCCTGTTAATGGCTGGTTTTCTGATTCTGAGCCTGTGATTTTTAGCAGTGGGATTGTGGAATACAAGGCGTTCTCTTCCTGCTGGTTATAATGACAGAGCCGTATCATCAATTTTTAGGTTACAGAGGTAATCACAGCTAATCAGGCTCAGTGCTTAAAATCAATGTGTTCTGTATCACAAATTGTGCTCACAATCACAGGCAATCATGAGTATTCACAACGTCACTTGGTGTAATAGTCCTCATCTTTCCTTCTGGAGCTCTGTCTAAGGTGTGAAGCTCAAACTGAAATCCAAACATGGCTTTTTAAAAAAGGAAGAAGCTTTAACATTTGAAATCACAGGATACACTAGAACACTATCAGAGATGATAAAAAAGGCAAACACAAATGTGATTTCCTGCCATCGTAATGATTTTTGTCTCATCTGTCCTCCCTCTCTGTTGCTTTCTGAAGCACTCTTGTGAAAATGAATCGGTCCTATGAACCAGTTACATCAGCTCTCAGTCCATTTTCCACTCTTGTACTCGTCCCCATCTCTCTCACACACTCAGCCTCTTTGCTCTCACTTTTCTGCAACAGAAAATTACAGTTCTCCTAGTCCTTACCACCCCATCCACAATCTCTCTTTGTATACCTCTGTCTTCCACATGCTGTCTGATTCTGTCAAATCTACTTACTTGGTACCACATAATTGGTAGTGGGTCGGGGTAAATGAAATCCCATTTGAGCCAGTTGTGGTGAAGCAGGGTTGAATGGAAAACATTGTGGACAGGGGTTTGTGCTCAAATAAAGGTTTGGGAAACACTAGTCTAGGTTAGTCATTACAGAGGGGATGTAGAGGTAAAATAAAGGTAGTTGAACTATAAATGTTCGCTGGTTAAACTGTCCGATGTTAATTAAATTTAAATGTATTTATATAGCCCAATGTCACAGATCAAAATTTTGCCTCAAAGGGCTGGTGAGTAAACCCTATGTTGCATTTGAAAAAGGTAGGTAAACTGCGTACACGTTTACCCAACACTACATCCCAAATAAAAACAGGGCAAAGCTAAATATTAATTTACACTTTAAAGAGCAGACTCTTTGATTCGGCTCCTTCGCAAGCATCCTATCGCCACAGCCAAATCCTATCTGATCATAAATCAGTTGGGCATTTAGGCTGGAGCCAGTGGGCCAAGCTTTAGCTGGCCTGTCTTTTCCTATGTGCTATTTTCAGTCCATGATCGCAGTTGTGTTTCTCACCTTTGTAAACAGTCAGTACCTTAAAAAAAAAAAAAAAAAAAAAAAGTCTACTTTGACTGTTTCTTGATTGTTGACCCATGCACAGATTTGTTTGTTTCACCCACTAACCTCAAGTTCTTCTTGTTTCTTTCATTTCCCTACGTGGTTCTAGGGATGGCAGTGTTGGTCTGTTGGTCGGTTCACCACTTTGGTCCAGACTGAAATATCTCAACAACTATATGATGGATCGCCATAAACTTAGTCAAACATTCATGGTCCCCATAGGATGAACCCTAATGACTTTGGTGAGCCCTTAACTTTTCATCTAGCACCATCATCAGGTCAAAATTATTGTATACATTGTACAAACTAGTTCTTGCTGTGTTAAGGTTTGGACGAGGAAGGAGGACCCAGATGCAGAC
>CM022473.1:16746201-16934430 GCA_011952105.1 Coreoperca whiteheadi
TTCTCCGTTTTCCGGCTTCTTCCCACCGTCCAAAGACATGCACGTTTAGGTTAATTGGTAACTCTAAATTGTCCCTAGTGGATGAATGTAATAGTGAATGGTTGTCTGTCTATGTGTAAGCCCTGCGACGAGTTGGCCACTGTCCAGGGTGTACCCCACCTCAGGCTCAAAGTTACTGGGATAGGCTCCAGTCACCCGCGACCCCTAACAGGAACAAGTGGAAGAAAATGACTGACCTTAAAATTAGACAAGAAAGAGCTGAAGGAGACACTGGTTATTGTGTCTGAAATCACTAATATAGGCTTAAGTAGCGGGTTTACCAATTAGTTTTATTGTGTTGGAAATTATAATACCATATGTAGCAGACTCAAATTATCCCACAATGCAAAACCAAAAGTAATGTACAATCAAGACCTACCTACCATCATTTAGAAAATTGCAGGATATGTCATGACCTGAGTAGTGCTAAAAATTGTTTGTTTATTTTGCCATCTGATACTATATAGTCCCCTATACTGTATATACTGTATTCCCTGTGTAGTTAATAGTGAATAAGTGCACAATTTTGGACACATACTATAATTGCATTTGTCAGATATAAATGGTGAACTTGTGGTTTTTATGCATTGTGAGCGTCACCATGAGTTTCTCTGATCAGTGTTGCAGTAATGTGTTAAAGTGGGGCATAAATGGTGTCGTTTCTCTCCTTTTATAAACAAGTTTCTGAGTGACGTTATCATGAGGTGCGTGTGCACATACGGGGGGTAGAAAACAAGCGGGAATGACTGAGAGCTTATGAAAAGATCAACACATGAAGTTTTCTTTGTGCAAATGACTGCATCAATCGCAAACGTAATGGGTGGGATATGTTCAATATCCCAAGAAGGAAACCCAGCCCAACAATCTGGTCAGATCCCTGACCAAATGCATTAAGAAACGTTTTTTTTTTAGGTCAGACTGCTCAAACTGTTACTTTGTGTTTAAGGATGTTTATTTTAATATTTTTAACATTTGTCAGACTCTGTGATCAATTAGTCTGACATGCTTATAGCGTCAGTTTGGGATACGGTGACAGCTGATAGAGCTGCAGAATGTGGGCATTGGATGGAAAATGCAAATCACACAAAAAATCATAAACAGGTGTTCAGAGACTATTTTCTGGATCCTTCGTGGCTGATACTTAGGTACATAACATTACTGATAATACTAACGTACTTATTTTAACCCAAACCATGATATTTTCCTAAACCTAACCAAGTAGTTTTGGTGCCTAAACATAACCAAACGTTTAGCAATGTTAACCATGTGTTTATTATTGTTACCATGACAACAAAGGTCAAATGCCTATGATAAAGATACATTTTAAAGGTCTAACCAGAGCGGCTATATGGAGACAAACCTCGGACAATTGACAAAAATGTCAATTTCAAAGTGAAAATGCAAACAAATTAATCCGCCAACACTACCGTGACTGCCACGTAGGTTGCCCCTAGTGATAAAAAGATTTCAATGTGAAGCAGTTGTTGATAACTTGCGGCCCCTACCGGCTGGATAAGTGGAGTGAGGAGTCAGCAGTCAGTGGTGGTATAAAACAGAGAAGTCAATAAAACAGGCTTTTCAAAAACACATACCCACCGACCAAACGCATGATTCTGCACAGTAAAGCTCAAACATCCAACTGAGGGAACAATTTTTGAGTGGAGGGGGGCTTTAAGGTTTAGCCCACACCAACATTACACATCTGGCATATATGTCAGATGGTAAACACCATGCTTTCTTTGTGTAGTTTCACATCCAGACATGCCTGCACATTCCTGCACTGATAGAGGAACAGAGATGCTGCTGTGAAATTAGGTACCTCTGGGATCCCGTCATTTCCCTGTATGTTCATGGTCAGAGCCTCTATAGCTGCTTCAGAGAAAGGCTAATAATGGATAATGGCCTACAGTAACAGGAATGTACTTAACGGATGACAAGTAATAGTACATGTAGATTTTGACTAATTTAAAAAATAGTAAATTAATGAAAAAAGACAATCACATTATAGACACTTAAAAAGTTATTACTTGTTTCGTGTACTATTAGAAATCGAATATTAAAGTAAATTATAGAGTAATCAAGATCATAAGCACAAAGACATTTTGATTTAGCCTTAATAGATACTACATACTTTATAAAACCTTCAAAAGTGGTTCATTTTACTTAAATGACATGATTGCACACTGTTTGGAAAGGGTTTAATCTCAACACATTTGTTTCTGCAAAGACCATAAAAACTCTTCTCATCCAGTCAGCTGTTTACACCACGAAGAGAGAAGTGATTATTTTTGTGGAGAACAGATTCCCGGAGGTTGTGTATGGAACATCCTTTGGCTTTTGTTGTTGTTGTGTGGTCAGCTGGTGTCTGAAGTCTGAGACTAACACTTTGTCAACAGTGTTTACCTTCCCTCAGGGTGATAACACCACACCACACATGGCTGTTTGAATATTATTGTAGCTAGCAGCTACACTACACTAGCCACTTCCTCCACTTAAGCACTAAAGCCATAAAGGAGGTCAAGAAACAAACAAACAAGAATAAGATATGTGAATATATTTCCTTATATACATGAATTTCAACCTACCAAATAACACATAATGATGAAACTGTCATCTTGCTTTCCATAATAACTGAAGTCTAACAAGTGGCACCAAAAATAACTATTTTAATATCAATGCATAAATTAAAATCACAATTGCTTTTATTGATGGAAAAACACTTTACAATAGTTAATGTTGTATTTGCATGTTTCATAAAAAGAACACTTCTGTCTTTCAGTGCTTTATATCTGACATTATGTTTTTAATTGCTATATTGAGTATTTAGCCACACTAACGATGTGGTTCTAGGGATGTTAATGTCGGTCAGTTGGTTTCCCAGCCGGTCAGTGTAACAACTGGTAGTCAGATACAGAGGACTCAGAAATGCAGACACCAAAACGCTAAGAGGTAAGGTAAGAACTGTCTTTTACTTTCCAAAATGCAGGTTCGGTACACAGGCAGGCAGTCGAGAGATAGCAAACGAATTCAACAGGAATAGACAGAGGCAAAGTCCAAAACACAGGCAGTCCAAATACCAGGAAAACAGAGACCGAATGCTGGAGCACGAGACATGAAAGTACAACAACAAACTGGCGAAGAGTGACCGCAGGCAGCAGACCATATACCTGCGGATACAGACAATAGGGCACAGGTGCAAGTAATTATGGCGGGTCATGTAATCAAGACTGGCGGGAAACGCACAAGGGGCAGTGAAGTGGTCTGTAACGGGATGTGTCAGTCGGTCCACCACTTTGGTCCAGACTCAAATATCTCAACAAATATACAGTGGATTAAGGATTAATTTTGTACAGACATTCATGTTCTCCAGAGGACGTATCCTACTGACTTTGGTGATCCTTGACTTTTCATTTAGCCCCACCACAGGTTTGAGTGCAATGTTTTGACAACTGCTGGATGGATTACAATGAAAATTGTTTCAAACATTCATGTGCAGGATGAATTGTAATCACTTTGGTGATCGCTTAACTTCCTTCCTTTGGTGGGGCCCATGATATCCATTTAAAACCAGGAACACACTGACGTGCAGAAACATGCCCTGATCCAAAAACGACATGAACTCCCACGGGCACACACTCATACACAGAAAAAGGATCCATTAAAAACAAAACAACACCCTCTTCACCCCTTAGGCCGATATTTCAGGAGTCCCAGTGACTGAACATCTTTTATCGTCCTCATCAGTCTACCTGCCTCTGCAGTGCCTCCGTCAGTCGTGTGTGTGTGTGTGTGTGTGTGTGTCTCCATAAACGGATGAGCTTGTAAAATATGGCTCTTGTGCTATCAGTGCACACACACTCACCCATAAATCAACATAAAGACACACATAAACAATGAGAGATAAAGCAGACTTGAGACAGTAAGAGGAAAGTATACACATGCCCAGGTTGGAGTTTACTGCAGAAATATGTGTCTATAACTAAATATAAGACTTTTATAAAAGTAATACCACTAATAAGGCACTATTTATAATGGCTTCATTATCGTTAATAAATCTGGATTTTAAGGTTTATATAAATATTTATATTAACCAGAGTATAAACCATGTTTTGTTTCCAAATGCCAAAGTCCCACTGTTAGATACATTTTCCAATAAATAATAATTTATTTTATTTTATTAGTTTATTTGACCGGGACAATGCACATTGAGCAAAAGAAACAAAACAACTGTAAATGAGCCTGAGTTAAACCAGACAGCTAGTTTTTTTTAACCTGGCAATAAAGCCCCCATGATGTAGAATAATATGACAATTCATATGAAATGAATGTAAATGTTACATAATAAATATGCCCAAGATAGTACACATTCACCAATGCGTTAGGCCATACTGCTGACTAGTTTGCTATGATCAACTGTAGATTGTGCATAAACTACTGTATATGAACTCTGACAGTGTAATAATACTTGTGAGTTGTACCAGATTTAGTGTTTCCACGTTAAAAGGAAAAGTGTAACATCCACAGTAAACTCAAACAGTTCATCCCTTCAGCACAGTGTTGTTTTTAACCCTTCTGAGGATAATACTTCCAACCTGTTTGACGCCAAACCTCCAAAAACTGTCAACTTTTCAAACTCGAGACTCACTCTGAATCTGTTCCTGTCTGCAGAGTTTTCCCTCGACTCAAGTGCAGAGGGTCCTTCTACAGTTGTGCATTCATTCTCAGGCGTATAATGCTGTTTTGACATATTTTCTTCTTGCAGCGTACCTGCCATCCTCGCCACATACACACAGATAGATATGAGCCTTGGAGAAATCTCCTGTGATGCGAGCGGGCACCCATAAATAAACCAGCTCCTTCTCTGCCATTTCCCTCTCAATGAGCCGTGCTGAGATCAGAGCCGTACTCCTCGGTTTGCCCTCAGGGGCAGATGAAAGAGAAATAAATACCGATGAAGAGGAAGCAGCTGACGGACGCCAGAGACAGTGAGGTGAAGCTGGAAATTAGGAATGAAGCTGAGAGGAGTGAAAGGGCAGACGAGAGGGAAGAAGTGTACAGTATTAATTGGTTATCATCCTGTAACCTGCGTACAGCCCTCTGAGCCTGGAAACATCTGGAGAAACATTATCAGCCTGAGCCACATTACCTGAATGACACAAAAGTCTTCAGACTAAGATAAAAGATAAAAGAAAATGTCTCAAAATCCCAAATCCTGAAGCTAGTGAGTTTCAAAATCTTATTTTTGGTAGCACTGTGAGGCTAAACAGTCTTGAGAATCACTTCAAAAGGTTTCTGGAAGTCATTGTGATGTATAGGCATTAAATATATAAAATGTGAAATAGAAAAACTATACAGGGGATTGTTGTGGTTTGCTGTGAGAAAATACAGCCTGGAAATCCGACCAAAAATCACAAAGTAATTAAAATTTGACCTTTAGAAGTTAAAAACACCACAAAACAGAATGTGCATGTTTATTATGTCGTGAAAAGAAGGTTTTATTGACTTTGTGTATACCTGCTCACAACTTGTTAACACTTTAGAAACACAAACGACTAAATAATCCCAACTCAGGGTTGGGGGTCCACCCAAGGTCCACTTACTAGCTGCTAATTGTTATTGTATTTATCGATTAATCTGCAGATTATTTTCTAGATTAACTGATTAATCATTTGGTCTCTCAAAGGTAAAAAAAATATGAAAAATGTCCATAACTGTCTTTGAAATGTCTTGTTTTGTCTGACCAACAGTCCAAAACCCAAAGATATTCAATGAACTAAAAGACCAGCTGGAACTGGAACCACTACATTTATGGTCCTTTAGCTTACAAAACGACTTAAATGCTTCATTTATTAAAACAATAGCTGCCAATTAATTTTCCATTGATCGACTAATTGATTAATTGACTAATCATTTCAGCTCTTCTTTCAACAATACTCATTCGTCTTTATCATGGATGGAGTTCACTCAGTTGTCATGGAGACAGTCTGTTGACATGTGAGCTCAAAAGCTGTGATTGTTTCATCCACAAGACTTCTTGTCTGTGTTACTTTAAAAGATAAAAAGTTTATTCCTGGAACCTTGGAAATTGTTTGACAGAGCAATCTCAACTCAAGGGCTTGTTTATTTTTATTTATTTATTAGTTTATTTAACAGGGACAGTGCACATTCATAAGCATTGCATATAAGATTAAAATAAGTTATTGAAATTATAAATAATAGAAAGTATATTATGAGAAATACTTTCTTTCTTATTCAGATGTTAATTAACATAAATGAAGATGTTCTACAATAAAAAGTATTTTATGGAATTTATTTTTCATGAAAATCAGTTAAATATAACACCGAAGCTAAATTATTTGCAAGTGTGCTGAGGTCAGATCCCGTCTGACGTTTGGCAGCCCTGTTTGAAAATGTGTTACCCCACCACTGCTACACTTAACGCAAACTCAAACATGGGAAAGTGACAGGTCGATCTGAGTTCTGGTTTTGATTTATGCAAAGTTTGGACAACCAGTTTCTATCTTGTATCATTTTTAAAATGAACTGGTAAGTGACTGTGCTTCAAATGTAACATATTTTAGGTCTGGAGGGAGAAATTCTAACTAAACTTTTTCTAATCCTTTTAAAGCAACAGCAGAGCTCCTCGCTCCTCTCTGTGTTTCTGCTTCAGGCAGGAATACGAGGCAGAAATACTGCTGAGCACCTCTCATCCTCCCTCAGTCCTCCACCTGTCTCTTTATTGCTTCTGTCAGCAGCAGAGCATCAACTGTGTGTGTCTGGATAAGACAGGTAGACGTATGAGAATTGCTCTCAAACTGCAGGGCCGAGACAGACGGGATGAGCTAAAAGTGTGTACACAAATCACACAACACACCTGCGTACACAAGCAAAGAAATAAGTTGAATAATAGTTAATTTAAAACAATAAATGATTAAAACAATTATGAGTAATTAGATAAATACACAGTTTCAAACATTTCATTACAATATCAGCATTTGCCACAGAGGCAGACAAACACATTGCAGATATTTTGTGAGAAATATTTTGTGCTGGTGAAATGAGGTTTAATTAAAAATAAGATTTGGGTAAATTGGATTCTAGATAGATAAAAGATATAAGAATCCACATGAGGTTAATGTTTTAGAGGATTATGTGATTAAAACAACACCTTCTTCAGGGCAGGTACAATTCATTTATTGAAACGCTGATGCTGAAATGCAAAAGAGTTGACTGATAAATAACCTATAACATTGCAATACAATAAATAAACAAATTGAATCTGAAATCACTGAACAGAGGAGGAAAAGCTGAGACACCAGCTACTAAAAATCAACTAAATGCTTTCCTCTCGTCCTTCCCAGGTGGTCTCACACCAATTCACGCCTTGATTCATGTGACTCTGAAGACTCTCACTTGATTGTTATATGACGCCCACAACTCACACGTAACGCTCATGTGACATCATGGTGTGAATCATACCTGCAAGTCTCCAATCAATCCACTGCTGCTGCCTCATGGATTAGTGGAGAAGCGTCTTGGATACAGTCCTGCTCTCTGGAAAAGCTCTGATCTGGATGACGGGGAATCTTCACAGAAAATGGAAAATGTGCTTAATTGCGCACTTGTCAAGAGTTATATGAGAAAACCGTGGTAGAAAATGTGACACGTTTTAAACACAATGTACCTTCAAATATCAGGCTACGGAGGGCAGCTATAAAACCACTCACATATGGAGAATACATAAAGGAGGCTTTACCTCAACAGTGGAGAGGTTTTGTTTGACAGACACCAGCATATCCACGATTAAAGGCTTGCCTTTGTCCACTGAAAAGGCGGAAAATGTATACATTGCAACAGTACAAATTGTTGTACTGACAAATGCACCGTTCAGTGTGGCTGTGGAAGAACGAGCGGACATCAGAGGTATCCCACGTTGGCTGACATTCAGAGGCATGTGTTCAGCTGAAAGTATCAGACCAGAAATACTGAGCAGCGAAAGGCAGGGACAGGGATCTCACTTTACATTTGACTTATTAGTAGCCTACATCACAAGATGGTGCAAGTTATAGACCTATAACTCTATTATTAATATAAAAAAGGTAAAACTTCCAATAATAGTGTAAAAATTGTCCCTAAATTAAACATAATTTACATGTGCATTACTAAACGATGCTGCCTCACCAGTCGTCATCATCTTTGTAAATTGGAACGTATCATAAAAAAGGTCGGCGGCCTCAATTTTAACATAAAGACTGGAAACTGGAAACAGCTAGCCTGGCTCTTAAATGTGGTTAGCAACACGTTTTTAAATTTCTGTTTGTGCACAGATTAAACAAACAAGGTATGTCGTAACTTATAAGTGAGCTTTAGAGGTTCTGGTAGGATTATTTTTTAACTTTGGACAGAGTCCAGCTTCTTTATGCTAAGCTAAGCTAACTGCCTCCCAGCTTTAGCTTAATAATCAGTGCACAGACATGATAGAGGTATCGATTTTCTCATCAAGTTCTTTGCAACAAAGCGAATAAGCGCATTTCCCAAAATGTCAAACTATTCCTTGAATGAAAAACTGTCTAAAATTACGAGTGCAGGAACAACAGACCTCTACAAGTAATTGCAAACATTTTTGACTACCCTCTCATCTTTGATGAAAATAATCTGTGATATTTTATTTTTCTATGATTGCTGGTGAAGAATGAAGGCAATTCTTTTTTGTGGTTCCCTGAACAAAATAAAAGTCAATCAAAACAAACAAACTGAAAAACAAATCAATGTAATGACACCAGTGGAAGCATTTCAGTCTGTTCCATTTAAATCATTTTCTTTTTCAGTTGTGAAGGTCATTACTGACATAAGTACTGCGGAAAAATACCAAACAGAAATTGTGTGAACAACATGAAAGTAAGCCCACCCACTGCTGAGCACTTCTGAACCCCCAAACTACTGAAATAAGGACAGTAAGGACAAAGCCCTGCAGGCTCACTATGAACTCTAAACTGAGCAGACTAAAATACAGCACCCGTATTTCAAAAATGGATGAGCTGTGTGATGCAGAAAGCCTGGATGAAAACTGAGAGAGAGACTGCGAATCCTGATGACCTTTGTGACTCATCCACACTGACCTGCAGACATAAACACAGAGCTACTGTTAATACTGGCAACAACCTGCCGCTGCTGCCGTTTTAAAACAACAAGACAATGTTGTATTTATCAAATGCAGACCAGATAGCAATGATAGCTAAAGGAAAGTGCTGCAGTGTCAAATACCAACAGGGGATTTCAAAGTGAAGGCAATTCTTTGAACGGATGATGTACAACCAAAACAATGAGCTGAGAGACGCAAAAATACTCTGTAGAGCTGTGGGGGAGCTGCTTAATTTGTGGGTTTGTCACCATGAGTGACACATTTGATCTATTGTCTGTCTGGTTTGGTTCACCAGCCCTCCATTCAGGACTTTTACACGTCCAGAGTCAGGAAACAGGAAGGAAACATCACTGCAGATCCGTCACACCCCTCTGGTAGGCGCTACAGAGCACTGTACGCCTAAACCATTATGTGGTTATTTTTGCCCTTGTGGTTATGCTGCATGTTTTTTCCCTGTAGTTTTCCTGTAGATTATCTGAGTACAGCCTGAGATCTGGACAGGAATGTTTGAAGGTTAGAGAGAAAAATGCAAGACAATTACTCGGAACTCTCTGTCAATTTGTCTTTTTCATTTTTTTCGTGCACTCTGCTGGAGAGCCAGGTGGATGAAGGGAGGTCGGTGGGTTCTGTGGCCACAGCCGAGTGACTGCTTCCCCCCGATGCCCACACACTCTTGAGTTTTGTCTGTTTTGTCTGAAAATGTTCTGGGTGGTGAGGAGATAATCTAAGAGAGGGAAAGTGAGATAAACAGGGGAATCTCTTTTCTTTGAATAATGTATTCAAACCTGAAAAAAGTAAATAAGAGGAAAAAACTCCACTCTTAAAGAGAGTCCTCACATGTTATTTACAGTTTATTATACCATGGGTATGGGTATTTCACTGACATTGATGTGTAGACACGAGCTGAGTCTGTATATCCACTGAATGGACATTTACCAGCAGCCTGCACCTTGTCAGACAGAAACAAACAAAGGCAAACAAAAGCATTTTAAAGTCAAATACAACACAGCACTCAAAGTCTTTTTTTCAAACCCCCACAGCGGATTGCAACATCTGAAGTATCTTTCTCATGCTGGAGTCTCAGACCTCTCAGCCTAGTTTCAGTTTGTGATTTTCAATCAGTCTGAACAGCTGAGGGGCAGAGAGACAAACTGAGTTCATTTAGTGACAAATCAAAAGATTCTTAATTGTTAGTCTGACAGCAGCCATGGCACCTTCACAGGATGTGGGGACATTTATATACTTTCAAAGGTGGAAGCACAAAATTCAACACAATTCAATAGGATGTAATGTTTCAAACAAAATGTCAGTGAGCCCTCAGAATCAGTGATTATTCAGGGTCAATGAACCAACTTCACACTGTCATCACCAGTTCTCCTTTTTCTATGACAAAGTGATGTTATAAAATGGATGTAGTTACAAACTATTATGGGCTATGTTGCTTTTTTCATTCAAGTGAGAGAAGTAGTTCGTGAGAAAATAGCAACAAAATCTGCAGCTACATTAGCGGCACTATCAGGCTACTTAGGCACAGCGGAGCTTTGAGCTAAATGCTAACATCGATATGCTAACATGCTCACAATGACACTCACAACATGCTGATGTTTTAGACTGATGGGAATGTCATTAGTTTTTGAAGGTATTTGGTCATAACGGAAGTATTGGACAAATTGATATTTTGCCATGATGATGGCACTAGACGAAAAGTCAGGGACTTCCCAAATTGATTACAGTTTTTCCTGAGGGGAACATGATTGGCTGTAACAAATTTCATGGCAATCCATCCAGAAGTTGCCAAGACATTTCATTCAGAATTTAAAATGTCAACCTCATGGTGGTGCGAGAGAAAAAGTCAGAGGATCACTAAGTCTTTAAGATTCATCCTCTGGGGATCATGAATTTCTGTAGAAAAGTTGAGGGCCGCCAATCTAATAGTATATATATATAATAATATACTCAGCAAACCAAAGTGGTGGACTGACAAACAAACAGACCAACATTGCCATCCCTAGAACCGTGCTACTAGCTAAAAATCTGCAAAAATGCCCCATCTCACAATTTTAACAAATCCTTTGAAAATATTGCTTGATATAAATATATGTATTGCATATAATAATATATATGAGATATAAAATAATCCCTTTTTTGGACGGCCAGTTTTCTACCTTTCTACCAAATGTTACTGAAATCTGTGAGCAGGTTTTTGAGATATCCTGAAAAACTAACAGGACGAAATCAATAAGCCTCCTGAGGACAGGTAAAACACATGAGGTCTCCGAGCGTTGACCAATCACACCCCTGAGAGCACTCTCAGCACTGAGCAGTTATTAGCATCTCCAATATATAGACACAGAGGTGGACTGATCTGAAACACTCTGATTCATCACATACTGTATGCTGCTGTTGTAACGTCGTATTTCTTTTGTGTCACTTCCTGCTCAGTGATGCAAACATGAGCAAATCAGTGCACACGTCTGTGGAGTTTCAGCACCAATGGTAAAATATGGTGTGCAGCCATAATATTGACCTTACTGCTGTTTTTATGGTTGTATCAGAGTTATTCTCTGCAGTCTGCCAGAAATCGAAGAGGAAATGTATTGTATGTGTGGAGGTTTGATAGGAGCTGCTGCTTTTTAAAATGTTTACTGCAATGAAAATATCTGCAATGTGTCATTTAGAGCACTTTATGAAACTTAAGGCACTTTAATCTCTTGTTTTTGAAGCCTCTGGGCTTCAATCAGCAGAACAGCTGATGAGAATTGTAGAGTTTGAGAAGAGTAAAAGCCTCATGATGCCAGGAAGGAAAGGTGTTGCAACATTTAGTGTTTTCACAACACGACTGTGTTTCTGTTTTTAAATGAATGATCAGTAGTGTTTTTTCACGTTTTACGTAATTCCCAACCATATATAGTATATATACCAGCATTTTGTATCGTTTTATTGTCTTAATGAGTTTTTACACCTTCCAGGAAGAAATGAGTTTACATTCATTTTTGTTATTCAATTCAATTGCAAAGGCTTTAAAACTTGGTTTTAGGCAATTCATCCATCAAAATGAACACCATCAGCAGCTTTTTTGTTGTCAAAGTTGTATTTTCACTGCTGGATAATGTAAGTGCAGATAAGCAACAATGTCACAACTGTGACCAAAAATAAAAGCCAGCATGATGTTCAAAGTGATGGTTATGAAGATTTTCAGTCACTGAAATCATTGGAAACATAGGGCTGCCTGGAAAGTAAGAATAATGCTTTTAATTATATAACAGTTGTTCCCAACCTTTTTAGCTTGTGACCCCTAGACACATGCAATTTGTGACAAGGGGTAGACAAGTAGACATTGACCTATGTTCAGTTCAACCAAAGAGTGAAATCACCATATTGTTTAAGTTGAATAGTCCCAAAGAAGAAAAATCTGACAGTAATTTACAAGAGCAAAAGCAAACATTAGAGGAAAGTCTGAAAAAATAAGCATAACTTTGTGCAGCCAAAATGTTTGTTTCTACTTTCCTGCACTGTTAAATTCCTTTAGATTTCAAACCCCATTTTTGATACGGTTTGGATCTTTACCTCTTCATTGTTACTGGCAAAGTCTGCCATTCCCACGCTGGATTCAAACTGCCTTCACACAAGGGAATGCATGTAATCCATTGTAATTATATTTCATTCATATCAGGCTCGCTGTTTACTGTTCGCTTTCTTTACACTGTATCAGAGCTGTATCAAGTTACTGCTAATGCAGACAGAGAATTTTACTGCTGCTGCTGCTTCACATAAAAAATGTTCAACTGGCAAAACATGGTGAAGAAACTACAGGAAATGCACTGTTTTGTATTTTTCACAAAAGTTAGCAATGATCTTGAATTATCATTTTAAATACTGCTTCTACAACAAAAGACAATGGTCACGTTCATCATCATTGAATTTTTGGGATGGAGTAACAAAAGTTACGTGTGAATGACTGCACACATCCAGCTAATGTTGCTGCACTTGTCCCTTTACTGAAGAATGAGTGTTTCAGTATTTCACAACAGCGTTATGTGACTCCTATGGACCCAAACCACAGTGCACACTTTCTGCAAGTCCAGCAAGCAAATGAAAACAAATGCAGGTGACAAAAAGTCAATGTTCATTAAGTGATATTGATTGTTTGCTAATGTTGTCCTAAACTTAATTTCAAACCTCATCTGACCATGAAGGTTAAACCAGAAAAGAATGCTATCTAACACTATTGTGTCACCACCGTATTCCTGCTGTGGCTTTCAACAAAGGCAACAGAGATCGTGTAGCATGCCGAGGTAGGGTACCGACACAGGCTTTCCTCATTCACTTTTTATTGACGCACAACACTTTACTGTATTCAGAGAGATTTCCCTCTGCAGCATTCGCTCTATTCGCCTATTTCCAGGCTCATTTTCCAGGTCTTACGTCAGAGGAGAGCTACTTAGTGCTGGCCTCACTACAGTTTTGACTGCTGTGTCTCTGTTTTCTCTCCTAGTTGACTCTGTTACAGTAAGCTGTCACTGCCACTCGGCAGTCCATCACCCTATTTCCTGTATCCTTTCCCAAAAGTCCTGCATCTCTCTTCATAATGACCACTGTAATACTTTGATCAGATTAGACATGTGAATGGCAGACATTAAAGTTAATTACACGACTTCAGCTGCTCCATTAACTAAATTGTGTTAGAATCAGAAAACTGCCATCATCTGTTAAACTCGACCAAATCAGCCTCCAGGTGAATGGATGACAGAAATCCGAGTATGCTTTCAGAGTACACTGTCAGAGTAACTAATTGGCAAAATGCCCGGAGCCAGAACTGCATTCATGAAGTGCTTCTTCGTGTTTTATGAGGCAGCTGAAGGTTAGTGCTCTCTAGGCTGACACTGAAGAGTTTATTTATTCTCCCGACATCAGCTCTGAAACTGGTGATTAGATTTTACTCTGTGACAGCTTTCTAGTACACAAAAAAACATGTGGACACACGTCGAGGATTGAAGTCATTTCACACTTTAACATTTAAATTGTGTTTTGTTTGTGTGCTGTGGGGCTTTCTCTTTTCCCTCGCCATCTACAACACTGTATGTATGCATCAATCAGAATTTGATAAACACTTTACAATCAACTGAAGTGGAAATAGTTACAGAATTACATCTCTTTCTTTCTTGCATTCTCTCCTTTTTTCTTTTTCTGTTCCTCCTGAGCTCCTCACCATCCAAGATCAATTCTTGTATTGTCACTTTTTCAGCCACCGTAGCTTCAGTTGGTCCACCAGTTTGGTCAGGACTGAAATATCTCAACAACTATTTGATGGATAGCCGTGACATTTGGTGCAAACATTCATGTTGTCCAGAGGATGATTCCAAATGACTTTTCCTCGAGCGCTACCATGAGGATGACATTTGTGATTTTTAGTGAAATATCTCAACAGCTCTATGGATTGCCATGACATTTGTTATAGTTACTCACAGTCCCATCAGGAAGAATTGTAATAATCTTCATCTAACGCCATCATCAAGTCAAAATTTGTATTTTTCCAATACTTTGTTTTATGACTGAATACCCGAAAAACTAATGACCATCAGCCTCAGCTGTACTTTGTGTTTGGTGCTAATTATCAAATGTTAGCATGCTGATATGCTAAATTATGATGGTAAACATGGTAAACATTATACCCGATAAACATCAGCATGTTAGCATTGTAAGTGAGTATGTTAGCATGCTGACCTTAGCATTTAGCTCCAAGCACCACTGTGCTTAAAGGTTCCCTGTGGAGCTTCTATGGAGCAGTTGTTTTTTGAGTGGGTCCTGTATTGTTGCACGAGGATGCACATATGCACATAAGTGACGCAATACACAGTCCTACCAATGGTTTCACACTATTCAACTGATTAACAGGTGGCTGTAGTGTGCTAAGAAATGCAGAAATGCAAGCTGTACTGCAACATGGATGTAAACAATGCTGGACTTAAAACACTTTTATAAATCGGCATATGGTCGATTTCTGAGTATAATGTCCATGCACACTGTTCTCTCACAATGCAATGCAGGAAGGAAATGGAGTAGCTGCTCACAACTGAAAATACTTTTTGTTGGTGGTGAAACAGCTCTAAAGTTTAATTTTCTTAGCTTTCCAAAGTTGCAGTTTGATTCAGAACCAAGGTCACATAATTTCCTGTTAGAATAAAATGATAAAGTGTGTTGATATTTTTAATAACTGCTAAAACACTATAGTATGACAATTAGTATGTAGTACATACGTTAAAGTAGAACGTAGTTCAAATCTGTCAACAACAATCAACAATGCAATGAAAAACGATTGCTTGTTAAACATTCTCATTTTGGAAAATCAATAAAAGAATTACAGGCATGTACTGTAGGCCTATAGCATATACGTTACACCCTTTGGCTCTTTGTAAAAAATGTTTTAATAAAACTTACACAAACTCACCCATGCACATTCACGCATGCCCAGACTTACAAACACACATATGTTATGTTCATACACATGTTCGTCTATGTAAACACGAAGAGAAAGCTGCATCTGCCAAACTCTTCTTAATGGGAAATTCCAGCTTTCCATCTTACAGGGAGGGCTGATGATGCCACAGGCCCGGACATGCACCAGACAGCGGACGAGTTTGGAGACGGAAGGAAGGAAGGCTATGTCCTTATTAATCTCCCCTTTGAGTCAGTGTCTCTAATCAATACCTGTAAGTGCTGCGTATATCGTGTTTTCCCTGCATTTACAAGGGAGACTTTTTGGGTAAAAGCTGTCCTTGAGGGCTTTCTCTGCTACCAAAGCCTTAAACTAAATATCTGAGGCAACAAACAAATGTTCACTCCAGTTTTTAAAGCGCGTGTTCATATTGGAATCATTCAGTCTTAAAAGGGAAATAGGTTACCACTTAATCCCTGTCCTGTGTGGTCAATATTATTGTATCACTCTGATGTTGTGATAACAAATCCTGTTAATTTGTGCAGCAAAAACAGAGAGCTGACAGCACATTAATCTGAAAGTTAATCAGCCGCTCATCAACAAGGTGTTAATAAAATGGATTTTTATTAGCACATCTTTCCTCTTTGTACACAGCCAGGCTGTGATTTTTTTACGCTGTGAAGAATAAAGTGGTGGTAGTTCCTTAATCATGTACATATTCATGCTGCATGCACAGAAGGAATTTATAATATTTGCTCACACAGTCTTCTTCAGATTAAGTGAGTTAGGAGCAGAAAAACACACATATAAGCTAAAGAATTTAATGTATTGCTTATTATACACATAACTATGTGGAAGTGGAAGTGCATGCTTTTAAAGTACCACAGTGTGAATTACAATAGCATGCTGCTACTGATGGAGAAGAGGACTTAGACACTTACAATATAGAATAAATGCAAAGCAGAATGTGGCTTCTTGACTGAATTTACTTTACATTAAGAGTTAGAGATTAACATTTATCTGAGCAAAGGGCAGGAAAAATTGTGAATACTTAACAGGCTGCGTCCCATACTACATACTAATTCTATACAGTATGTACTACATATTAATCCTCATAGTTTACAGCTTTAGCAGTACACAATATCAACATACTTTATACTAACAGAAAATTAAATAAATTGTTACCTCGGTTGTCAATCAAACTGATGTGATTCCTCGAAAATGTCAAACTATTTGTTTAAAGTGTGCTTCTTTGAGAAAATCTAAGCAAATCACAAAATGTCTTCCAGGCATCATTTGGAGACAAGCAGAGTCATTAATTCATCCTAAAGACTTCAGGGTTCATGAACCTGCAGATAGACTCTTTGTCTCCGTGAACAGATTGAACCTCTACATCTGCACAGTCTACTGGTTAGAAATACCAGCCTGGTATGTAAGCAAAAGTATTTTGCATCATGTAAGGCAGAATCAAAATATGTCCTCTTTAAAACATTAGCTTTCTACTATCTAGGTCTCTCCCCATCCCACCTCTATCCCACCCTGCACCACACCCTGTCTGAGACTCTGGCAGTAATTGGAAAATCTTTTTAAAAACGCTGTCACAGTGCAAGTATATTCTGATTATCCACATTATTTCCAGTGACGTAACTGAAGCTCTGTCTTGGCAACGGGCACATGCAGGGCACCCTCATCTCAATAGGGCACATTCAGTCCGTGCCCTCCATTTATTAAGCCCTTTATCTTTAACTGGTGGCACACACGCACGCACACACACACAGTGGGGGGGCAGGGACATGGGTCCTAGTGTGATCCACTCCAATAAATGCATGTGAATAGCCTGCACTTGATCCAAGTTATCTTTCTGATAAGTGACAGCTGTGGTATTTACTGTAATCCTGTCTAATGGACTGGGTGAATGGTTTTCCTTGCCGCTGCTTCATCCAAATGGGTGTCTGGCCCTCCTGCTGAAGTGGGGTCCAGTTTCGTGGTCAGCCTGAAGAGCTCCCAGTGTGTCCCCAGAGAAAACAGAGATCAGATCAGTTTCACTGTTATTCCTTTAGCACAAGATACAGGGAAAACAGATGAGATCTTTTTTTTTCTTGCAGCCGCAGGAGACTAATTCTTGCCTGCTTATTATGAGATTTTCTTGGTTCCTTTGGGATGCACAGTCTTTTGCATGGGTGTCCATTTTGGTCTAGTGCCTGTCTGTTCCTTTGAATAAGTGTGGTGACCCCTTGGACTGGTGAAATTAGTTGGCTACAGTACTGGAGGTAACAGAGAAACAGAAATCCTCAAGAGAGCATCTGTCCTTAAAACTCCCATGAAAGACCAAACTCCGCATAAAGTGACAATAATTTAATTTCTTGGCTCAGCAGCTGGAGGAGGAGGAGTAATCTGGAGTGAAACAGGTCAGTCGGTTGAGAGAGAAGTAATCTTACATTAAAGGAAATAACTGCACGCGCAGACATCACTGTACTGAATGAGGAGAGGGCTGTTACGCATGACGCAGGTGTTTGCTAAAGAAAAGTTTGGATGACCCGTGCCGTAGCAACACTCTGCTGAAAAGGCGACAGAGGTGCATAATAACACAGACTGGACCATTTGCGATCTGTGCGATGGGAACCGGTGAAGGAAACCCCGGTGTTGGTTATTTCACCTGCCTGTTCTGTTTCAGATCAAATTCATTTGTTTTTAATGCTGCTTAGAAAGGATGACGGGCTTTTCACTTCGCTGTGTTCTTCTCTGGGCGATGTTGCAGCGGAGCAACATGCAAATTGCTGTAGGCCAACCTGCCACAGGTGAGTTAATAACATAAGCTACAATACAGATATGAAATAGGACAGGTATATCGCCGAATGAAACATGAACAGTACACAGACCTGATAAACGAATACAAAGTAGAAAGATTGCGATCTCCTTCTTCTTCCTCTGGGTTAGAAAGTTAGATTTTCTTTTCTAAAGTGGAGTCTGGTCTGGAAGTTAAACCTTAAGAAAAAAACGTGTTTTCCTTACAGTGAGTAAAAATATTTAAACATTGCTGTTAAATAGTGAATCAATAAGGATTAACGATCTCATGCATTTTTAATATCACCTTGGAACATTTCCACCGGCAGACTGGTTCGAACAAGTTGTCACATGGACAGTGTTGGTACAGTGGTGGTACGGTGGTGGTACATTGCATACTAGTTTCATTACTTCAAGAAATGTAATGGGTGTGTCTTTTTGGTCACAGTTTATGGTCTAATCAATATAATGGTCTGTAATGACCACTGTAGGCTACGATATGAAAAGTCACTGTGCAGAAACAAATGTTTCTTCCCCCTTCTCTCTATTGAATCACATATTATTTACATTTACTCAAGTACTGTAATTCAGTACAGCTTTTTACAGCTACTTTATGCTTCCTCTGCACTGCATTTTTTTACTTCACTACATTTTATTTAACAGCAAATGTTATTAGTTGCATGTCAGATTATGATTTTACACACAAAACACATGATCACTGTATAATATATGATGCAGTGCAGATTAAACCCCCCAACAGTATATAAAGTAGTTCAAATTAACTACGCTTTAACCAGCTACATACAAGTATACTGTCTACATGTTAGTGCATCAATAATAATAATCAAATAATATAATATATTTCTCAGGGGGCATTTTCCTGCACAATGAGTACTTTTAGTTTTTGATACATTTTGCTGATAATAGTTCAGTACTTTAACTTATGTAAGACTGCAGGACTTTTATTTCTAAAAGATTATTTTATAAAATGTGGTATTGCTACTTTTACTTAATTAAAGGATCTGGATAAGTTCAAACTGGAAAAGATGCCAGGTAGCTGAACTGGACGTAAGTTGTTTTTGTGACTTCCTATGGAAGAAATGTATTAACTCTAGCTAGCTACGGAAAATGGCACATTTTCCAAATTATGATACCACTGGAGATATTACAGCCAAATTGGACCTCAAACAGTTTATAGAAACATATGGAAGTAAACAATGTGTCCACCAGCACGAGTCTGCCCTAAAACATTTCAGCTGCATGTGACTGCATGAGTGACTCTTAAAGGGGTACCCTGGCAATTTATTATTGTGGTAAAGTTGAGGGACTCACAAGAAACAGATTTTTTAAAAAGAAGGATCAAAATAGTTGCAGAAGAGGTTGAGATATCCTAATCTTTAGTCCTTAGCGTGGGTCAAACTACAAAACCCCCATTACCCATAATGCAACTGCAACAGCATCTTTTTGTCAGACCCTCCCTGCATGATAAACACTCAGGTCTTTCAAACCCCATGGCCCCAGTTTTTAACACTGGCTTTCTGTTTCATTTTGTAGTCTCCAAGCCCAAACTGAGATAACCCTGATGACATCACTGTGACATCATTAGGTTTATTTTCTCAGACAAAGCTCCTGCAGAGCCACAGAAGACATTAAACTGTTGTTACAAGCATGTAATACTCCCCATGACTAGTAAACTCACCTTTATTTGTAAAATAATTGGTGGAGTTCATCTTTAAACATAGACCAGTTTGTTGGGATTTGATGGGGTTTGAAGCCTTAACAAGACAATGTACAGTGGTATCGAGAAGATCGATACCACTCTCATGTCAGTACGCTAAATATGAAGCTACAGCTAGCAGCCAGTTATCTTAGCTTAGCATAAAGACTGAAAATACACTTCACTAAGGATTCAACTAAGGAGATATAATGATGTGTTAAGTAGCGATCTTTTAGAGGTGCTGATGGACGGATTTTGTTACCATTGGATAGAGCCAGGTTAGTATTTCGTTCCTTTCCAATCTTTATGCTAAGCTAAGCTAACCAGCTGCTGGCTGTAGTTTAATATTTAGCATACAGACATGAGAGTGGTATCGATCTTCTAATCTAACTCTCTGCAAGAAAGTGAATAAGCGTATTTCCAAAAATGTCAAACTACTCCTTTAAGATGGGTTTTAAAGATATCAGTTGAGGGGCACGACACTATATTAGTGAGGGGCAGATGATTCTAGAGTCTGTCCTTTTAAGTTTGGAATGAACAACAATGATTGGTCAGCAGATCAGAGAGGTCTCAAGGTAGAAAAGGGGCTGAAGAGGTCAGAGATGAAAACTGGTGCCAATCCATGCTGTGCTAAAGTTAAGTTTTAAAAGAAATGCAGGTAAACTGTTTACAGTCCATGCTTGGTCCTTCTCAGGAAGCAGACCATTGCTGTATTTTGAAGGACAATAGGAGCTTTGTTCTTAATGCTGACTGACAGAAAGTCGTGGTACTTGCAGGTGGCCACGGCTAATTAAAAGTAAATATTTTTGACATATTAGCTAAGTTAGAGATACCAAAAAAAGCTCACATGGAATGTGAGGAATTTGTAATTAATTTGCGACTTCACGTTTCTGCAGGAAATCTGTTAAAGTTTAATAGGCACCAGAAACATATACAGTTTAAAAGTTGCCTGTGTCGATTTTGATCCAATACAGACCTGATATTCTGCCATCTGTCTGTTTGATGTCAGCGCATGTTGATTGTGCACTCAGTAAACTTCACGGGAAGCATTAACATATTTTTCATTCATCTGTGCAGCTCTCTGCAGTGTGGCATATGGCCTTGGCACAGCTTGAAACCAATTAAATGACAGATGACGTGCTCAAATCGCTCTCTCATACACAAATACATATTCACATGCACTTTTCCTCTGAGGAATTCAAAGATGGAGCAATTCATCTACATCTCCATGAACAACTCTAGTCCAGCCATCTCCCCTGATCTTTTTGTCTCGTTTCTGTGTTCTCTGTCCCATTTTCCTCTTTAAGCTTCTCACCTTTGCCACCATGTATACATGTATATATATATATATATATATATATATATATACACACAGAGGTTTCACTTTGTTGAAGCTTCTGCCATTCTCCTACAGCATCTCTTCTCTTGTAATCTTTGTATGTTATCTGTGTTTCATTAAGATGTTGGCTGACACCTCTTCGTCTGATCGCTGTCCTGCCTAATTTCCTCTCCGCTTGTTTATTTTCCTGCTGCTTTATTTTCTGCCTCCCTATAAAAGTTTAATGATTATGGACCATTGCTGCAATTAAATCGTGGGTGTGTTCTGAGGAAGAGCTGCAAATGGAAAAGACAGTGTGAACGATGCGGATATGGAAGAAGTGAGGCAATAAAGCAGATGTGTACATTATCTAGGAGACTATTTATAATGGCTGTTTTATTTATTCCCATGGAGGAAACACATTTAATCTGATCCTCCCCTTCTATTAAGAAGTAATGTCATTGTATTAGTCATTTATAACAGGTGATGTATAAGGCCAATATTTCATGAACGACAAGCACCAATTGTACCAAAAGCCACACACAGTGAGCAGGATTATGAGGAAACACTCAGCGGTTTCCAGGAGGAACAGACGAGTGAGTCACCAAATGTATTGGACATGTATTGCACTGATTGTGCAGGATGGTGCTTATAGGTAGAATTTCATTGGAAATGATTCTACTGAGATGAACCTTTGACGACAAACTGGAGCACAATTGTTTTTCCTCTCTGCACCATTTTCTTTTCTGCTGCTGATTTACCTTCAATGTAAATCATCACTCCGGTTTCATGTGATAAATCGACTCCTGTGACCAATTCTCTTGATTCCTCACTATCATAAATCCTCTGCTGTAGCGCCATTTAAAGTATTCTCACTGCAATATTTATCTGACATGTTTTGATACAGTGTGAGCAGGTTGTTCTCAGGATTTCGGTGTTATGCATGAAACAAGAAACCTTGTAAACCTAAAGTTATTGCCTTTCATTCTTTATATCAATCCTTCCCCAAGGGCAGGAATGGCATCTGTGACATTAATACGATCAGTCTTGCCTAAGATACCTTAAATCAGTGTCCCTTTTTTATATGACTAGATATGTTAATGTAGTCCCGATTATTTATCACTGGCAAACTTCCAAGTAGCTTTGAGGATGCAGCATAGACCCCCAATAATTCACCACATTCTATGAAAATTCCATGTTAACCATAAATTAAAAGCTTGCCCATCTGTGCCTTGATCCAGTGTTTAAATAGGGGGAAGCTCTACTTTAAAGCTGCTATTACCCCTATATTTATATTAACATGGATCAAATTAACTTATCACCTGACTCTGCAGTTCGCCTCAGTTCTATATAATGGCTTTAGCATCTTTCAGCTCATTGTTTTGATTCGCTCTCGCTGCTCTCATCTGCGCTGTTTTCAGTCGCAGGAAGCTTTACCAAAAGCTCTAAAAACACACTGTGCGCTATCTACCCAGCACCAAACTGCAGACAAAGTTAGCGACAAGCTGGTGAACATAGTGAAACATTTAGCAGCTAAAGAGCTAAAAAGAGAGTGAATATTGGACTTAATTTTGCCAGGTGGATAGAAACACAGCTCCAAATCAATGCTCATTTTACTCTGTATCTCCTGGATGTTTAAATAATGTGTAAGTAAGGCATAAATTTATGATGGCATAAATTTGAAGAATGGTAACTAGTAAACCTGTCAATCAAAACAAGAATGACATGAGGTTCACACCCACGTGTTGAAATTACCTTCCTGTTTTTCCTCCTGTTGTGCGCAGTGTTAAACTGCTGTGAAGGGGATATTCTCCTTCTGCTGGACTCTTCAGGAAGTGTGGCAAACTACGAGTTCTCACGCCTGTTGTTCTTTGCCACCGAGCTGCTTCGCCCCTTCTCGTTGGGCCGTGGGCACGTAAGAGTCGGGCTGCTGCTGGTGGGCACAAGCCCAAATTTGGAGTTCGGCCTGGACGTCCACAACAATCAGGAAAGTCTGCAAAAAGCTCTGCAGAGTGTCAGCCAGCTGCAGGGAGACACCAACACAGAGGCGGCGCTCAGGGTGGCCCAGCGGCTTCTGACAGATACAGAGGAGAACGTGCCAAAGATATTGCTGTGGCTGACTGATGGCGTGCAGCCTGGAGACGTGGACGAGCCGATGTCTGAGCTGAAGGCGCAGGGAGTTTCTGTTTTAGCTGTCTCTACCGTACATGGAAACTACCAGGTGTTACAACGCGCAGTGACACCACCTTTGGAGTCTCATCTCTACTCTGTGGACATAGATAACATAGAAATCATCACAGAGGACCTGAGGGAGGCCATCATCAGTATGTGTGTGTTTGAAATATGAGGGTTAGCACAGTAGAAGCAGTAGCTCCATGACAGCTTAGACAGTTATTTTTAGACATAAAAACTGATTTTAACTACAGAATTACTCACTCTTGTTTCTGTATTTTATTTCACTTTGCTTCTCTATTTCTCTTCCCCTCTCATCTTGTGTTATCTATAGAAATCATTCGTGCAGAACGGCTGAGCGTGGTTGACTTGACTTCCCACAGTGCTGTGCTGCAGTGGCGTCCTGTTCTGAGAGCAGACAGCGGTTACTATGATCTCCGTTATAACTCCGTGTGGAAAACAGACCCTGAGACCAGACGCATTCTCCCAGGCGTCTCCAGCTGGGCAGAGCTGACCAACCTGCAGCCTGATACCACCTACACGGCGTCTCTCCGCCCCGAGTCCAACCAAAGGCTGTTTAACACACTCTCTGTTAACTTTACCACACTTCCTGGTGAGAGGACTGTTAGGACTTATTATGTTTTCATAATCCTTCACTTATAGAAACATACTTGAATCATTACAAAAAAGGAAAAGAAGGGGAAGAACTAAATAGAAATAGTTGACAAAACAATCTCACCACAGGGTCAATTCAGTTGCTGTTATGGAGTTTTTGATAATTTTTCACAATCTTCCTCATCACATGGAGTTTTCTCAGTTGTCATGGAATCCCTTTTTTCTGATAGAAATATATAACAAAGCTGGAGACCCAGTCATTCATCAGGCTGAGTACTTGTCTAAGAGGGATGATGATTGGTTTCTAGACAAGATATTCATGCCATTAGGGAGCCTTTTACCGTGTTTCCTGTTTGCACATTTAAAGTATTAAGTGTATTATTATTTAATTTACGAAAATGCATCACCACACACAACCCCTAACTTATAACAGGTGCTGCACAGAAATCTGTGCAAGGGACACAAGGCCTAGACTTATATCCATTAATATTAACCTTAATTTGCATATAGAAGTCACATTCTTATCCGTGTCTCTTGTCCCAAACCTCTGCCTCCCTTCAGATGTTTTAAGCCCGGCAGTGGTCTCCGTGTCAGACTCTGGCCCTCATCAGATCCGTGTGGGCTGGGGTCCCCTGCAGCCGGCTCGAGTCCAGAGATATACGGTGGAGTACGGAGCTATTCCAAGTGGACTCGTCCACACCGTGATGTTAGACAGCCAACAGAACTCTACTGTACTGACCGACCTGGATCCAAGCACTCAGTACCTGGTCACAGTCAGCGCTCTGCATGTGAATGGAAAAGAAAGAGCCATGTCTGTGAGGGCATGCACTCAAGAGGGTATGTTGTCAGTTTGACATTTGTATACCATGTTCTTATGTCTGTGTGAGTTTGTGTCTTTCAGTTGTTCTTACTTTCAGATAATGTAGTAGTCTGTGGTTAACAGCATTGCATTTGTTCTGTTTATTTTTCTTTATTGAAAGCTGACGTTTAGAGTTCTTTTACTTTTTGGCACTGAATCAGTTTCACTTGACCAGGCCATTTAAATCATTCTTCTCTGTTTTTTTTCTGCTGCAGCTCTGCCTGCCCTGGCCGACCTTCAGCTGATCCCAGTTGAGCGTCAGGAGGTGCAGGTAGTGTGGCAGGCCCGACAGGAAGGCTTGAAAGGCTACTGGCTGAGCTGGGAGAGAAAAAACTCCCACAGCTCCTCCTCGAAGCCCTCCATCTCCTCTGTCTACCTGCCTCCTACCTCTCGTTCAATGCGACTTGCACACCTCGCACCGAGCAGTCGAGTGTGTGTGTCCCCAGTCTACAGGTCTGGTCGAGGGGATGGGATATGCTGCACTGCAGAGAGGCACATAGGTTGGCTGAGCTGAATCGTCTGCTTTTTTTTTTGCTTAATTTCTGCAATTATGTTTATACATAGCAGTTTTGGTTCAATTAGAGGAAGTGTAATTTCCCGTTTCTCTGTCACTTCTTTCTGATAGATTCTAGCCAGTCGGGTTAACAGCCAGAGTCTGCAGCAATCAGGCAGATGGAGCAACAACAAAAAAAAGGGTGAAATCGAACATTTTAAGTGCTGGATGACCTAGATAACTTGTGCAGGACTGAGTTGAAACTTTCATCTTGAAATGAATTATAGTGACAGAAAAGGCTTCATCACAATGGCTGAGCAAAAATCTGGTTTAATTATTCATTTTTTCCCCCTGCAAATTAAAATCACCAACTTTGCATTTGTTCAAACATATGAGTTATTCAGGAACATACACAGCTGCAGAGTATGCAGGTAGGCAGCGTTAACAGTTTGTGTAAGGAACTATTGTTACTGACAATTATTATTCATTATTATCATTATCAGTCTGTAATGTCAGCCTACTCCTAAATGGTACTGTTATGTAATTACAGGTTTATTTACCTGACATTATATGAAAATGTTCTCATTCTTCTTGTAAAGATATTTAAAGTTCTTAAAACGTAGTAAACGTGAAGTGCACTACACTAAAGAGAAGATGTGACGTAAGCATCAATTCAGAGGTCTGGAACTACAGTGGGATTGTCACTTAAAGGAACGAGTGTAATAGTAGCCTGAAGCTGAAGAAGCTTTTAATGCCAAGTTATAGGACTGCTACTTTGCCTGTTTTTTTCTCAGATTAGCAAAGCTCTTGCTCTGACTGATACTGATTCATCCTTTGAAAGTGTTAATTTGTGAATCCAAATGTATTAATATAACAAAGCTGTGTTGCATGCAGCGCTATCAGTGCAAAGTTGTTTTCCAAAATCCCTTTTGGGGGCCGGAGTCAACAAAAGATAGTGAAGCGAACTGGCCAACAAAAAACAACGCTGCATGCTGGAAATATCAATAATATCTATCATTTCTGATTGCTCTTTACTATTTGTGGCCTCTCTGCATCGTTCATTATATCAAAAGTCTTAAATGTTTTGATTTTGAAGCCGATCATGAACTTTCAGACAATTTTCATAAACTTTTCACAGACAGGTGTGTTTCTGCATTGCTGTCGGTGATAAAACAGAGAGGATGTGGTGCTTGTAAAGCATGAAGTTGATTGATGTATTTTATGTTATCGGCTCTTCAGATCAGAGTAAATTCAGCATCAGCATCCTGTACAAAGCTCATAATTATTCAATGTTTATAGTGAATATGTACTGTGAATATATATATGTTTTAATTGACTTGTTTTGTATTTATATGTTACTGAATTTATGGCCAGGTTTGTCTGGTAAAATGTTTCTCTGGGCCAATTAAGTGACGAGAAAGAAGATTTGTATAAAAGATATTTGCACATAAGGATTTGATTTTATAAAATTATAAAAACAATTTTAAAAATACCATTAAAATATTTTGTTCTTGCTGGTGTTCTGGCATTTGGTTGTTTATGGGGCCATCTAGTGGTTGTTGGCTGCAATAAGATATTGCAAACTGAGTCAATGGTAAACTTATATGTCATCTTAATAAAATCATAAATGGTTGATTTAGGATGACTAGAGATCACGTGCCATTATATTTGTTTACTTGAGCATACCCAAATCTATTGTTGAAACATTCTTTCAATTTTAAAGGATGTTAACTGGAACATTAAAGTGCTGTTTAACCTGCCAAAATAGAACATAATGGAAAGGACTAAAAAGTATTTGGTCATTGGTCAGTAATCTTACAATTACGTAGTTACTTTGAAATAATGTACCCACTGATCTCCTTTTGTTTATTAGTATAAATACTACTAAAGACATTGCTGTGTTTAATGGTAAATAATGGATATATGGATATATGACGCAGGACCTCTTGCACCCCAAGAGAGAACCATATCCCTAGACCCCTTCACATGCCCCTAATGAGGGCTCAACTTAAATTGTGCGAAGAGCATATCTAGCCATTGTGGAAATTTCAAATACTGTACTTGCTACCTCCTGTGACAAATAGGGATTTGTTCCTTGTTATGTTAGTGACCAGTCTGATTTGTGACCATTGTGGTGAACGCTAAATGAGAAGGGGAAGGGAAACTGATAAAGCTAAACTGATTTCTTTTAGAGAAGGAACTTGTGTTAGTATGGTTTCAGTGTTTATTGGCGCCCATCTCAGACCCGGTGACATTAAGTCAAAACATAGGATTAAAATGAGATCAAATGTTTTATTAATTTGCTGAAAACCCACCCACGAGCAAGAACATAAATGCACACAAACAAAAAGGCTGCCATGTCCCCTAGAATGATGGCTTACTGAATCAAGTTGCAAAGGAAGCACATTTCATTCAGGGAAGCTGATTAATCTCTTGTGTTTCATTAACCTGCACCTTGGGCTCCCCAGGGCATAAAACATAGTGCTGCTTTTTGCTTTCTGAGGGTCTAACAGGGCTGGTCTTTCCAGATCGTAACACGAAAACACCTCTGCTGTCAGTTTTTTTTCATGATGACGCAGGTAGGATCGCCCTCTTCCATTGGCCCCAAGAAGGAGTGTCTTAAGTTAGCTGACTGCACCCGCAAAGACCAGTGGGGTGATTACGCTGGTGCATAACATGTTGACAGCATGCTGGAGGATGAACTGACCTGAATTATATTCACCTGACATACATTGAAGTGAAGATGGAGCTCACTTTAAGACTTTATATCAGCTATAAAAACTACTTCATAGACAGTGTTGTTGAGACAATGAATGGCTTGGAGAGGATTAAGTCATAAAGTGTGTGAGGATGGGACTTTGTGTCTCTGTGTCACCTCTACAAAATGCCTTTTACATCATCCTGGTGATGATGGGCATACTGGGTAATGCCACCGTGGTCGGAGTGATTGGTAAGAGCATAATAATGGACCATGGTGGGGGACGTAACTCGGACATCATTATCATTAACATGGCTATGTCTAACCTGCTGGTGTCTTTGATGAGGAACATACTGCTTATCATCTCAGACATGGGACTCCAGGTATGTGGTCTTTAAGAGCAATAGTTAGTAAGATTGCCAAAGAGTCACCCTTTAATTCAAAGGGTATGTAGATTTGACTTTCTTGCACCATCTACCTTACTGGTTAACTATGCCAAAGTGTCGATATTTGACAAGGAGGTTTTGTCTGGGAAGTTTGTCTAAGATAAGTGTGAGTACCGGATATTAGTCAGGAAAAGCTCCAAATTTGTCAATATGCACCTGTCTCTGTCTTTCCCAGCTGTCCTTATCCAAAGTTTGGTGTCAGTTCCTCATGGGTGTCTGGGTGTGGCTGCGATCGGTCAACGTGTGGTCGACATTCTTCCTCAGTGCGTTCCACTTCCAGACACTGCGGCGTGTGGCTCCCAACCTTCACAGGCCTCGGGGCGCTCCTACGACCCTACTGCTGAGTCTGGGCCTCATGTTGCTTCTCAACTTTATTTATGCCATTCCTGCTCATATCTTTTCCACTAATGGGAATGAGAACAGCACAGAGGTGAGTGCCTGCTGCAACAGGAGGCTGCATTAGCTTGAATTAAATGTATGAATTAAATTACATTCGTTTTATGAGGTAATTTAGTGCAGACTTAAAAAATATGGTCAATAAAGTTGACATAAATTGTATAGACTTGATGTTAAATTAGACAGCTCAAGCAAATCTTAAGAATCTGCTAATTGAATATCTAATGGCACAAAACCAACGGATGTCTGGAACAGTTGGATAAATACATCCAAAAATCTAAAACTGTCTAGCATGCTTTCAGGAATATGGTTAGTGAAAATGTTACATCTGTATTTAGTTCAAACTTGAGAAATGTTTTGTGATGAGGGAATTACAAGTAAAATCCCTAAAACAACAACAAAGATTGAATGTGGAACAAAAACGTGGTTAGATTAGACATGTTGTTGTGTATGTTAGTATGTTGTTCTACCAACCCTGCAAAAAGTGCTGAATTTAGACTATTAAACTTTTAAACTACCAAGGAACTTCAGGGTTTTGCAGCATCAGTGCTTCTCTTGACAAGTGGTACAGGAAATACTGAAATCGTGTAAACTAGCAATACCTCATCTAAAGTAAGAGCCCGGCATTTCAGTTTTGACTCACTTCAAACTGATTAGCAATAAAATCTTTCTGATAAAAGTCGATGTCCCTTTTTCTAAGGAAACAATTAATCTCCCTAAGTTTCTGACTAAGTGTATGTTTCCCTGTTCACTCCATACTCGTATCTTCCTCCTCTCAACTCAGACCCTGATGCTTGTGAGCGCCACAACGCGCCCCCTGCTGGGCTGTATGTGGAACTTCCCCTCCAGCCAGAGTGGCCTGGCCTATGCCACCACATCTATGGTGATCCATGAAACAATTCCCATAATCCTAATGGTCTTTACCAACATGGGCTCCCTTTACACACTCTACACCCACGGTAGGATGCGGAGTTCGGTGCAGGATGCGCCTGTCATAAAACGGGTGCCTGCTGAGAGACAAGCAGCCAAGGTGAGGAAGAGGAGGGTGACCGAACCTCACTGAAGCTATGTTCATCATGTAGATGAGTACCTAGTGGATGGGTAAATTAAAATGTTTAATCTACAGCAGACCTGAGAATTCTTTTATGGAACAGACAAACATGGATATCAATTGTTTTAGCCACATTTTTATTGGAGTCAGTGAACTTACAGTATTTCATCAAATCTCTGCATCTGATCTGAGTTTCACTTCTCTAATTCTTTATGTCGTTGGTTTTTTTTCAGGTGATCCTCGCTCTCATAATGCTCTTCATTTTATCCTGGGGAACCAGCATTATCTCTGTCAACTATTTCAACTACAACCGCGGCTCCTCTGCAGAGTTTCTTCTGGCCATTGCTCGCTTTTCCAACAGTATGTTCATTTTCCTGTCACCTGCTGTTCTGGCAGTTGGCCACCAGCAACTGCGTTCTTTCATCAAGTCCATGCTCACTCGTTGACAGATCCCCAGGCCGACACTACACTCTGCAACTATTATTTGCATCAACTTCCCTTTCTGAACATTTTAAAGGAGGTTCCTGGTTATAGGTATGAATATATGATGTTTCTCTCTGTAAACCTCCACATGTGTGTGTGTGTGACTAGAGTTGGACTGATGAGCTCAATGGAAATGCTTATTAATAAAAGGTAATTAAGGTTAGATGATTTGTGCTATATGACCCATTGGGTCAATTCATTCATTAGACAGGGCTGATAGATTAAGTGATGTCTTTATTTTACAGTCTAAACAAATGGTTCAAAGAAAAAGAAAATAGAAATGTACCAAAATGATCAAACCGATCATTTAGATTATATTGCAATATGTCTTTATTAGTTTGCCAGTATCTGGGTCAAACATTTTGCTATGTAGGGTCAGCGTAGAATGGATGAGATGTGAAAGCAAAATCACATTTGTTATACTCTATAAACTGTGGCGTTAATGGATCCCTTGAAGCTTATGAACAGATCTACAGTCTTATTAAAGTTATTAGTTACCATGATGGCTTCTGGATAAGCATTTCATATTTTGACAACATATGTGTAACACAATAAAATAATATTTTAACTAAACCTCAAGAAGAAATATTGACAGTAAGAGACTACTCTCCCCCAAAGGCCCCCAATTTGAAATATTTGGGTTTCTGGATCTGTTTGTATATATTTGAAATGTTCAGTGATAAAACACAGGGGCAAAGTGGCTATTATAATGATTAAACAGAAAAAAGCAAAATTCATGATAGATTTATACAATTAATAGCAAACTTTTGAGGATCACTTGAGTTTTATTGTTCATGTTTTCCCTCATTTTCCCTATGTGCTACATTTTTGGGGAAGAGTTTTTCTTTGCGTATTAGAGATCGGACTGGGTTTGAGCCGTTGGAAAGTTTTGAAAAAGATATTGGCTTAGTAAGTTAAAATAATACTTGACAACACTGTCCAGAGGAAACGCAGTGCAGCCCCTCTGGATTATATGGGTGTACAGATTAACATTTTTTCAGTACATTAGTTTTAAAGCAGTCGCACCTTGCTTCCATCATTTGTTTGCTTTAACTTTCTCCTTCACTTTTATGACCTTCCTCTCTTTCTGAACAATAGAAATGGTTTGTTTTCCCTTCTTTCCTTTAGTCTTTGGAGACTGTCCTCCATCTTCGGTGTCTCCATTGTGACAATTAAGAACTTTAGACCACCCCATTATCATACTCATGATTTTCCTTCTCAGCTTGCCATGTCCAAAGGCCACCACCATGGGACTGAATCCTACAAACAGCGAGGCAGAGAATTGGGCCACAGTCAGCAGCCCTTCAGCGTGTTGTCCCCTATCATAGTTGTAGTACGTCACCGCAGCAACCTGTAGCGCCCAGCATACCACGAAGAGCGACACTAGCGACATGATTACATGACCTGCTTTGCGTTCAGTGGACACATGTTTGTCCAGCTCCCCACGGGTTCCTCCTGACTCTCCCCCTGAGGTTACAGCTCGGATGTGTTTTGCCAGTGCATGAAGTGAAGCCAGGTTGGTGCAAACCATCAGCACCAGTGGCAACACCTCATTAAGTGCCAACGAGGTGGAGGCAAAGGCTGAGCCCTGTTTGATGGAGGGGAACTCCCAGACACAGCCCAGCAGAGGCCTGGTGGTGCAGCTGATCACCATCAGCTTCACAGTGGCGTTGCCCTGAACATGAGTGCTATATACCAGAGCCGGAAGTGAGAAGGCCAGGTTTGCCCCCCACACCAGCCCCAGAACAATCCAAACCCGCTGCCTCTCCCTCTGCTGTGCGAGAAGTCCAAAGGCCACATGGGGTCGCCTCAGGGTAATGCAGTGGAAGACGCTAAGTGCTAGAGTCACCCAACAGCCCACAGCTCGCCACCACACCCACAGCAACATGAAGACTCGGCAACAGCCCGGAGACAGAGTCACATCCAAGCCCAGGTCCGACACAAAGATGGGCACTGTGCGGAAAAGTGACGTCAGCAGGTTGGCCAGTGACAGGTGCACCAGAAAAGTGTCAGAGGGAGGGAGTCTCCGAGACGGAGTCTCGACGGCTGTCTGAAACACCTGAGAGTAGAAGCAAGACAGACTGAGAACATTCCTACCCAAAATATTCTGCTCAATTGAGAAATAAAATATTCTACATTAACTCACCACATGGATGACCAAGATGTTTCCCAGGATGCCAGAAAATACCAAGAGCCCAAACAAAATAGCCTCTACAGTGAGGACCTCTGACATGGCATCATCCGCTGCGAGGCGAGATAGTTGGCTTTTTCTTTGAGACAAACATGTGTGTGAGATTCAGACTGAAACATCAAGGCTTCACATGTACCACTACTGCTGCTGATGATCCTCATGGTGTTTTATATATGCACACACACACAAACAAATAGGTGTGTCACACAGACGATTTCATCTTTGCTGACAGGGCTCAAGGTCAATTTATTCTATTATGTTGATGCTTTGAGCATACATGCATAGGCAGGCATTTTCCGCGTCTTCTTTCCACGTCACCGAGCAAATGCAAATGCTACGCTGTCTCTTGACCAGGGTCGATGTTGTTTGTTGTGTTAGCAGCCTGTCGCCATTTCATTTTTCATACTAATCATCCCTTAAATCTGCTAAGGAAATGCATGTTGTGAAGGACCAGTGATCTGCTCATTAATTTTCCAGTGGTTATTCTTAAAGTCCCATAGCTTAGCTAAATAACAATAGCTAGTATCTGACCATCACATACTATAGATATCATTATCTGCAGCACACACGGATTTAACCAATTATCCAATGTGACCTCTAATAGACTAATTGGTAGAGCAAAGTCAGTCCCACTGATGCAGCATTTTTTTTCCTATTAGTCAGCCATTCATACTCTCCCTTGGTACTAATTGTTTACTGGTTTGTCAAGTTTCTCTCTTGGGACGAGGCAACAATGATGCGTCTTGATCATACATTCCATTGTGCTTGAGATTATTTACTATCATGAGATAATGTCTTCATTTAAGGGACTGTCATGTAGCAAACAAAATATGTGATTTGATTGATTTCATCATGTTTTGTCATGTGTTGCTTTAATTTGATCCCCAATCCCTATAAACAACACATTTACTAAAATAAGATCAACAACAACTTTCTGTCTTGCAATAGTACTTAAGGCCCCTATTGTGAGGGAAAATTGGAGAATAAGGAGTCTATTTCTTTGTCTCGTCCATTTCTGAAAAACACACATAATAGATAGTTCATAAATTGGATATGTAAATTCTGACAATCTATCAGATGCAACCACCAATTCCAAATTATACAGAAAGAGACCAAAGGTGTATTCTCTGTTTCATATGGTGTAACTTTCCCACTGGCCAAATTAATTTGAATTTAGTTTTTCTGAATTTAAACTGTATCTAAAAACACCAAGAGAAATTAAGTTTACAGAAAGCATAATAAAATCTGAAGTAGTCCTTATCAGAAAATGGCATAAAGATTAAATATTTAATTTCAAAACTCCAATCAGAAAATGTATAGGTACCACATTTTTTATTTATGGATTAGTGTTATTGGTTATTTTTCTACAATATTGAAAGGTAATCAATTTTGATTTGAATCAACACAGATTCTGTTGATTTTTCCATGTTGAATCAAAGTTACCAAAACAATGAGCAAAACCCATGATTATTGTTTTAACATTTTTATCTGATAGACTACATCTAAGCAACATTATTTCAAACACATTTGGCTCTCTGGGACCCTGCCATAAATGCTAAACTAATAATACAAGATTGGGAAAAAGATGGCAGTTTTTTGTGGAAAGGGGTTTTGGGTGTTGTTGTAGGTGTTGTTTCCACAGGAAGGCCAAACAGCAGCGCTGATCCGACGTGAGGGGCCTGCAGGTGAGCAGCACAGGTGGGATGCAGGCTGTCCATCGGTCCGTGTTGTCAGGACTCTGGTTGTTGTCTCCGTTATTGACAGACACCTGAAGCACTGCGTGGGATGATGACTCACAAACCGACTGCTGATGACTGCAAATATTTTGTGCACGCACCCACGCCCCCGAGCTCTCCGCGGCGCGCGCTCCTCCACTTGCACTCTCACACAGCAGGCACCAAATCCTTTACGTCGAGCCAGACAGGAAGAAGAAAGCAAACCTGATGCCACGATAGCCGGGTCCTCGCGTCCCAGAGAAACAAGTAAGTGATTTTTCTAAATGCCTCTGAGTCGGAAGCTGCACTGAGGTGACTTTTATCACCGTTTAGGCTTCATTAACGTCATCCTGCACGCTTATCCTATGCAAGGTCATGCTCGGATCTCTCTCTGACAGGATGGCCGCATGATTAAATGTTATTTCTGTCGCAGATGCACACCCGCTCCTCTCGCCCATGGACGCGCTATCCTGCTTCGCACGGATTTCGTCTGTGGGCACTGAGGCAGAGCTGATCTTATGGCAGACATCAGCCCGCCTTGTACCATCGCCTATCTGATCCACTGTGAGAGAAAATAATTCGACGAGAGGAAGTGAGATGAAAAGCCAACAACGACCATCGCTGCTCGCCTTGTCGGCACTCTTGCTCTGCACATTACACCAGACAGCTGGGTTCAGCAGATCTCATCGCAGCAGCTCAGCATCATTAACATCATCATCATCATCATCATCATCATCTTCAACAACATCCCCATCAGAGGTGAGAGGCAGGAATCATTTGGGGACGCCCCAAAACTGGCTAAAACAGACTGACATCAGTTCCAACTATGGCAATTACAGCCACAAAAGTAGGCCATCATCAGCGCTTAAAGAGGTAACAGGCCTTGTGAATGGCTTCTCTTTCAACACCAGCAGAGGCAATATTACTACTGTGATATCTGGAAGTTCTGGCAGGGCACCAAGCTGGAGCCCAGAGGAAGCGGTGTCACCACTGTGTGCCTACCGAGTGATTGAGGGAGGCATTGGGGGACAGCTGTGTTTTCGACAAACGCTGCCTGGCTACAAGTGTCGTAGGGGAGACTGCAGGACAGTGGTGTCTTTGGGGAATCTGGTGGCAAATATTCTCATCAATGGCAGTGTACTGTTACAGTGGACCCATGAGGGAGAATCTACAAGGACTGGCCAAGACGCGAAGACTAAAGAGACAGCAGCCGGTCAGAAGATCAGTGGGAATCCTGGGACTAATTTAACAAGAGAGGGAACTCTTAGATCAAACACTGTTTTCAATGGCCGACGCCACAGACGGGGAGGCTATGAGTTGAGCTGCTGGTGGAACGGAAGCTATACTCAGTTTGAGTGTGCTGGTGTCCATCTTGGATCTGGCTGCAGGGACTTTCTCCTGACTGAGCTGCATGAGAACATCCCCTACCGCATCTGTCTGCGCGCTCTGGCCCACTCCAGTCCAGCCCAGAGAGCAGACCTGCGGGACTGTGTAGAGTTTACCCTGCCGCCATCTGGGATGCAGGACATTGTGATCGCCATGACAACAGTGGGGGGAGCTATTTGCGTGATGCTGGTCATCATCTGCTTGCTGGTGGCATATATCACAGAAAACATCATGAGCCCCACGACACAGCACACATACTCCTACCACACTCACTCGCGTCACTGATGTTACACTGAATCCCAAGATGCACTGTTAAATAAATCAAATGGGCCGCATTTAACATCCAAGATGACCATATCTAATCTCACAATCATAGACACTCGTTGTCAAATATAGTTGTTTTTCAATCAACCACATAATATGATATACACATCCTGTTATGACTGAATTGAAGCACAATCTACTGTGGTTCTGCAAATAACACGCCTTGTCAACCTCTGCGAAGGTGCACTGAACCAAAAGTACTGATAACCTACATTTACTATTATACAGTAGTTTTCTCTGTTATGTTTATGTTCAAGGTTGTCTGTGATTGTCTGTATGCTGCATTTAAACAGCAATACAATAAATGAAATGGCTTTGAGTACATCAGAAACCACAGTTTTGCTAAATGCGCAGCCTGTGAAAGTGTCCAGACTTGTCTTGTCCTTGCTGTGATGCAGGAAAAATAAAACTTTACTGAATTACATTTTTCCACTTGACTAAATCATCCCACCATCTAGTTTTGCTTTTAGGTCTGCATACAGTATATATTTTGTGAAGGGAAATCCAATCTGGTGTACAATCTCCAAATACTGTGCCAAGCATCTTGAGAATGCCGTAATGTCCCGCTGTCGGTGAATAAAGTACCATAAGTTCATTTGTAATACTTTACAGCTGTCCGTATTTTTCTCCTTGTGTGTGAGCGAGTATGTGCAAGCGTTAAGTTTTCACATCCAAGGATAATTTGACAGGAGTTCAAAATATCTATACAAACCACAGACTCTCTCTAGGTGTCTGATGCAGGTCAATATTTTTTTGTTTTTTAATTTAGGTCTTTCTGGATGGTTAAACTAGATACAAATTTATACAGAAAATATGATGAGATCAGGAGTGGGCGATATGCATCCTCTGTCACGGTACAGGCAAGGTTATGTCGCAAACTTGATATGTATAGTGACTTTCGGACAATGTCTAAAATGACAGAAATGTCTTTAGGCTAACTAGGCTTATTAAATACTTGGAAAATCAAAGTAGTTCATCACAATGATGCAAAAATCCTATAAAAATCCAACATTGCCATAAAGCCAGCTCAATGATTTGCAGCTTTGCCCAAAATGACCAAATACACCCAGAGACGTCAAAGCGAGAGTTGCTGCAGTATAAATGGTATGGCAAACTCTCTGATGGTAAATGTTTGTCATCTCAGGGTACGCATCATCATATATAAGTCTAGTGGGGAGAATCTACACTGCAAAGCACAACATGATATAGTAAAACAAACAAACAGAAAAACGTTGCCGCCACTTTAAAAGTGTGGCACATGAATCTTGGGGAATTACAACCTTATAAAAAACATAGAGGTAGAAGTTATGAATAGGAAGAGTGAAAATATGCAGTCTTGTCTGTTCAGAATTGATTTACAGATGTAGATATTAAGTAGTTTAAATACATCAAATATTGGTATTAAACACAAATTAAATCAAATATGGCATACAGGTACAAGCTCTGCTTATGTTTACACTGTAACACGGTGTTTGCTTGTATATTAAAGAGTTGAGGTTATTTTAGTATTTTGCTTTCTTCACTAAGTATTGTTCAGCAGCAGTGTTACCAGATTTGATTCACATGTATGGCCCTATTTTTGGAAAAGGCCCTGGGTGTTGTCATGGTCACGTTTACTGTAGTAAAAAATATGACTTTCAAGGAAAATCATATTTTTCTCAGCATGTTCGTTTATAAACGTCACGTCGCAACATTTTTCGGCATGACAAGGAGGAAACTCCGCCCTCCGATGACATCACTCGATAAAGCCGTATTCAACTAAAGGGGCGCCGCCATTTTAACTTCCTGCTTCAAAGAAGACGAGCGAGTCGCAGTGTATTTGTACTCGACACGTTTTATTATTTAGCGTAACAAAAGGGTTCGTCTTGATTATTTTTCTCACAGGGATCAAACTAGCTACCCATATTAGTTTCTGACAGCTTGTATCGGTTAGTTTCAGCCGGAGAGTCGCAATGCCGAGCCACCCGCTGCGTGTAGCGGTTGTGTGCTCGAGCAACCAGAACCGCAGTATGGAAGCGCACAATATCCTCAGGTAAAGATGAGCCGCCGGGAAGAGAAGAACAGGAAAACTATCATGCAGTGAACGAAATCTGTGGGGTATCGAGCCGTTTTCTGAGCCGGTCACGAGCCATGCCGGCACGGTGACAAGACAGTCCGTCGGGCCTCAACGCAGTTAACAATGGACTCGCTCCTCCTGACTGTCACACCGCGGCTCCGCCGTACTTTAAACGCTGTTTCGTTTTTTTGGTTTTCTTAAACAGGTTTTTTTCAGGTTTTTGGTTGGCTTAAGTAAAGGCCCACACAGATTTTTGTTTTCAAACAGATTCACGGCTTTCAAAATACCGGCCCAACTTGTAAGGTAGTCCCCTCCCCCCCCTTCCCCCCCTCCATATGTCGACAACAGCGCCCCCTGTAGGGAACTTTCCGGAAGGGAGCAACTACAGCTGTTCAACCCCGGGTGGCTTACCACCTCTGATCAGTCCCCCCATTCACACGCTTATTTGTCTAGATTTATTAGTTTGTAAACAAAGTGTGTGCTGGTTTGGGATTGTCCAGACTTTTAAGATTTGGTCTCATTTCCTAATAGCTGCGCCTCTGCTTCGTACAAAATAATTTACAGACTAGACTGACTCTGACACCGCACAGGAGAGACAAGCTGGAAATGGGCCTACGCTCTGTTAGTGTGCAGTGACGTCTCAATTCAGCCTGTGACATAACAGGACCACTTTAAACACTTAGTTTACATCTTGTATGTAAGGAGACACTTTGAAAAGCTGACTTCTGAGGGTACCTTGCACTTAAGGCATGGATATACGCTGATTACTGCATTCTGCTTGTGTGTAATGTTTTCTTGTATCTAGTGTTGCTAGAAATGGTATGTAATTTTCTCTTTTGTCCTTTGTCGTCTTTGCAGCAAACGTGGATTTGATGTGCGTTCATTTGGGACAGGGTCTCATGTGAAGCTACCCGGTCCTGCCCCGGATAAGCCAAATGTGTATGACTTCAAAACGACATATGTACAGATGTACAACGACTTGGTCCGCAAGGACAAGGAACTGTATCCCCTCCTCACTCACTTTTACACACACACGCGCACATTCTGTACGCTGGAAGCCAGATAAGTAAACATGGCCCATGTACATGTATCTTGACGGCGTTTGAACAGCGCACCAGACAGGACTGCACCGATGGGTAAATCGAGTACAGGGATTTTAAAATGTGTCAGATATATGCTTTGTTATTAAACCTATAAAATACAGGGGGTGGAAAGACACCTTGCAATACAACAAGCACGTAGCAGTAAGTGCAATTTGGTGAAGATCATGTTAAATTTTTGCTGAGACCATCAGTTTAAAATCTATACGCGCTTCTGAAACCCTATAGTTTATATGGTTTAGTGTCTGTATTTGCGAAGGTCTTCATGTTAACACTGTCCTCGCTAGTGCAGTTTCCCTGTGTTTTCAACATGTATCTTTTACGTTGTCATAATATATTTTTGCAGATTGAAGAACACCAGCAAGTTAGACAGAAAATATTGTCTGTTTTGTAGTATTCAGTTTATAATCCGGCTCGCTGGTCTTCTATAGCTATTTGCTGTAATTAACTGAATCACTGGTAAGGGGGAAAGTATAAAGAAACCTACCACAAGTGAACTCTTATTAGCAAAGAAAAACAGTGGTCACATGTAAACAACACTAACTGGGGAAAAAAACACCTAACAGGACATTTAGCAAATATGAGTCAAAGGCAGTTTTCTCAGATAGGGTAGACGAGGTTTGTGTTTCATCAGCTTTAATTTTGATAAGAGATATTATTGGGTATAGTGCCCCAAAGAAAGTTCAAGAAGATCAATTACAACCACTTGTGTTATTCCTGATTAGCGAGAGCATATATGCCCATGCCACCTTGGACCACATAACAAAAAGTCTGGACTTTGCTGGAGCTGGTGAAGTAAACACTGCAAGAGTGAGTGATTTCCACAGAATTGTCTTTGATTTCATCATAATGATTGCAGTTATTGCTGCTGCCATCAAGTACTGACTGGTAGTATGTTTTGGTCTTCATTGACGTAGTTCAAATAATCCGTGTCTCCAGTGAGCAGTCTAATGTTGAACCTGGACGTTTGATTATATATTTTAAGACTTTTATTCCTGCAATATATATTTCTAAATCTTCAGATAATTGTTTATTTATTTATTTATTTATTTAATTCTTATTACAAACTAGGCCAAATGTCAAGACTGTTCTTTCAGCATGTCTGAGAAAGTCATATTGAGTTATTCTGGTTAAATAGGCCACTAAAGTGAAACTCAAGGCTTAAAAGTAGGAGAGATGTGCTTCACCAAATTTTTACTTGCTATTGCTAATATTGTGACTGTATTGCAGGTGTAAATTTTGCCAACCAACGGTAGGTTGAGAGGTCAAATCTGTGTTACAAATTGAAAATCGAGCTATCCCATAAATCCCAATGTACTATGAATAGAAGTTGTACGTACCAACTCAACTATTTGTTGTATTCTTGCGACTTTGCACGGATCTCTTGAAAATATAGTCCACTAATAGACAATTCACCATAGTGGTTGGTCTTTATTTATATATTTGACAAAGTCTTGCAGGAGGATCCTATAGTTATAAAGCAACATAGACTTACTTGAGCTTTGTTTTAGAAACATGGACAGAGATATAACATCTGTTGTAAGGACGACAAATGTTGGCCTGCGAGTATCAAAATGGCTTGTTAATATTTATATTAAAACTTTGTTGAATGGATTAATCAGTCAAACGTTTCACATTTTACTGATGTTGCACTGAAATGCCATTCTTCTATTGACCTCGTTTTTTTTTGTTGCTTTTTTTCAACAAACTGACGTCTAATTAATGGTATGCTTTTCAGACACCACTAGAGGGTGCTGCAGTTTGTCGAATACAAACAATTACTGACATCATTGAAGTGCGTTCCCCAGCAGGAAAACAAAATATAGTGTCCTTCAGACCGATGAATATGTTACTGTTTCGCACAGGCTTACTGGGTGTTGGCAGGCTTTTTCCAGTGTTGATTAAAATCCTGTCTCTGATGGGTTGATGAATGTGTTGTATTACCTTGAAATGTTTCTCTCGCTCCTGCTGTGTTCCTTGACCTGCCCACTCTTTAGATATACACAGAACGGCATCCTGCACATGCTGGACCGCAACAAGCGCATCAAATCAAAGCCGGAGCGCTTTCAAAGCTGCAAGGATAAGTTTGACCTGGTCATCACCTGCGAAGAGAGAGTCTATGACCAAGTGCTGGAGGGTGAGGCTTCTAATCAGAAATGTCTAATCACTGAAGGGGTACAGTTGATCACTCAGAGCGCCTTGCAAGAACACTCCTGTGATACAGCTTTTTGTGGGCATACACAATCACATTTCTACCCCACAAGTGATTTGTGCGGACCAGGTTTTTACTACCAACACTTCTCACTTTCTCTTTTCATCTGTTGTTGCTCCTCAGATCTGAATTCAAGAGAGCAGGAGACTCTACAGCCTGTGCACGTCATCAACGTAGACATTCAGGATAACCACGAGGAAGCCACGCTGGGTGCTTTCCTTATATGTGAGCTGTGTCAATGTGTGAGTGTCTCCTACCAGGGTTCTTAAATGCTGTTGTACAGGAACACTGAGGGCAGATTGCATCAAACACTCGGTTAAGTCATTTATGACATTATGGTTTAATAATGAAAAATGACCCACTCAATCCATATACTTAAGTAATATGAATAAAATGTTTAAGTGCACGTAATCTGCCATCCAATATATTTACTAAAGAGCAGATTCAGTGGTCACCTAATGAAAGTGCTGCCAATGCTATAAAAGGGTGCTATGATTCATAAATGGTGTGCAGAGATTGATTTGAGTTCATTGGTGCAAATGTGTGTGTGCGCAGACTGCGTTTAATGTGCATCCTCCTCCACCCCTGCAGATCCAGCACACTGACGACATGGAGAATGAAATCGATGAGCTCCTACAAGAGTTCGAGGAGAAGAGCAACAGGCCTTTTCTTCACACCGTCTGTTTCTACTGATACTCAATAGAAATTTGCAATAAACACAGACCCAGACCACAAGCAATCAAACAACAGTATATAGATGCACACACTTCATACTCCTCAGTAATCTACCACACAGTACATACACATTGTGTGCCTACACACACACACACACACACGAACGCACACAGCTTTGGGTCAGGACCTAACAAATGGCTGCTGTTGGACATATTGGTGATGATGGGTTTTTCCTCTATGCAGAGGACGGACTCGCTGCTCTTGCTCTGCCTTTATTTCTCGGGATCAAGGTCAGGCCAAGGTCCTCCCTCCATCCCAGTCCACTGAAATCACTCAACCATGTCTCCTCAGGGAGAGCCATAACACCCACAACCCTGATTCAACAACTCCTTTACAAGTCCCTTTGATTTTGTTCAGTACAGCATATTGATGCTGATTTTTATTTGATTTTTTTTTTTTCCAGATGCTATATAATTGTAATTCATTTAAGCATATATGTCAGAGTTTTCCTGACCTGGGACAGTGTAAATGTGTTTCTTGGGGTCAGACAGGGAGGAGAATTTATTGAACTGAATGCGTGTTTTTGTGCGACTATGTGTTGTAGATTCGTTAGGATTAAGTTAAAGTGGGTGGGCTAATAATGAATAACCAAACCTAGACCCCTCTGAGGCGCTCCTCAAATGTGTTTCCAATATAATGTGTTGATTCATATTTAAACTTGGATATGCTATTTTTCAGGGCATAGTATTTTATTTCTTTTGTAAATGTTAAAGAATTGAAGCATTGTAATTATTTGCAAACTGCGAGCTCAGCTCAGAGTGCCTGATTTTTCTGTATGTAAATATGAATCGACTAAAGAAAGAAACATGTCTTGACTCTTTGCTTGCTTTTTGATATTTAGTTCATGGTGGTTTCATGTAGATTGAAAATAGATATTGGTACACTGTATTATTAGCATTCAGTCAGCTACATCAATTAACCCGTACCAAGCTAATAGAGCTGTCAGAAAGTACCTGGCTGTTTTCAAGTTCGATTTATAGACACCTTTGTGGACAGGCAAGGGCAAGTTTGATAATTTAAAACTATTTCAGCAGGTGAAATGGGTAAAAATATTTAAACCATGTCTTGGTCTGCCCTTATTTGGACAGCATTTGACGTCACCGCCCAGACTGACCGAGACCTTGTGTAAATTATTGAGGTGTGCTATTTAAAGCTGTGAAGCACAATGGCAGTAAACGTGTATGCAAATGTATTGGAGTAGAACTGAGTCAGTTTTAGTTAACGTTACTGTATCTAACGTTATATATATCTAGTATAACAATCAGACAGACGGAGTCCTACTGCCCGCATGTAACGTTGCCTTTCGGTTACTCGGTGACCTCGGCTTTAATCAGCATGAGTTAATGGTAAATAAATAAAGTTACAGCTAATTAGCTAGCTTACCTGCATAGTCAATAAGATTTACTAAAAAAAAACTACTACACGTAAGATATTGCCAACTATCCTGAACAACGTGAGTAAACGTCCGTTAGTCTTTTGTTTTTAAAATGACGACTAAAAAGGAAATCGAATTGAAGTGATTGTCAGTGTGACGGCTAACGTTATCTAATAAAAGTTACCATGACAACTTATTTCGTACATTATTATAAAAACCCAGTGATTTGTTGAAGAAACGTTCCCTGCGACTGGGAAAAGCCGCCACCGGCTCCTCCCGGCGGTGTCGCGTCGCTGAGCAGCGCGCTGGTCGGACAGAGGAGGCAGGACCGGGATGAAGAGGCACGGACAGCTCCGTTGTATTGTCTTGGAGAGCATCAATATGTAAGCTAACTGAAGGGCTTGGGTGTGAAGGCGCCATGAATGTTCCTAATGTCAAATCGTAAAGTTTATTTACATATTTCCGCCGACAGTTTAACGAATACATTGATTAAGCTAGTTAATCTGCATGTAATATTGTGGTGAGCATCTCGGTTTAGCGTTACTTCTTGTTTTGGTCCAGACTGTGACTTGTCTGACGGACATGAACGCGCTTTTTGACCGCTTTCACAACTTCATCCTGCCGTTAGTGCGAGGGGAGGACCGGGTCTGCGCCTGCACCTGTGGCAGGTAAAATACAACCCAAGTGAGACCCTCATTTCTATTGTGGTGTGTGAGACAAACTCGACGGCTATATTCCTAAACTTGTGTTGATGGTTGCTATCAAAGTGGACAGTGAGATCCAAATAGGCTAGCGCATTTTAATAAGCCTGAATAAACACAGCGTTATAGTTATAGTTATGACTTCTCACCATGGATCCTGGGTATTTATCGCTTGGATTTCAGCTCAGAATATCAATTAGCAGTGAATTGCTCACTCTCTTTGTGTCAAAGAGATGTTCAGACTGTGTGCTGCTGGTGCAGAGGGATGGAGCACATATCACCACACCTGTTCCCTCTGGTTTCTGTGACTTCAGGTGGACAGGTCATACATACAGACCAGCTGTTGTTGGCTTGCACATTGTGGCAATATGGTGCAAACCTTAGAGATGCACCAACATATCAGCAATACTATTAGCCGTTGTCAGCTTTAAAAAAAAAAAAAAGAAGTAATTTTTGTATTGACAAAATTTGTAGGGCGTTAGACTGTGAGATGTTTGTATTCGTTGTTTAGGCGATTAATTCAACTGTTAAATTATCAACAGAATTCAAATACAACCATGTATTTTAAAGTTTGATGAATTTTTATATTTTCAGGTAACAGGGTTTTTACTCAGTGCCTCATAGCAGAGGTGGGCCACCTCACCTGAAATAAAGGCCAGCTTTCCTAACATCATAGAGAACTTTTTATGATTGCATGAACTAACATGGGAAAGAAGTAGAGGCTTTATTTCACTCAACAAATGTCATATTTCTTCAATTATGGTGGCTTTTGTTTAGGCTGACATTTACTAACCTAACTGATCACAAGCTCTGTCAGGACCTGGTTGGCTTACCATCTCTGCTGATCAATTAAATCAATAAAGTGGGCGAGATGAAAGATTACACGCATTATAATAGGTCAAGAAAGATTCTTCTACCCCCCAGGCTCATAAAACTCATGTAAAATGTATCAGCTAAAAAAATGCTGCTTTTCTTATTCTGAAAAGTTGACATTTTGGAAATACATAGGTTAATATTCACTAAACAACCACAAACTATTTTTGAAGTATTTCTATTGAGAATATCATACAAATCCACATTAGTTACTTTGTACAACAGGGGTGGGAAGATGTCAGATTTTGGTATCAGCTAAACAAATATCCATATCGTCCTATAATATCATCGTTCAGCATCATGGGTTCATTTTTGTCCACTGACAATGGTGTCTCTTTACTTTTCTATGTGCAAATCTCCCACCACTGGCTACTGCTCCGTCTGCTGCAGTCGTCAGGTCTATCGAGTTGTTCCATATAATGGGGCCCAGTCCGTGGGGGATTTCAGAGAATCCTACTTTTTAAGTGACATCATGACCCAGCAGGAGATGGACGTGATAGCTGGACTGCTCTTGGGCCTCTGCATCAGCTGGCTCTTGCTGTGGCTGAATATTGTTTGGCACTCAGGGCTCAAATACTGGAGGGAAAACCAAATGAATGGTGGTGAGTAAGAAGCCAACTGAAACTGAACTTGCATGTGGGGAAAGCTAAGGGGTTCCTGAAGAAAGGCCCTTTGCAGTGATTATACAGTATATGATACGTTTATATATTTAAGCTATTAGCACTCATGTAAGTGAACATTTTCACTTGTCTGTGATGTATAGAAAGGAGGACACAAGAAAGTAAACCTGAGTCTAACTTTACCAAAAGTAAACCCCCAAAACTTGAGTCAGACTTAATAAACTTATGTAAAACTTAATACAGCTGGGATAAACTGTTGTTTTTTTCAGGTATTAAAGCTCAGTTTCCCTGTCTTTCTTTCCAGATGTGGGTTTCTGGTCACGAGTACCCAAATTCAACAACACAAGGGCCTTGTTCAGGCGGTTACGTCCAAAACACACAGAGGACTCCAGGGAGGACATGGGGCACCAAGATGTGTACCATAATGCAAATGGAAGCATTTGACATAGAAAGATAAAAATGTGGATTAAATAGTTACTGTGTGTGCTGTTTCCTTTTTAATAACCTAATAGGAGTCGATTGATTCCTTGAGAGCTTACAGGAAATGACTGGAGAGAGAGATGAGGGAAAACATGCAACGAAGGTCTCCGGTTGGACTCAAACTGGGGATGTTGTGATTATGTAAAAACACTGTACATGTTTAGCGCCTTTCTGGTCTTTCACACAGACTCACACATCAAAGGGAGCAATTTGGGGCTCAGTATCTAGCTCAAGGACACTTCAACAATGTGGGCTTCAACAAGCCACAGCCACCCTCGATTATGTGGTCGATTTATAATATGTCTAAATCCCCCAGGCCACCCCAGTCCAAAAGCTACTTTAGCTGAAAAATAACAGTAATAATATTTAAAAAATTACCAACTGCTTCATAGTCATTTTACATTAAAGACAAAGGACATTAGAAACAGAGACCAGTAAATAATAAGCAATAATAATAATAGTAAGTAATGAAAATATAAAAGGAAACAAGGATACAAAATGACGGAAGTTCAAAAACATAACAGGCCCAAGAGACGTTTTAAGAAGATATTGGCTCTGTCAGTCTGAATTCTTTAGGCAGGTCTTTCTGAAATGCAGAGGTACAATGTCAGTCAGTTGCTGTCTTTCTTTATTTGTGATACAAGAACAGTTAGGGGCTTCCTCTCTGACCTGAAGCTGCACATCAACTCACAAGGAATGTAAAGATCAGAAAGATGGGGCCAGGCTATGCAGAAAGCCTTAAAATGAAAAGAGTGCTCCACCTGGTTAGCATTGCACTTAACAATAATATTGTCGGACTCACAATGCACAGTTTAAAAAAAAGTATCAAAATCGATGCCGCCAACCAGAGATGTCATCTTTCTTCTTCTTCCTTGCCAAAACCTGGCACCTACATTACCCACAAGTGTGCAATAACAAACAATAATAGACCTATGCCAAGGTGTAAGGGGTAAATCAAGCATTAAAAAAGTTAAGTCGAAGTGGGTTTAGGAAAGGAAGAGGAACAGTGGATCCTAAAATTTGTTTGGAAAATTCCTTTGTAAAAGCACAGATTAATAAAGCATCAGTTATAGCAGTATCTTTTATGTTGAAAAGCTTATGATATGATGTGGACTTCTGATAAAGTTAAAGATGATGGGTGTAGGAGGGAGGGTAGTAAATCCATTAATCTTTTCAGTAACGATCAATGACACTTTTTTTTTTATTAAATACAACCAGATATTGGCAGATCTCTTTTTGCAGATGATGGGGCTCTATGGGAAAGGGGAATGAATATCTTGCACATTAATGGGAGGATTCAGGAAGCGGTTAATATTGTTGACAAGTGGGGATATAAATTTTCAGCTGAGAAAACCAATATAGTGTTTTCCACTAGGAAAAGAGTTCTCCCGGACATGCGTCTGCAGATGAGCATAGGAGAGGGTGAATGTTTTTAGATTCTTAGCAATTACTTTTAACTCTAAGTTAAGCTGGGGTGACTCTATTAACTAAATAGTGGAAAAACAGTTTTTGTGAATGGGGAGAAACTTCTCTCCATTAAACACTATGTATGCAGTGATTTGTCTGTAGTCTATGGTTCCACCTCAAAAGCTCTGTTGGAAAAGCTAATACGATACTATCACAAGCTCTAAAGTCAACCCACACCTCAGCCCTGCCAGTCCCGGCAGGAGAGATGCCACTGGATATTAGAAGGAAGCAGTTAACTACTGGGCTATCCTCAAAGGATATTGGGGTGTGTGAAATGTATATAGTAAGGTCAGGTCACGGAAAGAAGAAGTGACTTTCCACAGAAGACTTGGTCATTCCAATCTAAATAGTAGGTTATGGGAAAGCATCCAGCTGGTTTATGTGAGCAATGTCAGGTTGAGGAGTCTGCTGTGTAATCATGGATTGTAATAAGTATAAACAAGATTCAGAATCTGAATATGGATCAGGCAGTAGAACTGTCTTTGATTCTATCAGAGAAACACGAATGGTTTGGATCTGATCTCTCGTCCGCACCGCGAAGCAGAAAGCTGCGGCGATGCCAACCGCCCACCCAGAGGAGGAGGAAGAAGAAGAAGAAGAAGAAGAGGCAGCCACATCCGGCTTGTGATACGCGTCTCTCTGTCGCCGCCATCTTGCAGCGGGGTTCCGGCCAGTTCAGTTCAAATAGTGGAAAATGCCAGACTTTTGTGCTGCTATTGGATGTTCTAATCAAAGAAATGCCAAAACCAAGGAACGGGGAATAACATTTCACAGGTGAGAAGTTAATTTACTGTTACGAATGTGGTGAATTTGGTATATTACAATAAGTAATCCCTCATTTAAGCTGACGTTATTATAAAGTTAACATTAAGTTACTGATAACGTTACTAAGTTAAGATAATTTATGTCGTGAAAAGAAACAAATTAATGTTTTTATTAAAGTAATATATTTTTAGCAAGATGCTGAAAACAGGGTTACCACGGATCCTTGATATCCTAAACGAAATTAAGGGGGAAATCATGGCTTTGAGTTTTTGAAAATAGACTTATAGACATGGGTCAATGAAAGCTGAATTTATATATTTTGTGTAAGAATAGAAATTTATTTTGCTATTTATTTTTTAAACTTACAGTTTGTGTAACACAGCAGCACAGTTGAGAAGCGTTCTCCTCTCTCTCTTTTTAATTGCTGGGTGTGAGTTTCTGTAAAGCCTGCTAGCTCTCATTATAAACATTCTCAGTGTTGTAACAGTTATGAACATTAAACCCTGTCTCAAACTATGCCCTGTGAGACCTTGAATTTGATGGAATTTGGCCTGGAAAGTCCTTGAAAAGTCATTGAATTGGATGTTTAAGAAGGGGTGGGAACCATGTGAAAATGATATTTGTCAACCAGCTGTGTCGCTCTATGTGTTATTGTGTTAAATAGTCCTAAATGTCCTAAATTAAGTACTTTAAAGTGTTTACAAGGCGCTCAGGTGACATACATGTACTAATGTGCCTGAATTGTAGCTACAAACGCATGTAGAACTGCATATTGTTTTTCAGATGGATTTTTTTTGTGTATAGGTTCCCAAAAGATCAAGTTAAAAGACGGACATGGACAGTTGCACTGAGGAGAAAGAACTTTGATCCAACTCACCGCTCAGTTGTTTGCAGTTGTCATTTCAAGTCAGAAGACTTTGACATGACTGGACAGACAACTCGTTTAAAGGAAGGCGTGATCCCATCAGTTTTTTCGTTTCCCCGCCGTCTTTGCAAAGTTAGTGTCATTGGCTAATTGTTTTTCTTTATAAATAATATCAATTTTTCATATAATCTTAATCTCTCACTAACACAGTGTAATGCCCACTAAACCTAACAATACAAATTTACCTTATAAACAAATTTATACATATTGACTTAAATTGTTATTTTTTACTTTATCTCCAGGTGCCCAGGACAGCCAGGTCAAGCAGGACCTCACAGAAAGCTGCTGCACAACGTCCGGATGTTCACGTTCAGCTGTCAGGGGACCTCAAGGCCCCAGCCTCAGTGAGTGAAACAGTTGTTGTTTCAAACACCTTTGCAGGATGCTTGACATTTCTAAAATGAGGAGAGTTATGAGAAAATGTATATTTTTCAGGATCATCAGTATGCCCTTGACCCAGTTAAAGTGAAAAAAAAGTTAACTGAGGCTCAGGACAAGGTGGAGGAATTGCAACGAGACTTAAGAAATGCCAAGGATCGGGAAAGAAGACATAAGAAGGCAGTGCAATCCCTGCTAGAGGATTTAAAATGCAAAAATATGCTAACAGAGGATCTGCAGCAGAAGTTTGACTTCGACTCTGGTTGGTTGAACTGCCAAGCCCCTTCCTTTACAGATTAAGCATGTGTAACGTTTCTAGTTTTCTTAGTGGTTTAAATTCATGTCTCATCACACCAGTCTCAGCAGTCTCAGCACTGTTCTGAAATGTTTACTGAAAAAAACAGCAGTTGATTAAGAAATTCATTGTGAAATTTAAAAAAAAAAACCATTCTTTTAGAAATCAACCTTATTGACCTTCCATCAACATCATTTAATCTAATACTTAACACATTCAATTTGTTCTAATTGAAAAAATATGTTAAAATACATACACATGTAATCTGATGTTTATTCCAAAATATACCGTGCTTTATGCTGGTATCATCATTAACGTATAGCTTGTTTTCCCAAACTTTTCAGATCTTCCAGTTTAACTCTTTAAGCAGCACCATTCACTCCTGCTCAAATCGGATTTGCCTCACTTCGTTTGCATGGACCTAAAGCCTACAAGCACTGGAGAGAGAACAAAGAAGATACCACTCCCACATCTACACACTCTTCAAAAGCAAATATAACCGATGATGTGTAAATATGCGTCGTGATGTTTGTCTACATTATCTATTGCTTTACCTGAAACAAGTGGTTGCACACTGAGGATGCCAAGCCTGGATATAAAACATGACTTTTTGGTATGTTGTGAAAAAATTACGATCCAGCAAGATTTTGGTCAAGTGTGTCTTACGGTGGAAGCCATGGCCATAAAGGGCATGGCCAGGTTCAGTGTGACTGTCACACACAAACCGTGACAGTCTTTGTGGAGATGGCACTGATGAGACCATTGTGGCAGGTGAAGTCCTTCTGTTTATGGTTGACTGTAAGGCCACTGAGCGACGCCCATTGTCCACTTATTTTTTCAGACATTGACACCAGACACCCGAAAAGCTTTGCTGCAGTTAGAGGCACTACATGAGCCAGTTACTAATGTACTGTGTGTGAGACATGTGCCTGTATGACAGGAGCCAACCAGAACAAGCACCTGCCTGATGTTCCTCCAAGGAAAAACTGTGTTTATTATACATTTCTATGGGAGTAAGGCAACATCTGTATTGTTCATCTCTCTTGTATAAACATGCAGCGGCTGCTTTTATTTTCAGTTGTTTATCAGAATGTGTTATTGCTCCACTGTGACTCTGCACAACACGGCTGATACTGTATATATAATTTATGTACTTAAAAAAAAAATGAAAAGCAGAATTTATAAGAAGAGATGTTCTTTTACTTTTAACTTCAGTGTTTCTTGTAAATACATATTTTTTTATATTAAGTCTGTATTTCCAAAATTCTAAACAAAATTATATCATGGCAGCTATTTTATAATGCAGTAAGAAAAAGGAATATACTTAGAAAGTAATTACGTAGGGTAAGTCCATCTTAATTATTTTATTATAGAAATATTATCGTTACTATCTACATAAAGTATTTTGGTATGAAAACTCACATCCTGTATCATAAATATATGTCTAGAATTTGTAACAAACCAAACTGCTGGAAAATCGGTTGAAAATTCAGCAAGATGTGACGATTTTAATTGTTGATAGACCTCCTGTATTTATAGACATACATGCATTTTCAAATGAGATGACTATGTTCCAGTGTTGTGAGCTCACTGGAAGTAACGCGTTTGACAGGCTCGCCCAGGGACTTTGTCAAAAACGGCATTAGGACCTCCATTCCATATCACATACAGGTTTTCCATTCAAGTATTTTGGGAGTTTTTTGTCTTGCAACTAATTGCTTTTCAATGCAACTGCTTTTTGATGATTTATTTTTTTAAATCAAGCTGAGTTGAATAGTTCCACATCATCCTAAAAAAAAAAACCTGTCACCTTCCAAATTAGAATTACCTGGTTGGTTAGTTATTTATGTGAACCCATACATCAAAGTGCATGAAGGCATCCTATAATGTCTGAATGCCAAGGACAGCTTCATGCCCTTGACTTTGCAGAGGAAGCTTCCTCAAGCCCTATGCCATTACTAGGACATATTGAAATATCACGTGGATTCCTATAGAACAGTATCGCTGCCTCATCCAGTCTTAATCCTTCCTCTCTGCCATTACGTACGGTGTTGCTGTACCCTCTGTCTTTCAAAACCATATATATATATATATATATATATATATATAGAGCTGACTGTATATACTGATTGTGCAAAATGTAGCTTTCTTAAAGAAATTTCGTCTTAAACTCTTATCCAAGCCATAACTCGTACAATATGTAGCAACTGTACCCCAAAATGTTTGTAAGAAACACCATGACTTTTATAAAAACACAGATCCATTTAATCATTCCAACAGACACTCTACTGTGCACAACACTTACATACTGTTATTACAGACAGAGTCTGGTTTCCATGTAAAGTACACTTTTACGATCTATACATTATGTATTAGAATAAGATTCTCAGGTGTCATTTGTGTTTTGAAATGTTAATCAATTATCTCCCCTAACCTGCTGAATTCATCTTCTGTCTTAGACAGTCCAACAGACTTTTAGACATAAACTGACAGACTAGTTAAAGGGGCAGGACAATAATCTTTTTAATGAAGGCGGCCCCACTGAACAAACCTACAACTCAAACTGGAGTTCCATCCTTTGGAGGAGAAGATCCAGTTTTGTCTTCCTTTTCTATCTTGCCCTCACTGTCAGTGGAAGCAGGAGGCTGGGCTAAACTATCCGCTGTTGCCGCAGCTTCCACTTTGACAGTGCCTTCGCAGTCCTTTCCAGCTGGGATGGCACTTTTGTGTTCTGCTGATTGGTCAATGTCTGAAGGAAGTGGTATACTTTCACCTTCTTGTTTTGTATTTATCTCAAGGACTGGAGCGATCACCACCTCAGCCTGAGGTGCCTCACTGAGAGGCAGAGTAAAGCCCATTTTGCCTCCGCTGGCTGTCGTCCCAGCTGGGGGAGGTGTAAGGGTCTTGGTCTGAGCCTCCTCCTCTCCATGCAGCCAGTCCATCTTCTGGAGGTGTTGCTTGACAGCGTCGTCAACTCGAGCATCGATCATAGCCTCTGTCAGGACGCCATCTTCAGAGGAATATGCTGCCGCCTACAAGAGAACATGAGACACATTCATTTAGGTCATGAAAATGAAAATCTTGAAGCATTGTGAAATGAAGATTTACACTGCAGTTTTTATTACAAAAGGATTACAGCTATGGATTGACAATGACTACAGGGAACATACCTGCCAGGCCACACCCAGCTTGGAGATCTCTCTTCCTGACATGCCCTCTGTCCGCTTCGCTACCTCAGAGCACTTTTTACCATAGTCAAACTGTGCCAGCTTCATCCTCCTGCACAAACACACATATAAACAGATAGATGAGAGGGGGGGGGAATAAATGATTCATTCACTGTTTTTCCTTTCTGCAATTTCTTTCTGACTTGGTCATGTTTTTGGAGCTCAGTTCGTTGCGTCCTTGTCTTTGTGTGTGGATCGCTCCCCACCTTTCAGCCTCCATCGTGCATCTGATCTCTTTGTAATTAATGCCTCAGCATGGCTGGTCACGCTCCAGATGCCCAGCAGGCGGTTTCTTGGCCTTCATCTCGAAAGGGCCTGAATCTAATCTTCATCCTGGCACAGCCTTTCAGCCAAGGATCACTCTATCCAATATTATACATCTCCTCAACATCACTCAGAATTAATACATCTACATGTGAGTGAGTAGACATGTAGGACTGAGCCTAATTACTTGTTTTAGTATGCATCCCTAGTGTGCAGTGACTTGGGTTCGTGCCCTATTTTAACAGTTGTGTTGTTGTGTGGGGATTGTACTCACTGCCTCCCTCCGGTGGCGGGCTCCAGCACATATCTGTCAAAGTACAACCGCACCAGCCTCTCCCTCTCGTCAGGACCCGGCAGAGCAAAATTGACTATTTCATCTATACGGTCATTTATGGCCCAGTCAAACTGTTCTGGCTGGTTACTGGCCAACACCAGCATGAACCTGCAGGACAAACGCAGAAATCAAGCAGCTCAGAGACATGCGGGGAAGGAGCCAAGTTGGAAAAGGCAAGGCAAAATGAACTGAAGACTGACACATTTAAGTTTTAGGTTAGAGCCTCACATTTTGTAGAGAATATACATAAATGTTTACTTGTTGCTTTGTTCTCCGGTGCGATACAAGAATGCATTCAAAGTGGCTCTGAGGTCTTCACTGATCTTTTCCTAAAAAAATAAAGAGTAAAGATCGCAAGTTATGTAGTTAAAAGATAAATCGAGAATTTAAAAGGGTGAGAAAATAGATTTTGTGACATAACATCCAAAGTTTCTTGGAAATGAAATACACGCAGACTTACAGTGGATCTCTTGCGAAGAAATGCATCAGCTTCATCAACAAAGAGCAGAAGTCTGTAACGGGATAGAAACGCATGATAACCTTTATATGTTTATTACATCTGGCGTGGACAGTACTGCTGCTTGCAGTTTTGTATTTATTTAATCTAACATCAAGTAGCCTACCCGCGTCGACTCGTGTTAGCCCAGTCAAACACTTTGTGCATGGCTGTCACACCATCGCGGCCCATGGGTGCCACGTCACCACCAGTCATAATTGCATAGTCCATCCCAGAATGCACTGCCAGCTTCTACTCCATACAAAATGAAATGCCTCAGTTAGACAAAGCATCACTTTCCACGTAGGTAAATGTTTACGGTCATCGTTCAGTCCTCAGGTATACCTTAGCAAATAGAGTTTTGCCCGTGCCTGGAGGGCCATACATGAGGATATTCCTATACAGGCCGTTGTTCTGCCTCGTGTTTCTTGTTGCTATGGCAACATCACGCACACGCTCCTCCAGGGAAGGCTAAGAGATAAAAAATAAATAAATGCATGAGGTGGTTACAAAACTTAAAAGAAAAAAAAAAAACCCACGTTGGTTACTTCCTTTGTAAAGATTTCAATGTCCACTTACACTGAGCACAACCCCCTCAAGGGCATCCTGAGGTTTGCTCTTCAGCCGTTTGGCCGTCTAAATAGTTAAGATGGAGGGACAGAAAAATATAACTATCATAATTATAATCTGCAGTTAACAAAATGCGCAAAAGGATCAATTGCTAATTAGCCACCTTCACTGGATGCTTGATTGCCTCTGCCACGGTGAATCTGGACGTCTCCCGCACCAGTGACGGCTTCCCGAGCCTGGCCTCGATGTAACGTCCCGCCACCGCGGTTGCATTTCGTGCTGAATAAACTCCCACAGCTAAAAGGGTCAGACCAGCCACCTGGTGATGTGATGGAACAGTGCAACATTCAAATATTATTCACTGCAAGGAACTGTAAAAACACTCCATTCAACCCCATTTCAGGTTCACCGACAGTCCAAACAGTGAAATGGAAATGTATGTATTGTCTATTGGATGTCCTCAATGGCGTAATTTAGACTAAGCAAATTCAAATACTTTTAACAGAAGGATTGTACTTTTTATTAAGAGCAGTATGGAGAAAACACTACTTGCTTTAACCTTTTCTGCTTTAATTGTTGTTAAGGACTGAATTTGTGAGAACTCAAAAGATGTGTGAAGGTAGAAGTCTCGATTGGCTTCGATCAGTGTGAACTACAGGTATCTGTATATACATTTATTAGTTGGTACTTTTACACCTAACTAACCTTTATTTTGTATTGTATATCAGAGAACTCATTCAGTTTACCCAGTCTGCCTTTCCATCATTGCAATTCAGTGGCAAATTCAGCTCTTATTACATATTATGTATCTTATTTTCAGTATAATCTTTCACTAAACTGATTGTGGATGGAAACCGATATCTCACCGTGGCTGTGACTTTGTCCCAGTCTGACACAAAGGCCCTGAATCCTTCTCCAAACACAGCACCTGCTGTCCTAAAAGCAAATACCAGTTAACTGTCAGCACCCCTATTGGGTGTTTACAACATGCAACTGTTGATTAGTTGAACTAGTTACATGATTCAGGAACACCAAGAACTATCAATACACTGCATCTAATCTGCACCATCATTAAAAATAAATAAAAAAAAAACTATAGTGTGCAATCTTAAAATCTTAAATGAGTCAGTGTGCCTTACTTAATGGACTCCAGGACAGTCTGTCTGTGTTCTGCAGACTTCAGACGGATCTGCTCGCGGATGATATCAGCGTTCTCCCTCTCCACGCGGGCTCGCGCTTTAGACTCGGCCTCTATACGCAGAATCTCATTCTTGTGCCTCAGCTCCATCTCGTGCTCTATCGTCGCTGTAAAAACCCCATTACAACGTACAAGTACATAAACCACCGCTCAACATCTTTAAAACAGGATCTTGTCGGGGGCGTCACAGTGGTGATGTCTATACCTTTCCTCATGGCCTCCTGTTTCTGTACAGACTCCTCCTGTTTGCGAAGGTTCTCCTCATTCAGGGCTTGCTGTTGAAAAACGAACGAGTCATTACTTTGTTACTGCATCTCATTTTAAAGCCTTATATACTATATATGTAGGAAATGGCCTCACCTGTTGCCGTAGTTGGTCCTCATACCGCTGTCTGGCCAGCTTATCTTGATACTGAGCTCTCTGTGATGGGACAGAAAACAACTGACTGTGAGCATACAACTCAAGTTGGTGGAGTTCACTGCTGCAATAATCTTCTAATTGTTCTTTACTTTAAAATACTGAAAAGAAAAGAACAAAGCATTTCTGTTCTCACCGCTTGATGCTGCCTGGTCTCCTCATTCAGAGTTTTCCTCCTCTCCTCTGCCTGGATTCTTATCTGGTCGCCTTTGAGCTGCTCAACTGCTGCTTCGTACTCCTGTTACAGGGGCACAGAAAAGGATGCCAAAAATCTATTAAACCCGAGCAACACATTTAAATCCATTGCAACCACATGATCATCTGGGTTGTACCATGGAAGTCCTCAAAAAGCCACAGACGTATAAACACATTGGACTAAAACACTATTTATACGTGACTGCTATTTTTGACAAACTACAAAATATGTAACTTCATTTTCAACCTTCTCAAAACATATAAATAGAATTAAGTTCAATGCCATGACAGTTACCTTTAACTCGTGCAATCAAAATGTGTCCAGATGCAGAAACAAAGAGAAACCTCTTTGCTCTACATACTTTTTCTATTCTCCATATTACCCAAATGTTTAATTTCCACATTGTAAACTGCAGTGACAAAAAAAATTAAAAAATGGCCAATAGTTATAGATATACAGTATGAAGTTATGCATATGTAATTCTCATACTGGACTGGCTGTGTTGCTGTCAATTCTGATGGTCACACTGCAGCACAGACTAAAAAGTAGACTAAAGAGTATCCACACTCTGTGTAACGCTACTGCATCTCTCGCCACCACTAACCAACCAGTAAATCACATGATGTTGGCGTGAATTAGCACTAGCGAAATGAACTGAATCCTCTGGAAAGCCGCTGGTGTCCTGCAGCAGACAGTAGTTTAGTGTGCGAGTTTCTGCCCCACCTTCACTTTGGTCTGATGCTCCAACTGAGTGGTCTGCTCCTGCATCCGAGCCAAATCCAGCGCTTCTTTGGCATGTCCTGGGTGGAGGGGAGAGGACACAGAGCTGCAAGGTGTGATTCAAATCAATCATGGAGGTTTTCAGTGATCAGGGTAACACGATGGTCAGCTCCTGGCAGACAGGTCACCTCTCTCTCTCTCTTTACCTTTCTATGTCCACTTACTTAAAGTTAACTTATGAACTCAAAGCAAGATAGAACCAATTGGTGAAGCACCGCATGCATGTGGAACAAGTGGGATTTGGGTGTTGCAACTCAGAGGTGATGACCTTTGAACCCAGTCCACTAGTTTGATTGAAAGCGAGAGCAGCACAAAGTTGTTCTCATAAGCAACCAAAAATGTAACAAAGATGACATTGTGTGTGTGTACAGATGCTGGCTTTGAGTGTGGGCCTCATTATCGAAGCTGAAGCGACCACCACCCTGAACCAGAGAGGAGCTGGCTGCAGGCGCATCATGACTCTCGGTGTGTGCAGTAATGTGGTTATAATCTGGAGAAACCTCCACTCCAGTGGCAGCCGCCAAGCTAACGGGCCCTCCCAAACACTTACGGGACTTGTCGAGCTCCTTGGCCGCGTTAGCAGCCCGCTCCAGCCCGGTGGGATCGAAGTTGCTCCATTTGTCCTTGGGTTTATCTCCGCCGCCGCTGGAGCCTCCGGCCGGCGGCGGCGGCGGTGGAGGCTGAACCGGGAGACCGGGAGGCACTTCAGGCTGCCCCTTGTTCAGGCCGAACAGCCACGACATTTTTACCGATAATAAATAAAGAACAGTTTAGCAGGTTCAGTGCGGAGCGAGAGGCAGCAGCTGCTACAGACCTGTCACTGCACTTCCTCCACACGCGTGTCACGCCGAAACCTTCTGCGCAAGTGCAACAGAGAGAGCAGCTTTCTCTGAATACCGGCAACGACGATTGGCTGGTAACAAGTACTTCTTCTTCTCATTGGCTGTCCCAACAACTGTCTTCGGCAGAGGTCATTTATGTAGTCCCACCTCAAATGAATACGGTGGCCGCAGAGGGTCTTAACACCTATAACTCACAGGACAGGACTTTTTGGTTGCATCAGGCTGTTTCTGCTGTTTTTTTGGTCATTGGCATTGCTGTGATGTGTCCGTTGCGCATCAGTTTATGCTTGGATCACTCACTGGATTTGTTCTGTGCAGGGTCCTCTGAAATCAATATTTGACTGGAGGAGTGTTTCAAACCGGGGTGTTCATGCTTCTCACATACATAGTGTGTACTATCATGCCTATAAAAGGAGAACATTTATAGGGACATAGCAGCCATCATGAAAGCTACAAGTGACTTACACGTCACATCATTAAAATAGCAATAAAGAGAAGACAGGAGGACAAAACATATCTCAAAATGTTTAATGAACTAAACATCCAGAGGACAACCTCACCACAACAAATGATAAAACATATTTACACAGAGACCAAAGTCATTACATGACAAAGCTTGAGGCCACTTTAGTTCCCAACCTCCAAAAAAAAGTCACAAACAGCATCAAATCATAAGTTAACAAAAGTTGCATATGATAAACACTGGGCGGTTTGTGGAAACTGATAATCACATCCTCCGGGGCTGTGGGGGGAGTATTTATAGGTAACACTGCAGCCGGGAATCTCTGGCACACAGGACAGAGGTGTTGGATTGAAACCTGGGGATGAAGCAGAAGCAGGTCTGCCTGTGGACTAACAATTAGTATGCTGTTTAATGTCAGCTGCCATCTTGGATTGTGATTATGTCCTTGTCATGACTTAAGAGTGCAAAAATATTCCTCAAGTATTCTTTACTTTAAATTGGCCACCTGAAAATAACTTAAAACAGTATTTAAGAGTTTCCTTAATAGTAGGAAAAGACATATAGATTTGTCAGATCTCTTTTCACAGATGCACTGCTTTTGGACAACACAGCCGCAGCATGGGTGCAGGCAGGGAAGCATAGGGATCCTGCTGGAGTGTCGCTGAGCAAGATATTACGTCTCTTTCTACTTCAGCGACATTGCTCTGTTGGTAACGCTGTTTAAATTCCCCCTAAGAAGAGCAAAGAGCAGTGTGGGGCTAACCCACGTGAGGCTCCTTTATACACCCATGTACAGTTGTTTAGGTCCGACAGTCCAGTTAATTCCTCGCCATGAGTTAACACTTTTTCCCAAGCTACTCACGTTACATATGGTGACCACACTGTTGTCAAGATGGGTCGTTCAGCATGAGGCAACCCTGGTATAGTGATCAATTAAGTATCACAAAGATTAACTAAATTTATCTTATATGGTATGAAAAAATACTTCGATTAAGCGACAACTGTAAAGCAAGGAGGGGAGTGTGTTTCATGAACATCTCCACAATGCGAGACCACTGTTCTTCAAACCACATAACAACTGGAAATCTGTAACCGTATCAAGTCCTTTACTGTAGCAAAACAACACGTGAGAAGACACCAGGAGGCTCTTTGCCTTCACCCAACGCCGCCCGGAAGCCCTCCTGCTGCCGAGTCTGTGCCAGCTTTGCAAGTGAGAGGAACGACCGAGGCTCTGTGACGGCCAGATCGCCGATAACACGCCGGTTGAGCTGAACGCTGCTCTGTAAGGAGGAAGCGAGGAAATAGGTTACATACAGGTAGAGTAGAACAGCATAAAGAACGTAGAGAGGACTGGTGCAATGACATTCAACCCGACTAACCTTGGTGAGGTTGTGCATAAGGACGGGATACTTCATGCCGTGCTCTCGTGAGGCTGCTGCAATGCGCGAGATCCAGAGCTGAAGAAATAAGAGCACAGAAATACAATAAATTACATTGATTACGTCGTTCAAGTACAGTACTGTAAACAATTAAGACACCCTTCTGCAACTGCGATCGGAAAGACGGCGAAACTTAGTGGTTCCCAACCTTTTTGACTTGTGACCCCCTAAAAGTGAATCAATGTCTACTTGAGATCCCTAATCAGAGGTTACGGCCTCACTGTGGACATGATTATTCCTTCTTGTATCGTTCAATTTGAAGCATTTTTAATGCCCAGAAGAGGTGGAAATATCCAGTATTTCACAGGAAAAAATAAAAACTAGAGGAAAACACCAAAAAAAAAAAAAAACCTATTGTGCAAGAAATACTCTTTGAGCATCCCTTTAATCATTGTGTGACCCGTCAATGTTATATTGGGACACTTGATCAACAGACTGTGGCTACTCACCATGTTTTAGTTGTATTTATGTTTTTAATATATAATGTATGAACCCAGGACTCCTTGCAAAGCAGTATTGAGTGGATTATTCTGGAGAAATAAAGTAAATTGAATCGGTTTGGTAAAATACAACCCCCTCCCATCATTGCCAAGCACCCTGATGTATCAAGTGAGGCAAACACCACTGGACTGAGAAAGGTAGTCTGGGTTACACAGCGGTTAGAAGCTATTTTGGGGATATTAAAAAAATAAACTGATACATGTCTGACTGCAGCCTGTGTGCCATCCATGTGTATTTGACGAGCGCTTGTGTCTTACCGTCCGCATGTTGCGTTGCTTGAGCCTCCGAGCTTTGGTGGCGTAGACAAAAGCTCTCCTGACCGCCCGCACGGCCAGACTGTAGCACCGGTTCTTTCTGCCTCTGAAGTGCTGCGGGAAGAACCGACAGTGAGGATGACTTGGACAAAACGACGATCACTATGCTGTTAATATTAGATTAGGATGATGAGGCATCTTTCTAACCGGAGCAAGCAGCACGGGCCATGTCTAAACAGCAGATACAATTAGCACAAGACTCGCTGATTTTATAAAACGAACATTTAGGTTTGACTACCACACCGACAACAACATGAACAAACATCACAACATGTAACATGTAGCCGCCTCTCCTCCAGGAAACAGTCGTGGCCTTACCCGTGCATGTTTGAGAACTTCTTGAACTTTCCAGTATCTGTCAGGCCCACGACTTCTGATCCAACAAGACAACGTCAGGAAAACCATGACTGTTCCTCGAGTCAACTACTGCGCCACAGCCTCCTTTTTAACAGCGTGAAACCGCTGGATTACGTGCCCTTAGCCTAGCTCCACTCGTAAAGAGACTCGACGTTAGCGAGTTCAAGTCCACACACGGCGTCCTGAGGTTCGCTCGGTTTATAAACCCGGACATCTGGTGCCCGCGTGTCCTCTGCTCCGCCACGGGTTAGCTGACCAAGAAATAGCCATGGTTCTACAGCCGCGAGACGTCGGTCAGCAAAACACGCGCTCCCACCACAGCGATGACGCAGCCACGGTGGATGCTGGGACAGCAGACGTTGGAGGTCAAAGGAACTCCAAAATGTCGGCTGCTGGTCTCACGTCCTTGAGCCGCTGTGGTGTTTTGGCATGCCGCTCCCCCGCAGGACTGGTGGTATGTTGAAAGTCATTAGACAAAGTAAACAGTTACAATTCGTTGTTATTTACAGTTACAGTTTCTGTCACGCCACAGCATGGAACGCATTCCCCTTTGACGGCGGAGGGCGCCGTCTATACCCTGAAGTTCATGTTACGAAGTCCAGCTAACGTTACCAGCTAACTAACGTTAGCTAAGTTATAGTCTGCCTGACTCAACAATAACTTTCAGCGTTTTAATTTCTTGTTTATCGATAGATGTGTGTTCAGCTTCAGATATAGACGGTACAAAGTCCATGCAAACAAATGATTTGAAGAAACTTGTAAACATTGTTCAGCTAATTATAGCATAATATATCAGTTTTACTACTTCATGTCTGAAATTCAGTCGGAACAAAAACCCAAACTAAATTGATGATTGTATAACGTTAACCTTGTGTGATACAGCAGCTGTGTTTGGCAAATCATTGTCATGCAGCGTTTCATAAGATCGTGAGTGATGGCTATTATAGCAGTAAATCATCATTTGTACGTGACTTGGAGTTTGTAGTTGAAAATTGAGCAAGAAGCAAAGAAGAATTGAAAGACATGTTCATATTATTAATGTCAGTTCATCATCTACCTGTGCAGACGTTATTTTCTTAGCCAGAGTGTCTAGTGGTGTGTAATGAAAAGCAGTAGAGTGCCAAAATAATCCTGTTTTTTTCTCCCCTTGTTCCTGCTGTCAGGGGGTGCGGTATGCCCAGACAGCAGCCGCTCCCGCAGCAGAGCCCAGAATAAAGAAGTTCCAGGTGTACAGATGGGACCCAGACACTCCGGGAGACAAGCCCCGCATGCAGACCTACGACATCGACCTCAACACGTAGGTGTTACAGCTTTCCCCTCTGCAATGAGGAAGCCCAGTTTGGGCTACAGTGCGTCAGTCTGTGCTCTCATTCATTAGCTACTTAAATACGTAAGTGGTAATGCACAACAAGGTGTCCTGAGATCCACAAATGATGCGTGAGGTGAAACACTGGAGTGTATTATTGCAGTAGAATTTAAAATTAATTGACACCTGGCCATTGTTTATACATTTTTAACTTTTTTGAGTTAAGAGGGGCAGTGAAGAGGGCATAGTCAGGTTAAGCATTAACATTCAAGTCAGCTTTCTGCTTATCTTTTATAATGAATACCGGAGCGAATATGGCCCTTTTTAATAGCACTGCTATTAGCTGATCATGTTCACTTGCACCGGTGGAGGCTTATTGCTTAGTCAAGTTCTAAAGAGTACCTAAGCATGTGTAAACAGAGGGCATTATTAGCGAACTGAGAACAACCGTCAGGTAGATTTAATTCAGGTCATGGACATCTGTTCTAATCAGCTTGGGGACACACTTACCTCACTTCTGTCAACAAGACACTGCAGCCAAAAGTGTCCGAAACTCAAAAATGCTCTTTAGCCATAAGCCTGTCAGGATTTTCCCTGCACAAGTCAGACATAACAGAGGTGTCCCTCTTTATCATGTCTTGACACTCTGGACCCACCGACTGGTTTTGTTCTTCTTCGTATAGTTGTGGTCCAATGGTTCTTGATGCCCTGATCAAGATAAAAAATGAGATGGACTCCACTCTGACCTTCCGCCGCTCCTGCAGAGAAGGTCCGTAACATGAACAAAAGTGATCAACTTTGTGCGTGTGTCATTAGAAATTAATTTTGGTTCATTGAATTCAAATGTTCATACTTTTGAAGCCAGTTTCCAAATGCAGTAGCCTTTAGAGGATAAATGGTCATTAAATGTGGCAAATAATAATTCTGTGTAATAGTTGTAGATGTAGTAGTCAATTAATAGATTATAGTTAACCACAAAAAGGTGCAGCCTACATTTAGTAAAGGTCATGTAGTTGCTTTGCTCTTGAGAAATTAAAGAAAACTCCAGGCTTGTTTATTTAAAGGTCCAGTGTGTAACATGTAAGAGGATCTATTGGCAGAAATAGAATATGGTGTTTTTACATATTACACGGTATTACATATTACATGGTCCACTGGTGTTTTCTGTAGATTTATTTTCTTTTTAAGTGGTTATTTGTTCATGCCGATTACATGTCATTCACTATGAAAGATAATGCTGCACAATCTCATCATCTTCTTTTTTTTCACCAGAAACACAGTCTGCATCACTCTTCTGAATTAGTTCCCCCCCCAATAAATATGTTCTTACACCACAATAATAAACACCTCGTGTCCTGTGTTGTGGTAGAAAAAGTGTTTTTGTGTTCAGATTGTCTTGTCTCAGAAATTATATTAAAAGCTTTTATTGTTTTTGTTCAAATGCAGGTATTTGTGGATCCTGTGCAATGAACATTAATGGAGGAAACACACTTGCCTGTCTCAACAAGATTGACACCAACATTAGCAAGCCAACTAAGATTTACCCACTGCCACATATGTATGTGGTCAAGGACCTGGTACCTGTGAGTACATATCCACCACGCCCTGAACTGTTGACACCTCCAACAGATGACAGATGTTACTCCACTAGCCCATCATTTTTCATTTGTGTGTCAAACATGGCTGCCCAAATATGTTTGCCCGTATTTAGTTATGGTTTTACATAATCCCAACATTACTCAGTGAATCCAAAACATGGTAATGGATAGTAAAGACTTTTCCATCATTTAATCATTAGTTACCTCAAAATATGTACATGGTAAATTTGGTGTATACATAAGTGTTCATGTTGCTGCTAAAAAATAATCATTTCAGCCTCTTTTGATAGACTCACAGGTAAAATGCCACACACAATTCAAATGTTTAAAGGGGTAGTATTTCTAAATATTACATAGATATCAGATCAACACTTGCTGCAACTTTCCACTTCTTGATATAGTCTTGGCCTTTTGTGAACCAAGTTAATCAGATGCAAATATGAAGATTTAGGAGTGCTGACACCAAAATCCACTTTTCCTTTATTAAATTATCAGAATTATTTAATTATATATAAATAAAGCTTTATTCTGACATTTGTAGAATGACTGGATCCTTGATTGTACAATTGTGTTTGCAGGACATGAGTAACTTCTACGCCCAGTATAAGTCTATTGAACCCTACCTGAAGAAGAAGGATGAGTCAATGGAAGGAAAGGAGCAATACCTGCAGTCTGTGGAGAACAGACAAAAACTGGTATACCGCTGGTTTTATTTTGTTAAAACACTGACAAGTTTTCCAGTCCTCAAAATCACATGAAAAAGAAATATCCTTTCCTGCTGTTCTGCTGTGTAGGATGGGCTGTATGAATGTATCCTGTGCGCCTGCTGCAGTACGAGCTGCCCCAGCTACTGGTGGAACGGAGACAAATACCTCGGGCCTGCCGTGCTGATGCAGGTGTGTGTTTGAGCACATTAACATTTAGGAATCCCTGAAATAACCACACATACACCAACGAAGAGTTCATGGATTACATCCCGTTGCTTCTCAGGCGTATCGTTGGATGATTGACTCACGAGACGAGTTCACGGAGGAGCGTCTGTCCAAGCTGCAGGATCCTTTCTCCCTCTACCGCTGCCACACTATCATGAACTGCACCAAGGCCTGCCCAAAGGTTCTCTTCAACCACATACACATATGCTCATATACATAGCATGAGCTGTGGTCATGCTACGTATATCCAGTGCCCTTCAAATATACAGACACCATGTGCTGTTTGTTCTTTGCAGGAGGGGGTCTTTCTCTGTTCTTTAAGTATTTCAAAATAACTCTTACTGCTCTTTCTTCATCTGTCTTGTAGGGCCTGAACCCAGGAAAAGCCATAGCTGAGATCAAGAAGATGATGGCCACATACAAGGAGAAGAAGGCTGCTGCTGTCTGAAACCACAGTTTTCCTCTTGTAAATCTTTTCCCTCCATGATTAAACGAACCATTGATTAAAAAATGCTTATTGAGGTCTGAAGGGCCAGTACACCTGTCAGCTCCACCACCACCACACTCTGCAGACTGTATAGTCAACTGTAATGGAAACGGGTGGGTGCGTGGGTGGAGGACTTGGTGTTACACAAATGCACATGTACAGTATGAATGAAGGATAGAAGAGTGTGTGTGTGAGTCTTACGTGTACCGTAACAGAGTTGTTGATCTCCAACTGTGTATGTTTGTGCACCTGGGAGACGGGACGCTGCATATTAAATTAAAAACAAGGTGTTATCTTGTGTGTAAACTTTTTTAGCTTGTTGCTTTTTTTTAGGTAAACAGCTGGTTCACAGACATACAGTGTATATTTTCTTCCAACATACCAGATAAAATATGTACTGCACATAACAGCAGTCTTTGTTTTAACTCTAAATAAATAGTTGAAATACCTGCAGCACCTGCAGTTTTCATTGGTTATTATTTGCTGTCACAAATGTTGCTTTGATCATAACCTTCTCCTTTAATACACATCCAAAGTGGTTAGCAGTTAAGTGTCCTCTAGATGTCACTATTACCAGCCCTTCAGCTCCATCCAAGATATGAATAGTTGAGCAGCTTCAAATATCTTGGACTCATGTTTTCTATCCATAAACACATCACTTCTATCCATAAACAATCCCTTCGAAGAGTCTTGTTTGTTGCCCCCTAAAACCTCCTGTTGCTTTAAAAGAGCATAATTCAACCTATCCTTCTGTACTGTTCCCCCTGCTTCTTCACCATGTTATTTAACCATCTCCAACAAAAACAAACTTCCCAGCGTCACACACACTGCCTTCGAAATCATCTGCCTTCCCACACCCAGTCTCTCTGCGCCATCGCACACAAAGCGCTCATAATAGCAAGTGACGCTGATCGCTCCCTCAATCAACACTTAACATTACTGCCATCTGGTCGGAGATACACGATTTTGAAATGGGAAAGAGCTTGCCGTGGCAAGAGTTTCGTCCCTTGTGCCACAGCAGCCCTGAACAAACTGCCTTGCTGACACTGTTGCAAGCTGGGATGTATGAATGTATACATGCAGATCTTATGTATTGTCTATACCCGAATGTTTCTATGTTGTACTGGCTGTGAAAACAAATCAAATTTAAATCTAATGTGCAGGTCCTGAGCTGCAAATGAGCTGAACCATCAGCAGTTTCGTCACTGTGTTACTGGGTTTACGTGAAGACTCACAAAGGCAGATATTAGTGTTTGTTTCATAAGCTGTTTCAACAAAAAGTTTTCATGTAAAACGTATTACAACTACTGTAGATGTTGGGTGTCTCTCTCTCGTGCAATACATCTGCTTTGAGCTGAAGTGAAAGACCCAAGTGCAAAGCCTACATAGGAGGGGACACAATAAAACCTATACAATCTAATGCAAAAGTTCTTCATCAAATAGAGAAGCTCACATTGAATATTTGTTTGCATAAAAGAGGTGTTGAATTGTGCATTATATTGTAGTGGCAGGTTGTTATACTTAGACTCCTATTCCCACACAACAATCTGCAGTTATAGGTAAACAGCAGAAGATATATTAAATCTATGGAAGATATTTATCCTGTATAACTAAATAAATATATTGTTTAACTGACTGGAGTCCAGTTCAAACAGGTCACAGTGTAATTTGGTGTGTTTGTGCTGCTGTATTTTGTGACCAGTCAGATTGAGTTTTATTGATACGATAACGTTCAAATAAAAAAAATGACAATGGAAATTGTGAGCAGAGAGGGGTAAAGCCATGACAGGCTTTACTTCAACCTAAATAACATAAAACAATATTCACACTGTCAAAAATATATACAGTATGTTATAAAACAAAACAAAATTATAACATGATCTGTAGGACTTAAAGGATAATATTACAGAGAACTCACAAGGACAGAGAAGTAGCCACAATATACAAAATTCAAGCAGTTTGGCTCATCAAAAATGCTTTAGTCCTTAAGTCTTACTAAAGTTTGTGAAAGAGGAAGATTGTGTTGCAGCATGATGGTGCCTCTTTGAGGAGAGTGTTTAAATCTTAAAGGATGCAGTTTGGTTCTGGTGTTGCATGAATGAATTACTGAACTTATCAGATAAAATCTATTAAATGTTAGGCCTATAGGCCCTAAATAAAGCTGACTCCATAGTATTCAGGTTAACTTACACATCTCAGCTCTTAATTCAAACATCGGTCACTTGGTCGCCTAGCAACGGCGATAGCAGTGATTCGAAAAACTGCGCCTACCAATATTTGGTCACCTCATCCATGCTTCTGATCCTGTGGCGTCACAGGATCTGACCGGTAACCATTTTCAAGATGACCCTACACTTGTCGGTGCTGGGACCGGGGGCTGGAGGGCTGGGACTGGACTGGGAGGAGACTAAAGATACGGGGTGGTACAATGTGGCGCAGCGAGGTCCTCCTGCACACTGAGGACGCATGAGAGCTGAGGACAGTCGGAGCAAACTGAATCAAAATTAGGTAAGAACCTGAAAAAAGAATTTTGTTAGAATTTTTAGTTTTTGGTTTAGTTGCACCTACTTTTTTTGTTTTTATTTTATGCACGTGTGGGCTTAGATAATTAACTTAAATTGCATTGGTGCTGAGAACTATGGAGGAGAAAAATCAGGAGGCGAAGTGATCGTGCGCGGATTGTGCACAGATTGCAGATTGCATGATTGTCCATGTTTCAAGCGCTTATCAGTCTGCTTAATGTAGACCGAATAATTGTGGATAATTTGCGTATTGTGTTAATGGCTGTTGAGAGCTGACATGTGTTCCTGTGTTTTCACTGGAGAGAAGAAGGAGGAGGGACTTCACAGCACAGCCTGCAGTAATGGCACTAGGAGAGAGGGTGGATGGGGGTCGATGAGGGCACATGGAAAGATGATTTAGAATTTGTATTTATGTATTTGTTATAGTTGCATTAAAACAAAAGCTTTAAAATAGATGACAACAGTGCATGTCCTGCTGCAGTCCTCAGAAACTCTTCCTAATGACTGTGTGTGTGTGTGTGTGTGTGTGTGTGTGTGTGTGTGTGTGTGCGCGCGCGTGTGTGTGTGGGTGTGGGGCAATGGGGTCTCTAGTTGGGAAGGGAAGAGCTCAATTGGGGAGAGGGGGGCTAATCGCTCCCAGATGTGTGCTGTGAAAACATATGGTTTCCGATAGCCACTGTGATGCACAAGAAGAATGTGTGTGTGCGTGTGTGTGTGTGTGTGTGTGTGTGTGTGTGTGTGATGCTGGTACACAAACACACAGAGGCACACACATTCACAGATGTATTGATACACATGCAGAACTTGTGCAAACAGTGTTTCAATCACATGTTTTGTGTCCAGTGTGGATTCACAAAAGTCACACAGAAAGAGAGGGAGAGAGAGCTCAGTGTAGGATGTGTAAGAAGCCCAAATTTACTGCTTCATGTTGTGTGTGTGAAATAGCTGCAGCGGAGGAGGAGCATTCATATTTTCCACAAAGTGGAAAAGTAGTTTAGTCAGTGTTACAGGAGGCTAAGGTAATGGATTTTACTGTATGTAACACTTTCACACTGTGACTTCCTGAATTTTGGTGACAACTAAAAGCAATAATCTGGTTTACTTGTCGGTGATGTCTTGATGCTGTCAGTGTTCATTTTTCTTCTGCCCACATGTCATTTTCACTCAACCTGAGAGGCTCTTTTCAGAGTGAAGAAGAAAGAAAAGGGGGAAAGGGGGAGGGGTGTTGAGGAAATGACCAGTGCAGGCGACAGAAGGGAAATGAAGGATGTGGAGACAGACTCAGAGAAGGAGGGAGGGATGAAGGAAACTCAGAGAGAGGGGTGGGGTTGAGGGGTCCTCTGTTTCTTTTCCTGGAATGCAGCCTCAAGACTGTCTGCTGCAGCGAGGAAAAGTGGGAAAACAGAGAGATTGTTCTTAGGACGACATTCTTAGTTTTCTCCCCCTCTTTTTCTTGCTGTGGCAAGGAGGGGGGGTCAGAGAGAGAGGGGAGAGCAGTGGGGGGGCTGGAAAGGTGACGGAGGGCAGGGGGAAAGAGAGGAGAAGAGAGTTCAGGAGACCAAAGGAATATCCAGCACTAAGCACTGTATTTCCCTCATGTAGCTCTGTTTTGATTGTTAATACCCTTTTCATCTCCCCTCCAGTGTTCAAGTCAGTCTACCTCCCAGAGTGACCATGAGAGTCCTCCTGCTAATCTGCATGCCAGGTAACTGCACCATATTCCGCTATGACCTCAAACAACCTCCTGTAAACTCAGTTTCAAATCTAAAATATCTCTACAACATAAAATATTCATGACTAAATGTGCAACACCCAAAGTAAAAGACAGCCAGCAGCCAGCTAGCTTATCTTAGCATAAAGACTAGAAACAGGGGGAAACAGCTAGCCTGGCTATGTCTGAATGTTCCAAAATCCACCTCTTAGCACCTTTAAAGCTCACTAATTAGCATGTTATTTAATACGTACAAAAACCAAAGTGTAAAAATTGACAAATTGTGGTTTTGCAGGGGGCTTATCATGTGCCAGATAATTTTTTGGTCAAGCGCAGTAACTTCCTCGAGTCTTGTCATCATAGTGAGGTTGCCAGGCAACCAGTGGAGACTCCAGAAAGATTTTGTTCCCTTGTTAGCAGACTTAAGCTAGGTATTGTTGTGTAACTGACATTACTGAGTCCGTTCACTGACATAATGGCTCTTCTACACATGTGCTTTTGTTACACTACGTTGTAGCATTTTTCCATTATACCACTACCAGGCCCAGTGCCAGGAGCTGCTGAGTAGTTGTCCCTGTTCAGCAAAAGTATTGAGCTGAGTAAGGGTGTGTTGTCTTGCTTTTTAATATAGCTTTTCATTTGTAAGAGAAAAGATGCGGTACATACGGTAGTTATGCTTTAAAGCCACTATAATCTACTGAGGGGTTTTTGTTGCCGCAGTCTTACTTGGTCTGGTATAACCAGTAGCTTGTGTTATGTTGCAAACCTTAGCTAGATATTGCTGTGTAACTGTCAGTTTGCTGACTTTTCACTACTTATGCTTCTGTTAAACCATGTTTTACCATTTACAATTATCCTTACTGTTACTGGTAGCCACAGTGGTCGTTGTTCAGCAAGTCCCACTTTAACTACAACTGTAGGATAAAACAGGATGTAATTATTGACTTGTAATTATTTATTTCTCTTCTAAATTCGAAGAGTAGATTTTTGAAAAACATCTAAAAAGAAATACTGATAATTTTGTACACTTAGTATCTATGGTGATCAATAAGTCACCTGACTGATCAGTGAACTGTATGTAAAGAAACAACCCCAGACACCACCCGGATGAAGGGAAGACAGACAAAAATGTTGAATAAAGCACTGTGTACTGGAGAAGTGTTGTGTGATTTAATTTTGATGCTTTGCATTAAAGTGACTTCATGTAACTTTTGTTAAATGTGGCCACAGGTGGCAGGATAACGGTAATTGCTAAAAGGTAGTGTAAAAATAGAACATAATGTCAGTTACACTATATCTAGCATAAGATAACAATAGCCACCAAAACTGGTCACACCAGACCAGGTAAGGCTGTGTATTGAATTGAGTAAGGGTGCATTTTATTTCTTATGAATTCAAAGTTGAATTTCTGTGAGGAACAATGTGTTATTCCTTTATTACATAGTCTCACTTTAAAGCTCACACTGGTCTCTATAATGTGTGCGTTCTCAACGTTGGTTTGATCTTTGTGATTACTGTATTGTCCTGAAATGTCAACAGTTCTGCTGCTCGCCCAGGCCCAGTACCAGGATCCCTTTCTTTTTTTGGGTGAGTTCTTTAAGAGAATATTGGCCTTGATTGTTCCAGCTCATCATCGGTTTATGTCAGAGCTCTCCACATCTGTTCCCGATTTCTTGTTGTCCTCTGATGTGTCACCTCGCCTTAAGGAGTTCTCTCTCCTCCTCCGATTGTTGTTTACCACCTGCATAGCAACTGTTGTCACAGTGTAAATAGCACTTTGACCACTCTGCCTGTTATTATTTGTAAACGACTTGCATGTGAAGTCATGCATTACACCCTCGCAAGCTGCTTTTTTGGTTCAGTGTTGGCGTGCAGATGGTTCATTTTATATGGTTCAGTGCTTTTTGTGTGTGTGTTGGGGAGCAACTGACTCTAATTGGTTTTACAATGTTGATCTCATGAAACGTTTTTCTCTCCTGCTCATTTTATGGCTTCACAGAAGACTATGGGCCGGATTATTTTCCAGAACCTGGAAATCACGACTCTCTACCTAGAACCTACCAGCAGCAGGTTCAGCTCGATCCACTGGTCCGTCCAGAAAAATCAGGTATATCTGCTGAATTCTCCTCCTGTCTGACTCATGGTATTTTAGAGTAAGTTAGCATTGTGTCTAGAACTCGTTTGTAAATCTGTTTTCCATGTGGATGTCAGATTCCGATTTGGAGACAGAGCCCACAGAGCCTGGCCCTCTTGGTAAGAAAACTTTGGAGAAAGGAGGACAGATGATCAGTTGTTTAGTTTGAGTGGACAAATGATTTTGCTGTGTTTGATACCCAGATTGCAGAGAGGAGCAGTATCCCTGCACCAGACTCTACTCTGTTCACAAGCCATGCAAGCAGTGCCTGAACAGCCTCTGCTTCTACAGGTACGTACTGTAGGACCTGAAACGATTTTTCAATGAGCAGTTCATGAAAAAACCCAGTCAGTATCACTTTGTCCTGAGAATACTGAGAAGACACTACAGTGCCCGTGTAATTCGTAGTGAAGGAACACGTCAGCCAGTGCGATAGTGTGGCTCACTGATGTATTTTTAACAGTTTTTGGACAACAGTGGATGTGTATGGCACAGCGGAATAAGATATATCAGGCTTTGGCTACACAGATTATAGCAAGAAAAATATATTACCAGGTTTATTCTATAAGTAGAGATTTTACTGATATGATTGATATGAAGATGACTGTTTGGGTGAACTATTCCTTTAACTGGCACCTCAGTGTTTCAGCCTCACGTCTGACTTCTACATATGTTTTCATTAAGTTTGCGACGGGTGTACGTCATCAATAAGGAGATTTGCGTGAGGACTGTGTGTGCACATGAGGAGCTGCTCAGAGGTGCGTTCAGTGTACTCTGTATTTGTGTATTTTGTGTGTGTTTGTATATTGAGATTTGTTATTTGAACTCTGACTCGTCTGTGTCTGCGTGTTTAGCGGACCTGTGTCGCGATCAGTTCTCTCGCTGCGGCGTGGCCGCGCTGAGCGGCCAGTGTGCGTCACTAGGAGGAAGCTGTGGCAAGAGCTGTGGTGGCTGCTGATGGAGTACTGAGATCAGGGACGCTACCTGCCCAGATACTGCCGCTTTTCATCCACTCGCTCTTACTTCATCGTCCTTCCTCCTCCCAGTTTCTCCTCACTTTGCCTTTTGACTTTTCCTGTACAACTCATTACTCCTGTGCCAACAGCACTTCTTGCTTTTGAAGTTTTTTGTTCTGTTTATCTGTCTTTTCACATGTTCGTCTGCCCAGTAGTTCCTGTGTGTATGGATAAATATACTCCAAAGAACATTCATGATTGTAAAAATCGCTGGTGCTATAAAATCATCACAGTGGTGCTATAAAAACTATTAGAGATGCACATAAAACTGCGGAACATCTTTTTTATATATATTTTTTGGCATATTGTACCATATTAATCTCATGCTTTGTGTTTGTTGATATGTTACTGTACTTGTGTTGAAAAGCAGTCATTCTCATGATGATCAACTCATCAGTGGTGGACACTGTGCACTGACATCAGACCAAACTAATCAATATCCAGCCGCCAACAGTCTCATTGTTGAAGATCATGATGTGTGAAGAAACAGGTGGTGAGTGACCTCAGTTTTTGTTCTGTGCTTAGCAACCAAGCAGCAAACTTATATATATTCCAGTGGCAACAAGTGCTTTAAAACGGCATCTCACAAACGGCCTCTGTACTACTGCTTTTGTAAAACTGTCACTATAAAGACTGAGACAAAAAAATAAACTTTTTTTTTTTACTACAGCTGTTCAGTGTGTGATTGAGCCAAACATGAGTCATCGCTGTAATGTAATCTGAGGCTGCAGCTCAGTGTGCTGAAAGGTATTTAAGAAAGACATGAATTATAGTGCACACAGTGAGTTTATTCCCCTGCAAACATGTGGCTTCCATGTGTATTGTCCAAACAGGTCATATTGCTGCCATTAATCAGTCTGTCAGCGTTCATACAGTTAAGTAAAAAGTATGTACACATATTAAAACTAAGTATAAGCTAATAAAAAACACATACTCTAAGTATACCATCTTGCTGCTTTTTTCAGTTATACAACTGTCTATGTATCAAATCAAATCAAATCTGTTTCTAAAAGAAAATACAGTACAATTCCTTCATTATGCTCAATTGTTTCCTGGCACTCGCACAGTGAAGACCTTCCTTTCCTTCTCTTACTGTCCTCGACTGTTAATATAAATTTGGAGGAGTCAAGGCCAAACTGCACAACTGGCAGGTTTTTCGTTCCTGCACTTCATCCAGATTCTGTCTGGAGGGGAATCCTGCGGTGATTTGGGTTTCTTCTTGAATAAGAGCAGGAAGCTTGGGAAGATGTTGAGCAAGGATCAAGTACAGATGGTTGCCAGTAATCAGCAGGCTGCTGGCGTTTTCAGCACAGCTGCTGAATCACATCATGGCTGAGTGTGTGCTATGGGTCGAGTTAAGTGTTCCTCACTGTACAAAATATCAATAAAACACCATCAAAATGACGGTAGTGTCCATTTCAGGGTCACACAGTAAAACACATCACATTTTAAACAGTGGAGTTAAGAGTATCAACACTTTTAGGAATGTTTCTGTGAGTAAATATTGCTTTCACGACAAGTGGCTTTTCCCTGGATTAGACGTGTGGTGTGCTGGTGCTTCTGATTTTAAGCAGCATTTCAGTTTCCTGCCGGCAATAACGAGGATGGAAGAGAAGGTTGCCGGCGTTTCATCTCTTGTTGCAGCTGCTCCTTCAGGGTGGACACCTGCAGACATACAGTGGGTGACAACAAAATTTTAAATCTGTAATTTAGATCACATGATTATAGATTGATGCTATAAGTATGTGCACGAGGTTCTTCCTCAGGTAGCTGCAGATAACATTGTCTTTTTTCCCCCAGAATTTATGGATGTGCGTGTGCCTCTTGATGATTGCAGAGGGAGCGGGTTTGAAATGAAGGACCAGACAGATGGTAGATTCTCAGGCTGGTTCTGGAGGTGCACATTCAAACACTGACTAAATCTAAACAGGTTATTTATGACATGTTAACATCTAAGTGGCCTCACTGTTGCTTTTTTGGCAACATAATTTGAGCCAAAATCAAATCAGATGAAGTCACAAAGTGTATTAATTTATGTGTTTGTTTGATATGGGCTAAAGCAAAAATAAATAAAACAGTAGAGCTGACTCAATCAGGCTGAACCAGTGTAATTATTCCCAAAAAATGGTCCATCAGCCTCTTGCTGTGCTCTATTGCTGAAGTATATATACAGATTGCAATATTCTAAATGCTGTATTACACCCCAAACCAGCTCATTTATTGTAGCAGGGAATGAAAGGTGTTTGAAAACTGAGAAAGACCTTGCTGAACCACAACATGATGTGTGTACCTGCTCCTCCAGGCCTTTGACTCTGTGTCTGTGAGCGCGCTCTCTGGTGCCCAGCGTTCGCTCTACGTCCCTGAAGCTGGTCCTCAGTCTCTCCGCCTCCCGCTGGGCCTCGTCACGCTGCCTGACCAAACTCTCGCACAGACTGTGTGACTGCTCCATCTCAGCCAGCTGAGTCTGCTCAAAACAAACGCACACAGACAAGTGGAAGAGACCAGAAAGTTAACAAAAGGGAAAAGGACAGAAAGTCTGTCTAAACGATGGAGAGAATTTGGTTTGGTTCCTCATAACATCACAGATCAAAAGCAGACAGCTAACCACCCAACGGCCATGTTGGAGGCTCTGTGGTGACCTGGAGGTAAACCATACTCACGTTTTCTGGAGATGCATTAACATAAAGCATTCTGGAACAATGTAAACGCAACCAGAAAAGACATTATGGGATAAGCCTTTGCAAACAACAGTGCTGTGATGTATTTATTGGGAACATTGTGGAGGCTATGCAAAGAAGAGATAGTTAAGGCAAACATTTTACTTGTAGCCTGAAAAAAAAGCTTTAACAAGAATTTGGTGCAAAACAATGGTTTGATATTGTTCAGGAAATGTGTTTAATTGAAAAATGTGCCTATCTTTTGAGAGCTTGTTGTTTTGTTTTCAGATCTGATAAACCCCCCCCAAAATCAAAGTATTAAAAAAAAAGAAAAACACTGAAGAATCTAATAAAGCCAATTTTTACATTACATTCCACACAAACATTTAATTATCAGGTAGTTAGTCACATCATTTACAGATGAGTAAACATCACAAATGTGTTGTTGTTCACATTTCGGAGAGAACGACCAGCTGTGATTTTTATTGGTCTGGAGGAGGTCCTCTGACAAATGGTAGATGGCCCCTTGTAGAGAAACCTCCAAAATGCTTATATGTTCTTGTTTCTAGGTTAAAAACCACAATGTATACAATGTATATGTCTCCGCTTCTGTCTACTTACTTTGAGCTCTAGTTCAGGGGTTTGAACTTATTTTTTTGCACGACTGGTTACCTTGCATACTGATGACATACTTTAGTTCAAAATCAGTTTTGTTTTGCGTGCAGGGAGTAATGAAGAAAGATGCAGTACAAATTTCAAGGTGATTACAAAACTAGCCTATGAAATTATATAATTATTATGCAGCCTCAAGACCCTGTGGCAAATGCACGAGAGGTTGGGAAATACTGCTTTAGTTGATTAACCTTTCTGCAGCCTGGGAAAAGTTTGACTTAATTAGGAGAAATGAACAGTGGTCTGAGATGTAAAACCAGCCTGAAATAAACAACTTAAAGGACTCTTTTAGAATTCTTATGAAGCCCACTTTTAGTTATTTGTTTGTTTATAGCGTGTCTGTGGTGCATAAAAAAAAACTAAAACATAGTTATGACCGTTGTTTAGCATCATAAAAGCCAAATGAAGCCTCCACAGGAAATATCTAAGGGGTAGGGTCTAACCTTTTGTTTTTTGGTGTCATCTATGGTACAGCATGTGTCATTGGAGTAAAGCACTAACATGAATGAGTTGTGCAGAGATGTAGAATAATTTTACAATAATTTTTGATCTGTTATAGGAAACTGATGTATCCAGAGCTGAAGACACCAGGTTATTTACACTGACCTCATTTGACACTTAGGGGACCTTCCAAAGTTTCAGGTGAGTTGCGTGAGTTATTAACAATGCAACAGAAAAGGCTGCTTTTCTTAGTTAACCCCATCCTGTAACATTCACCAACGAAAATGTTAAGTTTTCCTCATGAAACCACCTTCTCGTGCAAACAAAATCCCTCGTTACTCAAGTCAGTGAAGACAAAGAGTTTCACACTTTTAACTGGAGGTTGTGTGGTTTAATAATAACTGAAAGGAAAATAATTTATACACCACCAAAACATATAAAGCCCAAACTATGGAATTCATTTGTCATGTTAAAGACCAATTTGTCTCACTGTAAAAGGTGTTAAAGCATGCGTTTGGCTTTGTCCTTCAGTGAAACATGATGGACTCCAGGCCGTTCAGTCCACTCACTCTCCAGCAGAGGTGTGAAGCAGCTAAGAAAACAACTTCTGTGGCAAGTCATGTCGCCAGCATTCACTCTGTTAACAGTAGTTTGGTATAGCTTCTAAGAGGTTTTATTAGGCACAGTATGCATTAATGAAGGCAGGTTTGATTTCTGATGAATCAGTCAGTGAAGCGGCTGCTCCCCACCTGCAGCATCAGTATCTGTTGCTGTGCTTCCTGCAGCTCCTGTTCAGTGGTGTTTAGAGACCGATCCAAGCGGCTTTTTTCTGCAGACAGCCGCATGCTGCCTTCCTCTGTCTTCAGCTTCTGACGTTCAACCTAATGAGAGGAGCATTTATACAAATATAACCAACAGAAAGCATGAGATCCCATGCAAAAAAAAAAAGCATGTGTTTTTTGGACACAGTTTAAATGTGTCACGTTGTATGCTAACATTGTGTGACATTTTTACATCAAATAGAAAACTTACTATTTTATTAGCTATGACATTTGTTTCAGATGTGCAAACATAATCTCGAAAGATAATTCACAGCTGAAAATGTTTTTAGCCATGCTAGCAGCGTGGCTCTAGTCAGTCCACCACTTTGGTCCAAAATGAAATATCTCACCAAAAACACTTAAAAGTTCGAATTCATGTTCTGACCCTCTATGATCCGATGTCTACCATAAGGCATCGCTCACCGTGACAAGGTAGGGTCACAAGGTTTTTTCACAATGTTTTGCACATTACAGGTAAAACCCAACATGTGCCCATAAAGCACATGAACTCTGAATTTTTGAATTCACAAATTGCTCTTTGTAAAGAAATGATTAAATGAAGCAAGTTTCACATCTGTTGTGCACGAGATACAGTGCTGACCTTATCCAGCGTGTTCCTCAGTGCATTCTTGTCTTTCTCCAGCCTCACAGCTTGTCTCTCAGCATCTTTTTTCTCAGTCTCGAGCATGGCGACCGCTCGTTGCAGCCCACGCAGTCGCTCCTCTGCAGCGGTCCGCTCCGTCTGAACTGACTGGGCGCTGCGATGAGCCTCTGCAAGAATGGCCGAGCGCTGACGCAGAGCCTGACGGGGGAAATCAGGGATCACATACAAAGACAGGATTCTAGAGACTTCTGAAGAGGCACTCTGAGCCACAATGAGAATGTTAAAGTATACAATGTTACGTGTTGGGATACTTTCGAGTGAGGTCAGAGCACAGGTACGGCTAAAGATCAGCAGCCCTGCAGATTAGCTGAAGACTTCATTCGGGCGGATGTTTGTTGACACACAGGTTATCTTTCTCCCTCACCTCTTGAGTGTTATTGAGCTCAGTCTCCAGTTCCTCTCGTCTCAGCTCACTCTGGTTCAGCTCATTCTCCAAGCTTTGCACGCGCTCAGTGAGGGTGGCCGTATTCCTCTTTCCCTCCACTAATGACGCCCGGGCTTCATCCATTCGCTCCTTAATGGTAAAGCGTAATCATCGCATCACTGTCCAGTTTTCATCCACATTGTCCAATGTGGGACTTTTCATCCCCTTCTGTGTGACTCACCTGTAGAAGCCTTTTGTCCTGTTCAGCCACACTCAGCGTCTTCTGCAGAGCAGACAGACGACTCTGTGTGCTGCCGTGAGAAGCCGCTACCTCCTGGAGGCTCTTTTTGAGGGAAGACGTCTTCTCTTTCAGTAAAGATTCACCTTCCTGTGCTTTGAGCAGAGCCTGGCTCAACCTTTCCACCTCTCTCTGGAGCAAAGATGCTCGAGCTTCTCCTTCTGCCACCTGCAGTTTTTACATATCAAATGTATGTGTAATCCAGTCAGCAAACCGACAAAGTAGAGAAAAAAGACACGTCTTTCTTTTTTACTGTACAGGTTGCAGTGCGTCAGGGGTTTAGAAGCTGTTTTCATTGTATTTAGTGTCAAATACAGTTCAGTTATAAAGAATGCAAACATTCATAATGTATGCATATATTTTTGCCTCCTTGTCAAACCAGGTGCATCTCAAAACCTAATGATTTCATTTCATAGTTGAAGGTAACAAGTCCATAATTTCCCATTAAATTCTTAACAACTGATAGAACGTTTCCAGGAAACAACTACATAATTTGGTACATATTAAAGGGAAAATAGGTTTTAAGTTATGGATATAGCCCCTGACCTTTCCTCTAGCACCACCATCAGGTCAAATGTTTTATTTGTCCCATACATTCATTTCTGACCGAAATACCTGCAAAGAAATTTCCATCAGCCTCATCTGTACTTTCTGTTTAGTGCTAAGAACTGCTCTATTTAAACCCATGTACATATTAATTCACTGTTCAGTTATTATTGGAATCTTTATTCTAAATATTTCACATTGTTGCATGTTCAGCTGCACCGACTTACATAACTGTGTGGGTTACACTAGCAATTACATGGAACTAATGAAATGGAAGGGTACCATTTGAACAACGTCTCTTTCCCCCTATAATTAGTAAAAAATTACACAGTTCTTTGTAGGAAACCTTCTAAAAAAATGCTAAGAAATTACAGTCATAAAATAAAGCATTTCCAAATTACCCAAATCAATCAATGGCCTGGTCAGAGTCACATAAAATACGTCACACATTTACTTAAAAAACTCAGGGATATGAACAGAAAATGACCGTATCACACGCTGTACCTGTTTCAGTAGAGAGTCATGGCGCTCCTGGGAGGTCTGGCTCTCAGCCTCCCGGTCTCCCAGACTCAGCTTGAGTCTCTGCATCTCCCCCTCCAGACTGCGCCTCCCCAGCTCCACCCTGGTGGCCCGGACTTCAGCTGCCTCCAGCGCCTCCCGCAGACGCCTCCTCTCCGCCTCCAGACGCATCTCAGCAGCACGCTGCTTATTTAACTGATCCTGCAGAGATGGGTGGAGGACAGATCATTTTCAGGAGCAGTTGGTGTACATGTAGAGAGCATAGTTTTTGTGCGGTGGAGACTTGAGTTTTAAACCCAGATTACAGAGGCATGCACAGAAAGTCCAAAACACTGTTACTTAAAAGCCAAACAGACACAAAACAATTATAAAAATGTCTCAATTCAACAAATTAATTAATTTCTATCAAATGCTTTTTCCAGCCTCACTGTCACATTGTGTCCCTTCTCCTCTTGTTGTACAGGAGGTGATTTATTTTGAAAGGTGAAAGGCATTAAAAACAGACATATGGAGAGCTGACATGGGACGCCACAAGAGGTGTATCTCTGTGTGTATGGCATCTGTTGTTATTAGATTCCCTGACAGCTTATTGCTCTACTGTTGAGTGTTGCCATATGGTGATCATGGCAGATCAGCGGTCACTGCTGCGCAAGTGAAAATACAAATACACGCTGTTTATATTTGTGTACATAACGTGTGTGTACCTGTGTATGTTTTTTATCCATCTCAGAGGCCTGCAGCGCTCGCTCTAAATCCTTCACCCTGTCGGTGAGCGCTCTCCTCTCTCTGTCTCCTCTCCTCACCGCCTCCTCCTGTTGCTGGAGCAAAATCTGAGTGGTGGTCAGACGCTCGTCCAGTCCGCGCTTCCCTACAGTCACACACATTAAAGATGGCTCTGAGATCATTTTGTCTTTTGGTTAGGGTTCCTTCTGAAGCTACGTGGACACATAACAAGAATATTTTACCTTCCTGGTATTCCTGTAAGGTGTTTTGTAGCTGAGTGAGTCGACTCTGAGCAGAGTCTCGTTCCCCCTTCAGCTCCTCCACCTCCCGCTGCAGGGCCCCCAGCTGGCATCGGGAATCATCCTTCAAAATCAACAATGAACAAAGATTTGAACCAAACAAGCACATGCATATCCTTGAATTATTATCAATATTTACTGTGGGTTTTTTTTCTTTTACCCGCTCTCTCTGTGCCTCACGCAGCTCCTGGAGGAAGTCTCTCAGATCACTTCGCAGTGTGTCGGGGTCCAGCTCCGGCTGAGGGAGAGGCAGCGGTGTATCTCCTCTCTCAGGAGACACGGCCCCAGACCCTAAAGTATTGTCAGGGGTGCTTAATCGAAATTCTGTAAAAATTAAAGATAAAGAGTTGCAAGCAACTTGTACAAATAAATTGGAGTGTTTTTATGTTGGGGCATCTAAAGGAGGAGAGGAGGGATCACATTATATGATCTAACCAAAGACTAATGCAATATCTCACTGGATATTAGATATGGCTCTCTGGAGTAGTCTGCTATACGTTTATCTCTCAAGAATCTAGTAAAAAAGACATAAGCAGCTAAAAGGGATCTTCGTTAAGACAGCCCTAGTACGGATACTCTGGTATCGATGTTCTTGCACTTGTATTGATTCTCAGCATTTTAGATGTGGCCCTGTTTTTTTTTTTGTAGGATGTGTTTTTTTCCTGATAATTTCTTTATTTATTTGTTTTTCTGTATATTGTTTGGTTATTTGTTTTGTTTCTTTTTTATTTTATTTACTATATTATTTGATTATTATTATTTAATGACTCAATTTATTTTAATTTAGTTTTGATTATTTCTTTCATTTTCCATGACTCTTTTTGTGTGTATTGCTCTGTGGTAAAAGATCCTTAATTTTTTCTTTTTACGAGTTGAGTGTGTTACCAAAAACACTTTTGCTTTGTTTTTTTTCTGGTTACAGAGCTATATTTAATGTCTAAATAAAAGTCTAAATCCTATGTTGCACAGGTAAAGCTGCATGTTTCAGTCTTACCTTTAGGAGGTGACAGTGAGGAGCGTAGGGGAGAGATGCTATGGTGGCGTGACATAGTGCCTGGTGATGTGGAGCTCCCCCCCGGGCTCCTCCCCCTGGCTCCTCTGCTGCATGCTCCGATGCCAAGCGTTCGCGTCAGTGCCGACTGAAGGCTGCTAAGACGGAACTCCAGGTCCCTCCTCCCAGCCTCGGCCCGGGCCAGCTCGGCCTCTGTGGCGGCCAGTCGGCCCTGGGCTTCGCTCAGCTGCAGGCTGCACTGAGCAGCAGAGTCCTGAGCTGCCTGAGTGCGCAGGGCCAGGTTCTTGGCTTCATCCTGCAGCTTCTTCTCGCAGCCACGCGCCTCCTGCAGCTGAGCGGTCAGTTCCCTCTCGCAGCCCCGCCAGCCCGATTCAGACTCCACCAGGCGCTTTTGAGTCAGAGAAAGCTACATTGAAAAATAAAAGAATGAAGATTGTGACACCGTTAAGGAAGCAAAATCACAAGAGCCTGGAAATGATCTTTTCATTTATCCTCACCTCTTTCTTGAGGGAGTCTCGAGCTGTTTCAGCTTCAGTTAACTTCTGTTTGAGGGTGAAAACCTCCTTCCCTCTCTCCTCCTCTCTTTGCACGTCTAGCGACAGGCGAGTCTGCAGCTCTGCCACCTCCTTCCCTTTCTGCTCCTTCTCTCCATCCAGAACCTTCAGCTGGAGCGAAGCACAACACAGTCACTCTACAAAGAAAAACCTGCAAACTACTGACTAAATGTGAAGTCTAGACTGAAAACAAAGTGTCTTATTAAATGTCACAGAGGTGTGAAGGAGGGGTCACAGCATGCCTGACCTGTCTGCGGAGCTCCTGGAGTTCTCGTCTAGCTTCGAGACGAGACCTTTCAACTTCTCTCAGGCAGCTCCGCAGCTCTGTCACCTCCTTCTGAGTAGCGGAAAATTTCTCCTCCAGCACAGCCAGCCTCTGCTCCTTCTCCTCACACTGTCGTTTTAAACTGACAAACCCAACACACACGCACTCAGTGGCTATGAAAACATTTTACTCTGAACATGGCATTTCTCTCATTTCTTTCAAGAGATACTTTCCCGTTCATTTAAGCTTTTACCTGATTCTCTCTGTTTCTGCACTCCGTAGAGTTTCTCTCAGCTGACTATTTGACTGGCTGACAGTGTCTCTCTCCTTGGTGACGTCGCAGAGGCTGCGTCGCAGCTCTGTCCCCTCTCTTCTGTAGTTTTCTGCTGACTCATGAGTTTGGTTTAGACGTCGCTCTACGTCCAGCACGTCCCGCCTCAGCTGATCTCGACTCTCCTCGTTAGCTGAGAGAGAAGCTCTGCACTGGTCCAGCTGGAGGGCGAAAGTCATGCGTGGTACAAGGTGATAGAACTGAATGAACTCAAAACATGGTGAATTAACTCACAATGCCTACCAGGGAGGTCTGTTTTCCATTTGCTAGTTCACAGACTATCTCAATACATTTTTCACCAATATGTGGTGGAAGGTTAGGTCTTGCTGCCATTAGAGCAAGTGATTGTCATGGTTTGAGGGTCTATGTTCTGTTATTTCCTGTTTTATTTTGGTAAGTGTTCTATCTAATGCGTCTCTTGCTTCCTGTCTTGGTTTACCTTTCCCGCCAGTTTGATTGCCCTGATCAGATTTACTGTGTCTCGAATTTGGTTGCCTTGTTTGACTGATTTCCATGGTTTTGCCTGCCTTTCCAGCGTAAGTCTTCCTACCATTAAAATAAATGTTACTGCAGCTACTCAGCCTCAGTGTTTGCTTTTGGGTTCTACCCCTGGTTGCTCCTGCCACCCTGCTTGACACGTTATCGTAACAGCGTTTTGGTGAAGATATAGGAACGTTATTATCCAAACCTTATTAACCACGGATGATAGGGCATTATTTTCTAATAATATACCACTAATATGGCTCATGGATCTCATGTTAGTCTATCACTGTTCCACTGTCAAACATAATTTATCTCAACTGCTTTCAGTTCCTACACTGACATCATCTTTTAGTTTACACATTTGAATTGGTACTTTTTTTCTTTCAACACTTGAACTGACTCTTCCACTTCAATCTATTACACTTCGCCGGATATATAAAGTAAACTAAAGCTACGTTCAGACTTGAGCCCTGCATGAACGATTCCTCTCATTTATTTTAATGGAGCCAGCCCAGCGCCGCAGAGGGCTCCAGCCAAAAAAGTTGAACCAAGCTTAACTTTTGCTCCAATGCGACGTCATCCAGCAAGGTGTTACGTTGGCCAATCAAACACATGCTAGTACTCATTCCTGGTAGATTACTTTGTAACGTGAACGTCATATTTCTACTGTTCACGATCGTCACAATAAAAAATTAAAAATGCTGCCGTGAAAACTTTCCAGAGTTGTAAAATCCTGTCTGAGTATTGTCTGTTAAGCCTTACGTACATTAATGTTTTAACTCAAACTGGACAACCTGGATTGTATTTCATGTCTCACCGGTATCTTAAACAACACACCTCCACACCAACCCCGTGTTTTAACGCAGGGCTGAATCATAAATAAATCTTCAACTCTTTTTCACAACATTAATTCAACTGACATTTCAACTCCTTTCAATACTAACATTTTAACAGCTATTTCAACATCTTTCAGTGTTTGCTTCAACTATCACAAGCAGTGAACACACGTACATTTTCTTTATTTAAATGTAGCCTTTTCTAGTTTTCTCATGATGTACTGCACCTACTTTAATAAAAATATGGACTTATGATTGTCACTATGTAAATGTTGCTGAAGATCTGGATATAAACACAGAAAATGTGTTTTCTATTACAACAACTAAATTAAGGAATGTGCATCCTTGGTGGAGGTATGTGCTCTCTGAGTTGTACTGCATCACTTTCATATCCTCACTTGTACAGTATCATCTACCTCTTTGAGAGCAACATCGGCACGTGACTGAAGGTCAGTACAAGTCTCTCGTAGACTGTGGAGTTCCCTTTCGTGAACAGAGGCTGCATCCTCCAGCTGAGAGCGAAGCTCCAGCAACTCGCTGGTCACAGCCCCAACTCTGATCTGTGTAAAAACAAGACAAAGTCAGTTTAGTAAATCTTCCTTATGCATTAGCGTTCGATAAGATTAGAAGATGATTCTACAACAACAGAATATAAACTCAGACAGGAAATCACATCACCTGCTCCTGCTCTTTGTAATGAGCTGCTTCTCTCGACATCCGCTCAACCTCCAGGGCTGCAGCTGACAACTCAGCCTGCAGGGAGGACACCCTGTCAGACAAAACTGCTTTCTCAGCCTCCTTCATAGAAAGGGCCTGGGAAGAGAGAAAAGGTCTGTTAACAAAGAGGGGTAACGTATAACAGATGTTCCCGATTTGAGCCACACTGAATCTTTACCGTTTCTAATGAATTACAACGACAGAAAGCCTGGACAATATGGTTCATACCATTATCATAATTATTACGAGGATGTTTTTTTCAACACTGGTATTCAAAAGGTTACCTTTAAGGGGTCTGATGAAGCAAAGCTTGCAAAATCATGTTAGATAATCAGAAAATGCATTTCCTCCAGAAAATGCTGACAGCTGCAATACGTTTCAAAGCATTGCTGGAAATGCAGAAATCTTAAAATGCATTGCACCACACTGATGAAAAACTTGGAAGTTGAAATGTAAAACTGGCAGAGTTGGAAGCTGAACTGCATTACTTAAAGTAGAGCATAAATACATTTATAGAAAGCTGGACGCTAAACTGTAATACTGTCAAGGGTGGAAGTTGAAATGAATTGCCTGAAAAGGCAAAAATAAGAGGTTCTTCGGGCTTTGAAAAGCCATAAGCTTGAGTACAAGCACAATGGGTAATGATACAAATTATTAACAGTTAAAAAGGAGAGTGAGGTCCGAACTATTAAAAAGATCTTAATAGTAATACACCAATCAGAAACTGCTGCAGGTAATCAATTACACTACCCTCTTTTAAAATAAAATCTCTTTTTTCATGTGACGCTAACTGATTAAATAACCAACTCTTCCTTTAACAGCACCACAGTTTCTCAGAGCCTTGAACCCAGGTCAGACCTGTTGTTTCTCCGTCTCAGCCTGCAGCAGACTCTGATCTCTGTCATGCTGGAGACTCCTCAGTTCATCCTGCAGCTGCTCTCTTTCTCTCTCTGCTCTGTGGAGCTGATCCTCCGCCTCCTGCCTGAGCTTCCTCAGAGAGCCCTCATGCTCCATCAGCAGGCTGTGCCGCACAACTTCCTGTGAAACAGAGCAGCCAAGAGCCCAAACATGGATTAAAGTGTCGTCAGCATCAACAGCCATATCCAAAAAGTAAAAATAGTTCTACGGTCAGTGCTTTAAGTGACACTGAACCACTGAACCTTCTGACCTTTTCTGAGACCAGTCTCTCCACCTCCTCCTGATGTTCAGAGATGGCCTTGTGTAAAGCCTGCTGGGCCTCCAGCTGTGCAGCATTTAGAGTCTGAGTTAGAGCCTGTTTCTCCTTCTCGGCCTGGGCCAACACATTCTCCCCATCTGAGCGTACACGCCTCAGTTCAGCTGGAAATCCCATCCAGGAGAGGGAAACACACGACTCAACCATTAGGTTCTTATTCTAGGTTCTTAGTCATATTACCATATTTCCCATTATACCAAACATCTTCTAGTTCAGCTCTTAAAGAGACATATTTGTGTTATAGCTTTCAGCTGTTTCTCTCTGCTTTATTCATCTAATTCTCTGCTCAGAATCCTTTTCTCTCTTTGCTTTTGTATGTTCTCTTCTACATGCCGCCTCTTTGTCACTCACCGGCTGCAGTCTCACAGCGGACTCGAAGGTTTTGATTCTCTGCCTCCAGCTGCTCTCTACGAGATTCCACCTGAACAAGTTGCTGCTGCAGCTCGAATAGACTGGTTTCCAGGGACTCCCGCTCCGACCTGCAGGGTCAAAAAGACAGTTCACACACAAAGACGCATTTGAAAACGTATGTGTCACTGACAAACAACATACACACACCTGAAAGCAGCTAGTTCCTCTGACAGAATGGTGTTTTCTCGCTCAGACGCCGTCAGCTGGACCACCAGCACCGCTTTGTCTCGGGCCAGTTCTGACCGACTGCGGCTGGCTTCCTCTAAGGCCACCTCGTTTCTCTGGCCCTCTCCTCTGGCAAGGCTCAACTCTGATCCCAGAGAGGTCACCTCGCCACAAAGCTGTCGGCAAAAGCCAAAAAGAAAACAATTACACAAATAAATGAAAAACCACATGTAAACTGGAAAACACCTTCCCATGTGATGTTTCCAGGAAATATGTTTTTTGTCATGTCATGGTATTAAGAAATTGGTATGCTTTCCTATTTTATGGACAGTTTCCATTGCTGTTTTTAGTCAAATAAACATCTATAAAACACCTTTGTAGCTCTAAATGCGGTCACATCACCTACTTATAAGGCATGTGAGCTAATAAATAATTAAATAGGCTGATAAATGCAAGCAGCATCAATCATATCTTTTGCCAAAGTGTTATTTAGTTGGATTTCACCTTTAAATGATGATGTAATATAATCTCTTATGTACCTGTGTGACTTTCTCCTGCAGCTTAAGTCTCTCAGCCCTGAGACTCTGGAGCTCTGCCTCCATCCCCACCCGGCTTTGCTCGGTGTCCTGCAGTGAATGGTGCAGCGTGATGCGGGCAGAGTCCAGCTCCAGCCGGTCCTGCTCCAACCGGACCAGCTCATCTCTGATGGTCAACTTCTCCTGCTCCGCCTCCCGTTTCTGAGCCTGCAGGAGGGCCTTCTCCTCCTCCAGCTTAGAGACAGAGTGAAGAGTGAGACGTTCACATTAATAAGGACATTATTAAGGACATTATTCATAATTCATAAGGACAAAATACATTTAACTGTTCTGTTATGCTGGTCTTTTTATTACCATACCATTACCACTAGCTCTCTGTTTTCATTCTTCACAAAACTGCTTCTGTCCCTTTTTGTGTGTATAACCAAGGGCAACATCATGAATGCCTTCGAGGAGAGACTGTCCAAAAGTGTGTGCCCTTATCCCCATTTGTACTAGCTAATTTCATGTGTACTGAGCCCTTGAAGAGGTCAAATACGTTCCTGAAATGACCCCACCTGGAGAATGTAGGTGTTAAGGTCGGCTTTGTCCTGGGCCAGGCCCTCATTCATGCTTCCCATCTTGGCCAGAGAGTCCCTGAGAGCTGCATCCTCAGACTGCAGCTTGTTAAGCAGCAGAGAGAGCTCTGCGTTACTGCTCTCAGCCTGGAGGGGAAATGAGCGTCACACAAAGGTCATACGCAACATAAGAACACAGAATATTAAATCTACAAAAGTTAAATGAGCACCAGTTTACTTACCCGAGCGAGTGCTTCAGAGAGTTGGGCTCTCTCTCCCTCCAGCAGATGCCTCTCAACCTCCCCCTGCTGGTGAGTCTCCCTCACAGCAGACAGCTCTCCACGCTGAGTGGAGGCTCGACTCTCACTCTGATCCCACTGCTTTTGTCTGTAGCAAAACAATACACATGCAGTACTATAGCATTACAATTTAGGGCTACTGTGAGAGAGTTAGGCTATGTTTGTGTGTGTTTGTTAGTGTGTAAAGCATATTGCCGTGTGCAGGGGAATTATTGAAGGCACAGTTTAAGTCCTGAGGGCCCAGTATGAGTTGAAATACAGTGTGTGCTTCAAGATCAGTCATACGACAGAAGTCACAAGCATTATAAAGCTACTAAATCTGTTGAGCATATACATACGCAGACGTACTGTGGCTCACTAATTTTTCTACTATTTAATTTCTTACGGTTTCATCTTATTTTCTCAGTATTTCTTTCTGATTCTCTCGTGACTTTTCTCTCAAGTCCAAAAGCTTTGTGAGCCATCTGACAAAGAAACTGAGTCAGCTGGCTTGTCTGACATGTGGAAAATGAATTTCATTGTGTAAAGGTGTCAGCTCTGCTATGGTGCTTTAGGAAGGGTTTACGTCAGATCTGTTCACTGGTGTTTGGGGTTGTGTTGAATAAGCAGGCCAGAGAGCTGGAGTGGTAGAACGAGGCAGGAGGGGGTTTGTAAATGAAGATGATCTCTCTGTACAGGAAGCTAATATAGATCTTTTGAATGGCTTCCCGTAAGCGTATGCACTGTGTGTTGGCTGCACAAGACTTTGAAGATTAGTGTCCAAATCACATCACTATTAATTAGCCTACTTACATCCTCTGAGTCTCTGCCTTCGCCCGGTCTCTCTCCTGAACGGCGGCCTCCTTCTCCTCCCTCTCATGATCTCGCTCTCGCTGCGTGGACGCCAAAGTCAGCTGAAGCTTCTCGAAGTCCATCTGTAGGATCTGGTTGCTGCTCTGTGCTGCCTGTGCAGTCTTCTCCAAACTCACCTTCTCACTGCAATGTTCATAATGTGCGATGGAGAACAGTGTATTGAAGAATTATAGTTACATACACTACAAGATTCGGGGATTAGAAGCAGATTGTGAAAGATGATGTAACTGTCTGTAAACCTGGCCAGCGTGTCTCTCTCCTGCTTCAGACGGTCTTTTTCTCTCTGTGCGGTCTCCCTCTCTTTCTGGGCAGCATCTCGCTCTCTCTGCAGAGCTTGGTTTCGCTGTTCTGCGTCTCTTTTAGCCAAATCTGCCTCTGAAAGCTGCTTGCGCAACAGTTGCACTGAGGACTGGGCAGAGAGAAGCCGCCCTCGAACATCCTGCAAACACAACACAAGTGAAGTCACTTACCTCTACGGCTATCTATCCATATAGATAGTTTTAGTTTTATTTGCCCAGATTTTGAGATATCCATCTCTGAGATTTGAATGGAGGAAGAAATCCCATAGACAAATATCTTGGCAAGCAAAACCAAAACTATCAGCATGGCAGCATGATATCACAAGGTGTATGTGAGAAAATATGAATATGTCACCTGCAGCTGGAGCGTCTTGTTTGTGACTGCAGAGCGCAGAGCAGACAGTGCCGCCTCAGAAAGAGGAGCCAGTGAAGAGAGCAAAGAGGGGGAGGACGACCTGCGAGGAGAGGAGCAGCGGTGAGGGGAGGAGCCACGAATCAACGCTAGCAGCGGAGCTCCAGAGTTGTCCTGGTCTGCCTCTGATGACGACTCTCCATCTGACAAAACCGTCTATAAAAGAAAGTCAGAATGAGGCGCTCACATCATAGTGATGTAAAACTGTGTGCATGTGTGTAGCTGTTTACCTGAGCGATGTCTCGCAGAGTGTCTAACAGTGTCTCAGTGTGAGTTCTCACCGCCTGCATGTCAGTCTCATCATTACCACTCTGCTCCTGAAGGAAAAAGAGCAAAATGAAGCACAGGTACCTCAGTCACCTGGAGGAGGAAGATGAATGCAAATGACCATTTAAAAAAAAAATGACAACCTTAAAGGAAAAGGCTGACGTTTTTATATATTTTTCTTATTGTCAACAAATCCCATAAAAAGATCAAAACCAAAAATGCATAGCCGCAGATTGATACACATTTATCGGATAAACAGTGAGTATTTACAACAGCAGGAGAGTGAATGCGGGACTCAAAATAAACTTCTGTGTGTGTGTTCATGGTAATGTAGGAACATGTCACCCGGTGCAACAGTGTTGCTCATTTAATTTTTGACATTAACAAGAAAACGACCTCTCACCTCAAACCTTCTCATCAGCACAACAATTTCTCTGTCTCTCTCTTCAATTTGGTCTTTTAGTCTCTGCCCCTCTCGCACTGAATCGGACAACCTGAAAGTTGAAACAATAAGAACCATTTAAAAGGCCTTCATAACAAATGTTTCATTAATAACAACTCATCCAATAAGAGAGCTAAACACAGTCCCTGACCTGACATTGAGCTCACTTCTCTCTGCGTCTGTTCTGGTCTGAAGATTCATCATCTCTGCCACTCGTTCCCTGAGCTGCTGCTCCAGCTGAACCCGCAGAGCTTTCTCCCGCTCCAGGGCCAGAGCTGCTCCTCCCTCCCGGCTATGCAGTGTGGCGGACAGACCCGCGCAGGACACCTGAGCAGAGTGGGACGCCCGAGCCAGCTCGTTGCGCATATCTGACAAGTCCCTGAGATTGGAGGGAGAGTGACAGGGAGGGAAGAGAGGGCAAAATGTTCGCACCATTTGGTTCTGTGTGTCCATTTAGATAAGATAAAAATCAGAACATGGAAATAGCATCATTTGGCAAAAACAGTTTACACATTGTTGATTGTAACCTTTCAGTGGTGCTCTTCAGTTCACAGACATGCCTCCGAAACCCAATCACTTGCCTCCACAGCATCAGCAGTCGACTGTGCTCGCTACTGAAGTAACTGTGGAAAGACTGAGACAGACACAACAAGTAAATTATCATCACATTTTTCTTACTTTAAAATGTTTTACTGCTTCGTAAGCATCCCTCTCCCACCTCTTCTTCTCTTCTCCAGTCAGACTCCTTTTGTTCCAATTCCTCCCTGGCTTTTGTCCAATCAGCAGTGAGCCTGCGGATGTCCTGGCTAAGAGCCTCGTTGGCCAAACCGGCCTGCTCCAGCTGCTCTCTCAGCATGGCATTCACCGCAGACAAACTGCTGCTCCTGAAAACACCACACAAGGGTAAAATAAATGACTCAAATTGGTCAAAAACAACATGATATTCTGAGGTGTTTGAGGCACACAAGACCGGGCGAAATTAAATTCTCGCCAATGTATGTGACGTCTCTCATGTAATCAGATACCTCTGTTGCTCTTCCTCTAGACGGATTAAAGCATCCTCCAGGTTGCTGCTGGATTCGTCTTGATGGCGCCCATTTGATGTCTCGCTGTGGCTCTAAATGGTAAGATTTGATAGGCATAGTGTTATTTGTAGAAGGTGCCGTTAAATAATGTCCTGCTGTCAAAATCCATAAATGCCACTCACGCTCGGCCGGTGTTTCTCCAGCTCTGCGGCCCTCTCCTGCAGCATCTGCTCCAGATCCCCACACCTCTTTTTGTACTGAAGTACCTGAAGTAGCAGGAAAACTATTACTGACTTGCAACACCCCCCGATGACAACATCTCAGCTAAAGACAGAATAAAAATCATACCTTGGCCTGCAGCTTCTGCACGAGCTGCGCCTGCCTCTGCTGACCCTCCTGGTACGCAGTGAGTTTACGCTTGTAGGCCGCCTGCTCCTCATCCAGCCGCCGGCGTAAATCCACGTTCTGCTGCGCCAGGCTGCGTGACTCCGGTGAATCATGGTCCCCGTCTCCCGTCTCAAAACATAGTGCCTGCTCCAGCTGTGGGTTTAATTCAAACGTAAGAGGCAGGGAGTGTTTCATTGTACACAAACAGATGGTCACAGATCTACTCAGTGCTGCCATGCTGTGAATTTAGCCGTTTACCTATACGTACTGTAAATCCAAACAAACTTAGTATTTGAGTTTGAAAGTTCATTCTTGACCTTTGATCAAACTTAGGAGTGTAGCTACTGAGGATAATACATGGTTATTCTTGCAGTAACTTGTCACTTATTCTGTGCAAACTGATGCTAATTCAGTGCTCTATTTTATGCAGCAATTATGTGTAATTATAAATAGAGGCACACCATTTCCAAAAGCGAAATAACCTCATAGTATTTACCTTCTTACCACCATGATATTATTCATATCTCCAAACCTGTGTGTGAATATCTAGTAACATCATGTTTACTATAGGACCTAGAAGCCCAACTCAGTCTTTTCAGTTTATATGGATCTATAAGGAAGTCTTAAAAAAAGAATATGGCATTAATGGCAAAGAAAGTGGGGTTTTGTGTGATTATGCAAAGATAATAGTTCACTGTTATAAAAACTTTGGGAACTTGTGATTTTTAGCTCCATAAGATTCAATTCTATTTCAATTTTATTTATATAGCCCAATATCACAAATCACATTTGCCTCAAAGGGCTTTACAATCTGTAACATACGACACCCTCTGTCCTTAGACCCTCGATTCGAATAAGGAAAAACTACCTAGATGCTGTGAATGTTCCAAATGTTAAAACACTCCAGTGAAGTATGTGTATCAATGATTAATAAACTAACGGACAGCAATCACAGATGATGAGATTTTACACTTCAGAGTTGCGGCATCCCAGTGTGGAGACCAACTATTTACTTTAATTACATTTAATTAAATTAGCTGATTAGAAAAGAGAATAAAATGAAAAACCTGTTGCATAGAACTTTCTACAGGTTATTTACGTTGCACTGTAGTAAGTGGTACAAGGATGAAGAGCAGTCATCTCAACAGCCTGTTTAATATTGATTTAATAGATTTTTATAAAGGACCTTATTTCTTTGAAGGAAAACAGAACTTCATCTGAGTTGTCTATTGTTTTTGGACGCAGACCTCTTTGTTTCCTTTAGTAGCCTAATGTTCAACGCAAAACGAGATGCGGGTCCCACCCACCACTACACCTCCTCCTCTCTGCACTAAAGCCCTTGTTTACAGTCACCCTGGGTGACAGACGCCATGGCAACATTCCACTTCAGTTCATTCCAGCCCCCATCACCTGGGAGACCAGCAAATCTCAGACAAAGAAAGACCAAGAAAATACTGAAATGGGAAAAGGGAAAAGTGCCACGGCATTCTCTTTAGGTGTATGTAACCTTGATGATTTTGAAAGTCTTGCAGTTTCACTTTTTATACAAAGAGTGGAGATGACAGACATCGATCATGTATAGAAACCATGATACTTGACTGGGACGTTATTCAGTCATATCCTATCTAGTGTCTCTCTCTCCTTTATCCAATTCGCTCACTGTTCCTTCTCTGGCCTCCTTGCCATCAGTTGATGCTTGTTGTTGTCCCGGTAGGCTATCTTGCCTTACTTACCCTCTCACTAATTGCACCGTACTTGATTGCGAGCTCATCTCGGTCCGCTCGGCTGTGCGCCAGCAGGTCCTCCAGCCTCGCCAGCTCTCCCTGCAGCACTCGGTTCTCCTCCTGGAGGGACATGACCGAGGACATGGCTCCAGCTGCAGAGAGAAAGGGCAGACGGACACAACAATTAGGCGAAGAAAAGGGTCAGAACATACATTTGGTACGATGGGAGAGCGGATTGTGGCAACTCACAGCTATCGTTGAGGTTCCGTGTGACAATCTCTCGTACTCGTGCTGGCAGACAAGTAGATGGGGCGTCTGGTGAAGGGCCCCGGACGGTCAACCTCTTCTCCTCAGACAAAACACTCTCCTCCAGCCTCTGAATGTACAAAAAGCAGACATTTGGTGCTTTACCTTTGAGACGCTCAGAGAGCAAATAACAAAAAAAAAAGACAGCCCCAGAAAATATATAGTAGGCTATAGCTTCATATACAGGCATGGACAGCAATGCATAATAAACTGAAAGATGATGATGATGAATTTGAAAAGTGCCACAAGACCAGCTGGTGCCACAGCAGTTACACCAATCCAAAACTGCTGCGTGATGAAAACGCAACACTGTCCTCCAACCCAAACAAGCTCTCTCACAAACAAGCCAGCAGCTTTATTTGCCACATCACACACCAGCGCTGTATGTTGAATAAGCGATGGGGCGATGGAGGAAGGCCCGGTGAAGGCTACCTCACCTGTATCACAGACTCCAGTTTGTTGGAGTCGGTGTCTGAGTTTTCCGCAGCGCTCATCGCAGATATTTAAAATCCCCCAGCGAATAGGATTAACTCCGAGTAAACGCAGCGTCTTCACAAACTGAACTCGTCGTCTTGTTTACTTTCCAGCAAGTGCCGACAAAGAAGAAAGGTGCACAACCTGGAGCTGGTTTTTGCGCTGCCGTTGGAGCCGACACAGTTTGGTCCCGGGCCAGAGGAGTGTGTCCGTCCAGTCGCCTCCTCCGGTGCAGGCAGGCAGAGATTGAGGACAGCAGGATTAGCAGGTTTTAAGACGCACACCCCTCCACCTCCTCCACCCCCCCACCCCCCACTCTCACTGCTCGCATTCACACCCCACCAGACCACTACTGTCCCGCTGCACCACAATAAAGAGAATACGGCGAAATAGAACTTTAATAGCCTTCAACAACAAAACCTATTTTGACCATCGTTGAAAATAAAATTTAGAGTTGGGCAGGTCAGGGTCAAAATTGTTGAATAAATCAGTAGGCCTACAAATGTCTTTTAAAACGTTTTTGACTGCAGGTCTTCTCTATGTGCAGTTTCTGTAACGTTACTAAAAGGTATACAGCATAACTGTGCATAATTTATGACTCCTGGCTATTTGGGAGGTACTGCCAGTCACACTGAGAATCAACAGCCCACTTTGCAGCCTTAATTTTAGCTGCAGGGCCGGATTAACTAGGTAGCAAGGCCCCAAGGCAAAAGTGAGCTGTGGGCCCCACTTGCTCCGCAGGTCATAAGGCAGCTCTAAATAATATTTTTATAATAACAATGTGAAAGAGGCTTCTCTTAGGGATGAAGCTACAGACTTTACCGAGGTTTATAGTGAGTTTCAGCTCATTATTTAGCTGTCCAGCCTGCAATTTACTGTTCGCTCTCACCGCCCTCACAGTGTTGCTTTCCAGCAGGCACCTGATTTCAGTGAAAAAGCTCTAACCCACTGTACACTACCTGCTCAGCAGAAAACAGACAGACACACTTAAAGACTAGCTGGTGAACATAGTGGAGCATTTAGAAGGTCAAGAGCCAAATATTCCCCACAGGAATTGGTAGAGGCCAACAACATAGCTAAAAGAGAGTAAATAGTGGTCTTAAGTTCAACAGGTGGCCAGAAACACAACTCCAAATGAATGAAATGTTGCTCCGTAATGGCTGGATTTGTAAATAAACAACTGTAACTGGAGTTTGAGACGGTGACCATCTATAAGAGGTCCTCAGGTTTGGGTAAAAATGCAGGAGCCATTTTAAAGCGCTTTACATATCAATTTACATTATTCAAATAATGGAATCACCACATAATTCGCACAATCTAGGGGCCCCTGAGGGTCTGGGGTGCTGGGGCAGTTGCCCACTTTACGTGGTGGGTAAACCAGTCTTGCTTAGCTGGATCTTCAAAATCAAGACAAAACAATTGCAGTCTCAAAGTCTGTTTTCTGTAACGCTGCCCTCAGATTTTGGGATTAGGATCTAATAAGGTTGATGTTGGCTCGCCATCACTGAGAAGGCTGGTTTGGCTTCGGTCAGGGCTACGGGTCAAAGGTCAAACAGACTAACAGGCTTGTATGAAACTGTGGGCAGCCCCTCATAGAACATCATATTCAAACACACCACCTTTATCTTTAAATTCAACAAAAATGTGCAAAGTTAAAATAGTCGGATAATCAATTAATCAACTGACATAGAATTAATTGTCTACTTTGATAATCTATTAATTGTTAAAATTGTTTACTGCTCCAAAATGTGAAGATTTGCTGCTGTTCCTTGACTTCTGTGATAATAAATTGAATATATTAAGTGAGAAAATATTCTGCAGATGACATCGTTAGCTCCAGCCCTAAAAATATGTTGATGTGGCTTTAACATGGTGTTCAAGTACAGCAAGTCAGGGGAAACTCAGTTGTGTCCGATTTAAGGAAAGATGTTAGAGCTGACCCGATTCTCCGCTAATATTAAAACATTTACCATGCCATATGTTAAAAATGTATCAGAATAATCCCATAGCTGCACCATAGGAGACTTTAAAACACTTCAATACAACAAACTCATGATAAAAACGGACTTATCCAGAGAACGTCTTTTAATCTCTGACTTTAATTTGGTGTTGTAAAAACTTTGGAGGTAAAATTTTCATCTTATGTTCCAATACATGTAAGCATTAGCAAATTCAGAACAATAATGCTTTTCAAAAGGAGTCTGTAGACATGTGAATGTAAAACACAGGCATTGAGCATGAGGGGCGTCTACACTACTGCACTACTTGGTGTTTGGATTGTCATAGTTACAGACAAGAGGATCATTGTTCAATACCAGACCCCTAGCCCAGCATTAACACACACACACACACGTTTGTAGTTCTATATTTGTGAGAACACTCACTGACAAAATGCAGTCCCTAGCCCTTGACCTAACCATCCCAACTGTAAAGTAAATATAGAGATAAGAGCACAAAGCAATTTACAACTATAATTTTGACCACAAATGTCTGGTTTGAAAGAAAGTTGACCATGTCATTTGTCTATGTAATGGGACCTGCCTGCATGAAATTAATCATGACTATAAAATAAAAGCATTTACTCAGTTTGAATAGCTTAACATCTGTAGCGCCCCCAAATGGCCTGTTAGTAGATGACAGGCACTGATTTCAGTGTGCGAGGTTTGAGCTTCATGCGTGATGAAATACACACCTGTTGATCTCTCATCTCCACATCCAAACCAGAGTTCACCCCACACTCGTGCATTTTCACTCGAGCTTGATCTTAACAGCCTGTTTGTTTACAACCAGCGATGCAGCCATCAATTAACTGCTGAATAAACAGCATGATCTCTAGTCAGGACCCATCTGCAACTGCTTCCTCTTTCATTGTTTAACACCTCGCATAAAAGGAACGCTGTGGTTTTAATCCATCACCAACATCCTCTTTATCCCAACACACCAGACTATAGCATGAAAAATACATCCCGAAAGGGCATGCCTGAGTTTTCAAAAGCCTCTGTGAGGAGTTGGAGGCGGGAGGAGGAGGAGGAGGGGGAGGTTGTACATTAAGCTGTGCTGCAACCCGAGCGAATTAAACTGATCATGAATTATGACTTTGTTTTACAGCAGCAGAGGCTGATATCTACAAAGACAAACGTGTGGAAACAAACCGCCTGGATGTAAAACGCTTGAAGTTGCGAGGTCCACACTGTATCGTAACATCCACTTCCCTGTCTGATTTGTAGTCTCACCTCGAGAGATCAGTCTGCTGAGCGTCATCCCGCCGTCCCACACTTCGTCTGAGCGGGCTTGTGAGATCACCGAGGCAGAGACAAACCCCATCCACAGTTATAAATGTATCACCAGCTGCTCGCAGGCAGAGTTGCCTCGTTCCGAAATCTCCTCCACGCTTTTTCCGGGGAGGGACTTCCAGTTCACCCACAGCAGCCCGTCTGCTGTCATCATGTTGTGTGATCGCACGCATCCCATTTCTGTCATAACGTTATACAATTCAATCCATCGATAAACATTTGTTCTTACAAGTGATTGAAAATAATCCCAAATGTGCCCAAAGACATTTCGCCTACAGATTATAGTACGAAACAATAAAACCTATTAGTTAATTTCTTTATTGAAGCTAACAACAAATGTCGGTTATGCCAGAATTCCTGCAGCTATATGCACCAAATATGGCTAAAGTGCTCTTAATTTTCCCCAATTATAATAGTTTATTCAACTTAAACCAAATCGCCTTTTCAAAGTTGCACTTGCTAATTTTATTCCTTTCCTTCAGTGAATATAACCAACGTCAAAATCTTAAATCTAAAAACAATTACATCTGGTCTGGTACACCGTAACCAAATCTATATTAGTTTCATATTTAATGTCTCAAAATCAGTCAGAAGAACCATAGAAATCCTATAATAGCCTGCATTAATATTAAAGAAAAGGAAATACTGTGAAACCATGAGTTACATTTAGCCCTTTGATTGGGATTTATTTAAAATCAAAATCTTTTATGGTGTTTTGAAACATGGAAAATAGGCTAATTTTGATGTTGAATACACATCAACTTCAGAACAATAAAATAACTAAGACCATATGGAAGCGTTTTGCAAATTAACCTGACAGAAGAAAAAAGAAAAAAAAATGACTGGCTGTGATTTAAAAAAAACAAAAAAAAAATCCCTTAGAGTATGCTGCTGGTTACATTGAAGACTAACTTCCTGAAAGCTCTCCTGGTATTAAACAACTTTCTACAATGCCAAAAGCTTCAAATTGGTCCAATACTCTGAGAACATACTGTAGCTGTGAGGAGGAGAAACCGCTCTACAGCCTCACAACCAGACTACTCACCAAAACAAGAGCCAATGAAATATTTTCTTTTTTATTTACAACAAGACACAGGTTTACATTTTAGATCTTTAAGAAAGGCACTTAATCAAATACTCAATGCAAATTAGAAACATTAAGGTAAAAAGGCACATTTTAAAATGCAACAACACAAAGCAAAGACACATGAAGGGACACCGAGACAAACAGACAAAACATGTTCAAACTTTGAACGACAGACAAAATAGCAAGCAGGACGTTTTTCCAACGACGTGATTAAAACAAATCTGGGTATTTTCTGATGAAGGCTTAAGAGGTTGAATGTAAAACTAAGCAAATATCAATATAGCTTTGCAAAATCTCCTAAAACAAAAACTAGGAAACAGGAAAAGAAAAAAAACAAACACACCTACTGGTATAGATCTGAACGAAAACATGGTAAACCATATAAACTTTCCCAAGAGTTAAAAACAACCATGAGATGAGGGGTTGCTGGTGTAATGGGAACAGACGCATGATGTTGGAACAGAGGGACACAATCAAATCTGATTTCTGGACAGATAACTGTGAAAAAGAAACAAAAAAAGCCCCACTACATAGGAGTGTGGGAAAAAAGGAAAGAATACGATTGTAAAAACTATGTACATTTTACTGTTTGTTCCTCCAGAGTGTTGGTCAGCGGGCTATAGTTTGTGAACATATTCTTTACAGAACAGGTGCAGTGAATGAGCAAGTCAAGTTTGCTAACAGTTCCTCTCTTTTTGCCACAATCGTTCCTGTCCGCGGAATGTATGGAACCTGAGTGTGTGCACATTTTTTTTTCCCCCTCACGACTCAACTAAACTGCACCCATCCTGATTTGACAGCATCTTTACTGGAGCTGTGGAGGAGAGGGTGGAAGACGAGAGCGATGATGGGGGTGGTGTGAAAGGATTCAAAAAACAAACAAATCACGTAAACAAACACACATATGACAGACTGACAAGGTGGATTACTACACAGAGAAAAATGCAGGTGACTTTTTTTTTTTGGAGAAACTTACTTAGAACCTGCAGATGTGAAATCTCCCCACACGTCAGAGCTGGGTTGGGCTGCAGGGACGAGGGACCCGAAGTCAAAAACCGAGGCTGTATGTGGAGGAAAAATTACGGAAAGTATGAATACTGTTTAAAATCATGTGACGATGTTACAAGAAAAATAAAATAAAAAGAAGAAAAAGTGATTTGATACAATAGCACGGTCATCACCAGTGTTAGTCGGCACAGGTGAGACTGTCGACTGTCCCCCAGGAGGCGATATGACACCTCCAGCCTTTGCACCTGGTGGAGGTGGAAGCAGACCCCCACCCATGGGCCGCGCTTTGGCACCACCTGCTTCCTTCTTCTTGATGTTCTGTGATGGACAGAGTCATGACAGTTTCTGAGTGTCTTTTCTCCATAAAAATCTGTTACATTTCTTATTTAAATCCTTTACATCTGTAATGTTGGGGCTAAATGCTCACCCCAATGCTGATCTTGATAGTCTGCCCCTCTTTGAAGCTGAGGTCCAGCTTTGGTGCTACACTATCAGAAGCTTCCTGTTTGGCGAGCTCACCTTCCTGCTTCACCCACCTTGAGAAATGAAAAAGAGGAGTTTGAGTGTAAAATTAATATCACTAAACTCATTTTGTATAGAGTCAAACTGGGTCATTGCAGTAGAAAGATAGATAAGAAAACCTCAAATTTAAACATCAGAGGTTGAAGGTTCAGGGTTTGTTTGTTTTTTTAACAGTGTTGCTACTTTTGGAAGTATTGTAGGAAACATTTTACAATAGAAACAATAAAAAGGTTTCATTCCTGTTGACCTCTGTTACAATCACTTGGAATTATAACAAAATTAGCTGCATAATGGACAAAGCAAATGTTCAGTTATGAGTCTTGCTCACAATATCATATTTAAAAATGCACCATATAAAAACAGTTGTATAAACATATGGTTAAAAAGAGAAGCTAACTCACTTAAAATGGTCTTGTAAAGCTACGTTGAAGTCAAACGAGTCTCCACGATCGGCAAAACCCAGACCGATAAAAGCATGACGTCCTTTATAAAAAGGAATTGTTAAGACAAAAAAAAACCAAACAAAACACATCAGGATACCTTTTGCAGCAAATATGAACACAAATATTCCTGCAGTGAGATATATACTGTGCTGTAAGAGATAGCATAAGCCAAATTTAAATGACAACTATGACTTAGCAATCAATCGTACACCATATTAGCATGAATAAAAAAAAATAATAAAAATCCCTTTTGACTTAATCTACGGCCACTTGACAACTGCAGTGAGAGACAGGCGGAGAGGTCCTGTGATTATTAACCAAGTGCTGCGTCACTATGATGTCACTTTAAGCTGGGCTCACACTACAGGATTTTTAAGAATCGGGTTGCATCATGCACTTAAGGAGAATCTATAAAGAGTTTCTTCTCTCTAATCTCGAACCTGCTCATATTACAAGATTTGAATATAATGGCGCTTCACGCAGTACAGGATATTACTAAGATTATTGGGCCAGAGGGAGCGATGCCCCACCTCACATGGACTTCCGTGATCTCATGGGGAAGCAGACAAACAAAAAATTGAGACTGAGGTGGTACAACAACTTGTAACATTAATTCATTTTCAGTAAGAAGAAACAAAAGCAGAAGCACGAGTCTGGGTGAGGAAATGTTTGTCAAGTCTTCAGAGAGAACTGGAAGTGAGATTTTAGTATTTGTCAACAGTAGCTAGTAAGCTAGCTAATGTTAGCCTCAAGGGCTGGAATGTTTACTGTTGCTTGGCAACACAGTCAGCATCACCTAGTAGACATGTCTCTCTCATTGGCTACTGTGGTCCTGTTCGGAAAGCATTGACGTAACCATCCGGATTTTAAATCTTAAACAACATGTTTGATATTATCGGAGTGGCCCCCGATTTGTCTGCGAGCAGGTCGGGGGGCTTAAGACTGGATCTGTAAACCCCTCACATTACCAGATAATCTGGGCCAAACATCGGTACCGACCAGATGTTGCCTCTGATTGTCGGGAGGAGTGAATCGGGCCCGAAATTCCTTTAGTGTGAGCCTGACTTTAAAGATCACGGTGATCCATGATGCAGAGTCAAACAACTTTTTAAAGTAGCAAGAAAATACAGATTTAGTCTGTTTTTAAAATTCAATCTGAATGCTGATTCTCTTGAAATAGACAAATTAACATTAATTAGAAAGACTAGTTGGTTACAGTTCGTCATAACAAATTAAAACCTACATTTAGATTTCAATATGTGTTTTTTTTTTTACTGATATAATGTGATATTACATTTACGATGTGTATAGAGGAAGACCAAAGAGGAGATTTATGGATGTAGTGAGAGAGGACATGAAGTTAATTGGTGTGAGTGAAGAGGATGCAGAGGACAGGGTTAGATGGAGGCGCATGATTCGCTGTGGCGACCCCTGAAAGGGAACAGCCGAAAGGAAAAGAAGATAGTATATCCGCCTACTTTCTTAGTGCATTTCTTATTTTGAAGAAGCAAAAACAAAGTCTCTGCTGAAAGTATCTCACCATTTCCATCCTCTATCCGGATCACAAAATACCTGCTGGAGTCTGTGACAGCTTCAACTACACACCCTGGATACTGTTCGACTGGAGCTTGGGCAAACAACTCTCCTGCAAAGAACAAATTTACACCAGACGGTGACTTGGGGTTATTTTCTGCATTTTAAGTAATCAAAGGTTGGTTGAAAAGGACAAATAAAGATAGCAAGGTTGTTGACAGGCACACTGTGACAAACGAGCAATGCTCTACATATTTTCTTAAAGGTTCTCTCTGATAAGTGTTACTGGAATTGTATAACATTTGTAGGGGATTATTTTGAATGGTTAACTAATTAAAATCTCAATCTTGGTGAATTTGAGGACCGTCTTAGTGACTGGTAGTTGCTCTTCGAGACAAAGCGTCGTCTGCTGCTAATTCACCAGAAGATATACTCACCTGTACAAATACAAATTGTAACTAACCTTGAGCACATTGTTAATGTAGCGCAAACAAGGCCAAGAATCTGAATGTGTAATGCATATTACTGTTGCTGCAGAAATAACAGTAAAGTAAACCTGTTTGTGTTTCCTCACACAGCTTTTCCAGAGTTTTGAGCACATAGCAATTGTTTTTCAGTTTGCTTGTCCTCATCCATAATGCTACAACCACTGCGTTAAATGTGCAAGTTATGTTCACAGCAGTCTTGTTTTAGGCAGGAAATTACTTATAGGCACAACGCGGATAAGATTTGTAGGTTAACGCCATGGTCTGAGGATACTGGGTTCAGCAACATACTTTAATGTAATCCGAGGGTATATTACCAAACCAGCCCATTTTTTTGCCAGTAAACCAGCAGGGTGGCTTTAATTAACTTTCATTGCCTTTAATCCATTAGAGAGTACACTGCAGCAGCCAGGTCCCCTTGTGCTGAGGACCATATGTTTCAAGTCTCAAACTTCTGAACCACCATCTTGTGCCAACTAGACGTAACAACACATTTTAGCCATGTACTTCTAACAAAGCTAACCATGGCAACTAACTAATAAAAGGATCTATATTCAATGCTTGTAAACTGAGCAGACAGGACAATGAGGCAGTCCTACTCGGTTTCATCCCTAAGCTAGCAAGGAATTCCTTTTAGCTACACTAATAAAAAGGTCTGCTCTAAAATTCAAAAGGATCTGATGGCTCACTTTAAACAGTTAGTGCTTTTCTAATACTTGGTACTCTGGTAATTAAGGAAAGGCAAGAGGCTCAAGCGAATAAATGAGTGGGTCGTTCTTAACTTGCACAATTACTTTCAGAGGTAAATGGTTGCGTAAAGGATTTACCTTTAAAGCAATGCATCTTGTGACATTAGTTGAGACAAATAAAGAAGTCATGCGGTGGTTTATGTACACACTGACACATGTGCTGAAAACATAACATCAAATGTTGTTGCAAGGAGATGCCAGTTTGTTTACCTGTGTTTCTGTCCTCTAACTTAATGTAGGCTATCTTGTCTTTAGCAGTGATTTTCATCCTACCAGTCCATGCGGGTTCATCCAGCTTCCAGTCTGCAGCACTGGGAAAACAAAAGACACGGCTAAATATGAAAGTGGTTTGTCTAATCTTTGTTCATTGAACCAGCTGACTTGAGCACTGTTTTTACACAAGCAGCTGTAGCTTTTCACAGCAGGAGGAAGTGAAATTAACGAGTTTTCAGGAAGACAAAAATGAGACAGTCGTTTAAACAGGCATCTCTTCTGTTCTGTTCTGCTGGCAACTGGAAAAAAAAAAAAAAGCAACCCTCACATTGAAGGATCTGTTGTCTCCTTTCAATACATCTCATTGGAATTTACAGTAGACTGGACTAATTCAAAATATTACAATATGACACCTGTTGAGCCCCTTTGAAGACATCGTTAGGCCCTGAGCTGAAACAAAAGCGTCACACAGCTCACCTTCAGTAATAAAAATATATATATAAAAATCAAAAACGTAATCCTTAAAAAACAAAGAAACAAGAAAACAAAAAGTTAAAAGCTCCAGAAAAAGCTAGTAAGTGGACCTTGAGTTAAGTTACCTAACTTACAGAAAGACAATTTGTTCACCAGCTGCGTACGGGCAGCGATAAACTGTGGACAGCTCCTCGGCCTGTCACTGCACCTGGCAAAAACTCATTTTAAAAAAGGTAAGACAGTCAGGTAGCAAGGTATCCCGTACGCAACAAGTCTAGCCAACGTCAGATAAGGTTTTAATGGATTTATTCTTATCATTTTGTCTGCAAAGGCAAACAACAGACTGAACTAGCTACAGTTTGACAGCAAGTTCGTCAACACTTAGCTAGTTAACCGCTAGCATTAACTCTTAAATCCTTCATCGGACACACGAGCCCTGCCATTTTAAACTTACCAGGCTTATCAGCAATGTCATAATTTCTCACGTCTTTCGCAAACAAAGTTAACACAAAATGACAGCAGGTGTAAGTCACAGATACGTTCATGTTTGTTGACGAACTCGGGATATGGGGTCTGATTTCTGCGAGCATAGTTATACTAAGTTACTGCGGAGAACTTGTGTTTCCAAATAACGCTCAAGTCTATTTACTTAACTGCGCACGTAGCCACTAGCGTGTGTAGCCATAAGCTAGCTGATGGCTACTACTAATCTAAATCTTTAGCGGTTACTGGCTGTAAGTTAACCATCGACCACATTGTGCAGGGGAATAGACAAGAATGACAAACATCCATCATAACAACTGGTTGTCCGATAATGGAAGGACGTTGAATTAGCTTGGTGAGCGACACTTGTCTCGCAGTCAGGGAGACTCGTCAGTTAACGTTAGTAATTTAGCTAACGTTACGTCTCTCTGACGTCAACTTACCGATATCCACGGTTAGACGCTCGCGGCGGGATCCGGTAGACATGAACCTCGGGCTTTACACAGAGTATCGACTCGTAACTGTTGTCCTCTGCCATTTTGTCAAGTTTCACTAACTATCAAAACCAACTTCCGACTTTCAATGGACACCTCGGCTGGAGTTAAACCACACGACGAGATCCCGAATGAGCCGCGGTGCTCGACTCAAACAGCGCCGCGTCCGGTCGGGATGGTTTAGGCACCTGAAAAGGTAACGTACAGAAACGGGCAGATAGATGATGTAAAACGTCCGTGGCTACAGTGGCAGAAGTGTGGGTGATGGGGATAATAACACTGAGCTTTCTATAGTGTAGGGCACAGCCACACAGGTAACTTGCTGATTACACCTCTGTTAAGGTCGAAGGTGAGTGAAACTGTGCTGGTAATAAGCCTACCTGAGGTCCCTGCACTGCACTAATGAGAATGGTGTAAAATACTTCACCCTAACGGGAGAGTCAGACAGTCTGTCCACTCACACACAGTGAAATATCCAATCAGCCACAATGAGTGAAATCACCTGTGTGTGTGTGTGTGTGTGTGTGTGTGTGTGTGTCTGTGTGTGTCTGTGTGTCTGTGTGCAGGGACTTCCAACCACGAGACAAAATGTTTGTGTTCACTAGGTGTATTTTGCTGCCTTATTTATGGAAGTCACAGTAGTAAAGTTAATAATGGCTGAATTCCATTTAGCTGCTCCAGTTTCAGTCCTGGTGTTGTGCATGTTGGCTCACTGTCACTCTGTCATGGATATCTGGGACAAAGAGCCATTGTTAATGCAATTAGTAACACCTGTGCTTTCCCTACTATGACATGTCCAAAAATCTGCTGTGAAAAAGCCCTGTTGCTTGAACTCATGTCCATGCATCACTCCCTAAATACAACGCCTACAGACTTCTATTAATGTCGCATGTGTGATCTGCAGTGTGTGACTGCAGGAGGGTATGAGGCTCATATTACATATGTAGTTTCTATGTTTCTCAATGTCTTTTATACTATTTATTAGTCTACTGTATATATTACTAGTATGTTGTTTGATCAAATCAGAAAACAAATCATTAATCATGTTTCTGCCTGGAACAAAAAAGAAATACAGTCATTGCTGCCATGTACATGTAAATATGGCCTTGTCAGCCTTTTTTTTTTTTTTTACGAGTATCATTTCAGACTCGCACAGTCATCCTAGTTTTTATCTGTTTGCAGCAGTGCAGAGTTTGAGAAGTCTGTGAGAGCCCCCAAGCACTTGATGATTTTAAATGCGGTTTCTCAACCTGTTGTAGCATGTGACCCCTTTTCTAAATCCCAGACTTATCGGAGCATTTAAGGTCAGTTTGTCATGTAAATTTGAGTATGGCTTAATATATTTCCCGAAATATAAAAGAAAAACATACACATACAAGTTCTCTTTTTGAAGTGTTTATTAAAGGGTATTCAAATGTCATTTGTGTTTTTCAAGTTTCAAAATAACAATGACACCAAAACTAGACCGGTGGCTGTGAATGACTTTAAACAGCTTTTCAAGGGTAGATCACATAGGTACAGGATAGGTATTTGCTTTATCAATTTGAAATGATTACAAATCCCTTTTATTTCAACTATTGAACCTGATCCCTGGGAACAGTGTATTACGGGAACATATCCTTGATGTTGTAGGTCCAAATCCAGTTTACAACATTGCATGGCGTCCCCTCCGAACAGTGTATACTATCTCATAAAAAGAAAAATACTGAGATGTTAGAGCTGCAATGGACAACTTATACTGCAGTCAAACAACAACCAAAGGTAACTTCAGCTCCCAGGCATTAGTGAATTTTGGAGCTAGCAAGGTTGGAATAAGTGGTACAAATGCAGCAGTTTTAGCCATATTGATAAGTTTGCTGCTGCATAAAAAGCAAGTTGTTTTATTTACTGTTAGGTCATCATTTCAATTCAATACTGTTCTTCCAATCATTGGTTTAATGGACACCAGAAATTATTTGGACAAATTATGGTCAAAGCACAGTCATGGAACACTTCTGTAAGAAAAGCAATATTTGCGCCCTTGCTGTGTGTGGTTTTGTATTTGCCTAAAACTCTTGCTGAGTGCATCTATAAGCTGTGCCTCAAAGACAAGAGGATTTGTACAATGAGATGATGAAACTATCACAAGTGCACGAAAAAGCACAAGACTAATGAGCACTACCCATTGGAAAGTGTACATATGTAACCACGGATCATTTGTCATTTAAGGCATAGTGTTGCACGTTAATTTACTGTCAACCTGTCAGTAAATATCAGTACTCATAACTCATCAGTATTTGATGAGATTATAGATTTCATGGTTTGCAAACTTTTATTTTCAAATCGGTGGCAAACAAGCAAACAATGGTGTAAAATCCGTTTGTGTGAAAAACACCATAGGAAAGACATTCATCAAAACCAGGCAGCGGAAGGTGGCATAATTCTACAGGACGCTGATTCAAAGATCAGATTTCTAATATGTTTTGTAGTTTTCACCACAAATTTCCCTGACATAATCGTTTCCAAAATAAAGCAGTTGTCATGTGGCTATATCATCCTCCACGCGGGGCATCAAAATAGTTATTTCTGAAGAATTAGCAAACCTAGTCAGTCAATATACTGCAACTGGTGCAAAAACGGATCAAAGTCTTTCTAGACCGATGCAGTGCAGTTGGCTGTAAAAGAAGTTCCAATTTAGCTATTCTGATTAAAAACAGCCAGGCAACACACAGAGAATTTTATGCACGACAACTTTAGATTTTCAATTCATGACTTTTTCCAGTTTAATAGAATTTAATGACACTACCAATAAAGTTTCCTATGCAAGCTACATCATCTAATCTCTGATACACTACTGATCTCCTGAAAAAAAACACAGACATGAAGAAACAATGTAAACCATTTAAAACAAAATTTGAAACCAAACACAGTACAGGTAATTAGGCAATATGTAAAAAATAATCCAGGGAGTAAATTCATTATTATTGCTTGAATAAGAGTAGATTTTTCGGACATTCTGTCCTTCCGATCTATAATCTTTGGCCACAGGCTGGGTGCCCACCGGGCATTTCTTTCATAGCCACCAGTGCCAACCAGAGGCCTGTGGACTGTGGAAAGTGCTGGTCTGGGCCTCTTCCATTGCTATGCAACTACAGTATTAAAACGCACATCTGAGAACTTTTACTCAAAGTTTGGATCAGTTTGACTTTCTATCACCTTGCACTCAAGCTGCTGAACACACAGTAAACTCTCAGCACTGTCAAGCACTTAATTTCCAATGAACCCAACAAACTGAGGCCAGCTTCCCGGTGGACACCCAGCTACGATCCACGCTCCGTCAGTGGAAAGGCCAGCTCATTCGTCTGCACGTCTCTGGGGAATTCCCAGACTCACGAGCTCTCCTTATTCTCCCTGAAGAGACAGACACCTGATGCCCTGGCGCTCGGCCATGCCAATCATACTTAAAATCATAGGGCACCTCATGGTACATTAAAGTATCACAGTGTGTAGGGATGTGAGGCAAGAGCCTGTTCACAGTGTGGAACAGAAGGGGTTTCAGATCTTTGGGCGATCTCTGCCAGCCCCTTGCAACGTTCCACAGAAGGAAAAGACAAGGTGAAAGGCAAAGACCATGCCAGTAAGCAGAGTAGAGAGAGGGTGGAGAAGTTCATTTCAATCCATGCTAGGTCTTCATATTCCTAATGTCTGTCAAATATTTGTGTCATCCAACCACTCTGCTCTTCATACCACACACAACCCCTTTAACTGCCACCCTTCATGCCCTCTCAGGGAGACAGCGGATTCCCTGCAGCAGGTAGCTCCTGTTTATCTGCAGAGTCGGAAGCCTGAGGTGCCATCTGGGCCAGTGGGCTGGCGGATCACATGATTGTTTGGACGAACTGTTTCTGATGGTTGCTGCACGCTCACACGAGCTGGCCTAACGATAGGAGGAGACATGAGAATAAATTACATAACTGTTTTTCACTTCTAGGTATTTTCTTCTTAATTTTAACTAATGTGAAAATTCATTACGGTTCTTCTTTGTTATAATGTCTTACCTGTCCTGGCATGGATTGTCCTGAGGAGTATCATCTGAAGAAGCACTACCCAAAATCCTTCGTCGGGCTTCTGCATACTCTGCCTCCCGCTGGGCCAAAGACTTCATCTGCTGAGAGGGACGAGCCGAAGATGCAGGGTTTCCTGTGATACCGTTATTTGAAGGACGTTTCAAAATCCGTATTTGTGGTGGGGGTGCTGAAGGGAGAGAGTCATCCTGGATTACCATAGCAGTTCGAACAGGTGAGCCACTCGAACCCAAGCTGGATTTCCTGTACCGGTAAAAAACGTGTGAGAGGAACAAAATTACTGGAAAAACTTTACGCATTATTACCATGTATTGAAACATTTTGACAAATTTTCTCTTTGCTTACTTTGTCTCCTGATTTATTTTCAGTTTAGCCTCAAGCCTTCTCTCGATTTCCTGAGGAGAAAGACAAAATTATTATCACTGCCAGATCGCGTGTATCTGTCCGCAGCTAATATCACATACTACTGGGCCCATCAGACTAATATTTTTTATGCGAATGTACACTCACGGAGTTGTTGTGGTTGTGGTGATTCACAATTTTTGGAAAAACCTATTTGTTTGACTGAGCCTGTGGTAAAGCTTAGACTTTTGTCTTTTCAGCAGTATTCGCCATTTTACAATATAGGTTTCGACATAGCAAAAAGGTATTTCCAGCAATCGGCTAGGCTAAAAACAAGGCTTACCTACCCCTCTTCTCATTTTGTATGTCTTCGATTCCTTTCCTTGCCTCCTCTCCTCGCGTCTCAGTCCATCCCACCTGAGATGCGAGCGGAGGAGGCAAGGAAGAGACACAAGGAGAGAGGAGTCGAGGCAACAGGCATTTAACAAAATGAGACATCCTTGCTTCGGAGCAGTCACTTTAAAACACTGTCAATGAAATATGACGTGTGCCATAGCTGCATCATCTGTCCATCTGTCACGCCTCTTTCATACGTCACGAGTGCCGAAAAGACTTCCACAAAGGATACACCTGAGTATCCTCGCTCCTAGCTCCTCCAGCAAGCCTCCTCTCTCCTGGAGATGCAGTTTAGCATTTAAGACATCCATCAAGATGGCGCGCTAAGATATATTTCTGGGTCACAGGCATGAGGATGCAGGAGAGAGGAGACAAGGTGGCGCCTCTAGTCTGTTGCAGGCCACATTTTGGCCTTTGCCGTGGCTCAAAAACTGACATCCATAGAAAAACGTTAGGTCTCATCTCGAACCGGAGCATCTACTGATTAATTTCATTCCCGATACTTTATGATCCACTAAAGTTAGTCACGATATGAAATGAATAAATCCCTGTTTTTGTCACTTTTGCCACCATCTTGACTGTAAGGGAGCTGGGAGGGACAACTGGGTGAGATTCAACTCTTCTTTGTTTGGGAGGGGAGAGGGAGGTGTTTTATTTTGTGTGGGGTATTACAACAAAGTGATCTGAATAAATAAAATGTTCTACATGAATAACAATTAAGTGTATACAGTTGGGCGAACCCAGGACACTTTGTTACAATAGCATTACATTATTCTATGCATCTTAAAGAAAACTGAGACTATACTATACGAAAACACTTTATTAAGAACACTTAACACTGCATAAAAAAAAAAGGTCTCCCCTTCATTATACTACCTTCATGCATACATGCTGGACACAAGGCCTGACCTGCACTCCCTGTTCCCCACCACATGCCCCCAGACACACCTGGCAGAGATCTGCGCTCTACTGAGTACATTCTTCTAGTCAGGGGTCCAAGCCTGAGTGGGAACCCCCATGGTGCTCAGTACCAGCGGTGCTGGGAGCCATATTTAAATCGCTCAGATTTGTATTTTATTTTATTTTTCTCGGTTGGTAAAAGTGGTACTGCAGCCTACACCGAAAGAGTTATCCAAGTTAAATTCACAGGGGGAATATAGACTGTGCACACAACAAAAGTGACACATGTCCACCAGCTGGTGGCGCTATAATCAAGGTAAACACATTTTGGCCACTTACTTCCACATAATACGTTGCACAGTGGAAAACCTTACATGACTGCGTTCCCTGAATTAAGCTGCATCTCGTGATATAGGCCACCACCATTTCCGCCTATAATTGTTTTCCGCAAATGTTTCTGAACTCTTCCTAGGCCGTGAGTCCGATCTGCACAAAATTTTGCACGTGGAATCTTTGGACCCTCATGATCTAAGGTTATTAAAATAATTTTGATAATCCAAAAATTGCACAAACTATAAAGCAAAAACTTCCTGTAGGTTGCAGTCAAGACAGGAAGTGATGTCATATCTCGCATAACTTGTGCCCAGTGGTTTCCCATCCCCCACCCAAGAATTGGCGCCAATTGGCCACTAGGTCGCGCTTTTGTTGCAAAATCATAAAATATGATGAAATGAATTTGCTACGCTACTGTCTTTGAATGTTTTCCAATCTCTGTGCTGATCTCCACCTGCAACTTACGTACGACTGCAGGTCCGACTTGCATTGCATATCTGTATTACTGTCCAACAAGTTCATTATTTGTCTCAGTGACCTGTATAGCAAACATGTTCGCGAGATCTTGATTTCTAAGTTGCAGACTGGTTGTTGAAATCTAAGAATACATGCTTTTGAAAGATATCATAACATAGTTCAATCCTTACAAACCAACAACCCCTCACTGTGGTATAGTATATATTTAATCTCTGGTCACTAATAAGAGACCTACAATTGACAATGCAAATACTCTGCAACAAACACGCACCACTAAAACCAAAAATAATACTGGTTAAAAACACAGGGACAGGGAGAAATAAAATATTTGTAAAATACTGCACAGTCTCTATGATGTATGTGTGCAGATGTATATGGCTTTTACGATATACTGTATGCAGTAAATTTTTGTATTTCCTATGTTAACAAGATGTAGGGCAGGGTATACAGCACTTAAACATTTAAATCCTTACATATGATATATATATATATATATATATATATATATATATATATATATATATATTTTCAAACAGAAGTTGAAATTCACATTTAGTGTTAAGCCAAGACAAAATCAACAGGATAAGCTCTATACATATCTCAGTATCAGATAATAAACACACGTCCAGCTGTTGGATTTCAGGTTGCTCATAATCAGGATGACAAGGATAAAAAGCACCCGCAACAGTAACATCATAAAAGTGTGTGGACATGGTTTTGCAATCACTTAAAATGATTGAGATTGTAGATACATTTAATTATAGGTGTTAGGATTACAGAAACACGACAGCAAAATCACTGTCCACTAGTAATTTTACACACTTTTCCACAATCAAATCAAAGTGGTTCAATCTACCAGCACACGCTTGAATAAAATGCTATATCTATTTAATGATCCTGAATGACGCGAAACCCTGAACATACTGTTGCAATGATTCATCTCAGTGCAACCTGTCATTTCCGCAATGGGCGGGTCTAAACAATGGTGGAATTATAGCAAAAGCCGAAAAATTTTGTTTTCTTTGTGGATGTTACCCGGGTTTTCCACACACCATAAAGCCATTTTGTTGAGCAAATAATAGGGCACGAAGCCAGGCTCAGCCCCATGTCGCTATGGGACAGCGAGGCCTGCAAGACTCAGCCAGGAAGCCAAGGCTGCTTTGATGAGACAACAAGCCGAAATATAAAGAACATGTTTATGCACTCAAGCACCAGACACATCCAGCGTACCGCGGATCCGTGCTGGGTGACAGGCTGACTGTTAAACTGAAATCGGGCTATAACCTTGCGCAGCACAATATTTGTACAACGTTAGTGTGTCTCACCCCGCTGTCCGCTGCCTCTTCCCAGCTCTCTGCAACCTCTTCATCCTCCATGTTTAGCAGGACTGCTGGCTGGTTAGCTCTTCGGCTCCACTGGCTAACTGTGACCACTTCCCATCCACGCGGAGGGCATGGGACGGGGGGCAGCGCGCACGCAGACCCGCGGGTTGCTGACTCTCACGAGTTGCAGATCAGACGGAGGCTGAGTGAACAGATATTCGCAAGCCTTTTCTTGGCCGCGTGTTAGCCTGCTAGCTTACAGCTCAACTGAGGGCCATCCCCCCTGGCTGCCTGCTACTTTAAATTTGGCGTCACGTCCACCTCAGTACATCAACCGACCCCCGGTGTGACGTTAGTCCAGGCGCCGCTCACACGAAACAACGCGGACTGTGCGCGGTAGTTTGGGGTTTTCGACAGTTATGTTAGCTAAAACACTTGAGCAATGCCGTTCAGGTTTAATCGTTAAAATCGGAAGGGAAATTACGTTATATTAACGTTACCTAAAGGTAGCGTCGTTCAACTTGCTAGAGTCCAAGTACCAAGACTCTGGCAAAGCTCATTTAACTGCGTAACGCGTTATGGTGACCTCTAAATAGTATGAGACACGCTCACTGCACCACATTAATGTTGTTTTTGGTGGATACGGCCCTGATGAGGATGTTTGAAGGGACTTATTACATAATATTACAAAATCAATTATTAAAATCATAATCAGTAAATGATGATTCAAAAAGAAAATGTCGATTAAGAATGTTATAAATGGGCTTCCGTTTTACGGTGATTGTAGCTCAGTCTGCATGTTTTCCAAATGTTTGCTGAGGGGTATTATTTGCTAGACTAGGACTATGATCGTGGTTTATTCAGAATATCAGCTGTCTGTTTGGAGAGATTAGTAAAATACCAAACTTCAAAGTAACTAACTAGCAGTTGAATGTGGAAGTGAAGGGTAGTGACTTTAACGCAGCATTTCATCCATCCATCATCCTGTGCAGTTGTTTGAGTTATAGTTCATGCATCCAGAATCTCTGAATGTTTTAATGTGGTGTTTATGTATTTTGGTCATATGATTCCCGTGTATAGCAGGTAAAATGGCTTGTGCTCCGTTTAGGATTAGTGATTAGTGTTTAAGTGTGTGGGTTTTTTTGGCAGATTTCCCATTCTGAACAACTATAAACTGTGCATAATATTAAAACATTTCAACGTCACCATCATGCAACCGAACACATTTTTTAATTATCTGTAAAAAGGGTCACTTGTTTTAAATTAACAACAGATTACAGTGATGTAAAAAAAAAAAAAAAAAAGATTTTGAAAACTGAAATTCCAAGTTTGCCCTGGGCAACACGTGACGTGCCCCGAGCAGCCGGGGGAGCAGCGTCGGCTCCGGGAGGACCCACCCTGCCGCCCCGCACAGCCCGCGGCCGCCACAGCGTCCCTGTGTGCGGAGGACGCTGCTCACGGAGCGGAAGATGGCGACTGTTTGGAGGCTGCAGAGGAGCCTCCGGAGCTGATACCGGGGGGGAAGCAGAGGAAAGATACACACTCAGAGCCCACAAAAGACCACGTCGAAAACAACGGTATTAATAATGCTGCAACTGTTAACATTAATGAGTGAAATTGACAACATTTCAGGGGGGAACCCTGGCAGAGTGTGTGACATTAGAGGAGCTAACGCTAGTTAATTACTGCACACAGCCTCTGCTCAAGCTAATGTTAGCAAAGAGTATTAGCAGCAGAAAAGACTGAAGATGTCAGCTAGCACGCGAGCGAGTGTGGTGAAACGTTGGCGGAGACAGATGGTCTCGTGTCATTTAGATAATTAAACAGTGGGTATTTCCATACATTGTCAGGCAGGTCTAGTTAAAGGAAAACGCGTAACTACGGTAGTGTACCGTTAGCTAAAATGCAGTGATGTTAGCTGCCGATAACGTGGATGGTCATGATCAGTTAGCCAGTGCTAGCATAATTCACTAAGATTAAACTGTTAAATTCAGTTATGTGCAGCTGCTATTTGCCGGTTAGTCAGTGATATAGCCGTCTGAAGCGTAAGCCACTCCTCGTTTAGCCGTATGACATATCACAATGCTCATGTATTTCACTGTGTAGTTAGCTTTAGATGGGAATTAGCATTAGCAATCCAACATTTCATTTATTATGTGATGGCTAACGACAGCTAGTTAGAGGTAGCTAACGATATAAGAGGGACGTGCTATGTGGAGGGGCCAGCTGCTCCGGCTAAAAAAAGGGGACTTTCCGCTTCAGACAATGGATGTGACTATTAGGATTACTGAACATTAAATGCCCCAAAACATTTTATGGTCGTTACAGCTTTGCAGTGTCATTGGGTTTCTTAAGTAAGACAACATTTCTTAAAATATTGTTGAAAGCTTCATCCTCAATTTGAGTTGCAGGGATCCAATAAAGAACATATAGGGTAACGTTATGTGTGAAATGGATGAGTCTACTAGAATTAATAGAAAATATTGCCAATTGTAATAGCTGATGTGGTGTAGCTGATGGTAAACATGCCCCTGGACTTCGTGAGCATTGGTGCATACATCACTAGTATGTCTCCCCATGTCTCAACAGACAATAATGTCCCACTCCCCTGACAATGAGGATGGATGCTTTGTTGCCATGGATACAGAGGATGATAGTGCAGAGCCTGCTGAGATAACGGCGGAAGTAGAGGCAAAGATGGGGTCCTGCCGACAAGAAGGGAACATGGACAGTGGTGCCAAAAGAGGGGGGAGAACAATGGTGGAGTTGCCAGAGGAAGTTCTCGAATATATTCTATCCTTTCTCTCACCTTACCAGGAGCACAAGACTGCTGCGCTTGTATGTAAGCAGTGGTATCGCCTCATTAAAGGTATTCCTCTCATATTTACATTGTCTTATATAAAACTGAATCAGAAGGTGAATTGGTTTACAGTGGGTGTGAAAGGGAAAGTTTAAAAGGTAACTGTTGTCCACTTAACATTTTCTGTGTTCCTGTTGCTTACTAATATTTTATCCAAACTAGGTGTTGCTCATCAGTGCTACCATGGTTTCTTGAGAGCTGTCCAGGAGGGAAATATCCAGTGGGAAAGTCGCACATACCCATATCCAGGAACCCCCATCACTCAGCGCTTCTCACATAGTCAGTATATGATGCTTTACAACACTTCATATCAAAATGAGTTGCACGTCATGTATACAGTGTTGAATGAAACTTCACCTTATGCATCTAAAATATAAAGATGATGCGGATTAGATGAGTCCAGTGTGCAGCAGATAAAATGGCTTCTGCCCTGTGGAAGATTAGTGCTTATCTGATGAACTTCAACAATTTTTAAAAAGGATTTAGTGTAATAGAGGCAACACACATTCATGTTTTCAGTTTGAAGCTGATGCAAACCTTTTATCACCAGCTTTACATTTTTAACAGAAATATGCTTTGATAATTTTGTTTTTTGAGCTAAACAGTGATTTTGTTGTGATTTGACGCTGTAGCTAAATTTACTGACATAAAGGCCACTTACCCCTAAGTTTATCTTCATGTTGTAATTTGATTGTAGTGTCAGACAAGCTTAACTTGGTTTTTAAGGTCATGTGAGGTAGAAAAATAATCTCTCAATGCAACTGAACTGTAAACAACTATGTACAAAGATTTGGAAATTTTGTCCATTTTTTATTTGGAAAAACTGGGAACTGATTTTACTGTTACATGGCACACAAACAAAAAAAGGTGTGTGTGTAAATAACACTCACAGCTCATTGTTTTCTGCAGTTTGCTACTAAGTTGTGGCTAATTTATCTTTTTTTGTGTTGCAGGTGCATGTTATTATGACTCAAACCAATCCATGTATGTGTTTGGGGGTTGCACTCAGAGTAGCTGCAATGCTGCCTTCAATGATCTATGGAGACTTGACCTCAACAGCAAGGAGTGGATCCGCCCTTTAGCCTCAGGTACGAGTAGGTTACAAGCAGTAAAGGAAACAGAAATCAGAGCTCTTTTTACAATATATAGCTCTGGTTTAAAAAAAAAAAAAACTTCCCATGGGGCTTATGTAAGGGGAACTGTGGGAGGGAGAACCACATTAGTGAATATTGTAGTCAGATGCTCAACAGCAGCAGCAGCAGCTGTGTATGCCATATTTAAGGAAGTGATTATAAAAAACACTGAAGCACTGATAAAATGAGATTGTTGTTAAGTGATTTTACTAGTGCACTTGCATTTTATTGCTGTAAACTTTAGAGCTTATTGTGCCTCTTTATGAAATTGCATGTTAAGGATTAAGAGGCACAGCTCAGTTTTTCACCTGTGTAAAGAGCACATCTTGCTGTGTTTTACATTTCTGTTCAGCCATTTTCATATAATTATTAAGCCGAAGGCAACTTAATGTGATTTAGAAAGTGCATTTTTTTCTCTCCACTAAAATATTTTTTGGTCTTTATGAATTGGATTATTGATTTGTATATATATATACAACATCATGCTTATTTAACTAAAATTTGAGTGTTATCTTTGCGCTTTCCTTCTACAGGCTCTTATCCATCTCCTAAAGCTGGAGCGACTCTCGTCATGCACAAAGACCTGTTAGTGCTGTTTGGGGGATGGACTCGTCCCAGCCCTTATCCACTGCACCAGCCAGAAAGGTTTTTTGATGAAATCCACACCTACTCTCCTTCAAAGAACTGGTGAGTGAGACTTCAGTATTAGCAGTTAAAGGATGCAGTTGTGACAAGTTCAAACTTGGTACAGTTTAACTTTTCATCATCATTGTCTTTATCTCCCTTTTTGTGATTAATTTTTTCTTCTGTTGTCTCAGGTGGAACTGTATAGTAACAACACATGGACCTCCACCTATGGCTGGCCACTCTTCCTCTGTGATTGGAAACACCATGGTGGTGTTTGGGGGATCACTAGGAGCACGTCAAATGTATGAATGTATTGTATTTAATTACAAAACTGAGCTGCATAAATTCAATGTCAGTCAGTCAGTCATTTTCTACCGCTTGTTCCCGTTTTGGGGTCGCGGGTGACTGGAGCCTATCCCAGTAACTTCGGGCCTTAGGCGGGGTACACCCTGGACAGTGGCCAACTCGTCGCAGGGCTGACACAGAGACAGACAACCATTCGCACTCGCATTCATCCACTAGGGACAATTTAGAGTCACCAATTAACCTAAACATGCATGTCTTTGGACGGTGGGAGGAAGCCGGAGAACCCGGAGAAAACCCACGGTAACACGGGGAGGACATGCAGACTCCACCCAGAGAGATCGTGGTCTGGTCCGGGGTTTGGAACCCTTGATCTCCTCATTGGGAGGCAGGGGTGCTGACTGCTCTGCCACCGTGCACCCCTAAATTCAATGTGAAATCTGTCATTTTTTTGCGCATGAAAATTACAGCAAAGATGAAGGGCATCTAGTATCATGTTTTGAAAGGTGTTTCCCCTCGGTTCGTAAATGTTAGGTCTCTTAGGTGTGAGGTGATTGATGAAGTTACATAACCTAAAGACCAATATACAAGCACTATAGTTATGCATGTAAAACGAAAATATACCTAAAAACATGTGTAAAGCACAAGTGACATGGGAGTTGTTGCACTGCCTGCGTAGATGGGCTGTTAGGAGACCTGGTCTAACTTGACAAATCTGATCCAACATTTCTCTAAAGCGAGTAACAGAGTCTCCAACCAAGATAGTGTTTTACTACCCTCCACCATAGAAATGAATGTAATGATAATTTAAGAGAAAAACCTGACGCATTTCAGCTATAAGGCTGAAACTTTTTTAATTGGAATGTATTACTGAATAATATCTTTGGCTGTCACACCTCACGACGTTGTCCTCTCTGATGGTTCTGATCAGGAGTAATGAAGTCTGGGTTCTGGATCTGGAGCAGTGGTCCTGGTCCAAACCATCTATATCTGGCCCATCACCCCACCCGCGAGGAGGCCAATCACAAGTAAGAAGGCTTAAACATTCAAGCTAAAAATATGTAATGTTTTTACCCTTTTAAGACAGCTTTCACTTCTCCATGCACTTTGCAAGCGGATAACGTTGTGTCAGAAACTTCCACTTAACTTTTTCAAATGATATTAAATGATACCTTTTAAATGTTTTTCTAATAGATTGTGATTGACGATCAGACGTTGCTCATCTTAGGAGGCTGTGGGGGCCCTAATGCAGTAAGTTGTTTTTGGTTATTATTTTAATTTCATCCTAGTATCAGAACAACATATCTATATCTCCTAGCAAATGTTCCATGTGACTGTAGGTGTCTACAGTTTTGACTTATCCTGTTGTCTTGTGTGTAAAAGCTCCTTAAAGATGCTTGGCTCCTCCACATGGATGCACCGCCATGGAGATGGCAGCAGCTGCAGGTGGAAAACGAGGACCACGGAGCCCCGGAGCTGTGGTGTCACCCAGCTTGTAGAGTAAGTGTGTGTCTCACCTGTCAGTCCTGTTCTGCATGTCTGTGTGTGTGATCATTCGCTTAACCGATCATTTGTCTTTAATTTGTTCTCATCTTGTTCATTTACCTCAAGGTGGGCCAGTGTGTGGTGGTTTTCTCACAGGCTCCATCTGGCCGCGCGCCGCTCAGCCCGAGTCTGAACTCTCGGCCCTCCCCCATAAGTGCCACGCCTGCCCCTCTGGGCCCCGAACCGCCTTCCCTGCGCTCTCAGTCTCCTGTTCGGAGTGGGGCCGCCGGGGTTGTCCTGGGAGCTGTTGAAGAGGCTCCGTGTGTAAATGGTCGGTGGGGCACGCTGAGACCTCGGCCTTCAGCGAGAGGAAGTGCCAGAGATGGGAGCCCGTCCTCATCCCAACAGCAGTCTCCTTCACAAGGCCCAGACAGCCCTCCTCTTCCTCCACTTCCCCCGTTATTAAATGGATCCTCCCCTTCACCCAGGACCAGTCCAGCCCAGGCTGCATCTCCTCCCTCTCGCCCTCACCCGCCTGCTTCCACAGACTATGGCTGGGAGTCTCCCCCTTCTGCCGCTCACCACCCTGAGGTGCCCAGCACTAATGGTCTGCATACACCTCCTGCAGTCTCCCCACACACTCCCCCAGGAGGAGTGTCCCCCGCTGCTTTACGAAGAGGTCTGGAGGCAGTGAAAAACAAATCTTCCTCAGCATTACCATCTTCATCGTCATCGTCTTCCCTTCAGACACAGGGGTCTTCTCCTGGAGGAGGAAGTGGTGGAGGAGGAGGAGGAGGAGCGGGCCCGCCCGGAACCCCTCCGTCATCATCCTCCAGCCCTCCACAGGCTGCTGGAGCTGATGGACATGCTATCCCACCTATTGCACGGCGTCTTGGCCATCACCCACCACAGAGCCTGAACGTAGGGAAACCTCTGTACCAGTCTCTCAACTGCAAGCCCATGCAGATGTACGTGTTGGATGTGTCCCGGGCCAAATCTGCTGGGGTGGTGTCCTGGAGAGTTTACGGGAACGGGACCCCCGCTGCAGTTACGGGGCCACCTGAGACCAGCCTTCACACAGTGGTACAGGGCAGGGGAGAGCTCATCATTTTTGGGGGCCTCATGGACAAAAAACAGAATGTGAAGTACTACCCTAAAACCAATGCCTTGTACTTTGTACGCGCTAAAAGGTAATGCAGCTCCAGTCGTTACTGGGAAGACAGACGCTCCACCCTGTGACCACACAAGGGAATTGACACATAAGGCCTTTTTCCTATAGAGAGGATTATGGGAAAAGAACATAATAATTGTTAGATGTTTCACTTCAAATTCACAATTCTCCCTTCTGCCTACTGAAAACATTCTAAATAAAACACTTTAACTACACTTTGATAAAAGCATTTGTTTGAATGAGAATCCTGACAGTGTGTGAGTGTGTGACTGCACTGATTAGAGAGAACAGGACATTTTTTGTTGTTCCCCAAAAGGTGGATCGACCTAAATATAAATTTTCTGTTTTTCTGTGTCACCCTCTTCTGAACTCTTGAAAGAGAGGAAATCTGGAAGAACGGACGCCGTTAACAGAAACGGTTGACGACTACCTTACTTTTTGTATCACTCTTTAAGACTGCAATGTTTACATTGATAACAGTGTGAGTGTGTGTGTGTGTGTGTGTGTTATGTGTGCACATGGTGATTAAAAGTTGTTGACTAATGTGTGTCGGGGGCCATGGTGGGCGAGAGATGTGGCATTGTACTATAAACATAGTTAAACAATAAATGCCTCCATGTCTGCTCTGTCACCGTCTTAAAATTCCTGCTGTGTGTGCGTGAGTGCGCGTGCGTGTGCTGTCTTCTCAAACATCACTGCATTGACCTATATCTCACCACATTGTCCATTAGTAGCCATCTGGAGCTTTCGATGGTAACACACAATCTTCCTCTGCAGATGGGGTTTGCCACGTTGTCATTGATTTCTACGTTTCCATTATTTTTCCTCATCATGAACTTTAAATCTCAATTTGAAGTAATTTTGAAGGAGTGCAAGGACAGAACATTTAAGTGTCTGATATTCAAAGCACTATCTTTACGTGTTTGAATTCCGTTTTTCATTTTTGGATCTAAAAATTTGACTCCAGACAAAAAAATATCCAGTTCAAAGTTAAGATGGTTTCATTCTGACACCAAATTAAAGGGAGAAACTTCAAACCTGAACGTCTGAGGTTTTGCCACGTTCAAGTCATATCGGATTTACCGAAAGTACCATTTCCCGACTTGGAAATTGACTTGATGTTAACGTTATTTACAAGTCGTGATTAAACTGGGAAACCGATTTTATCCGACTTGGAAACCAATAGTAAGTGCCTAAAAAAACAAATATAGATGTATCACATCAGCCACAGACTGTTGTTCAACATAAGGAAACCCCAATTTAATGGATATGGTTTCATATTGTCAATGCATAGCATTTTAATCCTCACACGACCAACACAGTGACATGAAAGCTCGTTTGTTAACATCTCTCATCATCCACCTCATAAGCTGATGGGACAGAAGTCCTCGGTAGCCCGGATGTTCATGTTTTCTAAACTTATTCAAACTTCAGCAACTTGACTTTTTTTCGCTGAATATTGGACACCCGCATTTTCAATACAAACAGAAATGCAATTGGAATTGCTGGAAATGACGAGAGAAGAAGTCTTTAAAGTGCTCAGCAAAATGGAAGTTTGAACACCTCAATCTCCATGACAACTGGGCACACTCCATCTGCCGAGGAAGCTCGTGTGAAACCACTGAAAGCTCCTGAAAAGCTACTAACTGGCCTTGTGGTGAGATTGTTTTTGTCCGCTGCTGTTTCCAAGATCAAAAAGGGAACTTCCACTCTCAATTGTTGCATTTGATTTATTAATTCAGAAGCATCGCCACACATCTGAGCCCTCTAGTGGCTGTTTTGAGTACAGCACAAAAAAGAAAAGGGCACATAGTTGAGTCATCTCATCTGCAAGTAGCATAATTTGCTCCAAATGTAGTTTATAGCCAACACATTTCATGCCATTTCAGCCACATGTTTACTAAATTCAATTTTTTAGCTCAAAATGTCTCTAAACAATCGTTGCTATACGTTTTTTTTTTGTTTTGTTTCTGAGATTATCCATACTGTCTGATAGATTAACCTTGTTAATGCAGAGTTTGGATCCTTGCTCTCCTTTCCCTCAGACACCCCTCCCTCCCTCCCTCCCTTGACCAACAGTAACCTTTTACCCAGAGAGCTCCTATAGGCCCGGAGCAGGGCCAGTTTAGAGCAGAGCCCTTTGATTCGTGCAGACTCAGGGATATGGTGATGTGGCAGACAGGGCTGAAAATGTATTGGCTCTGACCTGAGGCAGTGGGGGGAGACTTTGACAATGAATGTGCTGAGAACACATGTTTACAATGATGGGGGAGAGCAGAAGAATGGAGCTGAACAGAATTAGTAAACTCTGTGAGTTTTTTTTGAATGAAGTGACCAAATTCAAGAGCTATATATTCTAACTTTTCAAAAGGGACGTGTGAGGAGTTTTCTATATGAGAGTGTTTGACTTTGGTACTTGGACTGTGCTCGTTTGTGTGGTTGTATGTTGGAGTGAATGAATTTGACTGCAGTGGTGTGTTTGACTTGTTCATGTCAGGTGATCTTGTGTATGTGATTGTCTGCATCCTTTAATGTTTGATTTAGTGTTAAATGAAGCTCCTCTCTATCTGCCTTTGCAGGTGTAGTGTTGTTTAAATTTCAACATGCTGCAGGTTTAGAGAGTTAAATGGCGTGAAATATTTTCTGACAGGTTTTTTAATGTGTCTGTCATGTGAGGAGCTGAAACCTGATTGTTTCCATTCCAGCAGGACTCCTCTCTCAAGTTTTACTTCTGACGCACAAGCACTCTCTGTCCTGATTGTAGGGCTGATGCTCTGTAAACACACCTAGAATTCAAAAAATGTTTACTTCAACATGAATTAATTCTCTTCCAGATGGTGCCTCTTTTGAACAGACTGACAGTCAAGGAAGCTAACAAATGTCACCACAGGACACCGAAAGGACGCGTTGACCTGGAGTGTCACAGGAGAAACATGCAAAACAGATATTAAATGAGTTATCACATAAGCTGATAGCATTTGTTTCTGACTTCACTGTTCTGTACCAAGTACAACACACCCCTAACTAACTGAGACAAGGGGGACTAACAGGACAAACCGTAAAGACCACTTCTCAGGGATGACCGGTGCTCGGCTGCTGAAAACTTCTCCAGAAGAGTCTGTGTTTGGTGCCCATGCTTCCCACAGGATGGCATCCACTGTGTCTGCTGTACCCCGGGGTGGCGTCTTTGGCCCCTCGCTGCCCCCTCCAGCTGTCTGGCCTCCTCTGGACTTCGCCCTGGGCGCTCTCGCCTGCTGCGCCGCCTGTGTGTTCACCAATCCCCTGGAGGTTGTAAAGACCCGTCTGCAGCTTCAGGGAGAGCTGCGTGCACTGGGATCGTACCAGAGACACTACCGTGGAGTCCTGCAGGCCCTCTGGGTGGTGGGCCGCACGGACGGGCTCCGGGGCCTCCAGAAGGGGCTCTCAGTCGGGCTGATCTACCAGGGTGTGATGAACAGTGTGAGGCTGGGCTCCTACTCCTACTGTGAAGCTCTGGGTATCACCTCGTTCCACGGGGGGAGTCTGCTGTCAGGGGCAGGGGCCGGGGCGCTGGGTGCCTTCATTGCCTCTCCTGCCTACCTCGTAAGTTGCTCCTTTGTTATTACATCCTCTATCGTAGCGCTTCCCCATGTTTTTTTCTTGTGACCCATTAATATGAAGCAATCTCAACTTGTGACCCCTCATCACAGAGTGTATGTCTGTGAATTGTGAGCAGTTCATTTGAAGGGTGATTTTTACTTTCTCAGACTGTTTAATTGCACTACAATGCTTGTGCAACATTATAAAGCAAAAGGTGTTCATAGTCCATTCAGATCAGTCACCACTGGACATACTTTATAAATTTGTTAATAATAGACTATATAAATAAAATTATAAGGGTGTCTGCCAAAGTTATGGTCTTTATAGTATGGAATTTCCCCTTTTTGTTTCCCAAGACTATGTTTCCTTGCTGAGCTTCAGTAGAGGGTTATTCAATTCAGTTCAACATAGGTCCATATCATAGTAACATTTACATTTACATTTGGTCATTTAGCAGACGATTTAAAAGAGATGAGATGAGTTTTCAGGTGCTTTTTAAAGGCGGCTACAGAATCTGCTGATCTTGTAGGAGCAGGCAGATCATTCCACCAATGTGGAACGGATCCAGAGAAGGTGCGCGAGGGTAATTTTTTTTTTTTGTGCCTTTTTGGCATGGTACCACCAGACGTTGTTCGTTTGCAGAGCGCAGGGATCTGGCAGGAACATAGGTCTATATTAGTGAGCGAAGATATGATGGTGCAGAACCAGCGGTGGTCTTGTAGACCAAGAGCATCGCTTTGAACTTCATGCGGGCAATAACAGGGAGCCAGTGTAATCTAATGAAGAGAGGGGTTACGTGCGCTCTCTTCGGTTCATTGAAGACCACTCTTGCCGCCGCGTTCTGGATCATCTGCAGAGGTTTGGTTGTGCAAGCAGGGAGTCCAGCCAGCAGTGCATTGCAATAGTCCAGTTTGGACAGGACAAGAGCCTGGACTAGGACTTGTGTAGTCTGCTCAGATAGGAAAGGTCTGATTTTCCTGTTGTTGTGGAGGATGAATCTACAGGACCGGGTGGTGTTGGTGGCATCACTTTTGAAGTTTAGCTGATCATCAATTACCACCCCCAGATGTGACACAAAGAGAGAATTCTGTTCTAAAAAGATGGTAAATATGGAAGATAGTTCATTTGTGTATTGGAATCGCCTTAAAAAGGGATCTTTTCAAAAACCAGTATGGACAGGAGGAAAAATTACAGCCACCAATAGCAATTTCAATGTACATATGGACATGTGGGTATTATTTGAAGAAGAAAAAATGTAAACCTATCCTTTAACAAAAACTTATTTGAGCCAATAAAGGGTAAGATAAAGGACATTTAAAGAGAAAAAGATGGAAGATAGCAGCTTCCTAAAATATTCAAGAAACAAATTGGAAAACTTAAATCCAGACCTGACATTGTAAACATCTGCATTTGGTCTTAACAACAGTATCGTAAGTCATCACAAACAGAGACACGAAAGCTCACCAGCTTCGTTTCAAAGGGTCTCAGATGTCCTAAATCTATTTCCAGTACGAGTGCTTGTGAGGAAAGTAACATTACATGGCTGTGTATGGAAGAGTCGGGTTAGCCAGAGGTCACATCTAATCTGATGACATCTAGGTTTGAAAGAAGACCAGATAAAACAATTTGATCTTAAGATGCCTTAACCATATCTTGTCCAGATGCATGAGTAATCATTTTCATTACCCATTTGTCCACATCCAGGTCCCACTCAGCTTTGTTTGTCCAAATAGATACAGATTTAACGGGCATGTATAAAACCAGGCGCTCATAATGTTTGTTTTTTTAACACATGTTTTGACATTTACATCAGTCTCAAATGTCACTATCTCTTGATTTACTGCACAAGTTATGAATGTCCTCTACTTGTCCCCTTTTATATACGACAACTGAGGTGATGTTTTTTCTGCCTCAGCTGTCAGTCAATACATTTTAAAACCATCTAAGCTTTTGCCCCGTCATGGAAAGACAATATTGTTTATTGACATGTTTGTCTATATTGAGGTCACTAAATATACCCTGCACGTTGCTTCAACCTGCCAAAAATATACAGTATCTTGTTGCTCCTTGCTGGGTGCTTTTGGCAGTGAAGGAAGGAAGGAGCGGTGAAGGTTATTTTATTGACACGCTGTATGGGATCAGGTAGAGAGGCTTTGTGGTTTTGTTTATGCCATAACTGCAACAGTTTGATCATTAATATTGGTTTGGTGCAAATTAATCACTGAGGAACTTGTTAGACAAGTTCCTGGCAAAGTATGTGTTACGTAACTCCTACCTGGTGAACATTAGCAGCGTTACCTGTAATTGCTACATATAATATTCTGGCATCTGACCCAGACGTCATCCAATTTAGTAAGTCCTGTTTTGTCTGCCCGTAGATGAATTTATTTGGCACGGTATCTAGTTCAGTCTGAATGCACATTCAACCTTGTGTGCTGCATTTTCTTCGTAGGTGAAGACCCATCTGCAGGCCCAAACTGTGGAAGCCATAGCAGTAGGCCACCAGCATAACCATTTGGTAAGGCGGACATGATCAGAAGAAGACACATGAATACATTAGTATTTCTTCAGGTGCTTTACTTAAGTAAAAGTAACAATACCACAGTGTAAACATACTGTAAAACAATAGTTTGATTATAATAAAGCATCTTGTTTTATACAGTGATCATACTGTATGTTTTGTATGCACACCCATCACTTATGCAGCCTAATCAGAGCTCTTCTCCGAACTGCATGGGTGTGTATAAACTTCGCTTGATTGACAGCTAGCTCCACCCAGCTTACACCTGACCAGAGGTCTGACCTAATTACGTAGATAGGCAATATATATAATATTTTTCTCTTAAATGTAGTAAAGGAAAAGTATAACATTTTATTTAAGTACAATTTTGAGGTAGGCCTATTTGTACTCCACCACTGACTGATACTGTATTTTGGTGTTTAAACTTTGTACTGATGCCACGTAATGTAAGAACAGAAGTTGGGCAAACTAGTTGTATTCAGTCACCCACGTAGGCTGTCACTCCGTACAAGTGGATCAATACAAAGACAGAAATACAGCATTGATTATGGTCTCAATGTCATCAATACACGTTTATACACACAGCATTAAACTTCTTTTGTAAGCAGACTACTTTGTGCTGGTGTAACTCAAAGGTATATGCATGAAAAAGGAAGTTTAATACATCAGAAAATGGCTCCTAAAAGGAACGAAACACCTTTCTATCACTATATACTACCACCACATGATAGAAAAACTTACAGAGAATCTTTAGGTAATATTATCTGCTACTTCCAACTCAATTGCCTTTATTTTCTTTCATTTCAGGGAGTGTCTGACGCCTTTGCTACCATCTATAGAAGAGACGGTTTTATTGGCCTTTGGAGGGGTGTGAACGGGGCCGTGCCCCGAGTCATGGTGGGATCAGCTGCTCAACTAGCAACCTTCACCTCGGCCAAGGACTGGGTGTCACATTCCCAGGTAGATGCAAGAAACCACTGACATTTTTACAGCACATGTAACCAAACAGTTGCCTTGACTCCATCAGTCAAAAGTCAAACCTTAGTTAATAATCTGTGTCTTTCTTTCCTTGTAGTGGTTTAGTCCAGAGTTCAGTAACAGCTGGCTCACGGCTTTGATAGCTGCCATGATCAGTGGAGTCGCTGTGGCCATCACCATGACACCATTTGACGTCATTAGTACACGGCTCTACAACCAGCCAGTGGATGAGTTTCACAGGGTGAGTTCAAGTGACCTCTTTTCATCACATTTGTTCTTGCACTCAATAACAGCACAAAAGTCTATGTGTAAGATCAAGTAGTCTAGCTAAACACACGAAGAAAGGTCTGGAGACTTATTGTTTTCCTTGTCTGGCTTTTAGGGGCGTCTGTACCATGGATTTTCAGATTGTATGCTGAAGGTGTGCCAAGCTGAGGGCCCGCTGGGGTTGTACAAAGGCATGGGTCCGGTCTTCCTGCGCTTAGCCCCACACACAGTGCTCAGCATGCTGTTCTGGGATCTGATGAGGCAACAGACAGTGAAGGCCAACCCGAGCCAGGGAAGGAGCTAAAACATCCTAAACACCTGTGTGTGACTGACTGGACTCAGTTACAGCTATGGAAGTGGTCCATCAATTAATGAAACTGAATTTAAAAGCAAACGTTCAAAGTTTTTGTAAATGTACTCATTCACTTTCTTGCCAAGAGTTAGATGAACTGTCAGACTAGTTAAATCTGTACCAAAACCAAATTGTAAAAATGTTTATTTTCGGTGTTACAGGAGGTTATGTGCCGGACTATTTCTTGGCCATGACAGTTACTTCCTGGAGTCTCTCCAATGGTTGCCTGGCAACCACTCAGAGCCAAGAGTCTGGCACATAACCATAAAATGGCAAATTGTTGTTTTTAGACTTAGGTTTTTGTACAGATTGAACAACATTTAACCTGTTAATTAGTGAACTTTAGAGCTGCTGGTAGGTGGATTTTATTATCATATGACAAAAACAGACTAGCTGTTTCTCCTTGTTTTTTTGTCACCTGTGCTAAGCTACAGCTGCTGGCTGTAGCTTCTTATTTACCGTACAAACATGAGTGGTATCAATCTTCTCATCTAACTCTTCGCCAGAATGTGAATAAGCGTGTTTCCCCAAAATGTCAGAGTAAGTGAGACTCGTTCTGTCTGAAGGAAGATGGATGAGCATTCAAGCACTTGATAAAGATGGAAACGTGTTGCACTGACTAAAAAACATTTTCAGGAGTTCACATTTCTCAAATATGTGTAGTTGTGCTGATTAACTTTCAGGTTTTACCTTAATACCTCAAATCTACAAGCAATGTCTTCACATGTCAGCTCGCAGCAAAGCTAAAATTGAGACCCATACATACTAATACTACTAAATAGGCTACTAATGGAGTGCCGATGACCTGAATAACACGTCTGGATTATTAAAACATTAACTCTGTATTCCATGTTTATAGTCCAGTGTGACTGCTCTGATTTGTCACAATTTAATGCTTAATTCTAGTTGTTTGTCTATTATGCGTAAAGAAAGACATCTTATGGGAATGTTTTAATTACTGACGTATGAACTACTGGTACCTAAAGCCAAGAATGTCATTTGATTTGATGTTTTTATTTACAGAAATGTAACCTACAAGTACATCAAGCCTTTGAACAGCAGGTAATAATAATAATAATAATAATAAAGATTTTTCTGTATGAAATGTGTTGTATTGTAAGCAAAGTGTGATTTTATTTTGACCCAGTGAATAGGTTTCAGGTTGCTCTGTGAGCCTAATCATCTTTTTGAGAGGATTTTCAGGCTCTTTAATCGGGAAATGATTAAATTGACTAGCACGCTCATATCACACTTGACCTTTGGAACTTTAGCGTGGAGAGCACTCGGACCTGATCAGCAGGAAGAAATAAAGGCAACTTGACGGTTTGGCTCACAGGAATTCAGCATTGAGTTGTAGTTTCTGATCAGATTCTTAGACTGATGTAACGCTAGCATGAGTGAGAGATATAGTACTTTTCTGTGTGTGTTCTTGTCGAGCTCTTACAAGGAAAACATATAAAAATGTTTCTCCCCTTCTCCTGGATTGTGGGAACTTCTGAATGGATGCCTTTTGATTCAAACCCAATAGACAGTTTTTTTCAAGGTGAGTTGACTTTGTTTTCCTTTCCCATGGCAATAAAAAGCTAAATTCTTAGTGCTTCTGTGTGAAGTAGTTTCTTTACATACTTATTTTTTGTTTGTGGTATTATTCATGTCTTAAAGGTCTTGTGGGTGCATGTGGAATATCAGTGCTGTGCAATTTGATGAGAGTTTACCACTTCATTCAAACATGCAGGTGAGTTTATTCTGTGAAAAAAAAGAGAGAACATGTATTGATTTATTTTTTTATGTGCAGAATATTTGTTGTCTAATTTTTTTGAATTTACACAGTGATTCTGAAACTGAAAGCAAACTGAGATCATCCTCACCTGGCAATCCTCTGAGAGGAAGCTGGAGAACGGTTCTCCAGTTCTGGTCCCTTACGGTCCTCCTGTCTCTGGTGGGCTCGAGGGTTTCCTCTCTGATAGTGCTGGAGTTTTCTCTCCGAGCAGTTTCTGCCTGGGCATCAGCAGGACTGGTGAGTTCCTCAAACATAAGAACAGAATAGCTGATAACACATTGCATGAAGGCTTGTTTTACATCTATATGCACTTTCAGAGTTTGTTCTCCGGTTCACCATATAGATATTTCTAATACTGATCTGACCTATTTTCATCCATGTTTCTGTATCTATCTGAACTCAGGATGCCAATGGCAGAGGCCTAGACCTGCTCCTGATCCAGTGCCAGTTCTCCCTGGGTTGCGGCCTCACCTGTACTCTAGTCTTCCTCCATCAGGGGGCTCCACACAGCTCCCTCAGCTCGTTTCTGACAGCTGCTCTCAGCTGGGCATTGGCAAGCTTCAGCCACAGTCTGTGGAGCCATGTGGCCAGACTCTACCCACTACATAGCACAGAGCATTACTGTGGGAAGTGCATCACCCTTCTGACCTCCGGACACACTATACTGGCTTCACTGCAAAGAGTGGTTGTCTTGGCCTTTGCTCTAGCAACTGTGGCTTCCACCACCATGGTTTACGACCACTTCCTGTCCCAGAAGGATGCTCTAAAGTTTTGGACTCCATTGACACTCTGCTACACTATGTTGGTGGTCTATATTCAAGGTGATTGTCAGGCCAACTTGGGGAATGAAAATGTTCCTTTAGGAAGACTTCTGGAGAATGTAAAAGTTTTGGATTAGAAAAGATTCCTAATTTGGTCACCCATCTACAGTAACAAATAACAAAAGAGACACTAGTCAGTCAAGTCATACTGTGACCTACTGTGTGGTAACATTAACACACATATTCCAAGAGGACATTAGTGTAGCTCAGGAGTCCACCTAGCTACTAAAAAAAAATGCTAATAAATAAAAGGCAGGCCATAGGTGATGCACCTGAAAATGGGACCAATAAAACAGGCAGATATGAAATGAGACCTTAAAGACAACAATTTCAAAAGTATTCCATATGAAACAAAACCTTATAAATTATGTCAAAAACATCAGAAAGCAAGCAGGTATCATGTCATTCAAAAGTTACACTGCTGTGGGCATAAAAGACCTTTAATCACTATTGTGTAACTTTTTTGTTTCCTTTTGCACAGAGGATCAGAATCAGCACACTGGTACAGAGGTTGTGTTGCACACTGTAGTGCTACGACTCGGAGCCTTACTGGTGCTCATGCTGGCGGTGGGTGACTGGTCAGATGTCCTCCACGTCCTCATCACTTTCCTGGGCGAAGCAGTCTGCCTGCTGCCCTCTCGGGACCTGCTACAAGCTGTGTTAAAGGTCTGTGTGATTCATCTCCTCCACTTCCACAGTGATTTCACCAATATATTATGTGCTTACCTTTCTTGTATTTAAGCTGTCACTTCTATGACATCTAACAGTCATGCTTAATTTTTAGGAAGAAGAAGACACAAGCTTGAACAAATATGAACACAGCTCCAGTAACAAAACAAGGGAACGCACAAGGAAAACATCATCAGATGACAAATGATGGTATACCTAAAATCTGCCTCAAATAGCAGTGACTACCTCAAAATTCAAGATGTGCTAATACTCAATGTTAATAATAAAAAGATTATTGTGTACTTAATGTTATTGCGTCTTGTTTTATACAGAAGGAAATTACGAGGAGTTTGTACCTTGCACCATATAGCAGCTGCTGTTTTCTTTACAGTATTAATCGTAAGATAGGAGCTTCAGCAAACGTGATTATTGCAGGCAATTACTTTAATATAATATTGCACTGTTTCAATGCTTCATGAGATTTTCAAGCTGCATAATAAATAGTCTGTAAAATGTTTTTTGTAGTAACAAATTATACCGAGCCCAAGTAATTTAATGAAGTCATAGACTGAAATAGAGATGAGCAGATATCTGATGAAAGGACAGTGTTGGCGGATTAGACCTCCACCAGCAGAGGATGAAGGCTTTTCAAAAAATCCATTTTAAAATATATAAAGTACTCACTGCTGTAATTGAGAAGCACCTTTTAACTATTTTTAGAGAGGTATTCTTTGAGAAACACTTCCTTTATGAATAATAGATTGATGAATATCGGAGGAATTTGTCAGGAGAGTGTGTACATTCTAAGATAGTAATCATCAGGATGCCACAGTGGCATCCATAGGCCTGTATGTCACTAATTAAAGGGGCACTACACTAATTTTACACATGAAGATCCGTTAACTCACAGGGGATTGGACCCAAGATGCAGAAACTGAAGGCAGGTGCAGTTTAAATGATTTATTGTAACAGACAACACCCAGGCTTACTGTGAAGTCAGACAGGCAGAGGTCACAAGTGGGAAAACAGTCCGAACAGGCAAACAAGTCCGTTAAGGGAACAGGCAATAATCCAAAGTCCAAACAACAAGCAGATTGTCAAAAAACTGAGGTAATAAATCCAATACGAGAAACACAGGCTGGTAAGCAAGGCATGGAAACCAAGATGAACTAACACCGAACAGAAGAATCCCAGAGATTACACACACACACACAGAGGTGAGGGCAGGATAATTAGACATGGAAACAATCAAAGCAATCACAGACAGGAAGAAAAACCACATAAGACACAAGAAGCAGAAAGTTTCCCAAAATAAAACAGGAAATAACAAAACACAAACAAAAAACATGACAGCAGGGGGGTCCAATGAAACAAAACACTATCCAGTAGCATTATGGGAAATGTAGGATCCAACATTTTTGGAGCTTGACCCTTACGAGGGAGTAAAAGTTAGGATATCTCAGCCTCTGTTGCTTTGATTTTCACCATTTCATTTTAAATCTGTAGCTCACAACTCCCCTGATTTATTGCTGAGTTACCGTTCTCAAAGCAACTCAAAGCAGTCAAGTCATCTTACTCCCACTTGAGGAATATCCCTGTAGTTGAAGTAGTTTTTCCAACCTTGCAGATGTTTACAGTTAGGAAATCAACATAAATTGTCATTGTATTTCCTATCTACCGTGTTTCTTTCTGTTCCTCTCCCTTCATTATCTCACCCAAATAGTTCAAACCTGAGGATTAAAGTAAAAAGTTATATTGTGATGTCAGTGAGTAAACTGAAAAGTCATGCTGCAGAAGCAGTGAAGAGGTTCAGAGGGTTTAATGAGGTTTTTGGCTGTTAGGGGGGCGGAGCGTGGAGGTCTGGGGATTGTGTCATCAATAGGCATGCTCCCTCCTGCAACTGTGACATCACAGCAGCATTCCTTTCCACAGAGCAGGAACAACAGAGACCCCCATCACTCTTCTCATCTCCGTCTCGTGTTCACCCTCTCTCACACATTCCTGCCTCACTCTTCTTCTTTCACACTGACCCACATCGAGCAGGAAAGTTTTATTCAGCATTTAGTTTCTCGCCCCCCCAATCAACCATTTTGGCTCTTGGGAGGGGAGTAGACCTCACAAGGTTTGGCTCCGGAAACTAACCACAATATTTGCAGATCAGCAGACCTGATATTGCTTAGACTCACTCTGGTGGAGAGAAGCAAACACAACAAAGCAGCTTTTTCATAGCTCTCACAGACATCACTCACTGTTTGCCCCCCCTCTCTAATACACTAATATCTCCTCTTGCACAAAGCCCTGATTCATTACTCCATAATGCTGCTGCTCCTTTGCAGTTGCTTTCAACACAAAAGCTCCACCAAGACAGTCTGATGAAGTCCACTGCATATTATCAGACATCAGTGAGGCACAAATGGAAGCACTGCCGTGTGACACTGATAGTGAGTCAAGGCTAAAGTGATATAATGTGGTGGGGGAAGGGAAGACGGAAAGAGGGAGAAGAAAAAAGGAGGCAGACTCAGTGAGGGAGGTAGGGAAAATAAAGCTGACAGAACAATAAGGCAGAGCTGCACAGCAGAGAGAAAGAGGACAGTTTGAGATAGAGACTTTGCTGGAAAAGGCAGGTACAGTCACATCCTGCTGGCATGCAAAAATATAAAGAAGTGGGAGGTGTCTGTGTGTCTCCACTTGTCTATTTAAGGGTGAAACCCTCCTGAGATACTTTATGATACTGTATATTGCATTTGTAAAAAGTCTGACTGTGTGTGTTTGGTTAGATTGCCCAAGACTTTCTTTGTGTGTGTGTCTATGTGCATGCATGCCAGTGCGTGTTTGTGTGTGTGTATGCCTGCCAAGGTTTTCATAGTGGATGAATGTGTCATGTTTTTTACTGCACTTTGCCCGAGATTAACTGTTCACCTTTTACGGTTGGGAGGGAGGTGGTATTGTCATTCAGCCAGAGAAGGAGGAGGGGTCGACGGACAAGAGAGTTAGGGAGGGAGGTACAGAAGGAAAAGGAGTGGCCTTCTGCTGATAGTCGCCCTCTCTACCAGAGTAAAGTCTTCTCTCAGTGGCAGCTTACAGGAGGGAAAACAAACCAGAAAGTTTTTAGATACAAAACAGGGACGGAGAAAGAAGAAAAGACAGAGCTTGTCTTTAAACCACATTTTCTCCCAGGTATGTAATGGCAGTTCACAGCCAGAGTGAGTGGGTTTAAAGGAAACAGATTATTCAGATTTGTGCTTTCTGCCTCTTAAACCATTCATTATGGGTAATGAGAGCTGTGAGTGTGTGAATTTACCTCTTTAAAATGAGACTGAGCGCTCCCACAAAGTTGACTGAGAGTGCGTATACACTTAGATTGAATATTATTGAGATGATAAGGATACAATGTCACGTTCACTATTAGTATGTTTTATTCTTATGTTCTAGGGTTGTTTGAAAAGAACATGTAAAGTGCTGAATCTATTATGTGTTTCTATATTTCTGTTCTATGATTGTTCTTTCTAACAGAACTATAAAACATTAAATGTTGCGAGCAGTCTTGAGTGTACTTAATAATTGCTCTGCCCTCCTGTTAGGCTGTATGTGGGTTTTATACAGTCATGGCATCAGCAGCTCCACCAAAAAGGATGGTGTCTTCTTTCTTCATCACTCTGGCGTCTCCTCACCGAGCCACTGTGACACAACAGCAGCCCGTCCTTCAAGTTCACAGTTCCCCGGCTAGAGACAAGCAGCAGCACACCGCTGTACGAGTCAGCCCAAGTGACACCATCCCTGCCCTCAGATGTAAGAAAGAGGACCACTCACAGTCTGAGTCTTATGGCAGTGTAGACAGCACAGGCCAGACTCATGCGGGGGCCTCGGCCCGAGCTTCAGACCCTGAGAGCCCAAAACCTGCCAAACCTGGACCCATCAGAGGAAAGCTGCAAGAAGACAACAGAGGTGCTGCAGGTATTCATGACAAAATCGATTTTTCATCTTGGATTCAATACAAAACAGTGCACTGAAGCAAAACTTAGATTACATGAAATATATTCAGAGATTGAACCTACATGTAACTGGTGCCATCAGGGCCTGGCTGACCTCCATTATATGTTTTGGACCTTTGTTTTAGACATCTGTTTTTGAATCACTTGTTGGTAAAATATACCCAAATCATATATATAAATTACTTTTTGGGGTCCTCCCCAGATACAAATGAGATTTTTATTGTTTTCCTGACCTTTATTGCAACACATCTGATATTGTTTAAATGAAAATAGTTGTATAAACCCCTTTGTGGCTACAGAGGGAGCTGCGATAAGTCTGATAAATTTCCTCAAGTAATGTCACTTGAGTCAGTGTCATTAGGGGTTGACAACTACACGTTTGAAATTTAAAAAATCTAGCGGTGTGTAGTACCTCTGTAGCCCGCTGATCATCTCTGCTTGAGGCTAGCAGCCCAAGGCTACATTAGCCACTACTAGCATAACACACCCGAAACTGTCAGCGGTTGAATTGCATTGTTGGCAATTTAGGCACCAGGTTTTGACAAAGAAGAAGAATAAAAATAATAAAAAAGACGATATTGATGGTTCTGCTGCATCGATTTTGATATATTTTTTAATTGTCCATTATGAGTCTGACACTGTTACAAGAGTGCAATGCTAAATCGGTGAAGTACTTTTTTAATTGGAATTTTTTTTTTAACTGTCCTCTCACACTTGCTGGATCCAGGATGTATTGTGTGCTATCAGGCTGGAAACGCTAAAGTATTATCAGTGAGGAACAGTTGCTATATTTACACATTTGGCTTCCTTCTTTAGGAAAATGCTAAAAAGTTGTCACTTTAGTTTGACTATAGATGAGCAAAACAGACGCTTAGAAGACATAACCCAATAAACTTATTTTATTTTTCATTATCATTATTATTTTAATGTTGTTTACTAACTTTTAGTTTTTCAGAGTGACTGTATCTGTATCTGTGTATGTATTGTATGTATGTGTATATATATTACTGGCTTTCATGTTAATCTTATCCTGAATTTCAGGAAATATCAGTGCTTACTGGAAACTTGCAAACTGCAAAGCAAACAATTTTTCTGTGAAAGTTACTAAAAGGTGACTTAAAATAAGTATTTTTCTTGCCAAACAGAGCTCGTCCCTCCCCCTCCTCCTCCTCCTCCTCCTGCTGCTGCACAGCCTTCATCTCTGGGAACATCACTCTCCAAAGAATCAGAACTTCCACCACTTCCTCCTGCCCAGACGCCGCTCTCCCACCCTCTGACCACAGGCCAGCAACCTGTTTACAACAGAGAAGTATGCAGACGACTCTCACATTGTCACTAAAAATCTGTCACATTTGCATCACCAAAATCTAAATGTTTAGCAATGTCATTTACCGTTTTAAACTCTTTATCCCAATTTTCCTCAGTAAATTTCACTTGAAGCAGACAAGTCATTTTTCCCACAGTGAAGGATTACAACTTTCCACAACTTTTACAGATACTGTATTATGTTGTGTGGCGTTTGTAAAGAATCATCTGCAAAACACATTATGAAGGGAAAAAAACAGCTGTCTTTTAGATATGGCTAAATGATCAAAAACACTTTTTGAACTGTACATGTTTTCCCTTCACAAACAGGGCACTTTCCAAACTGTTGATAACTTTGAAAGAAACTTTTAGTTCCCATCATTACAGCCCCATCTCTGTGCAGAAAGAATGAAAGTGCAGATCAGGTATGTGGGCTGAGTTACAGCAATGGGTCTGATAATTTATACAGACTTTCACTTTCTTGGTTATGTACCCAATGTTTATATATTCATTGTTTGTGTTTTCATCATATTGGATACATGATTTAATGACAAAGACTTGTATAACTCAAATCTTTTAGTTATGTAATTCCCTAAGAGGCCCCTCATATTTGATTTCTGCAAAGTTTATTATAGGCTTAAAATAGTTTTGCACCTTCTTATCCAGTTCGGGAAATTTTACAGATTTAGGTCTTAAAGGGGTTAAGTCCTCCTATTTTCAATTTTAATACAAATTTATATATTGACATGACACTGCTTCAGCCTTGGAAATGTCTTTCGAGTTATTAGAGCGAGAAATTCATATATCCATTTTATCCATATTTGTTTCAGCCTGTAACATTTACAGCCACTCTACTCCCCTTTCTCCTTCTAGCAGCAAACGTGTCATTTTAAAGTTTAGTTTAACATTAACAATGTTCTTTACATTTAAGGTGGAAACACGCACACCATCTAGTGGGTTGAAACAAGCTGAACAATCCCATGGGATCCATAAAAATGGCCAAGACACGAGCGGCGAGAGTAAAGGTAACATGACCTCTATTTACACATTCATCACTCAAGCTTTAATCGGTTCCACTTTGACAATACACGCATTATTATAACCTGCTTTGACATTTGATGCTTGTGTACAATGCAGAGGTGTGTGGCTTCTGTCGGAAACCCGTGGCCCTTTCTGAACCTGCAATAGAGGCCTTAAACAGGACGTACCATGACAGCTGCTTCCAGTGTAGATCTTGTCACCTTCCCCTGGCTGGTAAACATTACTACAACAAGGCAGGAATCCCACTCTGTGAAGACTGCTACCAGGTAAAGTCAACACAGCCTCCTCTACAGGATGTCATCATAAAGCTGCAAATAGAAATGCAAATCTTTGTAAAGGACCATACCAATGTTTTTGCATGCTCATTTACTTCAAATCATGTATGCTTTACATTATTGCCAACTGTTTTCCAAAGGCTGCTGTAATGTTTTACTCTTTTGAATCGTGGTTTTCCTATACCTTCCAGGTAGCCAATGGTTTCAGGTTTCTTTTACTGCAGCATGAAAATCAACTTGCACAGAAAATAAATACACCAATCACAGTTAAAATTGTGTCACCTGTTTTTGGTGTCCGTGTCATTGTTGCACCATGTAGTTGCAGTGGGGGATTAAATTAAAATCTGACTGTAATGTAAAAATAAAGGTAGTAATGACTTTCGTTGTGATGGATTACCTATCTCTGCGAAGTTTCAGGTGTCTGCAAGTTTTTTATTCCTTGCAAAAATGAATGGAAGCCAATGGCTGCATGGATAGTGGGAAAAACGCTATTCAACAATGTAAACACCGTGCTATGTTTTGGAAAATGGCCAGCAATCATACAAATGAGGTATAAGCTTTTTGTAGGGAATGGGTTAGACAGTGGAACAGGTTGGGATTGTCTTTTAATACAGAAATGTTTTACCATTATTTCTGTCTCTTAGGCCAGTCTGGAACTTTGCTGGGCATGTGGGGAGGCTATCACAGATCATGTGATCCGTGCACTGGAGCGAGCATACCATCTTTCCTGTTTCACCTGTGCAACATGTAAACAGCAAATTGGAGACCAAGCTTTTGCTCAGGGCGAAGTTGGCGAAGTGTATTGCCTCCAGGACTATTACAGGTATGAGAGTTAAAAATGATGGTAAGTATTGCAAGAAAAACGTCCTTTACACAATCCACCAAAGATTCTTGAGAACATTTATTTTTAGTTAATTTTAGTTTCTTTTTTTATAGTACTTTTAAATGTCATTGTAATGTATGCCCTCACCTTGTGTAAAGCACCTTGACTTGCCTCTGTGTTTGAAAGATGCAATACAAATAAAGTTGCCTTTTCTAATTTTCCATCCTCTGAAATTCTGTCCTTTAAGAAAGTACGCTCCAAAATGTAGCGCCTGCAAGCAGCTAATCATTCCAAAAGAAGATGGTACTGACAGCTATAATGTTGAATGCCTGGGACACTCCTACCACGAGAACTGCTACAGATGTGAGGTAGGCGTTCTGCGAGCAAACAGTGAACTGTACGGACACACTGACAAAGTGTGCAAACACACAGACACACATTAATCCCCACCAGTCAATAAGTCTGTCATATCATCTGCAGGTCTGCGTCATCCAGCTCTCTCCTGAACCAAATGAGCACGGCTGCTATCCTCTGGATGGGAAGATTCTTTGCAAATCTTGCCATTTGAACCTTGTTTCAGGCCAGCACTAACACTGGCCTTATAGCCCGGGATAAACTGCAACTGATGGAAAAGTGTAGTGAGTCTAGGTGTTGAAGAGATGGGAGACATGTGCATTTAAGACTCTGAAATACAATTGTCACACATCTTTTTCCAACAGAACAATAAGGAAATATGGCTATTTTTTACAATATCTCATGCTTTCTCAAGATCCTCCTATTCTTCTTTTATACTTGATAATTTTGCACTCAATAAACTCCACAAAATGCACCAAATATATTTATGCAATAGACTTTGAAAAGACGTATGGCGAGCATTATTTGAATTTTTGTAAAACTCAATCAGTATATTGTTTCTCAATCACATTAACCCTTTATATAAAAATAAAATCTTTAAATAAAAAAAACGTCTTTATAAAAGTAAACTAATATATTTTATCTCGAGGCAGGCTCCAACTCACATAACATTTCTTAAATCACACATACACTATCAATAATTATTAAGATGTGAAAAAACAAGATTACAATTTTATTAATAATTGTGTAACTGGTAAAACCACGGTCAAATCATTATTTAGTACAATGCAAACCTTGCACTTTTTGATCATACTGGCAGGCCAAAGACCTCTGGGCTTGACGCTGCAGAGACGTTATTCAGGCAGCTGTCTGAATTCAATGATGAGCTGAATATGATCACCATTCAAACGAGATCATTTTACTCACCTGCTCAGGTAAAGCAGGGAAAGGAAATAACCGATTCAACTCAGCAACTAAGTTCCAAAGACAAATTAGCTAATTTGCTAAACCCCTAAAGCTAGTGTAATACGGCATTTGTGGTGGAAACATGTAAGGACCATATTAAATACAGACATTAGAGCTTTTATATAGTAATGTGTAACAGAGCACAATAACACATCCTATAAAGCACTCATTACATAATGAACAAAAACTTGAAGGTGCTTTTGATGTGAATGTGATTTCGTCCACATTTTTCACTTCACTGGACCACAGGGCCTATTGTCTTTCGCCTCAACAATAGAACTATTCACGTTAATTTGACATTACAATATCAAAGTCTCATTCAGATCCCAGATGAATTATTTTGTTATTTATGTCCTGTATCTCAAAATGACAGGTTTGTAGAATTATATTTCTGTGTATCAAGAACATTTATTAAAACATTTTCTGGAAAAAGTAATTTTGCCATTTACGTTTTTATCCACCACACTAGCCTATTATCTTTTCTGTCTGGTCTTTAAAGTGAGACAATTTACTTTTGAAAGAAATGAAAAGTTGGATTCAAACAAAATAAAACATACCCTTACTCATTCGATACATTCAGGGTCTTTGACCACTATGACCACTGGTTTATGGTGGCTATTATTAGGCTAGTTATCAAAGGTATATATTGCTGTGTATCCGATATTCCTGAGTCAGTTTGCTGACTTTATGAGTCTTCTCTACTTGTGATACACTATGCTTTAGTATCTACCATTATCCCACACTTGTCGCTTGTGGCCACAGTGGCTGTTTTCAGGAAAACATACATAGGCTCACTTTAAGTGACCTTCCTTTGAATTGAAGAGAAAAAAATCTGCTCAATACAAGTCTGATTCAGGAAGTTCATGAATATTCAACATATTAATTATTCAGTATTGCCATCAGTGTCCAATGTTTGCACAAAGCAATTTACTTTGCTGCAAGATGAGCTTTTGATTTTGAGTATATATGAATGTAAGTTTTCTTTGATCTGGAAATAAATCTGACACCTGCTCAGTGAGCCAGAAACATACCTGTGTACCACTGGCGGAGCCAGGATTTTCTGGATTATGTTTATATAGTTGGGTTTTACTCTGTTACGGGACAAAACAAGCAGTTTGAAGGTGTCATTTTGGGTTCTGGAAATTTGTAAAGAGCATTTTTCACAATTTTCAGACATTTTATAGATTTAACAAGTAATCGATTCATTTTGGTCAGAAAATTAATATTTAGTTACAGCCCTAACATTGACTGGTGTCGCAATAATCACTTTACAATGAGTGATTGTGGGCACAGCAAGTTTTAAACTACTTGTCTATATTCAACTTGTATCAAATAATTCAACAATAGTTGAACATTTATCCAGTACTGGCATTCTACAAAATGATGGGATCTCGCTTTTATTCCAGTTATTCCAATCCATAACCTTGATTACCTCGCGGACAATACGTCAGTGAATCCGCAGACCAATCTTGCTCGCGGGCTGCAGTTTGAGCTCTGGATGAAATCACGTGCTCACTGTTGCGCATATTTTCGTAACTGTCGAGCACGCGCGGCACACGGAGCCCGGGCCCGCGCAGCTCGCACCCAAAACCACCAGGAGCGAGGCTCGTTCGCGTTGACGTGCATGGATCGAGGACGCAGCACCTAAAGCTAAACGGGCAGCAGGCTACCAGGCCCAGATTATTCACGGAGTCCAACGTCGCTCATTTTGTTCAGGCGGACCTCCGACCGGCAGGGATTAGAAACGTGCCAGATCATATGTGTGTGAAGGGGGAAAGAATAGCGCAAGATGGTTCGGGAAACCAGACACCTTTGGGTGGGAAATTTACCCGAACATGTTCGAGAGGAGAAAATTGTGGAGCATTTTAAAAGGTAGGTTACGCAAGAGGGATCCTCCGTTTGCGAAGCAGCGCGCGCTAGGTGCAGCACCAACGTTAATGTTAGCTAGTAGCCTGTCGGGTAGCCTGCGACTAATGCTAACGCTAGCATTTTTGAAGTTTTACAAGTTTCTTATGTGCTGCCTTTGCTATATTGCAGCACGGCGATATTTGTTAATCCGAAATGTCGGGAATATAACCACGTAAGTGTAAATGTTTACGATTTGTAATGTTTGGCTAACTTTTGCTAGCGCAAGGAGGCAAGTAGCTATGTTTGCTAGCCACCCAACCAACCATTTTGTGGGAACTCAAGACGTTTTCATGATCAGTAACGTTACAAGCCAAAAGGCAGCTAACGTTAGCTTGAGAGCAGGTCACATAACAGTAGATGACTTGTGGTTTTTTTTAAGCCACTGGAAACCTCAGAAACAACGTTATGTCTGTGCTCTACAGTGTTAGAGACATATTTAAATGCAGAGAAGCCAAAATCTGCGAGCTATCAGTGAACCCACTGGGCTCATAATCAAATGTTAACGGCAGTAACATTAAGTTGTTGAGCTGCTTGAAGTCGGTAGCCATCACTACACTTTAAATTCAGCTAAGATACCAGTTGTTGTTTTCTAATTTGACCAAGTTAAAATGCAAACCAGATTTTGCTCCCGCTCTTAAGCAAGTAACGTTACTTGAGTTTAAGGAGCGCTAACGGCATACACTTGTCTGCTTTTCCGTGTTCATAGAAGTCATTTGAAGCCGTGTAGCGTCTACGTAGCGTTAATGTTAAGGCCACTTGAACTCATCTGCAACACCACAGTTCATCAGTCATAGTTAATGGGAGCTAATGGTACTACCACATTGCCAGTGGTCAGGTGACATTTGTAATGTGTTAAATCCCAGAGGGATGTTTTAATAACATTTTAAGTTGTTTAGAAACCTCTCAACAATACTGGTAACACCATGCTTAACCATCCAGAATAATAACTGCAGACACTGTTTAAGACACTTCCTGAAGTTAAGCCACTTCATTCCTGTTTGGTGGCCAAAAGGAAACATTAGTGGAAACTTGCTTTGGATCATGATTGGAGGTGAATCATTACTGTTTGCTTATAGTATCTGCATCTTCTGCACGTTATTTACCAAACCCTGGCGCACAGGGAAGCAGCTGAGCTTACCCTATTCTTAGCTGGTGTGTATGTAATTTCCTATTTGTTTTCATTGTAATTCTCTCTCAGGTATGGGCGTGTGGAAAGTGTTAAAGTTCTGCGGAAGCGAGGGTCAGAGGGTGGTGTTGCAGCCTTTGTGGATTTTGTGGATATCAAAAGTGCACAGAAGGCTCACAATGCTGTCAACAAGATGGGAGACAGGGACCTTCGGACTGACTACAATGAACCTGGGTCAGTCCCTAGTGCTGTTCGGGGCCTTGAAGACAGCTCCCCCTCGAGCAGTCGAGACGTTACAGGATTCTCTAGGGGAACAGTTGGTCCAGTGTTTGGCCCACCTGTGTCCCTTCACACCAGAGAGGGACGTTATGAACGGAGAATAGATGGGTAAGTGGACACGGCCTCCCCTTAAAATCCAGGGGAATCTAGGTATTGGATAGGTGTAAAACCTTAACACATAGTGGGGTTATCCGTGAGGGATAGATGCCCTGAAGGGGGTTACACAAAGGTAATTAGAGATCGTTCCAATTTTCATCATAATTGACTCGCCTTTCTCACGGGATCTAAGTAAATTAAGTACAGATTATCATTTGGTATGGTAACTATTATCCAAGGTTTGACATCTGGTTTGGATATTACATCTGTGAGGAATATCCTGGTGAGTTTTGGATTTATTACATTTTGTGGGAAACTACCGTGGGGAGCATTTGGATATTTTTAAAACATTTTCCTCCTAAATATGGGATCTAACCTTGATTTTTTTTTATTATTTTTTTTTTTTACCTGGAATTGCTTAAAACTGGAAGTAAATCCGTAATATGAAGGATGTACTTTTCTTTGAAGAATCTATTACAGTAAAATATCACTACTTCAAGGATCTCCCATCTCGGGCTGTCAATTATTTTCCCTCCTGGCAACAGCTGATGTTTGGACTACTTTTACCATTTTTTGCATCTGTGGATACGGCCCGTTCTGGATTTAAGTTTTGAACAAGTGAATGGAAGAACTTTACATTTTACACACATCCCTAGAAAGATTGATGTAGTGCATATGTCCTAGGCTATTTCAGTAATTTTAGGATAAGATTAACTATATATAAAATATGTTTTATATTTTTGTGCAAAATATGGAAGCTATACCAAGAAGACTTTGCAAGAAAACTGAGGAGCCAAACAACCAACCAGCAAAATTTGGAGCTATTCTTGTTTTGGATTGATGGCCATGAAGACACATGAAGACCGCATAGTTGGGATGTACACTCCTGGATGTACGCAATACCGATAACCCATGTTGGATGTACTGATGTGGACCCTAGTATGGATAGGTGTAGCTGCCATTCATTTGGATTACTCGAGTATGGATGTAGCTGTGTAATGCCTCAGTGAGGAGAAGCGCACTCAAAGTATGTTACAGAGAGTTAAAGACAACTTTTTCAGAGTAACTTGAAATGTTGCTACAAAAAGATGAAGTCTTCCAGTATATACACCTGATAAGATCCATGGATTGTGGAATTATGTCGTGCCTATTAGCCCATCAGGATTTGATGTGCTGTGATCATAGTGTCTATAAGCTTGTGAGATGTTAAATTACTTGCCATTCACCAGTGGAATACATTTTTGATCTTTTCTTCCACCCGCAAAGCCAAGCTTTTGGAACATTTCCTCATACTACAAGACTGATCCATTAGGATGTATTTTCCATTCGGGCAGCAACTTACTGTATAGTCAACCTGGAATGCGCTGAATTATCCTGAAGTTCATCATCTTTTTTTAAATCCATATTTATTTATTAAGGTCTTATAGTTTTATAGTTTTTTTTTTTTTGTTTTTTTTTTTTTAAACCACTTGTCCTGAAATCCATAAAGAGGTGCATTTCTGTGATTGTTTTGTTTTTCCCTTTTTCCATCCAGTGAAGAGAATTAAGTAGTGGATTATACATCAACAATCTACTGGCCTGGTGCTCGACAGTATTTGAAGATAACGTGCAGTGTGATTTCAAGAGAACCGTTTTTGCCTTATTAGATCAATTGATTTTTTTTCCCCCTTGGTTTTTCATTCGGGCGCTCACATTCTGACCACCTAGATTTTATTTGGATTAGTTTCGGTAACTTCTTTTCCAAAAGGTTGGTATTGCTCTGCCCTCTGCATATTTTCTTTCTCTAACCTTCCTTAGCGCTTTGTCTAATATTAGGTTTTGCACTGCTTTTAAGGGAAATGATTCATTTGATGCAAGAGTGGAAACGTGTATACATATATATTTTATAAAACGCATATATAAAATATATGCATATTTGTAATTTCTTTATACAAGTGCCTCTTTTCCAGAATCACATAAGTACTACAAAGTGTTGTTTTCACATTAAATACATTTATCTGAACTCTGCATGGCATTTTAAATTGGAGTACCACGGAGCTCCTCGATAGAATTGTCCAGTTGAATATTTAAGAGAAATATAAAATTTTTTAATATTTTCTTTTCATGAACAGTCAGCCTCTGAAATCAGCTTCCCTAGACAGCCGGAGGAGCAAAAAGTGCTCAATGTTTTTGTTTTTGCAAATGAAAGTAATTGAAAGAGACTAAGAACAGCATTTCAACATTGCTGTTGTTTGTATGAGTAGATCTTCAAAATGAAACAAAGAAGGTTGTAGTGACGATCAAAGTCTGGGGCGGCTTTGTTTCTGACTGTGACTGTTTATGAATTTACAGTATAGAAAATCATGCTTTTGAGTTGTCTTGTTGCTCTAAGAAAATGAAATGTCATTTAAGGCTACTGGCAGTTTAAGAGATTGGAGCAGCGCTAAAGAAGTCAAAATGCTGAAAAGTTAAAAGTTTTTAGATAGTAACAAATCAAAATTTGGCATAGACCGACTAATGATCTTAAAAGGCTAGAATGACAGGATCCTTACATTAAAAATACTGGCACTGTTCTTTATACCACTATTAAGCTACATAAAGTGACTCCACATCTGTCTGGCCTGCTCTGAGCTGTGTCTTTGCTGTGCTGGCCAATTGGATTTTCAATATTGTACATTTAGATGCCTAAATAGCTTTAACAGGAAATAGTTTTTTTGCCCTTCTTTTGTTTAGAATCCTTGTAATTATTTTCCCCTCTCTATCCTGTTCTTATTTTTCAGTAGCTCAGAAAGCCGTGACCGTGCATATGATCACAGCCCATATGGACATCATGACCGCAGTGGCACTTTCGACAGACAGCGTCACTACAATGCTGATTATTACCGAGATCGTTCTATGTTTGCTGCTGCTGGCCCAGGGAGCAGTGCCATTGGGGGAAGCTTTGAGGCATCAGACCCACATTTTGACTCTAGAATCCGAGACCCCTTCACTCTTACTAATTCTACACGACGTGACCTATATAGAGATGACAGAGGACGACGTGTCGATAGAACCTACCATCACCGTCGGAGCCGATCTTCTCATTCCTCACAGTCAAGGCACCCTTCCCCCCAACGGACCACAGGACAAACCCCCAAAACTCCTCATTCCCCTAAAAGAGCTCCTTTGTCCCCTGGGAGAGGCCCAAGATCTCGGTCCCGCAGCCGATCTTCGAGCTCTGATTCTGTCAGCAGCACCAGCAGCACCGGCAGCGGCAGGTGTGACATTTGCTTTGTTGTGATATCAACTCTTCATGTTTCATTGGTTTGTTGATATTTTGTCAGTGCACAAACCATTAATGAATATTAGCAAAAAGTGTGTCTAATCATTGTTCTCTGGTTGTATTATTTTTTTATGTTTTTGTTTTATGTCACAATAGCGATTCAAACAGCAGCTCAAGTGATGGGTCTCGGGCACGCTCTGTTCAGTCGTCAGCTACACACGCACCTCCTCAGTCTTCTATGGTGCTTGACTCTGATGAGCCACGCAGAAGCTTTGGAATTAAAGTGCAAAACCTACCAGTGCGTTCCACAGGTGAGTTTCTACATGGTCTACACGTTTTAAGTCAGCCTCTCAAATACTTAAATGGTTACGAGGGGACATTGTCTAAAATTGAGGATAGAGAATCATCACCTGGACTACTGTTGTTGCCATTTTTAATGCAGAATATATATAGCAATACACTCCAATCATCTCTGTTTGATAGCCATTTGTGTATAGTGTTTTATTACAGTGTCCAAAGTTCTGTTTGGGTTGGTAAACTAAATTGTACCTTCCAAGACTGCGTTTACTAACTAAAGTATTTAATATACACACTATGCAATCCTGTTTTATGTTTGGTATTGGGTACAGTATAAAATATGCAATAAATCATCATTCACTTAACAAGATGTAATGTGTACAGGGTTCAACATCAACTGGTGGCCAGTAGCCTGTCAGCAATATGAAAAGCATCATTCCCTTGTCCACAGGTTTATGTGCGAATGAATTCCTATTAAAAGCTCCCTTTTTTAGATAGTGTTTAGGCTTGGACATTATAATGATTTTTTTTTTATTATTAGAAATTAATTAATTACTTAATAATTAAGTAATTCATTCTTTGGAAACTCTGTTTTTAGTACTCTTCTTGAAGATGGGCATTGTATTGTAATCTTTTTTTTGTTTTTTTCCTCTGCAGACACAAGTTTAAAAGATGGACTTTTCCATGAATTCAAGAAACATGGGAAAGTGACCTCCGTACAGATCCATGGAGCATCAGAAGACCGCTATGGTTTGGTGTTCTTCAGACAGCAGGAGGATCAAGAGAAAGCCCTCAGTGTCTCCAAAGGAAAGCTGTTCTTTGGCATGCTTATTGAAGTCACTGCTTGGAATGGTCCTGGTAAGTGATGACAAATATACAAAACAGTATTGTAATGAATACTTTGTGTCAACAAACATTATTTCTTAAAACTGTATGTTTTTGTGTTTGTGGTGGAGAATATGAGCTTGACATTTAGCAGCATGTCAGTTATATTAATGATCATCCCCTGTCTTCCCTCAGAAACAGAGAGTGAAAATGAGTTCAGGCCGTTGGATGGCCGGATCGATGAGTTCCACCCAAAGGCCACAAGGACACTGTTTATAGGCAACCTTGAGAAGACCACCAGTTATCAACAACTCCTCGACATTTTTCAACGCTTTGGAGAAATTGTGGTATGCTATCATTTGACTGTGTACTGTAAATTGGTACATTTTCCATTTGATATGGGTCTCTAATTGTCTTTTCTCCTTAAGGACATTGACATCAAGAAAGTAAATGGAGTTCCCCAGTATGCCTTTGTGCAGTATTCTGATATTGCCAGTGTCTGCAAGGCAATTAAAAAGATGGATGGAGAGTATCTGGGGAGCAATAGACTAAAGGTAGTGTTTTTACAGTAAACAATAGTAACATTTCTGGTCTGTGTTTTCAATCTAATGGATTCTGTGTATATAATTTGCATGCTGTTCTCTTTTTTTTTTTTTTTTTTTTTTTTTTTCCCCTGAAGCTTGGGTTTGGGAAGAGTATGCCGACAACGTGTGTTTGGCTAGATGGTTTGGCAACCAGCATTACAGAGCAATACCTCTCGCGGCATTTCTGCCGCTATGGACATGTAGTTAAGGTAAAGGGTTATATTTTCTCTTCCTAAAGATTTTAGTTTTAATGCTGTGTAGTTTTCAAAATTCTAAATGTATCTTTTTTCTTTTTTTTTTAATTTTTAATTTTTTTTTAGGTTGTGTTTGATAGATTGAAAGGGATGGCCCTCATCTTGTACAACAACACAGACTTTGCTCAGGCAGCTGTAAGGGAGACCAAAGGTTGGAAGATTGGTGGCAATAAAATTAAGGTAAATAAATTATTGGGTTGATTAATGAAAAGTATTTTTAGTGTGTATTTATGTGTTATAACAACTTATTTATTTATGAAAGGTGGATTTTGCAAGTCAAGAAAGTCAGATGGCATTCTACCGATCTATGCAGTCATCTGGTCAAGACATTAGAGACTTCTATGAAATTCCTACTGAGCGACGGTAAATTGTCCATTATTGTTGACTGCATGCAATTGATGATGTCCACTACAAAATGTTTTTAATGTCACAAATTTGTCAGTTAATAGAATTTTTAATATTGCTATTTTGAACCGTTCTTTCAAATGAAATTAACCTCTGATGTGGACTGATAATCTTTAGAATCACAACTCCATTGCATGTAATCACTTCTTAATCCGAAAGTAATATGATGAATTACTTCATTACTTTTCTCTTCCTATTCTCTCCATTCAATCTACAGAGAGGATCGCAGACCACCGTACCATGAATTTACAGCAGAAAGAGCTTACTATGAGAATATACGAACCCCTGGCCTGTATCCAGAAGATGCACGAAGAGACTATGCTGCTCGCAGCAGAGACCGTTTTCCTGAACTGGAACACTATCAGGGGGATCACTTTGACCCACGTTATCATGAAGACCCAAGAGACTACAGGGACTTCAGAGACCCCTTTGAGCAAGACATCCGAAAATACACATATATTCAAAGGGAACGAGAAAGAGAGCGAGAACGTTTTGAGGCTGATCGCAGCAGGTGGAGCCCTTCCCATCCAAGGCGACCTATTACACCTACAGTATCGCCTTCACCATCTGAGCGTGCTCCCAGAGACTCAGAACGGCGGGTTTACAGCCAGTCCTCTGAGCGAAGTGGAAGTGTGAGCTCAATGTCACCACCACACTTTGACAAATCTGAAAAGACCGTGCTGGAACATGCCTCGAAGAGTGACAAGAGCGAGAAGAGCAGTCAGCCAGATCGTGTGCCAGGTGCTGAGAAAAACAAACGTACAAAACGTAAAGAGAAAGGTGAAAAAGACAAAGCTGAGAAGATCAAATCAAGAAAAGCAAAGGGACAATCTCCATCCAACCCACTACCTGAAACAGAGCTTGAGACTGCTTTTGATGGAGGGTCTGGAAGAGGAAGGGGATCAGACCAAGATGCTCATGAGAGGCAGAAATGTAAGGGGGATGGTGACTCTCTTACTGGAAATCAGTTGGCAACTGCTCATCATGACTCTGTAAAAAGCGAAAGATCTGAAATGATTAAAGGTGAGAATTCAGAGTTAGATGGAAAAAGTCGACTCAAAAAACATCTGAAGTCGGATAGTGGAAATGATGGGAAAGATTCATCAGTGGATTCAGATCGCCTTGCTGCAAGAAAAAGGCGCTTCGCTGATTCCAGTGGAAGGACTATTCGTCAGAAAAGAAGCAGGCATGAGGAGGACGATGGCATTCAGTCCTCTGACGTGGGTGCTAGTGGCACATATTTGAAAGACTCTGACACTGACAAACACAAAGATTCTCAAAGGAGAGATTCAAGACTCAAAACTGATAAAAGTGGCACTCAGAAGGAGGGTCAAGAGGACCTTAGAGGACAAAGAGAGAAATCTGAGGGATCCTTGGATCCAGCGGAGTCAAAACGACATCCAGGGCATACTTCATCCAGAAGGTTTTCACATGAGGGGATTACAGACCAAAGCAGTATAAGAGAACAAGAACATCATGCTGCTTTCAAACTTGGTACTCAGAATGCTGACACTGACAAAAGTGTTAAGAACAAGGAAGACCATGTTGACATTGACCTCTCTCAGAGTTACCGCAAACAAATGGAGCAAAATAGACGGTTGCACCAACAGCAACAGCAGCGCGAATCTGACAAACCTGACAAACCAGGAAGTCCCCAAGGAAGTGAAACAGAGGACTTGGAACATCGCAGTCTTGTGCATGAAGTTGGTAAACCACCTGAGGATGTCACAGATAATTTCCCATCTCACAAACTTAAGAAACTAGACCAATTTGAAACTGACCCAGGGATTAAGAGGGAGCGTGTCTACCGGAGCTTTAGACAAAAAAGTGAAGATCCTGACTGGAACAACACCTCCTCTCCAGGACATCAGCACTTCTCTCACCATGTAGATGAAGACTTTGTGGATCCTTCTCAGAAAGAGTTGAGTAGAAATGAGGAAAAAATTCACCCAGATCTGGAGCTATTAGTCAAAAGGACACATAGCACACAGGTAAACAAACCCAACACTCCTTTACTTAGTGTGGAAGAAGACCAACAAAAGAGATGGGAGAGCAGAGCTAAGCAAGATTTGTTACCTGACCTGAACTTTTCTAGAAGTCTTAGTAAAAACATCCACGATCGCAAGCGTTTGGAATATGGCATTTGGCATGACTTGGAGCCTGGGGAAGTACGATCCGACCCTGAGGAGGACAGAGAGACCAAACTCCATTCTCCTGTGCCCTCAACATCCATGCCTTTTTCCGAGAGGCCAAGGGTTGACAGGTTTTCAGACCCCAAACTATCACATCTTGAAAGGAACAAATTCTACTCCTTTGCACTTGACCAGACCATCACACCTGACACAAAGGCTCTGCTCGAACGTGCAAAATCTCTCTCATCTTCCAGAGAAGATAACTGGTCATTTTTAGATTATGATTCTCACTTTGCAAGTTTCCGCAACAGAAAGGATACTGAAAAGGTAGAATCAACACCAAGACCTACACCCTCCTGGTACATTAAAATGAAAAAGAAAAAGATTCGAAGTGGCTCCGAAGACAAACTTGATGACAGAAAGGAGGAGCCTAAGCCAGAGGAACAGGAACGCAAGGAACTATTTGCCTCCCGCTTCCTTCACAGCCCCGTCTTTGAGCTCGATTCAAGACGACTTCAACACCTGGAACGCAAACACGAAGAACCTGAGCATACACAAAACCAACAACCCAGTCAGCAAGGAACAGTAGATGGTGAACTTGATTCAGGGCCAGTTGTCCTTTTCCATAGTCGTTTTTTGGAACTCACACGACTACAACAACAGAAGAATAAAAACCAACAGCTGCAAGAGGCAAAAGAAGACACAATGCTCACGGATGAGAATAAAGTGGAAAGGGCAGCAGTTCAAGAGCAACAAGCTTTGCAGTCGCCTGAAACAACAGAATCTATAATGGAGCCAGAAATTAAACCCATCAGTCCTGCTGAAGAGGTGATTTCTGAACCCAGACTCACACCTACTTCTGTCACACGTTCTGTGGTCAAAGAACTTCCTCCACCAGAAGAGACATGTATTGCATTAAATCCAGCCCATGATCCATATCTCCCTGTGTCCTTCGTAAAGGAAGAGGTAAAAGAAAATGAACCTGTTGTACCCCAGCACCACCAACCAACTGAAACGTCATCTCATTCTGAACCTGCACCAATAGCAGCACCCGAATCCAGTTCAGTGGATAGATGTAAACTTTCTCCATCTGTAGGGAAATTGGATATTGTAACTGAGGATGTAAAACCTCTTTGTACAGAAAAACCATGCCACAGCAATTCTCATGAGGACTTTGTTAGCAGTTCAGAAGCAGAGCTGGATCCTGAGACAACACAACCAGAAGTTCCCGAAGCCACTAGTCCCATACCACCTATTCTTGCAGAGGAAGTGGATATAGTCAAGAAAGAGACCCATTCCACTTGTAAAGCACTAGCAGAGCTTGAGGGGGAGAAGAAACTTCAAGTTAGTAATGTGCAGATGCCTATTGATAATGACACAAATGACGAGCCAATCTCACCTCAGAAAGATCATAAAACAAAAGAAATTAAAAATAAAAAGTGCAAACAATCCCCTGCTCCAGTTGCTTCAGTTCACATACTGTCTACGACTGGTTCTGAGAAACAAGCAACACGCAAGAGTGAGCGCATTGACAAAGAGAAGTTGAAACGTGGATCATCCCCAAGAGCTGATTCAAAGTCCACAGGCAAATCTCCTATTCATGGATCAGATCCTGATATGCTAGAGCAGAGCATACCATTACCCAGAGCAAGACGAAGAAATGTTAAATCGGTGTATGCCACCCCAGTTGAAGATGATGCGCCACTTCGTTGTGGAAAGGAAATGACAGAGTCACCACGCTCTGCACGAAAGCGAGGTACAGACAAAGATGCAACACAACAACAAAATATTGAACAGGATCCACCTGTTCCAGCCCCTGCAAATAAACGGGGCCGCCCCCCCAAGAATCGCAGACAAGGTGACGAGACTTCAACAGTTAAAGTAGAAAAATCCAAAATGGACAAAGACACAGATTCAAATGAATCAGAAAGTGGTGAACGAATTCCAAGAGTTTCAAAAGGGAAAACATCCCCTCATGGCACAAAGACTTCATCGAATCAGATGTCTACAGTCCTAGGCTCTGGGTCAACGAGGAAGGGAGAAAAAATTGAAGTGGCTGAGGATGATCAGGAAATGGATTTCACAGACGAAGATTCCTTGGCTTTGCAAGATTCATCAAGTTTATCTAAAGACGATCCATTAATAAAAGTTGACCAAAAGAAAGAGGAGAAAGACAAACAAGGAAGAGAATTGGGTAGAGATAAAGATGTTCTCCAGGAAAATGCTTGTGAGGGTAAATCAAATGGGAAAGAGACAGATTCCCCAGTCTTAGAAGAGAAACCCACCTCCGAAAAAGACAGGATTGTTCGAGGAAAAACCAAGTTGACAAGGACTCCTAAGTCTCCTGTCCTCAAGAACCTCAAAATCAGACTTAATGTCACAGAGGTCAAAGATCTTCTTCAGTTAGGGGATGATGAACTTGGGAATCAAGAGGATTCTTCTTCAAAAAAGTTACCTGGTGACTACAGTGATCAGTGCACTAATGCGAACAGAGAAGTCTCCAACAATGAAGAAAAGGATAATGCCACTTTGGAAAAGGAGCTCCTGGAAACGCCAAAAAGCTTAATTTCACAGGAGCTGGAATTGGAGCAGGCTGTCGAGAACATAGCTAAACTTACAGATCCAGCATTTCGAACAGAACAACTGACACCACATGTCCCACATAAAGATGTAAAAAGTGACCCAGAGGAAGAAAAACCTTCTAATCCTGCTAGCGAGACAGAACTCATGGCTGCTATTGACTCTATAACTGCTGGGGAAGCAGCTGTATCCGTAACCCAAGCGCCTCCACCAAGTACAGATGTAGGTTCAGAACCTGAGATTCAAGAGTTCATTCAGCCTGCCAAGGAAGATGAACCTGAAACAAATACACCTGCTATACAGGAAGAGCCTGTCTTCCCAACCACACCTAAAAAGGGCACCAAGGGAAGACCTAAACGTTATAAAGGTCCAAAGCAAGTAAGAAAAGATTTAAAGGAAGGACATTCAATAAGCGAGGAATTTACAACTCCTTTAGCAGAAAGCACAACTTCCAGTGTAAAGATTGTTCCTGAAACAACTCCATCAGCAGCAACTGCTGCAGTTATTACTCCTACAACTTGGAAGACAGAACCTCAACCTTCAGCTGTCAAGGCTACAGATGTAAATGCAGAGTCAGAGTCATCTTCTGAAGAACACCTTCAGCATCTTAAATCTGCTAACCCCCTGTCTAAGAGTCCAATATGCCCAAAGCCTCAACAGGTTCCACCTGAGTGCATCTCCCCTTCCCTGTCTCCTCTAGCAAACAGGCCAAATATCAGACCCATTCAAACAATTAGAATTCCTGTTTCTCCGCCAGATTGGCGCCACCAGTCTAAAGATACTGGAGTCTCTTCTTCACCTGTCACGCCATTGACATCCAAGGAAAACCAGCCTCTACCTTCAGACTCTGAGAACTTTGATATAGATCATGGCACAAGTGACTTGAGACAGATTCTTATGAAACACAAAAATACTTCAATACCAGGCAGTAGTTCTATTCCTAGTAATCTGCTCACCCTGCGAGATCAGAACCCCTCTGAAAGTAATACTCCATCAGCTGTTGTGCCAAATAAGTCACCATTACCCGATAGTAGAATTTCAGCTCCACCTATTGTTCGACCCCCAGCCTCACTACCGTCTCCTGAGACAAAGTCTGTGATCTCTGTTATTGCATCCACTGCAACCTCAGTTATCAGTCGTGTTTGCAACCCCCCTGAGCCTGAGGAAAAAGTAAACCTAAATATTGGTAATCCCTGTGTGGACATGGCTCTATCCAAACCATCCTATAGGCCCAGCAAAGATGATACTGGATCATACCATGTGTCATCTGTTGGTGATGAGGGGGGAAGTGCTGCACGCTTCATTGTTGAGAGCCCCACTCTTGGTACAGGATCTTGTCCAGGTTTGAGAGTAAATACATCTGAAGGAGTGGTAGTATTGAGCCACTCAGGCCAGAAAACAGAGGGACCACAGAGGATTAGTGCAAAAATAAGTCAGATCCCACAAGCAACAGCAGGTGACATGGAATCTCAGCAGTTGGTGTCCATGCCCCAAATAAAACAGGAAATGTATGGTCATTCTCATTCAGGACTTCAAAAAGGGCCTTCATCGCAGACAGATCATGGGCATCCTGGTAAGGTGCAGTCAACTTTGTCTTCTATTAAACAAGAAAGCACTGGTTTGGAAAAGATGGAATCAACTTACCAATCTGGACCTCAAGGAGTGGTGAAGCGTCTCACACAGGGTAACCAGCAAGTAATGAGTTACCATCAAGAGTACATGCCAATAAAACATCAAAAGAAAATGGACAGTGTTGATCCTCACAGTACAGATGGAGCTAAACCACCTTGGACTTCTGCAATAAGTCCTGCAATTAGCCCCCATTTGCCCTCTCCACCTGGCAATCATGTAGGTTTTGTTACAGCAGCTGGTGACAGAGCTCCCTCACATATAAGCGGGGTCAAACAGGAACCACGATCACCTCGCAAGTCAGGTCATTCACACTCTCCATTTACTAAAGTGTCCTCACCCATTGGCTCCTCATCACCCAAGGGCATACCAGTGATGTTGTCCACTGGCCTTCCTGCCATGCAACAGTTTATTACTGGTGTACATCATCCAGAGCAGTCTGTTATCATGCAACCTCACAGTGTGCCTGGAGGCATGGGACGGATGTCTCCTCACCGTGTAACCCAATCAATTCCAGTGGGACATCTTGTCCAAGGAGATGTTCGGGTCAATACTCCACCTCTTTCTGTGATGAGCTATGGGATGCATAGTGAGCCTCTTTCCTGGTCTGGGTCCATGCAGCCACGGCCCACCTCACCCCAGGCTGCTGGCAGAGACAAGATTCTCAAGGTAAACCCCAGTTCTCTGCGGAGTCATGAGGGGGAACAGGAAGACACCAGACGCTTCCACCAGGCTCCAGGAAGACAATCGGCCACACAGCTAAAACCGGAGACTATGCAGTCAGATCCTCGCGGCCCTTTGCGGAGTAATGTCCAGTTAGAAACATACATGGCACAAAGAGATATGCGCATGCTCTTGCACCAACAGGGCGAACGTTCGGCTACAGACCCTCATTCTGGACACATTCAAGAGACTCCTTCCAGCCTACCATTATCCTTGTCTCCAAGAGCACATGTTTTGCCTAAAGGTGTGTCAGAAAAGGATATAACAAAGCCATTAGAGGCAAAGAGGCCACACTCCCCTCTTCCTAAAGATGGAATGATGGCGATCCGACAGTCTGGGCAAGCAATGGCATCTCCCCAGAGAGTTCAGCTAATAACACCAGGACCTAGTGGCTCATTCCCAGAGTACTCGGGGATGTACTCAAACCCAAGAGGCATCCATTCTCAAGTACCAGAGACGTCTCCTGTTGGACTTAACCAGCCACCACTGAGCGTCACACCAACCATGGTGAGTTCACTGCACTCCAGTTTATTAGGTATGCCTAGCTGAAACAAATGGAGTCTAATACAACAGTCCTGCAATAAATCCTACCTGCATGAAGGTGATGATGTTTATTTTTTTGTTACTTTTTTAAGAGAGATGTTGATTTGACTTTATGGTCTTTTTGAAAGCTGTCTTTTTATGTGCTGTTTAATTGTTTGGCATTTTACTGAGAGGTTTTTCTAATATTCAGTCTAAACCCTCATTAACATAGACAGGGCGGACAGTAAAAGACTGACCAACTGAGTGTATATGCAAATCTGGGTTAAGATCTTCATCTTACCAAAACTGTTACCCTATTTTCTTGAATCTTTAGGGTGCAGACCTTCAGGCAAAACCAGATGGCAAGCTGACGCAGCCTGTTAACATGGTGCAGTTGCTCACGGTAAGACAACATTCATCACAACAGTTTAAATTGTGTTCAGGGTTGGTTGTTGGTCTGAACAAGAACTGGCGAATTCTGACATACTTGTATTTTTTTTTGTCTCATTTAAACAGAAATACCCTATTGTGTGGCAAGGCCTGCTGGCACTAAAGAATGACACAGCTGCAGTTCAGTTGCATTTTGTCTGTGGCAACAAAGCTTTGGCTCATCGATCACTGCCCCTACAAGAAGGAGGCGCATTGCTTAGGATTGTCCAGAGAATGAGACTAGAGGCTTCACAATTGGAGAGTGTGGCCCGAAGAATGACGGTACGTGTTTTTTGTCTTACTCCCATTGAGTGAGTAATTCTTATGCTTCATTGAATGGAGGCTGTTAACAGTTTTTCCCTCTACAGGGGGACAGCGACTTCTGTCTTCTCCTTGCTCTGCCATGTGGACGAGATCAAGACGATGTCCTAAACCAAACTCAAGCTCTTAAGGCCGCTTTCATCAACTACTTGCAGACAAAGTTGGCTGCTGGTATTATCAATATCCCCAACCCAGGTTCCAATCAAGTAAGACATGATACATTTTATTTATTTACTTGTTTGATGCATATTTTAAAATTTTGATAAAAAGGGATTATGGAACTTGTATCATTCATGTGTCACCTTCAAAGTCTCCTTTTTAAAACTTATCATGGATTTTCATTTACTATTGGTGTCATTGCACAAACAATGACACCAATACCAGTGGGAGGGGGCTTATTAAATAGGCCCCTCAAACTGTACCAGTTCAGGTCAAATTGTGATTTCATTTGACCTAAACAGTAAACTGACCAATTTCCAAAGTGTAGCAGTAAAGGGGACTCTTCAGGGAGAAACTTGGGACACTAGTTCAGCCTGAGGGGAAGCTAAACCTTAAAAACTATCCTCACCAGGGCCAGGCTAGTCTGGAGGGATACGTTTCTGTGGAAACTTACGTCAGACTTATTTAAACCTCCTTGAAACAGGAATTTCCTGAAAATTTGCAAGTCTGACTAAATCTGGTCATCTTTCTTTATGAAACACCCTCCTGGTATCAGTGCTTGGTTCTCTGTAACTGATGTTTTCTCTTTTGTTTTCCACAGCCTGCCTATGTGCTACAGATTTTTCCACCATGCGAATTTTCAGAGAGCCACTTATCCCAGCTCGCCCCCGACCTTCTGAACAGGATCTCCAGCATCTCACCACACCTCATGATTGTCATCACCTCTGTGTAACCTTCACTGCTGGGAACTTTCCCATTGAAGGATGTTCTTGCTGATGAGCCTCAGGAAACCAGAGGAATATGAGAAATAGTTTTTTCCTGGACACAATGGGAATGTGTAGGATTGTACCTTATCAACCTTTAGCTTTTTTCCCCATCAGTCTTTTTTATTTTTTTTTATTTTTCTCTTTTTATTTTGTCTCTGGTATTTTTGTCCTTCTCAAAAGAACTCAGGGATGGACCAAACCAGAATCAGTCTTATTTGACCATTTCTCTGCTGTATTTCTATTTATTGGAGTTTTATTTTAATGTTCGGAGTTGCTCTGAAGAAGAAATCAGGATGATCGATGAACAAGAATGAGTGACTATCTGGGTGGCCTTTTTCTTTCATCTGTCTTTTATTGATTGTCATATTCATTTCTTCACAACAGAGGATCATACAAGCTGTTGTACCACAATGGCTAAAAAGACATTTCAACATGTAATTTTAAATGATCATGTACAGACTTCCTCGCCCAGGCTTTCTTTAGAGGAAGAATTAACTTGTAAAACTATGGAGACCCTGTAGAGGACCACTTTCGTTTAACAGCTCCTTTAATTCCACCAGCTCTGCTCATTTTCTCACTACTGAAGCATTTACACCTCTGACACCTGCCTTTGCATTGTTCAAGCTACAGTATGATTTGGATACAGGTTTTTGTTTTTGAATACAAGACTTTGTAAATATTTTAAATATTTAAACTTTGACAATGGAACTTGACAGAGACTTGAACTCTGGGACATAACGCAGAATGCAGAGTGTGGAAATTTAGATGGATATCCTTGATTTTTCTGGGTGTAAATACTTGTAACACAAGAAGTTGGCAAACTCTCCTGTTGAGTCTGCTGATGGCACTTCATATTTTGTAACTCAAATAAAACAAACTCCAGAAAACTTGAATATTTAAGATACAATCTTTTATTATCTTGTTTTATGTCGTGTGTTATTTGGCATGAATGTTCACTCATTTTAATATTCAAGACATGCCATTTATTTAAAAAAGGTTACACTTACATTACATACATACAGTAGTTTAAATAAACAGACAGGGTTGTTAGTAGTTACTGATGGCTTCTTTTGAGTGCAAATGGAAAATTTGGTACAGTATTTTGCGTTATTAAATAACCAAGCGGTGATTAAGCAGAACAAAAACAACTAATTAACATGATGCCTGTGAACAATTATAAATCATTTAGCATATAATTTGAAAACTGATTTTCCACATCAGAGTCTGTTTACTGGTATTGGGGAGTACTACTGCATATGAGAAAAATTTCTATAAAGTATTTTGTGGCTCCAGAGGGAGCTGCGTGAAGTCTGATAACTGTTGGGACTAAAAGTCTGAAAATAAAAAGAATCTGACTTGTCAAGTTTGACTAAGGTTAAGATACAGTATTACTGGACTGTCAGTTGATTAACTGAAGCTCACCTTCTGTAATATGACTTCTTTTATCAATGAGGTATATTTAAGCACAAACTTTACTGCTCTCCAGATGTCCTTGGGGTAATTATTGGGATTGTCACAAAAGACACATATCCTATTGACAACCTAAAGATTTTTAACTCGTACAAAGAACAGTATATTTTTTTTACTGAATATTGAACAGAAGGCTGTTTGTTACATTTACCTCAACCTAATCATGTGTTAAATCACTATGTTTGACTGAAATACTACTTTATTTTATAAATACATGTCCTAGTGTTTTAAATCTACACTGGAGCCAAACAGTGCCACCAGCTGGTCTTCATACTGGGAAATGTTCCTCTTCATGATGTCCATACAGGGTCCCAGCAAACGCTCAAATGCCTGGATGTCAATTACTGAAAGAAACAGAAAGCAAATTAAGATCTCATTGCAACCTTTTGTTGTCCAGTCAACCAGATTGAGTATTCGGTTTCCAAGACAGTAAAAAATTTAAATAATTTTCATTGAGAGAAATGTGTGCACGGTGGCAGAGCGGTTAGCGCCCCTGTCTCCCAATAAGGAGATCGTGGGTTCGAATCCCGGACCAGACCACGACCTCCCCGTGTTATCGTGGGTTTTCTCCGGGTTCTCCGGTTTCCTCCCACCATCCAAAGACATGCATTAGGTTAATTGGTGACTCTAAATTGTCCCTAGTGGATGAATGTGTGCATGAATGGTTGTCTGTCTGTGTGTCAGCCCTGCGACGAGTTGGCCACTGTCCAGGGTGTACCCCGCCTAAGGCCCGAAGCCACTGGGATAGGCTCCAGTCACCCGCGACCCCGAACGGGAACAAGCGGTAGAAAATGACTGACTGACTGAGAGAAATGTTTGGTTGTGTAACAGACAGCCTTTAAGTCAGTATTAGGGTCCACTACAAACACAGCAGACAGGGCATGTTTCAATATAGAAACATTTGTTGTAGAAGATCAATATGATGTTAAACAGGAGATTAAAATGAAAAGAAACAAAAATATATGAAATTGCTATCTAACCCCTAAATGTTAGTTTAGGAAACACTCCCAAAAGCGTGTGTGGATGCAAATAAAGACAGATCCATGAATTCATGAATTCTTAATAGTTCTTAATAAATTGTGAGGAGGGGGAGCCCTTGTCTGATGAGGTTTCATATGGACTGAGCCGGCTGTTTGTGTGGTGAACGAGCAGGAGCCCCTGATGATACGGCCATTGGCTGTGAGTAGATTATGAGTTCCTGTGTTTGCTCTTGTCTCTGCCACAGGCCTGTAGGCCTCCTGCACCACCCCTCCCATATTCAACAGCCCAACCAGAGTCCAGCATCTAGCCAGTATCTTTCACTGAAAGTGAATTTGGTGTTACTCCTGAAACAAAGAAAGAAAAACACCGGCATCTTTAACACACCTAAACATTTGGTTTCTCCCATAGCATAAACAGATGCTGCACGAGGTTTGTTGGTGACCAGCGCCAGCTCTCCAAAATACTGCCCCCTAGAGCAACGAGCGACCTCAACCTCTGTGTTATCCTGCTGGCCGGCCTTTGTCTGTAACAGACACAAAGGAACCTGTGAGTTATGCAGTCATTTAGCGCATTAACATCACCAGAAATTAAATATATATATATATATATATATATATATATATATATATTATATCTAACTAATGGCAAAATCAGGGTGAATAAAAAGGTTAACTTTAATTTTAAGGAGGCAACTGAAATAGATTCAGTTATAATATTGGACACCGTACTTACTTTGCTTTTTATCATTATCTTCACCTCTCCTGATTCCACAATGTAGAAACAGTCGGCCTTCTCCCCCTGCAAGTACAGGAAGCACCCCATTTATTAAGTGTAACCTGTTATTGATTAATACAAAGGCAGCCAAAGATACAGAAACTAATGTCCCAACAATGTACCTGTGTTATTAAGCGCTCTCCATCTTTAAACACTCGGGCTCCCAAAACATCCACAATCTTCATTCTCTCAGAGAGCTTGTGAAAGGAAAATCAAGCATGATGACACAACAAATACACGTCTGACAAACCAGAAGTATAAGGGGACTAAATATCCACCTATTCTACCAGTATTTTGTTTGTGTAGCATTTGTGTTTTCTAATACAAAAACCTCAAGAGACTTCAGCAGAGGAACACACTCGATGAAGGCCTCATACACCCTCCTCTTCTTCGCATTATTTTTAACAATCAGCCTGTGAAATGTGGCTCGATCCTGAAAGAGCAACAAACGAAAAAAATGTAGTTAATCTTGGCTTCAATTCTACCTTTAATTTTTATTTCAGCTGAGATGTGCAGTAGTTTAGATTCATTTTTCAAAAATGCTCCACATGAAATTGTTTTACCCGCAATAACGTTACATGCAGGGGGATTTAACTTGTCTGTAGTTAGCACCATATTTCATACACTCCCTAAGAAACTGTACTCTGCAGTGCAGCATCAGATGAAGATCATCATCCGGTGTCGGACTCACCAGGCCCCACAGGGCACCCTCCTGTGTTGCAACGATTGTGGCAGCTCGCGGCGTGTTGTACATGAGAGCCAGCTCACCAAAACTACCCTTATTGTCATACTTTCCAACGCACACGCTCACGCCGTCCTTCTGCACGAAAATATCATACACACCCCTGGAAATGATAAAACACACGGACAGGGAGAACAAGTCATTATAAGACTGACAAGATGTCATCTAGTATTAACATTATAGACAAAATAATGGGAAATCTGCCACTCACTTCTCTATGACGTAGAAGTTGTCTCCATCATCTCCTTGGTCTATGATGTGTTCCTGAGGTTTGACCAACACCTCGAACATGCCGTCCAAAACCTCAGAGAACTGCTCCTGGAGGACATTAGGCAAGGCATGCTTATCAGTGTTAGTGCACCTAACAATCAAAGGGCCTTACATAAAACATAACAAGGCTCTAAGATACGATATAAGAGAACCACAAACATGTAAACTAATGAATATGAATAAGTGGTCCCAAATTTAATTTAATAAATTGCAGCAGAAAACAGAAAAGTGTTCAGCCTCGAACTGAGGGTGGAGCAGACCTCAAGTTCCTTAAGGAGTTTGTTCCAGATATGTGGAGCAAAAAACCTGAATGCTGCTACTCCACGTTTTAATAAGGGGACAGTAAGCAGAGCAACTGTTTAAAACTGTATTTTGGCCCTAAACCATTCAGTGCTTTGTGAACCAACAGTAGTATTTTAAAGTCAATGTTTTGACACACAGGAAGCAGGTGTAAAGATTGGAGAAATTAAGTCATGTGTTTCACTTTTTTGGTCTTAGTGAGGACTCTGATGTTTTTATACTTTTTATACATTATACTCACATTGCCTGTCGGTGTGTGTGAGAGTGTGTGTGTGTGCAGCTAAAATTCATATTCCAATTTTGTCTAAAAACGAAAACAGTCATAATCAAAAGGACAACCAGTTCTCTCCATCATTCCTTCAGAGGCTCATCTGTGCTGTTGTACCTGCTCCAGTGTTTTAAACAGTAAAATGTCTCTGCATGCCTCCTGAAGTCTGCGACGCTGCTCGTCTGTTTTGGGATGCACGACCCGAGGCTCTGCGTCATCGTCCTCGTCGTCGTCGGGGTTGTATGCCTCTGCACAAACTGCAGCAGGACAAACGCATAAAAGTACTGTACCCCCGGTCAGCAGGAATTAATATTCATTACACATTTTGTGCTAGTTACGGACCTGAAACTCTTCGGTTGTATTTACTGGTGGTGGACTCTGCAGAGAGAGACAGTGGAGAATATATTATTAAAGCATTAAGAAGCTCATAAAACTGTATTGTTACAGTTCCTAATGCATAGTGAATTGCTTGGATAAATGCGTGTTTTGTATCATCTGATCAGCTAGTTGTCGACAGAGCTGTCTTTTCTATTGTCTGTATACAGTATCCAGCCTGCTTTTTGTTCACATGGATGTTTGCCTGACTATGACCTTGTAGGTGAAAACCTTTTTGTGTGATGTCGACTCTATGAAGCTTTGGTGTTTGAAACATTTACAAAATTGCAATTCTTAAAAGTTTCATCTTTCATTTTGAGTACATTTGGGGCAGAAAAACAATATGCAATAACACTCACTAACAGCGCCTTCCTCCTCGTCTTCGTCGTCCTTGTTGGGCTTATTTGACTTTGTTTCAAAGGTCACTCCTTTCCGTGCAGATTTGGCACTGCGTTTCTTGGCTCTTTGGTCATTTCTTTGGCCCTCCAGAAGACGTGTAAAATGCTGCAAAGCAAATTCAACCAAGTCTGGTGGCCTGCGGCGAAGGACCTCCACTGTGTAGCCCTGCAGCAGCTCTTTCAAACCAGCCGGTATCTCGACAGTACTCATCTTACCGGTTCAGAGGTCACGGGTTTGGAGTTCGATAGCTCACAATTAACCACAAAACAAAAACTAAATTTTTTGATTTGAAATATCAAATCTCAGCATCAGCTTATGCCACAGATTTGATGAACATACTTCTGTCCAGACCGTCATCACAGGAGCAAAGTGACCCGTCGCACTCTCTCTAACATCCAGCAGCTTATTGATTTCTTTATTTAGCACCGCCTGTCGGAAAGTATTGACCAGGACTTTTTACATCAGATGCAATTAAAGGTTGTCTGATGGATTATGCCTCACAACTTGATGATGTGGCAAAGAAACAGCACACAAACATACAGAGAGAGAGACTTTTAACTGCTGCAGAAACAGACACCATCAGATAGATATGTTTAAAAAAGTACAAAAGAGAATTTTTATGAAGGCATAAACTAGACAAACTAGAATAAACAAAAACTAGCAATCTATAAAACTGAAATAAGACAGGGAGTGTAACTTAAATAAACAAAAGAGAAGAATTGATGTGACTTATAATGGGAAACATAAAGCTGAACGTGAAATTCAGCTTTATGGAGAGAGATTTTGTTGGAAAAACCTCATAAAGTTTTTCATTACACCCATTCAAAAGACACATTACATGAAATCCTCCAGCTGCTGGAGACAATAGGAGGAATCATTATCATATATTTTGGTCTTGCCCATTATGAAGTCCTTTCTGGCAAGAGGTTCATAACGTTTCACAAAAAGTACTCTGGGTAGAAATCCCATTTAAAATTAGGTACCCTCTATACGAGTGCCCTGCCCTCAGTAAATGCCAACTCCGGAGTCAAACAGTTATGTTTTGAATGTGAAAATGCTGCAGGTAGAAAGGCCATTACAGAACAGAAATACATTCAACTGATGATTGAATTGACATTATTTAATACATCTTCATGATGGAAAGAATACAGATTCTACTTACTAAGTTCTGTGTGTTTTATACTATAATTTTTACGGTAATTTTATTTGAGTATTTCTTTGACTTATTTGCTTTTGTATAAATTATTATTACTCTGTTTATTATTATCCTTTGTTTGGTTATGTATATGTATATTGTAAAATAATCCAAATAAAAAGAGAATTTGGGGGGGAAAAAAGTGCAAGGCGAGTCTAATTCCTAAATATGGATTCTGCTTTTTATTTCTATACATGCTGACATTCATATACAGTTCTGTCAATCTCATTATTTCACATTAAAACAAACGGAAATGTAGTTATTGTTGGTGGTCACTGAGTGGAATGTGACCACACAGGTAGCAGACAGTTTAAAAGCCATGTATTGCTGAGAAACTGAACACACACAGTACAACAAAGTGCACCTTTTCCCTGATATGCTCACCTGCACGCAGATAACATAAGGTAAGGCACGGCATGTTCAGTTCACTCCTTGTCTTATATAAAAAAGAACACAATTTAAACAAAACAAGTATAACAAAAAGGAGTGAGAACATTCGACTGTCTGTCTGTCTGTGTGTGTGTGTGTGTGTGTACTGGCACAGGTACAGAGGCATCAAAACATCTCGGCTCTGAACGCTCTGCAGCTCTGAATGAGCCACGTGCTCTAAAGTACCACAAGGTACAAAATAAGGTCAAAAATAATCAAGTACATAATTGGAAAAGTTTTAAAATCTCTTCAGTGAGTGTGTGCACTGCTAATAACTCCGTTGTGTTCACGAGTTCTGTTCCTGGGATTCACAAACAAGGCGACGCCGAGCCTTCATCACAGGTCTGGTGCTACCCAGTTCAGGAACTTCATTGCAAACTCAAATCCTAAGAAACAAGCCTGAAAGACAAAGACACAGAAACAAAACTGTTTAGTTTGTGTATAATCGTATAAGTCTGATATTTAACATCAATTTTTGTTTTCTATAATAAAATGCACAATATTAAATTACTTTTTAAAAATGATTTAATTTCATGAACCCATATTATGAAACCACATCATGTGTAAATTTGACCTGTAACAGTAGAAGTTAGCTTTTGGCTTCTTACATTTCAAGCAGTTTATTACTGTTCCTGCGCCCTGGTGTCCTCAGGGTTTAAGATGCTGACGATGTAACTGGAACATCCCCGGGTTGAGTTAGGGATCTTTGTTGCATGATTTCCATCCTCTCCCCCCCCTCATTTCCTGTCACTTCTCTACTTTCCACTAGGGCTGCAACTAACAATCATTTTCATTATCTAATAATCTTCTTTGGTGTATAAAATGTCAGATAAGAGTAAAAATGGCCATCACGCTTTCCTACAGCCTAAGATGACCTCCTAAAATAGCTTGTTTTGTCCGAACAACAGTCCAAAACCCAAAGATATTTAGCTTATGATCACACAAGACAAGAAAGGATTAATTTTCTGACGATTCTGACTGATTAATCAGTTAATTGTTCAGCTGTACTGTCCACTACCAAACATAAAAGTAAAAATGCACAAAAAAATACTTCAAATTGGTGTCAGCCTATCAGCTGCACAATAAAATCTTGTCTGATAAGCACCTTATTATCTAAAGATTTTTGAAAATGTGTGGTTATAAAACTGTAATGTGTTGTAACTTTCTTAGAAAAAATATTGGACATTGTGACGACATACAAAAAACATACAGGTGCATCTCTGCAGCAGCTGTAATACACTGATTACCGGTTTGGAAATTGGAAACACTCTTTGATTCCTGAAGGAAAAAATGGATTTACGGTCTTTTGAGGTGTTAAAATATACTGTGTGTCTAATATATAGTTTTGTTTTGGATCTTAATCTTCAACATGAAAACCTTAATTTAATATATAAATCTTTCTTTAAAACACCGTCACTACAGATCGGTGTAGTGATTGGACCACATCCGATCTAATGCTTAGTGACAGTGATGTATGTCATTTCCCCACTATTATCTTCTGTGCTACTGATGACGAGATTTATTTTCTTCACATCAAATCTGAATCACTGAGACTCCATAGGACACATTTATGACCACATCTCGAGTGTCCAAATGTACGATCCAGCTCCTCTGAGCCAAACACAGTGTTGCTGAACTGAAGAATAAGTGAAGGGCACTCACTGCGTTTGCAGGGAAAGCTCTAAGCATGACAGCATTGAAGCCCTTATACAGAGAGGCCACGCCTTCCTCCCTGATCAGCTCCCGCAGAACATCCCGAAAACCGTTGGGATATTTCCCTTCAGGGGCTGAGGGAGGGACACGTCAGAGAACTCCGTCACAGACACATTTTTGAAAGACAAACCGGCTTGTAAAAGAAAAAGTTATCAATAGCAATACAGAGAAAAGAGAAGACATCTTTTGAGAAGTAGTAAGTCAAAGGCAACTAGACTTGTTTTATTCTTAGAAGTGTTTCACAGTCATCCAAAAGGCTTCTTTACTTCTAGATATCCTACCACCTGGATGATGGAGAGTCATCGTAGACCTTCGTGTCCTACGTTCAGATACAGTAAGACCTCTTTATCACCACACGGAACTGAATTAAAGACCAATTTTAAAAAACTAAATACAGAAACACAGCTGGCAAAAAAAAGAAAAGTAGAGTGGACTGTTTTATTGAACTTAAGTCTTTTAGGTTTTGAAACTACAAATAATAAAAAAAAGAAAATCCAAGAAGTAAATCAATGGCAAGATATCCAACAGTGTTGAGTGAAGCAGAAAGGATGCAGACTGATCCGCTAACGCTGTTCTGCATAAATGTAACAGTGGACACAAAACAAATGGCAAAAATAAGACTTTTTCATACCTAGAAAGACACTCATAGTCAAACCGATATCTTAGCCTCAAGAAATTGTTTAATCTAAAAACAAACCTGTTTGGAAACGAGACTTAAGTACGTCGGCTGGAATTGCGACCGCCCAGTTGAAGATCCCGGCCATCCCTCCGGCAAACAGCACACTGGGAACACTGAGCTCGTTGTGGCTGCAGGGAAAAGACAACAGGTCCAACTGCTCAGAGGTCCTTTTTTTAAAATACCATAACAGACAGTTGTAAACACTGTAAGGAAAGAACAAATATTCACCTTTTTCCTGGTGGGGTGAGCATGTTCTTCAACCACTCGTAGGACGTGAAGTACATCCCGCTCGCTGGAACATCTGAGGTACAGAACAAAAAAACAAACAAAAAAAAGAGTCACGTCAGCTGCAAAATATTCCAACATAACATGAAATACAGTTACATTTAATGATCACTAACCAAACTGATAAATGTGAATGTTTCTAGGTAAACATACAGCACTTTACTTCTTCTGACAGATTATATGAGTGGTTTCAGTGGGGGCAGTTCGATCCCGGGCTTCCCCCAACCACATATCGAAGTATCCTTGAGCAAGATACTGAGCCCCAGAAATTGCTCCCGAAGCTGCGCCTTCGGTCTGTAAATGTGTAAGTCGCTTTGGATAAAAGCGTCTGCTAAATGACTAAATGTAAATGTTTCATAAGAACACGCAGAAACATTAACAGAGACACTGTGATAACAAACCTACAGGAGGGTAGACAAAATAATGATAACACTTCATGAAAAAGTACTTAAACTTGGAAGTAAATTCATCACGATTACAAAGTTACAAAAGAGGGTCGTATTAGATTGCATGTCAACTAGATGTTGCTATCAATCAAGCAGTCTGGCACTCAGCAGTTAGTTCAGTAGTTCTCCTCAAAACCTGTAATCAGACAATGTGCCAGCAAAGTGTTCCATTCCTCCAAAAGGTGAATGTGTAACTGATAAAATGTGTTAAAATGTGCTGTGTTGCTCCTCAGGCGCTCAGAGTGTTTGTATTGTGAGCTATGTTGTCATTTTTGTTACGTTCCCTTTTCTCTTGTTTTATGTTGATAGGGAGTTAAGTTTAGACCTGACTTTTTGGGGGATAATTTATTTAGTATTAGTATTTATTTCCACTCAGAGCGGGTCGGTTTGTTATTTTTGCCAGGGATCTCCCTGATGTTACATTTAAACTTCTATATCTGGCAATAAAAGATCGAAATACTGAACAAACTGACTCTTAATAATCTCCATCTAGTTTTATGTTACTCCTCTAGGCAAACTCGGGGTCGTAACAAACCCGGGATTCAAAATATGTAAAAAAATAAATAAATAAAATTGGCTCTGCAAATGTTTCACAGAGGCATTTCTTAGACCTCAAGGATACACACAGTGTGTTTAGTGCGTGATACTGAATGTATACAGTAATTTTGTATATGGGAAAACTCCACAGGGCACTTTCAAGAGTTTAAAGGTCCAGTGTGTGACATTAATGAGGATCTATTGGCAGAAATGAAATGTAATATTTATAAGTATGTTTTCATTCTTGTATAATCACCTGTAAATAAGAATTCTTGTGTTTTCATTATCTTAGAATAAGCCCTTTTAGCTACATAGGGAGCGGGTCCCCTTGCACGGAGGTCGCGATGTTGCACCGCCATGTTTCTACAGTAGCCCAGAAAGGTACAAACCAAACACTGTCTCTAGAAAGGGCCATATGGACCTTTAAGTCCTTTTCCATGAAGTGTTCTCATTATTTTATCTACCCAACGTAAAAGTCAAACTTCACAGCCAGTTGTGCCCTCTGCTCAGGTTTAGGCTCTATCAGAGTACAGAAGCACCTCTCATGAGAGTCAGAGCGGTGCCTTTGTAGATCCCTCTGATCCCAAACTCTCTGTACAGCTGCTTCGCACAGTCCATGGGTCCCGTATACTTCACCTCTCCTGTTGATGCCTGGATCTGCAAACACAGAGACAAACACACATTATTTTACGCTCACTGTCATTTCTCCTAAAGAACTACCTCTCCAGAAAAAAAATATAGCTGCTCCATTTTGGCATGTGGATTCTACTATTCAGCAGCACAGGAGACGGTGATTAGATCCTGTATATCTGTACAAACACATAACCTCTGACCTGTAGGAGGCATTTGATGCGCTCTCCAGGAGCCATGATGGCCGTGGTGAACACGCCAGACAACATCCCCGCAGCAAACAGCTGGGGATACCTGCAGGAGGCGACGTGCTTACGTATTATCGCCCGTAGAGTGTTTGGAACAATGAAGTGAACAGTACAACCACCTACGACTGAGCAGTCACCTACGTCAGGATATCATCAGGGGTTCTCTGTTGTAGTTTCTTGCCGAGTCCAAATCCAAAGAAACAGACAGCAAACATGGGTGTGACTCCAATGATCGGGGCCAACATGCCTTTATAGAGTCCTTTTACACCCTGTGAGGGAAGAAGATGGCGAGGGCACATGAGCATGAGAGAGGAAAGACATTTTTGGCAATATTGTTTCTAATGGATCCCTGACATTAAGGCAGAATGCATCCTCACTTCTTTGGCCAAGGTCTTTTTAAAACAATCAATGGTTCCAGCATACAGGAGGCTCTCTCCAGGTTTGGGTTTGGGCTGAGTCTGTAAACGCACCTGCGAGAAAAAGAGGATGCACTCAACACACAAAGAACCAAGCATCACAGTGGCAACAGTTTTGACCTTGTAAGGTGACAATATGCCGTGTTGTGTTTACAGCTTGTTACTCTGCTCCTCAGTGGCCTGAAAAATTTGAAAAGAACTGTGTCCTGCTGGCATTGAACCGAGCAGGACACCTTATAGTTAAAACATAAACATGACGAAACTTCCTCAAACACATCTTTGGCATTTCTGAACTGCAACTTCTTGTTATTTATTAACCGACATATATATACTGTACACCAACACAATATATCTGCAATAAGCTACTATTGGCCAGTTGGCTGATCGATCAGTCTAGCTCTATGCTAGAGTATTGAACTAATCACTGTCGGTCTAATGCAGCGATGGTGGATGGCAACATTCCTGCATCAGGTGAGATCTCTGTGCAGGAGGACATAACAGCAGCGGTGAGCTGAGTCATATAACTGACTGAATGTGGGTCAAAGGGCTGCAGCAGCCTGATACCCTGAGCGCTCTGAATACAGGAGTTTTTTAACATCCACACAGCTGACTCTGACCAGGAGCAAATATCTGACATCTGTTAGTGTCAGCCGATGCCCTCCCAGTGCTGTTTCCTAACGTAATGCGGTGTGTAAGTGAGACACACTAAGTAATCAAGTGCAGTAATCACTTTAATGGTGTCGAGTGGATGTCCGGCGAAGACGAGGCAGACGCCTCCAAACCCTCCGGCGAAGAAGTTCTTCAGCGGACTGATCGGCTGCTGTTTGGACATTTTTATTTTCCGCTCTGCAGGAAGAAAAAACACAACAGCGGCGACTGAATGAAACCGACACCGAAAAGAAACGCACACACGGCGAGAAACCAGAAACCAAGAAATACCATCTCACCTGGTCGACTGTGTGAGAGGTGTCTGTGTGCTGCTGTCACTGCTGGACCTTTCACCCACTTCTTACCCGGACAGGTCTGACCGCCACACAGCTTTACTCTGGTGCGTCTCTGTTTGGTGTCCGGGTGGAAACTTTCAACGGTGTTGGTAACTTAGATAAATGTTAACTGATATAATAAACAAAATACTTTTTTTATACCTCTTATACTAATCTGTTTTTCATGTTTTTAAAATGAAACTGAATAGGAGACATCTTCAAATCCTCGTCAACCTACTCCACTTTGAAATATTCCTTCTGCATGCTGGGTCTTTAGACTTTGAACTCGTGTATTCAGCTTTTTGATATCTTTTACAGATTTATGCTCCTTTCAGTTGTGTGTCACATGACCCGCACAGATCCTCCTCTGCTGTTCTGCTTTAAACCAAACTTGGTGAATTCAGCCCTTCTAACTTCTTCTTTTTCTCACACACAATTTATACATCATAATGTAGACAAATGTGTCCTGTTTCACACAATGTAACTATTTAAGCAAAAGGACTTTCAGTTTTCTGACTCAAAGCAACAAGAGTCAATTTGACTCCAATGTTAGTTTACTTTACTGTTTTTTATTATTATTACTGTTTCTCATGTCCATCTCTTCTGCCCTATCAAAATAAAGCTGTCAAAAAAAACCACTTTCAAAAATCTTTATTTTCAAAGCGTTTCAGGTTTCAGGTCCCACATACAGTAACACACAGCTGATTGGGATGATTGATTACACATCCAGCAGTTTCTGCCTGTTTCTGATTGGTGCATCAAATGTAAACTTGTTTGGCAGTTGGGAACTCTCTTTTAACTGTTAATACATTCAATTACTCTTCTCTCTTTATCACCTTGTTTCCTCTTACTTTTTAGAGGACTTAGACTTTCCCCCCCTTAACTTAGGCTCATACTTCACATCTTACACTTTAACTTCACTTGAAATTCTTTTAGCTAATACACTTCAAATGACACTCAACTCCTTTTTGGAAACTTCAATCAATTGACAGTAAAACTCCATTTAATGATTACACTTCCCTTAAGACTTCAGTTGTTTTTAATTCTTTCAGTTACAGTTACAGTGAACTCATGGCAGTGACATAAAGGGACAGTTGACCCCCAAATCAAAAATACATATTTTTCCTCCTACCTGAAGTGCTGTTTATCCATCTAGATTAATTTGCTGTCAGTTGCAGAGTTTTGGAGATATTGGCCATGGAGATGTCTGATTTTTCTAATAATGGGACTACATGGCACACAGCTCGTGGTGCTCAAAGTGCCAAAAAAAAAAGATTTAAAAAGCTCAACAGCAATGTCTCTTTCCAGAAATGATGACCTGGTTGCTCAAGATAATCCACAGATTTGTTGTGAGCAGAAGGAACTCTCAGTATATATAGTCCCATTATATTCCAAAAATGCAGGCTTCTCTTTGGCCAATATCGCCAAACCTCTGCAACTCACACCAGAACAATCTAGATGGATAAAGGAGAAATATGCGTTTTTTTATTTGGGAGCGAACTGTCTCTTTAAATTGTACATGTTACACGTTATTTTACCCATTATGCTCCTTTTTGCAGGAAAGGAATTTTATACAAAATATTTACATTACAATTAACAGTTAATTACATACAGAGAAAATATAAATACTAAAGATAAAAGATACTGCATGAGCACATTTACTATATGTACCTATGACATTATACTGTATATTTAAACAAGAAATCATAATATCTATTATTTATCAAGCTTGTGCAGATGATACCGGCATATTATTATCTGTCACCGCTCACTTTTAATGTATCTTAAATCTGTTCTACGTACATACATACGTATGTATGTACATACGGGTTTTGAAGGGAAACTGAGAATGGGCAAAGTACAGGAGCATGAGTAAAATTAATCTGTTTTCGTTCATGTTAAACTTTAGACTTGCTGGACACACTCAACTGGTTCTGTCTGCTGCCAACATTTATTTCAAATTAAGGTTTTAGGTCTCAACAACCAATCTGGCCACTTCCACTGTTAAAATATAGCTTTATTAGTTTTATTATAACACAGTCATAGCACTTTTCCAGACAATGTTAATCATGGAAATATGAGACACTCACCTTTCTCACATACGCTGTAAACAGACACACAAATAAATCAATGCATGAACACTCGGCCATGAACTAAAATCTGATATAACTTCTCGATTGTGTCTACCTTCTCAGAAACATGTTTTCAGACGGGGAAGCCATGCCAGGGACAGAAAAAACAAACAGATAAGTCAGATTGTAACATGGGAGAACAACATCAATCACTACATCATGGGGAAGAAACAAGGAAAGGTACACGTTGCTGTTAAAGTATTAAAACCACGAGGGGATAAAATAAAATGCCCTGTATTTCGTCTCCCTTGTCTTCATTTTCAGTAGGAGCATCAGATAATAACTGAAAATCAAAAACACTGAATAATGTATAATCTCTGCAGAAAACAAGTGCAGAGAACTTTTCCCCTTTAGGAAGCCACATCTCACATCAGCCAAAACTCAATATATAACATGTTGCTATAAAGCCTTATTGCAGCACAGTTAGTTTGAATTTGAATGCAGCATTCGGACAAAAACCCTTCAGTCCAACAGATGTTAATCTGTAAACAGTCAATGACTTCTGATGCTTGAGGAGCGGTGTATATGTGAGTACAGTGCAATCACCTTTAAGAGTTTGAAAAGCAGTAAAGAGACAAAAGTACCAGACTGAGAAAGCTGCAGACAGAGCCACAGGAGAGACTCAATATGTAGCAGCAAGTTACCCAGCTAAAAGCTTAGTAATGATAACACGAGTCAGTGTGCTTTTTTTTTTTTTTTTTTTACTTTTATAGTAAATTTTTTTTTTTTTACTTTAATTATAATGAGTGAAGGGATGAATGAAAGAGTATTATACTCTACAAAGGAACCTCTCAGTAACACACAGTAGTTTGGTCCCACTAACAGGGAAGCACATAAAGGGTCAAATAATGGCACTATTATCTGTAACATAACTTCAAATCTGCCCTTTTCATTTCAATTCTCTGAATTTGTTCCAAAATCAGTTCGGTTAAAATTATTTTGGTCAGAATAAAGTGTAGTCCTGGTTGTTACTTTAAATTTTAAATACTGTGATTACATACGGTTATGTATGATTTCTACGGTATTATTGCTAGGAATTCACTGTGAAACAGCTCCAAGGTTTGGCCTATGTTTTGGCTATTTTTATTCTCCAAGTATGACTAAACCTCACAGGTTTTTTGTGCATTTGTCATATTTTTTCCCCTTCTTGAAGAAGACCAAAGGAAAAAAAAAAACTCCCACTCCTTTTGCCGTGAAAAACAGCAAGATCTTTCTGAAATCAACATGATGTGCATGCTTCAGTCCTGGACTACGAGTCCAAGAAAACATTGGCAAAACTGATTAGCTTCTCTCAGGAAGGCCTGGCACAGAATACAGGGCGTTTCATAAAATGTCAGTTCTTCTTCTTTCAAGCTTTATTGTACCTCCCCGGAGCAGACTACAGTGTGTGAGCATGATACTGGTATAGTTAGTCCTGATTCTCACAGATCTGTGGGAACTCCTTGTAGATCTGCTGTACGATTAGTTTATCCATCTGTTTCGCTGTAGCGTTCCCTTCATCCTCTCCTGGATCTTCTTCCTCCCTGAGAATCATCTGCAGCACCCCCTGCAGGTCAGACAGGCGGTGCTGGTGCTCGAGGTAATTCGTCGAGCGCATTATGGAGTGCATGAGGGAGAGATACTCCATCCGCATCTGCATAGGAAGGGCAAGAGAGGAGATTTGAATCCGACAAGGTAACAAGCTGTTGATACATCATTACAGGAATAGTTCAACAGTTTGGGAAATATGCTTATTCATGTTCTTTCTGAGAGTAGGATGAGAGGATCAGTACCTCTCTCATATCTGTCCGTTAAATAGAAGAAATATTCCAGCAAATAAACCTCATAAAATCACAATTTCTGAATTTTAAACCTATTTATTGTGTGTGGATTAAACAAATCAGCTATAACGTGTTAATTAGTGAGCTTTAGAGGTGCTGGTAGGCGTATTTTGTTAAATTTGGACAGAGCCAAGCTAGCTGTTCCCTGTTGTCTCCTCATCTTTATGCTAAGCTAAGAGAACGTGCTGCTGGCTGTAGCTTCATATTATCCGCTCAGACACGAGAGTGTCTGCAGTGATAAGGAGTATTTCGCAAAATGTGAAACTATTCCTTTAAAGGCTGAGAACAATCAGTAGCAGTGCGGTATTGTCCAGGTCTCACCTTGTCTCCAGGTGAAAGGTCAGATATTTGTCGAACGGCGATGTCAATCATCACCATCATGTCAGTGTGGTAGAAGATGTCAGCAGTCTCTCGGCTGGAGAAAACATCCTGCAGAAACTTGAGCACCGAGTGTGGTGCAGGCGGGGTGTGTTTGAACATACACACTGGGTCACCTGGAGAGGACGAGGCAAAAAGGGAGAAATGACAACAGTAGACAGAAAACATCGATGCAAAATCAGAAACATGACAAACGGAGGTATTTTACCGCCTCGGTTCAGGAGCAGCAGCACTTTCTCCGACAGGATCTTGACATTTTTCTTCTTCAGCTCCTGCATGATCACATTGGTGCTGGGTGCTGGGCAACACAGACAAGACAAATAAGCATTTGTCATAAAACAGTAAACGCTCTTTTGCAGGTCAGCTAAGCCAGGAAACAACAAAGAAAAAAGCAGAACTGTAGAACTCTGTTGAGCATAACTGTTTCTATTGATGTTTTTAGGCAGACATTTTGACATATCAGAGCAGGAAAAGCACAGGTGTTACTAAAAACATTAATCATGTTTCTGCTGCATTTTGAGTGTCCCTGTAAGTCATGTCAGTGAGCAGACGTGCTGAACACTAGGAGCCTGGAATTAAACGTAAATTAAATACAGCCATCATTAATGTCATTATTTATACGTCTGCTGTGCGTTTCCGGATATGACGTGTCAAAATGTCTGCTGTAAAAAAGGTCTATGGCGGATGTTCTCACCTGTGTGGTGCAGGTTGAAGGCCAGCAGGAGGTTCAGGAAGATGTCAGGCAGCTGCTCAGTGGGATCAGAGGGAAGCCCGTCCTCCACCACACCCAGCAGAAACGCAACAAAGTCAGCATTCAAGTGTTCTGAAAGCAGGGAGGGTCAGGATTATGTCTAACACAAGAACACATTATCCCTTTAATTCACCTTTTAATGCAGGCACGTCAAACTTCTGGACCATGTTAGTTTGGTAAAAGCTTTCATAATCCATCAGATACAGTGAAAAATGCATTGTCATGAAGCTAAACACAAAGTCGTTTGTCACTGTTTTGGAAGAAACAACACTGTTCATCAGTGATGCTCTGTTTTTGTGTGCAGAGGTACAATATACAGATCTTAAAATGTATTATAACACAGCAGCTTTATGTAGACCATACCATAGTGATGATATGGCACCTGTTCGCCCATTGAGAAGATCATAGTCAGTACCAAGGCTGTGTAGCACATCTTCTGGTGTTCTGCAGAAAGAAAAACAGGCAAGAAATTTTCAATCAGAGTAATTGTGGATAATATTAATCTTGGGGAGTGCTACTACAAACAAGAGACGGCGAAAAGTTAATATTTTCACCTTGTATGTCAGTCTGTAGGTCCCTGGCCAGCTCCATGGAGAGGATAGAGTTGAGGAAGGTGGAGATGAGAGCTGCATCCAGGCTGCACATCGCCCCAAACACTTTGAGCAGCAGCAGCCGCAAAGACACGCGATGCTCCTGTGCGGTCACATGATGGCAACAATGAGCCAACGCCGACCAAACATATACTGAACGTCACCAACATTCTCACTAACGCTGAAAAGGTGCAGGTTCAACTTCCAAGAATATCATTGTTCAACACCTACATGTGCAATTCAGCTACAAGGGAAATAAAAACAAAGCTTTTTCAGAGGAATCACAGTGGCACATTCTGAACACAGATTTGTTTTTAGTTCAAAGTGTGTTAAAAATAAAATGCTTTATTATTATTTTGTCTTACCATCTGATAATATGAAACCAGAGAAAGCACATTCTCATAGTGGTTGGCCTTGCACATCTTCTTACACACCTCTGGATCTGCATCAGTCTGAGAAGAAAAAAAACCAAAACAGCTTTTAGTTGTAACAACAATCATAACTATGTGAGTTCATAATCTGTTCGACAGTCGTGGTCCCTGAACAAACCAGAGGATTATGGAGCCCATGTACAACTCATCTGGCCATCCCAACCCTGATCTGAGTTGTGGTCGGGACAAACTGCCAACAAAGGATTTTTGGCAGCGTGAAGAGTTTACAGATTCAGTCTTCACTGTTGGATTTGTAAAGTCGTCTGAGCCGCTCTGATCCCATCAAACATGTCTGGCATTTACAGCACGACATCTGGACGAGGTCCTGTGGGCACCTCACAGATTCATCCCAAGAGAACACTTTTCATATTATAATGATAAGGATAATGCAGTGATATCAGCTGGGAAACTCTTGACCTACCTGTAATGTGTGTTGAAGTACCTTATTACCCCACTAGAACGCTGTGCTCTCAGAATGCAGGGTTACTTGTGGTTCCTAGAGTCTCCAAAAGTAGAACGGGAGCCAGAGCTTTCAGCTATCAAGCTCCTCTCCTGTGGAATCAGACCCCAGTGTGGGTTCAGGAGGCAGACACCATCTCCTACTGTGAGTAGGCTTAAGACTTTCCTCATTGATAAAGCTTAAAGTTATAGCTACGCTGCTATAGGCCTAGACTGCCGGGAGACTTCCCATGATGCACCTCTCTCCTTCTCTCCCTCTGTATGCATTCCCCATCCCTTAAATGCATGTTACTAACTCGGCATCTTCTTCCTCCCGTAGTTTTGTGCTGTCTCGTCCCTCTCTTCTCCCTTACTGTTACTTTCAGCAGGTATTTCTGTCTCCGGTGATGTGAAGTCTGGATCTGCGATTGCGGCCACCTGCTGGAACAGTGCTGCGGTCTATGGTGGAGGGGAGGTGGTGTGGCTCCGGTCCTGCTTGTTGGGCTCCACCTGGACATGCTCAGTTGTCCGTCTGGATCCATCTCTCCTGGGAGAGGGATCCATCCTCTGTTGATCTTCCTGAGGTTTCTATCATTTTTTTACTTTACTTTTATTTTATTCCTCTTTTTTTCAGTGCATTAAACATTTTAAATTACTGTGCATATTATTACATAATGACTCATGTTGGATCACTAGAGTTTTTATAAACTGATGTCATTCCTGTTTTGTTTGATATGCAATGCTTTTGCTGCTAAGCACGTTGCAGCTTTTGTTTTGTTATATAAGTGACAGAAATATTTGTGAAATCCATATTTACATGTGTGACACAGTCAGGAGGGACTTTACACGCCGTCTTACACCTCAATCAGAAAAACAGACACCCATGTTATGAACATGCACTGTTGCAGGAGCGAGAAGTTAAACAGCTCCCTGCATCATACCAGTATCTTCAGCAGCTCCTCCAGGTAGCAGGCGATGAGAGCGTGGTCTTCATGAAGCGCCCAGCTACGCTGCTGTGAATCGTCCCGGTGACGGCCTAGGTCGCTGAAGATCACCTCCAGCCTCTGTTCATCGTGACACACCTGGCCCTGCGGCAATGCTGCACTAAAATCCTACAGAGACATTAAAACATCGTGACACACATATATCTGCTACAACTTGAAATACCAGTAGATGCACATTTCCTGATGTGTGCAGAGTTTTACAATGAGCCAAGAGATGCTAAAAAAAACTCGGAACTGATACTCAGCTGGGGATTTCTGTAGGTTTGTGACCTTGAATGACCCCTTTTACATTATAAATAGTAACTTCATCCATTAATAATATAGATTAAAGCAGCTTTAAAGTATAATACCGGTGTTCTTAAAAGTTTCATCATCTTGGATGCTTCTCTGCTCTACATTAGGGTGTCTGCATGCAGGCAGGACAGTTGAAGATATCAACGCTTGTTTTCCAACCCTCTGAAGAGGCTATATTCTGTAATTCCTTTTAAAATAAATTTTAGAAAAACAACATATACAAGATTCAAAATCATCTGAATTGCAACCCTCAATTTGGTTTTGTTTATTAACAGTGTTTTGTTGAGCCCAGGTTGAGTGTTTCATATCTAAAAGCACACTGAAGGGACCTCTAACAGACCACAGAGTATTTCAGGCTTTATAATTGGATGAGCAGGGTTGGAGTGGGCACACGTGTCACCATGTACACACAGGATGCAGCCAAAAGCTTTCAGCAATTTCTGTTTGGGGTTACACACTACCCACTATTAACCACCTTACCCCCAGAGGAATAAACTGAAACATCTGCCAGTAAAGAATCAGCACTTCATTTCAAGCTTGGTTTGTCACTGCAACGCTTGCGTTTAAAAACAGGAAATTAGCGAGGGATACTGTGAGAACCCTGCCGTGTCTCAGAACGACTCTGAGATCTGTCAGCTAAATGCAGACTGAGCTCTAACTCTTAACAACACCGGCATTCTCCTTTAAGCTGGCGAGGCTCCAGGATGCCAAAACCACATGATGTAATGAAAACAAATCTGACCTTGCTCTCCACCAGCGAGAGGAGAACCTGCTCCAAAGCAGAGGAGGCTTGCGGTAAGGCCGTCTGCAGATGGCCGACCACCACGCCGACAGCGACCCGGGACAGCTCGTAACTCAAGCCTGTGTTCTTCCGTACCAGCTCGATCAATTCAGCCCCAATAGACATGGGAACCGGCTCAGGGGTAGTGGGGCTGCCAGGAGGGCTTTCAGCGACAGACGGGGGGGCAACGGGCCATTCACTCTCCGGCTGGTCCTCCGCTGTGGGCTGTAAAGGAGGGGTGGGCTGGGGAGGCTGTGGAGCCGGGCTCTTCTTCGCAGGAGCTGGCTGCGGAGGAGAGTCAGAGGGAAGCACGTCTGGAGGCGGTGCAGGGGGCTTCACACGGGACGGCACGGGAGGAGGGGGGGTGCTGGCCACACTTGGCAGACTGACATCAGAGGAGACCAGTGAGTGGGAGGAGCCAGACTGCAAAGAGGTGGTGCTGATTGAGAGGGACGGAGCAGGGGACGGAGGGAGAGAGGACCCTCTGGAGGGGACCTCCGGCTCTGCTGAGAGAGAGAGAGAGAGAGAGAGAGAGAGAGAGAGAGAGAGAGAGCTCCAGTTACAGAGAGGAGAGTGAACAGGAATGACCTGACTAAGAATAGTGTGTTTGTGAAGTACAGAGCTGCAGCAGGTAGCATCGGCTAAAAACAGCAGCAAAAGCGCTGCGCTGTAACCTGTGAGACTGTAATAAACTTGTAAGTAATGCTGCGAAAACACTGCTGCTCTCTGAGCTCTAACCTGGACGCCGGCTGTTTCGTTGTTTCTCAGGGGGAGGTGGGGTGGTCGGAGCCGCACGTCGAGGTTGAGGAGGCACCTACAGGAGGGGACGCAGGAGGTGAAATGAGAAGCAAATGCATCTAGCCTCTCTACATTTATGAATCCTGTATATTAGATTCAAATAAAACATTTAAATGTGTACTGCATGAGTGTGTTACCTGGTAAAAGCCCTGCTCTCCCTGCATGTTGTCCATGCTTCCTGATAACGGCACGCTCCCCTGTCGTCCGTAGTCTCGGTTAAGGCCATTGGGTGGAGGAGGAGTCTGACTGAGAGATATTTCACTGCTGGAAGATGGGAGGCCTGGTTTGTGACCGGAGGACGAGGAACTTCGTCGCGCAAGGGTCTCCTTTCTGTGATGGATCAGCTTCCTACAACGGAGGAGACTAAGGCTTCATATACAGATTCACAATCAATATACTACTATCTTAAGTTTATTATGTGCATTTCGACTCACTGCAGAACATCTCTCTGCTCCAGATTGTATTTGCCTCCATTTTTTAAGGCCACATTGTGGATTCCTTCGATCGCTCTGTCAATAGACTGCAACACCTCGTCCTGCTCTGGAGCCTGCAGGGGAGGAGGAGATGGAACAAATGAAATATTCATTAACAGAATAATTAAACTTTAAACAAAACAGAACAGAATTGTGGCCCGGGGACATGTGTGGCTCCGGGCAGAAACAAACTAGGGCAGTTATCTAACAAAAAACAGCCTTTTAAGCAGTGTCACACGTGCTCCGTGAGGCCTCACATTCAGGCTCATTAGACCTCCACTGCCACTGTCTTTAACAACAGGAGAGAGCATTCCTATCCTGCCAGCGCCTTAGCCTGTGATTTTACAAAATTCATGCTGTGACTAGTTCACTGTAAGTCTGGATCCTTGGAAAAAAGGAGTCTCCTCACTCTAGAGCACATGTGGGTGTGTGACTGAGAGAAAACCCAAAAGCATTGTGGAAGGGAGTAGCTACTTATTTACCAGTGACAAGGATAGATGAGACTGATTCTTGAAAATAAAACAGAGATAACTGATTATTTTAATTTGAGCAGAAACAATGTCTTGCTTCCTCTCTTGGTGGCCTTGCTGTTATTTTGGGTCGGTCCTGTTTCATATCTTTTTCTATCCCGTACTGTCGTATCCTGTCATACCCCATCCTTTCCTTTCCTTTCCTGTCCTGTCCAACCTCCTCTGTGTCGCAGTGAGCAGCTGCAGTGCAGGAGGCCATGCCCTCGACATAATGCAACCCTCCCAATAATTTATGGCTTCTTCTGCAAGCATGCATCTTCTTCCTGACAATAATCAGCAGTCAGCTTCAACGTGGCCTGCACTGCAGTCTCTCTCGAGCCCATCAACGTTACTACGCATTCACTAGATTTCACTTCACCTCAGGTGGCGACATGGTCATCGCTCGTATTCATTGAGACAAACAAGAGAAAAACACCCAGGTTAGAAAGTGGTGTTTACCTGTATTTTTTCTATGTATGAGGCTGGGATGTAGCCGGTTTCCCCCGAGCTGCAGCGGGACCCCAGCCACCAGTGTTTGTTGCTCCTCTCCAGGATTAGGAAGCTTTCTCCGGCCGCGAAGTGCAGCGAGTTGGGCTCCGCAGATCGGAAAGCGTACAGAGACCGGTACATACTTTAACAACACTTTAACGCACCGAAATGACCCGAAACAAACAGCTGGAGGGCCGGTGTCGGAAGACAGGGCGTCTCCGAGCGGACGGATCTGCTCCGTTGGAGGTGATTTAAAGAGGCTGTGGGGGGAATGGCCACGGTGGATCGCTGCTGTCTATTTACAATGTAGCTCGGATCATCTGACCCGTGACTGAGGCCAGTAAACACCGCAGGGGGCGCTGTCGCTCCGTGAACACGCCCCCCCCCCTTCCCCCCAGGCATTTTAATCAAAGGCAGAGCCTGCTCTCGCACCGCTGATCCGGAAATCAACATAAAGATTTCATAAAATATAATTATTCATTCCTGAAACGTGTGATGTTTAAGACACCTTGTATACTTTGTGTGTTGTACCGTTTTATTGATACCAGATATGTGAAATTGTGTAATTATTAGTAGATGGGTGCTATGACTTTTGTAACTGTTACTGCTTGTGAGCTGTATTTATATCTGAGCCATTGTTTCCAGTACAAACTCCATTCATATTTCAAACTACTCAGGATTACACTGAGCCAAGGCTTTTTACACAGGACTTTTACTTTCTTCTTGTAATCAATCCAAATTGTACCTATTTGAAGGGCAACATATAACGAGTGTCTCCAGAATTTGAAAATAAACTTAGAACAAATGTGAACAGATTCACAATTATTTGTTTTACAACACACATACATGACTGGATAGTCCAAACTGAGTAGGAGTTCATTGCAAGGATCCAGAGTCTTAAAATGCACTTATTTGGGTTTAGTAAGGGACAAACAAGATTCTGCACCTTTTAGCCTTAAGCAAGTGCTTTTATTTTATTAACTTCTGATCATTTTTATTGTGTTGTAGCTTAACTCAATATGTGGAGGCTCACAGGTAACAGCTATTTCAGTTTGGGGAAGACAATGACACATTTTAATGTTTGTATATAAGTGTGAAACATTCGCTATGTTACTTAGGTCATCAATTAACGTTAGCTTAGCATTTAGCTGGTGACATTGGATTCATTTTATTGTTGTTTTTCAACACGATATGCAGACCTCTACGAGGAATACAAATGTTTAAAAAAAACAAAAACAAAACAGGACTATTTTAAACGACCACCTTGTAAAGATCCTTAAACGTGAAATAAAAATCGTTCGATTTTGCGTTAATCGACACCGGAAACAAGCGCCAGGTGTTACACAGAAACCCGTCCCCCCTGTCTGTCGCCGCTTGGTGAGCTCCGTCAACATGTCCAGTGCGGTTTGTGCCAGATTCCTCCTTCAGAGATCAACAAAGGGGTTTCTCTTCTCTTCTGCAGTGCCCGCTTTCTCAAGGTGTGGTAGTTTTTCATTTAAGGCTTTTGGTTCATTTAAGCGGAAGTGTGGTCGCTCAGGCAGCTGTCCCTAATGTCCCTAATGTCCCTAGTTTGGACTGTCCTCCCGTCTGCGTGGTGCCTGGGAAACGAGCGTGTACTATCACAAGAGTTTGAGATGCACAAGTTTGTTTTATTAAACTGAGGTTTTATATTAAGTTGTATTAGTTTTGAGTCGTATATTGTACCGCGTTATTCCCATAAAAAATACATCATTACAATCACTGTCACTGCATGTTCTGTGTGGATTTACACTGTAGGTCATATTATATCATGGGATGGCACAAACTCTTCCCTTGACTAAAGGATCCTGTTTGTTCACTAGTGCAGTTGGAACCACATGAGGGCCAGCGCTGCAACTAACCATTATTTTTATTATCGATTAATCACTCGGTTATTATTATTATCTCTGTTTATTAATCGGCTAATCATTAGGTCTAGAAAATGACAGGAAATAGGGACGCAACCGACTGTAGCCCAAGGCAAGCGTATATGCGTCTTCAGAAATTATCAATCACAGGTGTCAACATAACAAATAAACAATAATCTTTTTTTGGGTAGTTTTTCCTTAGTCCAATCGAGGCTCTAAGGACAGAGGGTGTCATATGTTGTACATATTGTAAAGCCCCAAAATTGTGATTTGTGATATTGGGCTATATAAATAAAATTCAAATCAAAATAACAAACATAACATTATTCTGTTTTGTTTCTGTCTCTTTGGGCTTCTGTCTGACTGTTTACCATATTGTTTTACACTTTAAATGTTGACACATGTGAGGACATGATGGTTACTTAATTATTTTGTGTAGACATATGGTTGTCTTGGGATATAGCCAATGGCTTTTCAGTTATCTTTTATGTGAGATATGAAAATGTGATGCTTGTAAGAGTCATTGTGTCTTCAGCTTGGAGTTTTATTTTTAAATAAAAAATTAGAACCATTATAACTCCATGATTCTCATTGGGAACAGGCTCGAAGCGTGTTTGCCCATCAGACAGCATGTCTGACTCCACCTGGTGGAGTCGACTGTAACATACACACTGTCTTCAGGAGGTCACCTCATGACTCCCCTGCCGTGCTGCTTTATTAAAAACCAGCAGTTGACACCGGTGCAGTGGTTCACATCTCAAATACAAAAGATCGCTGAACGTGCTCCGATGTTTGTAAAAGTGTGAGAAGAGGTTAAAATTAGCAGCAAACAAGCAGAAATGTCTGTGTCTCTGCAGCCTCCTTTCTGCAGAAACGGGCGTAAAGCTTTTGGCTGTCAGTAGCTTGGCATTAGATGTTTGGCTTTTGAACTGGGCCACATGGCAACGGTTCTGCAGTGCAGCCCTGTTTTTTGTGTGAAATGTAAAGTGCAGGAGAATGTACAGAGATACTGTAGGGCCTGTGCAATAAATACATCATTACAGAGACCGTTTCATGCCCACAGTTTATCAGGCCACAAGCACTCTTTGCAATATTAATACTCACAATAAATAATAGAAAATGACCAGTGTCCTGTACTTAACATGCTATTGGTTCTAACTTAGTTTATCTGTCTTTTGTTCCAGCCCATTTCTGTCTCGTGCACATAGATTGGGTCCGAGTGATGATGAAATGTACCAGCGTACCATGGTGTCCGTTATGCAGAAGGAGCCGGGCAGTGGGATCATGATCCACACCTACAGTTCCCAAGGATTCAACATTGACGGCAACAAGGTGATTGGGCCCTGCGCTGTGCTGCCTCCTGCTATCCTCCAATGGAATGTGAGATCAATATTCAATCTCCTAGTTTGTTGTGTCGTGTACTGCTCTGTATAAAATTTAAACAACAATTTTTGTGTTTTTTTAATTGTTTTTATAAATAAATCTCTCTCTCTCTCTGCAGGTTGGCAGTTATAAAGACATCACGGAAGACAGTGTCTCACTTTTCCACATGCTTGAACCAAGAATAGGTAAAAAAAATAATAAAAGCACACCATCATACAGATGGGTGACAATTTTAATCTAAACCAACATAAAGCGTGCGGCCACCACAAGGCACCAGAACAGCTTCATTGCTTCTTCGCATAGATTCTTAAAGTCTGTGAACTCCACTGGAGGGATGAACACCTGACCCCTAATGTCCTGTATGGAAGCAACTACATTCCACGCATTCATTCAGGTCACATCTAGGTTTATACATGTTGTATTTAACTGAAGAAAACAAAGCCTGATGCATGTCATTTCACATGTTTTCCTGTCGTTGTGTATGCAGAGATTCTTGTGCTGGGCACGGGCGCACGACTTGAACGAATTAACCCCTCAGTCCTTGCTCTACTCAAGAGTAAAGGCATCGCTGTGGAGGTGCAGGACACGGTAAAGTAGTAATAAAGTGCAAATGCTCTTCCTGACAGCATGAACGGCTTACTTTGACAAGGACAGGAAGTCTTTCTGACTGTCTTCGTCTCTGCTGTTTTGCAGCCAAATGCATGTGCAACCTTCAACTTCCTGACTAATGAGAGAAGAGTGGCGGCCGCCGGCCTTATTCCTCCTCCCATCAGCACAGCACTCGAAGTGACACAGGAATAAGTGTTGTGATGTCAACAGAGAGTAGGACTGACGTCTGTAGATGGAGGTCAGAGTATTATGAATGATCTCAAGCCTGTGGGATTGTTATTCTACTTCTGCACAAATCTTCCAAAGGAACAAACTCAAGTGACATCCTGCTCTGAAGAAACTATCCCTGCATTTGGTTACAACTGTTATTTTTGGAGCTTGAGGTGTTAAATGCAGACAGAGTTCTAACAAATGCTTTGAAATCTAGGGGTAGAAGTAAGTGTGCTTGAGTTCACATAAAGTGTGCACAAGTGTTCAGGGGAATGTAGTCACGTGAGGACTCCCATGATGTAGAATTATACTGTAATACAATGTAACAGTATTCTTGTGTAGAAATAGTTATGTGTGTGAACTATATATTTAAAAGCTTTATATGCAACAAACAATCACTCAAGTGTCATGATGTGTTTTCATGCAAAGCATAAATGTATAAAAACACCTACATGGTTTGTTATTTTAAAAGACACAGGGAAGAGTCGCTACTGCCCGTGCAGCAGATAAAAGGGATCTGTATGTAAAATAAGTATGAATATGTTCCAGACCCTCTACCCGAGGTGTCGGTGGTGACTGTCCTTCATTTGGTTAAGCCTCTTTACTCTGTGCGTCTGTCCGTCCTCTGCCTCCAGCAGCGCTGCCACCAAACAAGCTGCCTGTGTGCGGCACATGACATAATTCTGTGGCTTTGTCCTTCTCACATATAAGCTCCATAGATAAGAAAATCCACAAATCCTCTGCACATCATCTCTAATCAGCTGCCTCTGTGCCACATGCCCAGCGTCGGTCGAATGTTTAAATCCCTGTCGTTCACATGCAGGATTACTTTCACCTGCTGCTGCTGAGAAATTGTGGCACTGATTGGTGCTTAATCAGAGGGGGGGGGGGGCTGGGGAATCAAGAAAAATTCCCATCAAACTGGCTCCCGTTAGTTCAAATCTGTAAAAATGGTACCTTCAATTACCTTTCC
>CM022473.1:16934455-17021571 GCA_011952105.1 Coreoperca whiteheadi
GCACCGGCGCCTGCCTTCTTTTGTTGTTTTTTCTCGTTTCTTTTCTCGTTTGCGTGTTTTCCTGGTTGGTGGTGGGAGAGGGTTGGGGGGGGTGGTGGGGGTGGGGGGGGGGGGGGGGGGGGGGGGGGGAATCAAGAAAATTTCCAATCAAACTGGCTCCAGTTAGTTCAAATCTGTAAAAATGATACATTCAATTACTTAGAGTTAATTACATTGATGAGTTAATAGGAAAATGTAAGAGAAATTTTGACTGTCACAAAAGCCAGTGTGCTCAGGATTTTTCAATTCAATTTTATTTATATAGCCCTATATCACAAATCACAATTTTGCCTCAAAGGGCTTTACAATCTGTAACATACAACACTCTCTGTCCTTAGACGCTCGATTGGACTAAGGAAAAACTACCCAAAAATCCAAAACCCTTTTAACGGGAAAAAAAGGATAGAAACCTCAGGAAGAGCAGAAGGAGGGATCCCTCTCCCAGGACGGACAGACATGTAATAGATGTCGTACGTACAGAATAGATTCATAACAGAAAATCATAGTTCATACAATTCTGATGACTATAATGAAATTGTAGTATATATAATTATGATGAAAAGTGTAGGATGTAAAACATAAGGGAAGAGGATGGATCCAGAAGGACAACCGAGCAGCTCCAGGTGGAGCCCAACGAGCATTTTTATTTTGGTGGTGTTAACAATAAAACCTAAGAACTGTGCAGCAGAAAAGTTGTATTGATGGTTACAGAGTATTACCCTGCGTCATACCAAAACATTGCAAATGCAGGATTGACAGAAGAAAAATATGTTTTACACCGCAACGTCATGAACTTCCGAAAAGGGAGAAATTATCACAAACAAATTAGAGGACAAAAAGACATCCGACCTTTACGTTGTACACTCTCAAGTCACTCTAAATGCTACATAACACCCTCTGCTTTGCAGCTGTGCAGTAGTCTAATCACCCATTATGTCATTATGGCCTCCCAGCTGTTGAATTATTTGGTCCTAATGTTGAAAGTCTTTCTCAGTCATCATCAGAGTTGTGAGACTGGTGTCTCTGTGACCCTCCCAAGCAGAGCTCTGCTCCTGTGATCCGGCGATACATGTCTTTGATGTCCTCACATTCAGTCTCAAAGTGGTTTGTTGCGTCATACGAGCGGGACACAAAAATCTAGTGAAGACAGGAGAGGGGAGACATCTGACCCACCACACTTCACTCCATTTTATTTGCTGTACAGAAAATCTTGTGGAGGAATCTCCTTATTACCTGACTCTTCTTTCCATCGTCATTGGGAACCAGCAGGTTGCTGACTGAAACAAATCTAGATTCAAGGTGGTGACAGGAAATAACAACAATTAAATGTTGTTTAAAATGTAATTTTACAAACAGTAAAATTAAATACTTATGTTACTATCACTAACTTTTGCATGATGGGCTCGAGAAGCTCCAGCCCTGGCTGAACTTCTTTCTCCGGGTTGCTGGTTTCTACAGCCGTGCTCACTGTGGCGATGTACACCCCGTCTGAGGCCACATTGTGGGCAAAGGACACTACACATATGTAAATGTCTGCATGGACAAAAGAGAAGGGCTTTTTGTTTATTAATTATGAGTCACCGTGATCAAGTTTATCTAGACTAAATTCAACGAAAATAATGTATGCACAATCTGTGGACTATAACACACATGTATGTAATATGGTAATAGTGAAGTGATTTGGTTCATGTGTTTTTGTAGGACAAAACAGAAAAAATACCTGATTTCCTGTTGAGTTGTGTTTGAGGGATGATGATTTGACAGGAGTTGGCCTCGTGGGTGTTTTTAACTGGATGATTTAATAAACAGATGACTCTTATCACACGCCCCACTTTCCTCACTCGATTAGGAACATAGCCAGGGTCGCAGATGAGCTGTTTACAGTGGAACAGCTGTTAAACAGATGGAAAGACAAAATCACTGAGTGCACAACTGTGCTACTGGACATTTTCTCCAAACACCCCAACGTCTTTGCAGCTTCTCTAACCCTTCCCTGTTTGTAAATGCACTTGCCTTCCCCTCAGATTTCACAGCTTTCACTTTGCCGTTGTCCATCACAATCTCATCCACTGTTCTGTTCAACAGGAAGGTTCCTCCGTACTCTGCACTCAGTCTGAAACACACCGAAACAGGTTGGATAATGTGAACTGAACATGATAGTGACTGCATTCTCTGATTGTATCAATGGACATTTAGCACAACTGAGTAAAAGTAAAATAAAATAAATATTACAACATCTAGAAGGCCATATTCTGACACTGATATGTATCATGATATCTGTCTTAAAGTATTCAGGGAGAAATCTGAGTAAATATTTTGTAACCTGGCAAATCCCTGTGGTAGTTCGCCCAGCCCGTACACAGGGTAGAGGTATGGACTAGTGTTGTGGCGGGACAGAGACTCACAGTACAGCCTGATCCGTCTGATGGTTTCCAAACATGGCTGGTCCAGGTAACTGCAGGGTCACCAGGAGACAGTAAATGAGACCAGGCAGGTTTTAACTTAAAGGATCATCTGCTATCATCTCTGGTTTTTGTAAATTCCTGTGACCGACCTCTCGCTGCTGTGTAAGGCTATGGCATGACCTGTGAACTCCATAACATCTAGTCCCAGGTCAAAGCGGCAGAACAGGTCCCGTGTGGTTGTTTTGTTAGGATCCACGTCCTGGTAGGTCCGAGGGTTTCTCACCTCAAAGTTCAGGGCAAAGAGCAGCATCTTCCTGAACCTTCTCTTGTCAAACATGCCCATCAGATCTGACACATAAATGTTTTATTGAACATTTTCAAATGGAGTTTAAATACACAGGCATAGAAAATTCTGGACAAACAGCAACAACTTTGTTCATCACCTGAAGCATGGGCATCTTCCTCTGTGCCGGGGACTTTGTGCACTTTGCCTGCTTTGTATACGTAGCTGCCTTCAACGAGTTTGAAGTCCAGATACCGAGTAACATCCGTGTGCACCAAGATTTTCACCAGCTGACCTAATGCACAGCAGAGGGTGCAGAATATGACCGTGCACTCGTTTACAGTGAAATAATGCAAACAAAATGCGTTACACAAATCACAAGTCCAGATGAATGGCACTAGGCTCTCACCATTGGCAAGACAAAATTTGGGGATAAGGTCAATGTTCCACTCTTTTCCACGGCCCATAGATTTGACAGGACCTGGAACCTTAAACTTCTTGTACAACTGTAAATGTAGAAACATATTAAATGAATTAACACCACAAATCAGCAATACGGCAGCATCTTTGTGAAATGGAGAATATGATGTTTGTGTGAACACACCTCCTCAAGGGGAGAAATGGATGCGCTCTCTCCTCCATAGTAAGGATTCTTGTCAATGTGAAGAACCTTTTTCCCACTTTGAGACATTAAACCAGAAAGGACACATTCCTGGGACAGATAGGGGCGTTAAACAGTAAAGCGCAGGACAGCAGTTGGCACTGTGCATCTATAGATCAAGACTAGCACGATGATGTCATTTAATTGTTGTAAATCCCTTAAACATCAACAGGAGCTCAGAAGGTCTGCACGTGAATGATCAGTACAGTACATTTTACTCAACAAACTTTACCACCCCTTATACTTTAAACTATTCAAGAGTAGTTCAGGGAACAAATAAAAAAACAGGTTCCAACCAGTATGTTTTAAAGGTTCTAAGTATAAAAGTTTAATCTAGGTAATGACAATTATGCTGAGGGATTATTCTTTTCTCGAATAAATAAAATGTAGGTATCAGTCAGACCAAAAATCCTATTGTTGGTCAATAAAAATGCTCAGGCATCCGTGAAAATAGAAGTTGTGGTAAGATCTAAATAGATTTCCACCTCTGGTGAGCAGGAAGTGGATTTTTAGTGTCAATCAATTGGTAACATCAGTTGTGACGAAAGCAGAAAAAAGTATCTCTGCATTTAAAATAGAAACATACCCTAAATAAAATTACCCTTCATGTTTCTACAGTGCAATAAAGACTCCACAACAAAAGACACTTGATTAGTAAATGGGGCTAAAACAATAGATAGATTCCTACTACTGTGCCTCAAGGCCACTTATTTTACAATATAATTTAAATTAAATGAGTTTTTTTACCTTAAGTCCAGTTCCAAGCACAATAATATCATATTCCTGCATCCTAACAGTCTCTCCACTTGTTTCTCACTGAGGGCTTTTCCTGAGTGTGGCCTGTTGCAGTATTGTGAATGTGTGAATGTGTGTGTGTGGGCATATGTGTACACAGAGAGAGACACAGGTATGATGATGACAAGTGACAGTAATTGCTTTGTGTTCCCTTTGCAATAATCCTCTTAAGACGGGCACATCTATGCTTGTGTGTGTGTGTGTGTGTGTGTGTGTGTGTGTGTGTGTGTGTGAGAGAGAGAGCTATAAGAGGTGGGGTTTCCCAGTCACTGCAGATTGAGGTATTAAATGAAGATGGTGGAAGACGTTTTCAGATCTGTCATTCAAAATTACAAGGTACATAAGTATTATCAGCAAAATGTACTCAAAAGTAAAAGTACTGGTTCTGCAGTAAGATGTCCCCTGTGGCTGATGTATTTATTATATATAACATAATCAGATTCTTAATACTGATGCATCAGTACATAAGCAGCATTTAACTGCTGCAGCCAGTCGAGGTGGAACTAGTTTTAACTAGTGTATACACAGTTAGTGGTTCCCTACCTAAGGGTCGGGAACCTCCAAAGGGTCACACGTCGTTTTCATTTATTTGGACTTTTGTTTAATCTTTGCTTTTTTGGTAAAATATTGGATAACTCAAACAATTATTTAAATTAAACCACTGGAGCAGTTAGAGATGGAACTGCAAATAACTCATAGACATCTGAAATATGACAAGAAGCCCTAACTGGTTTAATCTTTAACATATTTATAATATGTTAGAATGCGTACATCTGTCTGATAGTTACATTGTTTAAAAGAGCACGCATTTTCTACGTTTTGATGCAAAAATGACGCGAGAACTTTCCCATTACGTTCTGACGCTGACCTAAACAAAAACTCAGTTACCCTTCATGCCTTGAGAAGATGCGCGCGTTTGTTTTTGCGCTTGTAAAAGACGCCGGAGCGCTCGGGTGGCGTAGGCGGAAATAGTTTTCATACCCAGTGTCGACTCCGCCCACCCGGGTTAGTTCCGGTGTACGCCGTGTGCCGTTGAGAGCGCATCCTCTGTCATGAACCGTTGATGTGTCCGTTTCCGGTCGCTTTCTTCTTCGTGTTCTCCAACTTTAACGTTTGACTGTGGAGTTGAACAAGTCAGAGAAATGTCTTCAGCACAGACAGTAAGTGGTTCAGTTAAAGTGCTTTGCTTTTTAACGTGATAAACAATAACCGTTCCCGGATATCGGTATGCAATGAACGTTACCACCTTAACTTATGTTACCGCCTTATCCCAGCTTCCGATTGATCTGTTGTTATAGTAACGTTAGCTGTAGTTTATACTTTATGGCAACGTGACGTTAGTAACGTTACCCCAGGATGTTGAACTTCTTGAATGGCATGTACGAACAGTTCTGCACAATTTACGGACACCTTTTCATTCGCTGAAACATGTAAATGAGGTTAGGAAGGTGAATTAGCACAGGACAAAAGAGTTGTTCACGCCTAAGCTAACGTTAGCTCTGTGGCTTGGGACAGCTAACTGTTAACAGCTAACTGTTAGGTGTTTGCACCAACCTGTCTGATAAAAGGAATCCGTCTGAAATGCACATAAATAAATAAAGAAGTTGACCTCAGCAGCAGATTAGTAAATCTATCTGGGAGTAATGTTCATCATCACTTAGAGATAAGGTTGGTTCCAAAAGTTTAAAAGTTCATGTTGCATCGCTTTTAAAATTGTATACAATGGGAAAAAACGGGAATATATAAACAGAAGTAAAAATGAGTTTAAAGTGGTGCAGCCAGTTGGGTTTTAACACCCACACTGACTGAGTTATAAATGGTTTCAGGTGAGAAAAGCAATACCAGGATTTATGTCGGGTTAATAGTTAATAAACTGTACCAGAGCGACTACTAGGTAATTCTTTTATATGACTGTTGTAAATCATATTACAATAAAACACAATGAAATAGTTATTTAAACTCATTATGGTTTATTTATTGATGTTGCTGTCAGGGGCTACGACTGTCACTTGTTCCTTTAGTGGAGGAAAATCTAAACCCACAACCCAGATTAACCAGAAATGTACCATATTGGGAAGTGAGTCTTCCTCTCAAAGTCAATAATGTCATCCATCTTTCGTCTGGTTTTTGAGCTGTGTTTCTTGTTGGCATTCAACCTTTCTGTTGTTCTTCCATGTTTGTCTCAGTTTTCGGGTAAAGACCCAAACCAACACAAGCGTGTCTCTGTTCAGTCCAACCCTGGATTCCTGGAGCGATTAAGTGAAACTGCAGGAGGAACTGTTGTTGGCGTCGGACTGTTTTTCCTCTCAATTTATGTTCTTTTCACCAATGAGGTACGTAACAGGCCCACAGCATATCACGTCAAAACCACAAAGCACACTGTTAAAGTCAACTTGCTGTGTTATATTGCATGTTAATGTAACTGTCTCTGTGCTCAGGGGAGGGCTCTGCAAACAGCATCCTCCCTGGATGAAGGTCTTTCTCAGGTTGTGTCGTTGGGGCCTTTCTCCAGCCTCGACCTGCAGAACAACCACCGTTTAGTTCATCTGTCTGCACAGCTGCGCACCTCACAGGTAGACTGTACTCAAGTTTTGTTTTCAGTTTGAACTCTGTTGTGTCAAACTACTTTAAATGTTAAATAAATCTGTATATGGAACCAAGTTCCTGTGGAGACAGGAGATCAATACAATACAATAATACATAGGGGAGAGGGCACAGGAAAGGAAACTTGTGTAAATGCAGTTTGAGAGTAGACACAATCTGCTTTGGAGACAGAGTATTAAAAAAAAGATGTGCTTAATGAACTTCATGTTTACTTTACGTTTAATTACTCACCTGCACCTGTGTCTGTGTAGCCCCTGCATGACCCCAACTACAGAGTGGAGGTGCAGGCAGTGAAGCTGAAGAGGCAGGTGGAGATGTATCAGTGGGTGGAGTACCGGGAGAGCAAGTGAGTCTGTTGTCTGCATATGTCAACGTTCAGGGTGGGGTCAGGTGTGAAAATGTACACACCTGGAGCACAGAACATTATTAGCCTGAAGTGAACTTTGTTACTGTGCCACTAATTTCAGGGACTACCAAGAGAACGGTGAGACCAAAACTGAGACGACGTACACCTACAGTGAGTTGTTTTTATTAAGACTGTTAGTATTTGGTGACAACATGGCATTCTTGTATGAATTGTTTTGATTCCTTTTCTTTAGACACCGAGTGGAAATCAGAGTTGATCAACAGTCGCAATTTTGATGAGGAAATCGGTCACCAGAACCCAAGGTACGCAAATGATTATTCTGCCCCATTCTGTGGCATTAGAAACGACATATTAGTTTGTGAATAGTTCATCTTTAATGTAATCTTTTGATCCTTAGCGCCATGGCGGTTGAGAGTGTCACAGTGCTGGCTCCTGAAGTCGGAGTTGGACCTTTCATTCTGTCTAAAGGTATCTGTCTAAACAAACGGATATAAACACACTACATGCAGAAATTAAACAGATGCTGTATGTCCCACTGTTTTAGATTTGACTCATAATTCCTCAGTTGATTGCTTGGTCATCCTCAGGCCTGGTGGAGCAGATAAATAACTTCCAGACGCTGAGTTTGAGGGATTTCCCTGGCTTTAACTTGGACCCTTTTCTCAGCATTGATGACGATTATTTCTATCACACTCAATACCCACGCAGGCCTGAGGTGAGCCCTTCTGACCTCTGATGGATTATTGTATTTTACGTTCATGCAGTTATTGAGTTTAGTTTTTACTTGTTTTTGTTTGTTTATCTATAAGGTTGGGGATGTGCGCGTGAGATTCTCCTTTGCTGGATTGAGTGGTGAGACGTCTCGCCTCGGCCCGCCTCAAACTGTGAGTGCTGCAGACGACCTTTTGCTGTATTCGTCTCAGTCATGATGACATATCAGTGGATCAATGACTTTTAAGCGTTTTTTGCATGCATTTTTCCACTGTGCCCTCACCCATATAATACTGATATCTTCATATCAATCTTGGAACCCATCAGCTATCGTCTGACAGCAATTTAGCCTCTGGGGGCAACGGACAATGTTTTAGGGTTTCTGGTGTAGCCAGTGGATATCCGGATAACGGATATCTGGGCCAAGTCGTCCTCTTCTGTGCGCAGGTCATTATTTACAGTCCGATTAGCAATCTCTGACCCCATTGGCTATCCTCAGACGACAGCCACTGGGTTCCGAGATTGCATTTCGGCCGATGCATTCCGCCTCTTTTGCTCTCCACACAGACTGTTTACCTGCATGCAGCCAAAGCCCGCTCAAACCTGATAGATCAATACTACTCGGACTACAAACGGACTACAAACCAGAAACCAGAATTAAATATTGAAATTCTTGATATAGTACATCAAGATCCTTGATAAATGAACCGAACTGTTTTAAGGGTCCAGTGTGTAACGTTAAGGAGGAGCTATTGGCAAAAATAGAATATTATAATAATAATAATAATAATAATAATAATAAAAAGTATGTTTTCATTCGTGTATAATCACATAAAAATAAGAATTGTTTTCATTAACTTAGAATAAGCCGTTTTATCTACAGAGGGAGCAGGTCCCCTTCCACGGAGGTCGCCATGTTGCACCGCCATGTTTCTACAGTAGCCCAGAACGGACAAACCAAACATTGTCTATAGATAGGGCTATTCGCGTTTTCATGGCCACCGTAGTTTCTCCTACGCGCTTATAAGGCCTTCACTGCTAGATGCCACTAAATCCTACACAAGTTAACTAGTGCTGAAAGACTAGACTCGTGGACTAGCTGATCAACAGAAACTCAAGCAACAACAATTTGGATACTCATATTTTTATGTCATTCATCAAACATTCACTCGTTAAAATTGCTCATTTTAGAGAATTGAATGTGTTTGGGATTTGGGCTATGGCTTTGACAAAACAATTTAAGATTTCTCTTTGGGCTCTGTGAACTTTTAAAGGTCATTGTCTGACACTTTATAGATATATACTAATTGATTAATCAAAATATAATCAACAGTTGAATCAATAATGAAAATAATCATTAGTTGCAGCCCTAGTTTTAATGATAGTATTGATATTTTTTTTTGAATACTGAAACTATTATTTATATATTATTACTAACGATAATTTTAATTATCGATTTAATTTTATTATCTTAATTTTCTGATTATTTATACACAACAACATTTGTTTGGTCTATTAAAATGTTGTGAAGTCTAATGGCACAAGTATTATATTATTCTATCGGTTTCTGTACTAAATGGTAAGCATGTTGATCTCTTGACCACTAACTGCCAAAACACAATAAAGATTAGTATATACAATACACAATTAATATATATTATGGAATTAAAAAATCACATTTCTCATTGTGATTAATTGATGATCAAAATAGTTTCCGATCAGTTTTTCTGAAGATCAATTAATTGACTAATCGTTTCAGCCCCAATTGAAACGATTAGTTTCTACACATACTGTTTCAGCTTAAATTGTGGTCTTCCTCTTCAGACTCCGGTAAAATCAATAACTTTTTTTCCAGGTCAGTATTGTGGCCATGCAGAGGGGGGAGCAGCTGATACCTTTTAAAACCAAGTCAGGAGACAGTCTGGAGATCCTGTACCTGGAGGAGCTCTCTGCAGAGGTCAGTGTGGATTTTATTTTGGACACTGGTTGGTTTTTGTCAATTTAATTTAATCTGTTTTGGGGGGAAAAAAAGTGTGTTTTAATATTAATACCCATGTGTGTCTAGTTAACATATTTTTTACTTGGTTGTGCTGGTTGATGCAGTGTATTGTTTTATTCCGTAGGAGGTTTTTATGAAAGAACACCAGCACAACAGTATGAAGACATGGGGACTCAGGGCTGCAGGCTGGGCCCTCATGTTCCTTAGTATTCAGCTGACCATGCGCATCATCTACACATTGGGTAAACCAACTGCTGTACATCCACATCATACGTGGATTTCTTCCCCTGCATCTCATTCATAATACTCTCTGTTGTGTGCCTACAGTGGATTGGGTTCCTGTTCTCCGAGAGCTCGTGTCCGTGGGGCTGAAGATCTTCGCCTTGTGCGTCTCTTGCTCTCTGTCTCTTCTCACCATCGGAGTGGGTTGGCTTTTTTACCGACCGTTAGTGGCTGCGGCTCTGGGAGCACTAGCTCTGCTTCCAGTGTTTCTCGCCCGCTCAGGACTTCCAGCCAAGAAGAACGAGTGACTAGTGCACTGATGACTATCTGAACAATTTCTGATGCCTGGCTGCAGCCACCCATCGGAGCTGAGAGACAGTAATGTGCAGCTGTTTTTTTTCCACCACAGGGTTATACACCGCATTGGACTTTCTTTCTTGGGTAAAACAGACTTTCTATGGTAATAAATGTTTACTTCTAATGGGTTTCATCCTAAATAAGTCTTTCAATGGACTTAAACATAATTTTTTAGTAATAATTTAACGTGGGCATCACTTCAGCACCCTGGAAATATATTTATGGATAAAAATAAATCATACATCAACCACTACTGATGTAGTCCTAACAGGCACAAGTAGAAGCTGCTGTTGCCTCAAATGTTATCAGATGTGGCCTTTTAAAAGTTAATCTACCCATAAGCCTCACTGTGTTCTCACTCGGTATTTTGTTGCTGGAAGATGCGCGACAAACTCTTTTTCATCTTGATGTTTTGTTGTTCACAATGAGCAATAAAAGATTACTCTAGCCTGACTTTTACTGTAAATATAACTCACCAAAGATGTGTTGCTCCCTTCACAGTCAGTTTATTAGGTACACCTAGCTAAAACGAATGCAGTCTAATACAACAATCCTGCAATAAGTCCTCCCTTCGTGAAAATTAAAATGTTGAATTTTTGTTGAAACTGTTTTAGGTGTAAACTGTAGGTTTATTTTGGAGGCTGCAGTTTGTGGTGCTGTTGAATTATATTGTTATATTAAGAGGTGATTCTGAGATTTAGTCTACACTCATTTATGTAAATGGAGTAGACAAAGTATTAGTTTCAACAAAAACTGAACACTATAACCTTCATGAAGGTAAGATTTATTGCAGGATTGTTGTATTAGACTGCATTAGCTTTAGCTACGTGTACCTAATAAACTGGTAAGAAGGTCACTGCTTTTTCAAATAACTTTGTCAGGACAAATAGACCAATCTTGGTGAAATACCAAAGAATTGGAGATCTGCAATTTTGTTGTATTGTTTGTATGCACCGAATGTCAAATAAAGCACTTTGTGTATTGACTTCGACGTTAATGACTTCTGACTCATGGTTACAATCGGGGTGCAAGTGAAGAGGTCCTGGGATTACAAAGCCGACTGGTAGCGATATCAGTAGCGGCACCATTACAGTTTGTCCACCAGAGACACTGATAAGTTTGTTTTTCAAGTGTCTAAAAATGGGTAAAAATATTTTAATAAAATCTTTGAACTTTCAAGTAGGGACATCTGCTTCAACAATCCAGTATCAGTCAGGGTGTACAAATGAGATAACTAAAGAGCAGTTTGTATTAATATATAATGCAACTGTATCTGCTGAGTGCCCTTTAACTTGCACTGTGGCTGATCCTGCTCCCTGACCCAAACTCTGAAATGCACGTGCAGAGACAAATGTCATATTGGCTGCACATGCTGACAACGTTTTATCCTTGGAAATGTGTTGCCATGAACCCTGCTCAAAATTTTTATTCTGTATCCAAGCGGGACTATTACTGGCTGTCATTTAGTTTTTATCAAGCAAGTGATACAAATAATCAAGATTCTTACAAAGTAATTTATTACACAAAACACTAAGTTTCCATTTGCATTTTAACAAAATGAGTTTCCAGTCTCATATTGTGCATTTGATCATAATGCACATTGGATTTGTATAAGAAGCACACAAACAAATTTCGACTTCATGTGTGCATCTGTTCAAATAATTAAAGGACTATGGGTCACAGTGTACAGGTACTTCACCCTAGTTGGCTGTGGAAACATTCCTCAGATCAGCAGGCAGGGCTTAAGCACTTAACTGTAGTTGGCAGGTATGACACAACAGGTCCCCTGGGCTGACCTCTGATTACATGGTACATGTTGATAAAGGAGGTTTCATTATGGCAAATTTACTCATGTTAAAGTACAAAAACGTATTTTCCATAACCTGAAAATTGAATACTGACAGAACCTGACTACTTTTGCTTAAGACAAAAAAAGTAAAAGCATTACACCTTTAGTAAAAACTGGGGAGAACAGTCTTTTGTGTGGGTGTGTTTGGGGGTAGGTTTGACCTAATCCTCCTCCTCCTTTTTCTTCTTCTTTCCCCCCTGTAGGAAGCAGTCCTCGTGCCCCCGTTTACAGTAGGACACATTTACTGCTCTTCTTTCCCCGCCTGGCCTGTAGTGCAGCCCTGGTGGCCATCTCGAACACTTCCCTCACACCATCCTTTGTTTTTGCAGAGCACTCCATGTATCCAAAGGCACCGATCCTGTTAGCCATGTCCCGTCCATCCTCTGGTTTCACAGGTTCCTAAAGAAAAGGTCAGAAGTTTTAGGAAACAGGGACTCATCACTAGGAAACTGTTTATGTGGTTGTGTGTGTGGTTGCTTTGAAATTACCTGTTTCATTTTGGCAAGCTCCCTCCGGGTGTGCTCATCGTTACGCAGGTCCTTTTTATTTCCCACCAGTATAATGGGAACATTGGGACAGAAGTGTTTCACCTCAGGAGTCCATTTCTCAGGGATGTTCTCTAAATAAGGGGACAAAAGACACCATCAGTCAGAACAGACACCCAACTACAAGGTACATGCAGGTGAGACAGATAAAACAGAGCAGAAAATTACTGTATCTTAGATGGAGAAATGTCTTGATTTTGCACAGGTTCCTTGCAAAGTTCAGAATTGGATAAATGCCTTAATAAGTGTGTTTGTGTGTGCAGTTGTGATGTACAGGGGTGAGCAAAGAACAGACACATGGTGTGATACAATCACCAGAGGACGAGTATGATAAAATGCTTCCCCATGCCCAACAGACATGCATGTTTAACTATTTTGTTTGTGGCTGATTCTGAACATGACATTATTAGAGCTATTTTAAAATCTCAACTTCCCTTCTATTTATTCAACAAGATACCAGTTAAACGAAGCTACATATTATCTGTGCTTTTCCTCTAGGTTCCCTAAATCATCCTTTTGCAAAACCTTTGCGGAAGAGAAAAATGTACCACAAACACTAATGTACACTGTCGGCTCTCTGTTTCAACTTACCAAGACTGTCAGGACTGTCGATGGAGAAGCACATGAGAATGACATCAGTGTCTGGATAGGAGAGCGGGCGCAGTCGGTCATAGTCTTCTTGACCTGCTGTATCCCAGAGTGCTAACTCGACCTGCAGTAAGAGTTAACAAGTCATCAACCCCATGAAGCCAAACCATGTTCAGGGAGCTTCAGGTCCATAGGTTTAACATTTTACTGATGAGTGTACACAAACCAATATCCTGTAATCAGAAATACTGTATGTAGTACACTACTACTCAGTTGGTGTGCATAAAAACCACATCCTATTTGCAATGACGCTAACGAACCATTTTACATGTAACAACACCTTAACATAGATGTAATAACTTTAGCCAAGACTCCAGCTGCTATTAAGACTAATATGTGCTTGGTTAAAAACTCACATCCTCAACAAGCCTTTCATCAGTCCACACCCTCAAGAAAAGTAAATGTCATTTGTATTAATGAACACATCAGATCACATACAAAAAGAAGACAGCCAGCATTCAGCTCTTGATGTAATCAGATGCCAAGTTACATAATGCTGATTCTGGTCTAAGCAAAATGATTCGTACCTGTTTACTATCGACTTCAATGTCAGCAACGTAGTTCTCAAACACTGTGGGCACGTAGACCTCTGGAAACTGGTCCTTACTGAACACAATGAGCAGACAGGTCTTCCCACAGGCTCCATCTCCCACTATGACCAGCTTTTTCCTGATTGCCGCCATAGCTGCAGTCAAGGGACAGAAAAGAGCAAAGGAACATGAAGACATTTTAACAGGGAGGGCCATTTTTATTGAATACCGGCATTTATGCAACTAACGTTAGCGTGCAGCTCTCACAGTGTGCCTGTGAGAAACGACAAGCACCTCAGCTCTGTTGACACAACGCCAAACCCGTCTGAAACCAACACCCGAGGCTAGCCATTTAGCTTTCTGAGGCAACATCAACATCACGGCTGTCTATAGTCAGTCAACGACACCGTAAGTTAAATACAAGGAAAAACACGTGAAGAGCATATAACGTTGAGAGCACACGCCTCTTATATTGACTTTGTCTTAAAATGTAAACCAGACCAGAAACCCTCTTCCATTATGATACATTTCCGCTCGTGTCTGTGACCCATCCCCGGCATCAAGCTTTACAAATTATCCGTTTATACGTTAGTCCCACATCACCATTACAGCATTTACTAAACTAACCCAAACATTAAAGCGTTGATAGCTGGTACCAATATGTGATTGGGAACAATTTCAGTGTAGGCTGACCTAGTTTTTAGTTAGCTAGAAGGTTCTGTTTACTAAAGACTTGACGCTAGCGACGGTAACGGTAGCTAACGAGCTAGCGTTAGCCGGACATATAACGTTAGCTAGTGTGCTAAGTTTACATCTTTGTTATTGAAAGGTGGTGCAGGATACTTGTGTGAGAGCTATGATATAACGAATCTAATGCCATAGCAGTGTTTGTGGTTCCTTTCTAACTACTCAACTAAACTTCGTTTTTCCTTTGAGTCACAAACCGGTAACGCTAGCTAGCTACACGGGCTTAGATTAGCATAACGGAAGTCAATGCCACTTTATCGGTCCGTTAGCTTAGCTGGCTAGCGTGAACAAAATATCAGAAGAAAATATGGGTTAAAAAAATATATATAACGAGATTATTGACGATAAAACAAGGCACTGCACCTCCACTTTACTTGTAAATACCACATGCTTACCTAGCGAATGGTTTAAAATCTATCCAATTGGTATCCGAGTAACGTCAGTGCTTTGTTGGCCTCCGTCGCTCCCAAACTGCGCCGCTGCTGCTAGAGGATTAACAGGAGGGAAGTGAGGGGGTGGGGAGAGGTAACAATACCCTGCTACACAAACACTAAAAATCATAGTTTATAAATGTAATACATTATAATTATTAGGATTGTGATTACGGTGATTATTCATTATTATTTTATTAATATTATTAGTAGCTATAGTTCCAATATTGCATGCTTTAACATACTCAATGTTAAATATGAATGCTTATGTATAGTGTCTTACATCATTATAGCTCTTTTCTATAGATCCAATACAACACATGTTTTTTATATGGTAGGACCTGCTGTAAATTACATTGGCCCACATGCAGTGGTGGAAAGTAACATTTACGTCTTACCTAAGTACTATTTTTAGGTACCATGGCTGAAATGAACCTGCTTTGGGGCTCCAGGCAAAAATGAGCTGCTGGGCTCCTGTTCCTTCCCCACTCCCTGAACAGTTAGGAGGTCAGCTGTTTGATAATTGATTATTGATATTATTGGTAATTTGAATTAAGTTTCAGTATATGTATTGATGAATTGATGAAACACATTATTAATTTAGAAATATGCCCCATTTAAGCACAATAGGCTATTTCACAGGAGACATTTTGACTTCCCATTGTAGGAAAAGCAGGTGTTTCTAAAAACATTAAAGGCAGCTCAGTTCAAGTGTAAGACAGGACAGTGAGCCAGCGAGCCAGCGAGCCAGCATGCACAATACCTGAACCCTGAAACCGAAGCAGCTAAATGCAGCCATCATTCATTTTAATTACACCTGTAGTTTTCCTACGGTGGCATGTCAAAATGTATAAGAAAAGGCCTATTTTAGCTAAAATAACGACTGTCCTAAAATTGATTTTGACACAGAGGCTGTCAGAGGCTATCAAATAATAAAGCAGGACCCACCTTAATGCTGTTATCACGTCAGTGGACAGTGTCCTATAGTAGTGCATGTTCTCATGTTTCGAAGACAAAACCTACAGGACCCACCTTGGTACTGTAAGAGGGCAAATTCTCTAACAAATTTGCAGCTAATAAGATGACCACGAGCCAGTTGACGTGCAGTGAACCTAGGCCTTGCAGGACCCCAATAGGTCTGGATCCCTGGGGCAGTTGCCCACTTTTCCCAGCTGGTGATCCAGCTATGTGAGGTACTTGTACTTGAGTATTTCCTTTTTACTTCCACTCCTCTACATTGTTTAGGGGAAAATTGTACTTTTCACTCTACTACATATATTTAGTGATTTGCAAATTCAGATTTTGCAAAACATATACTTGTCTTATAAAGTATGTTGCATCTATAATATGTATAATAATATAACACTCTGAAAGGTTATTAAAGGGTTATTGCATTGAGTACTTTTACTTTTAAGTGCAGGTCAGAAACGTCTTTGCTTTTAGGATCTTGACAGAGATTGTAATGAGAAGAATGTTTAGATGATGTTGATCATTTAAATACGGATTGAAAAAATGATTTAAACATTTCAGACTGATAGACTGAGGTGGAGACAGTACAGAGAGAGATAGTCTGTTCTCAGCTGGTGCAGCAGTGTATTAATAACTGCAGCTCTTACTCTAATCCTGATAAGAGGCTTTCTCAGCACTGCTCAGTTCCTCCTCGTGGAAACCTGTTTCCATGAAAACAGTAATACTAATACCTCACATTCATCTGCATGTTCAAGTGGCCAGTCATTCAACAGTGGATAAATAAAGACAAAACATTTCTGAGGTTTATTTCTCTGAAATCCACATGCATCTACGATCATCTTCTGAGAATAAAACCGGTTTGTCTTTTAATAGCTAACAACATTGTTCCTCAGCAATTGATGTTCATGCTGGTAATGATTTTGCAAGAGGGTGTGTTTTACCTCTCCAAGATGTCTGATTTAAGAAAATGATTTTGCACATTTTATCTTTATAAATGACTTGTCAACCACCTCTGGCCCTTACTGTGATTGAATTTGACCAATAAAACCCAGACATGTAGAAAGAAGAAGAGAGTCATTACAGTGACACCCAGCAGGGAACAGAACTCTGTTGAATTTTGTGCAGAATAATGACCAAAACACACGCTGTATTAAGAGAGCCACAACACTAAAACAAATAGGCTGAAAAAACATGTTTAAAAGATTATGGGGTGATGATGCCCAAAAGTTGCAAGTGTCACCTGAGATCATTGTTGGCTCAGCCATGGTTCATCAGGTTCATTGATTTTACAAAGAGTGAATAAACATTGCTTTGTTCAACACTCTTTGCAATCCTCAGGTCCGATAGCGCCCACACAATGAGCTTCAAAGCAGAGAAAAATAGAGATCCTAAAATGAAAATCCAAATAATGTTATGTTAATCTGATGTTATCTCTGCTGGAACAACATAGCAGATGGTAGTTTCTTTTTCTGCTGATTTAACGTTGATAGGTTTGGGCTATCAAGTGGGACTACTGGTCTAAAACATGCAAAAACCTGTATGACTCTTTTCTACCTGGGTGAAATTTAGAAAAAATTGAAAAAACTTATATATTGGCATTGTACAGACATATAAAAAAAATTTAAAATATCATTCTGGAGAACATCAGTAGTGAGACTGAGCTCATTCATGAGTAGTGAGGTGACACTAAGGTTTATTCTACTTATATATCATACCAATATTCTCCTTCTGGACCGTTTTCTGTTGCCTGGGGTATGAAACTGTCCCAGATTCAACGTGTGTGTTCACGGAGTATGACCCCGACCCATGCTCCTGTCTCTGTGTCCTGTACCAGAAGGACAGAGACTCTCATATGTGGAAAGGGTAGTCCTGCAGGTAGCGCAGCAGAGGCTTTGGGAGTGGCAGCTGGTCGGGGCAGGTTGTGCATCGGTTGATGGTGAGACGCGTCAGATGCTGCAAAGAAGGGAAGGCCTCTGGTTTGTGTAGGGGGTGCATCAGCTTCAGAGGCACTCCGCTGTCCTTAGCTGTGTGCTTGGCAGGGTCAGGCTTTGTTTTGGGACAGATGTCATTAGCCTGGCCCTGCGGCGTGTGGCCTGAGCGAGTGTAGTGCTGTATGAGGCTGAGAACATCTGGGAAGGACTGCAGGTGAGGCAGGCTGGGGGAAATGGAGTCCAGCCAGAAAGAGCCCCTGTTGTACTCTATGCGTACACTGGTTGGTCCACAGCGGGTCTTCACAGACAGGGCCAGCACGTACTGAGGATGACTGCTGTCCCGCATGAGAAACGTTCCCTCAGGCTTTTTTAGGAGAGCTTCCCGAGCTTCACTCGCTGAGATGGAACCCCAGTACCAGCCTGCGACCAGACAGTTGGTTTGGATATCAGTTTTTAGTTTTAGTTTTACATGAATGTAGTTTGTTACTGGAAGCATTGGGTTTGAATCCTAAATGTTCAAATGTCATATCAAATACATGATAATGTCACTTACATGAGACGGACTCAAAACACACTGTCAGATGTTGTATTTTAATTAAATAAAATGTGAAGTGAGACTGGCGGTGTACCTGAAGTCTGTAGATACTGGAAAGTGGTGGTGATGCAGCGGAGGTCCTCTGCTGGGTCCCAGGGTGGAGGAGAGGGATGTGGGCAGCATGAACCTCCTCGGTCCTCATGATGGAAAACAGTCACTGTCCGGGCAACCATTTCTGGCTGACAGCCGCCCTGTTGACAGAAATGTTGGAGCATCCATACAATAATAATTTACACACGTCAGGTATCATACAAGATTTTTGTGCAAACTTACATTGTATTCTGTTCCAAAAACTCTCGAGTTTCTCAGTTTTTAAATGTATGGTTTGGTTGCACAGTTTTATTTGAGATGTCACCACAGTTATTGACTGTCATTGTCCAAAATGTTCTAACAGGAAAAAACCAACCAACCAAACCAACAAACTAAAAGAAAACAAAACAGTAATAAAAGACAACATACAATCAAAAAATATAGGATAACTATAAAAAATAACTAATTAACGGATCTATATTGCTAAAAGCCCAAGACTTGCAATCATCAACCAGTCATTCAGGCATTTATTTAATAATGCATTATTTATACATAATTGCATTATATAGGTTATATGTTAATAAGAAAATACTAGAATTAAACAGACTCAACAGATGAAGGAAGCAATCTTACCTTAAATCAAGGAAAATCATAAGGAATAAAAAACAGTCCAAAGAATAATCAGTCTCTCACAGTAAATAATTAATGATCATTGTCGAATAGTCTCAGATGATGGCGAAAAAGAAAACATTTCTTTTAACTATCTCTTGTAGTGATACAACATGAGAAAAACAAATATGCGTGTGTGTTCCCGGTGGTCTGCTGTGAGTGAAGCTCTTTATTTAGTAAACTGCAGGACAGAAAACAGCTCAGTTTAGTTTGGACTGACGGAGGTTCCAGGAATCGGTTTCCGAGAAAGGTTTTGTGTTTCAGCGCCCGCAGCGACAGACAAGTTGAAAGCTCTGCGTTCCGTCAAGACCAGAGACTGTAGGCTATCAAACACACACACACACACACACACACACACACACACTCACACACGCGCACACACACATCATCTCCTGTACGGCTTTCAAAATAAGATGCAAGGATGTTTGCTCTTACTATTTAATATACTGAAACACAATTTCTGAAACTAGGGTCCTCTGTCGAAGCTCTACACACAAAAACATACACAAACTACAAAATATCTTACATCGCTTGCAAAAGCAAACACTTCATTCAAAACTATATAAACTTGTACAATTTGTATTTTTGCAACTTTTGAAAACCAAATACATAGCTCTTTCCACATGACAATTGCATCATCAGTTTCCCATGTAAATATTTTTCACATTGCACATCCCTGCTCAAACAGTAATTTAAATAACAGCCATATTGTACATATTCTATAATACACATTTTCCTATGATATATATGTATACATAATATTCTTTAATATCTTACTGTCAGTTTTCTATATTTATGATTCATGACCTGCATAATTGCTTTATATTTCTTATATTTCTACTTTGTTTATTGTTTTGCACCAAAAAACCAAAGCAAATTCCTTTTATGTGTAAACCTACTTGGAAATAAAGATGATTCCGATTATTTATTTAATCTGTAACATCTATGAGCATCACGGCTCAGCAGTAGAGGTCAATTTGTATTGAAGGCTTTTTGCACAAATAGCATCTTAGATATTTCTTGCTCAGAATACATTAAAATGGGTGGTAACACGTAGAATTTGGCCGTGTTAACGCGCTACATTTTTAGGGTTAACACAACAAAAATTGACGCGTTAACACGTTGGGTAGATTTTCTACGCCTTAAGACGTCATGGTTTGGCGTCTCGACATGTCACAGCCAACGGCGTTGTTCCATTCTTGTCTCATGTGTTAGAAAGGAAGTATGAGGCAAAGCCATATTTGTAGTTCGTGGCGCACACAAACCAAAAAATTACGCTAAGCTATGGCTCATTGAGTGCCTGCAGTTAACTTTATCATGATGATGTTTATCCCATTTTTATTCCAACTTCAATAGGAGTTACAATCATTTCCAAATCTGTCTGCTTGCAATGTTACCAGTCCTACCACTAGGTGTCTCTATGCACAATCACATGTTTGTGCCATCAATGAATAAAGATGAAATACCAGCAAGCATGAACAACCATGTATAATGCTGTATGCCTCATCTTTAACATGGAGGTCTGCTATATAATTGATGATCCTGTATGTATTTATTAGTGTGCTACACATGCATCACCACATTTCTTCAGAGAAAAAGAATATTTGATTCTACCGTGCTTCTGCTGGCCTGCATGACTACAGGATATCACACACACACACACACACACACACACACAGTCAGAGAGATAGAGCGAGAAATGAGGACACAAACGCTAGAAAATAAAGAAAATATTTTATTGTAGGACCATGTAAAACAACAGCCACAACCTTCAGATGAGTGCAGTCAAACCTTGCTCAGGTGACTGAAGAAGGCAAAGGCTACTGTATGTGTATGAATTTGCATAGTGAAGAGTGAACCATGGGCACCATGGGCCTAGGTATAGGCATAGTCTGCCTAAACCTAGGCAATATAAGGGAGAATCCACCCTAAAACAGACATGTCTTAGCCATTTCCCAATGATTGTGAATGACTTAATCAATATTGGTGAAGGGATCAAATAAATGAAACAACTACAATAGTTCCCTAAAGCGGAGATCAGAGACAGAAGAGGACAAATCAGATGGAAAATGTTGCCTTCAACTTGGACAGTAATTGGCAAATTTAAATTAATATAACTGTGATATATAAAAAGCATTTTAACCCTTTAACATCCAGTTTTTATCTGAAGTCTCCACTGGTTGCCTGGCAACCTCACAGGGTCGACAAGATTCCAGGAATTCACTGTGTCCGGCCCAAAAATAGTCTGGCACATAACCGCCCGTAACACTGCAACTTGTCGTTTTTATTCTTTGATTTTTGTTTAACCCCCCCCCCCCCAGATATAACGTGTTCATTAGTGAGCTTTAGAGGTGTTGGTAGGTAGATTTTGTTACCTTGACAGAGCCAGGCTAGCTGTTTCCCCCTGTTTCCAGTCTTAATGAAGTTATGCAAATCACCTGCTTCATATTTAACATAAAGACATGAGAGAGGTATCAGTGTTCTCATCTAACTCTGAGCAAGACAGCAAATAATTGTATTTCCCCAAATTTCATATTCCACACTGTCTGACAGTATCAAATTGTGTATCGGCTTGTTCAAACTCTAAATTGAAGCTATAGCCTATTTATGTTTACAGAGTGACATATTCAAATCTAAGATAACACGCTTTTATGGCTTTCACCATTACAGGAAATGTAAATATTATAGATGTTTTATGCACCATTTTATACACATTACCCCAAAATTCAGCCTCACATATTTGGTATGTCTGGGAAGTTTTGGATCTCCACTACAATTAAAAATAAAGTTCTGTGGGTTTGAAAGAAGTTTGTAATGACAAACACACTGGGGGATAAGTAGGGCTTAATAGATAGATAAACAACTGTGTAGATTCTTTTCTCAAATTATAATTAACAACCTCAAAATACTGACACTTTATCATGACTTTAACATGTTTTCATGTACAATTCAATTTAATTTTAAAATACATATATCAATTCTGCTTTATGGTAGATCCATTTTTTCCTGTTTTCAGTGTGAAATGTGTGTCCGTAAAGTAAAAAGAAGAGGTGGGTAGAAGCCAAACAGTCAAGTAGCAAGTAAATTCATAGATATTGTGTGGGTTTGCTGTGTACCTGTGTATAATGTCTTATGTGTGTGTATAATGTCTAACTTTCTTCCCCATTCTCCCCTTCACCCTTGAAGAGGCGTTTGTTGCCCCTCTTCCCTCCTGGTCCTCGGGGCTTGGCAAAGGCCTGCTTTAAGGTGTGCTCCATCGGGTGGACCTCCTCGTACAGGAAGTCTTCTGTCAGGCCGTCACCATTGTCTATCTCCATCTACACACACAGAATAACACTCAGCTACTCACCAAACTAAAACATTTATTGTTATCAAAACATATAACCTTCAGTAGGTTAAAGATAAATTATGGTGACCTTGTTTACGGTTTATCTCTAAAGTGATATATTACAGATTGTCTTTGTTTGTTATTTTATTTGTGGGTGATTTGGGTGACCTGTACCTTTTTGGTGACCTCCAGCTGGTAGTCTCTCTCCACCTCATCCAGTAGCCTGTTCTTACAGCTGGAATACAACATCCGTTCCTTGATACTACAGGTGTACCCAGGCATCGAATATATGAACACTGGAAGAAATATGACGTTTTCAGGTAAGCAGCTGATATTTAACACTAAAACTCACACTCGCTCTCACCCTCTCTAAACTACACACTACACCAGGGGTGGTCAGAATACTAGAAAATCCGACACTCAAATAGAGGTGCTAGGACTTGACCTTAATTAAATAGGAGTAGAAATACTTGTGTTGAAAATTAGTCAACAGTAGCTGCTGAAGCCGATCTTGGAGTAACATTTAGTTAACCACATGTGGTCACTGTGAAAAGGCCAACGACTATAGTGTCTGAAAGCTGCAAAGAATAATTTTTTGAGCCAGTTGGGGGTAATGACCAAGCTGAAAGCACAGCATTGACATAATGTCACCTAATAAAGTTCATATAGTTAACAGGCTACTAAACTGTTGCCTATTTACACAATCACACATGGCAAAACCCACTCTCTTTTTAGCTCTGTTTTGGTCTTCTCCTAAAAACTCCTAAAAGAAATATCTGGTTCTTTAGTTGCCAAATACTCTACTAAATTCACCAGCTACTTTCTAACTTTTTCTGTCTGCTGTTTGGTGTAGTGCAGGTAGTGTACAGTGGGTTTATCAGAGGTTTTTCACTGAAAACAGATGCATGCTGCTGCTCGAAATGACACTACGAGAGCAATATATACGCAAAAAACTGATTAGTGCAGCTTTAAGCTTGGGGTTTGGACCCCACATGTTGTCTCTTGACAAGGAGTTGAAGTTATGGGACATTCTAGGACTAACATACTGAATACAAATTCAACTGACTTTAAATATATATCAGAATTTCTGTAAAATTCATGTGGAGCTCCCTCCAGTCTTTTGAAAATACTAAGCAAAATGATAGAACTGCAGTGAGAGTGTGTACTAACCCAGCGCCTCCTGCCGCTGGCCCTGGTGGGAATGTTTGAAAATGAAGAAGTGGTATCTGGGGGAATCTGTGGGAACCCTGTAGGGAAGTTCATGGGTCTCCGTAGGTTTGGTGTGAACCAGCTCAATGGTCTCTTTCTCTACATCTAGCCGCTGCAACACAACATACATGAACAAGCTTTGTTCAGGGGTCAAAGTCATGCACAGCCAACTATACTGACAAACACTGATACACAGTTTGTTTCAAAATAGATCCTGACAGTTTTTTTTTATTTTTAAATGTTATTTTACAGGGAATGTGTTACAGGTTGCTATATAATTAGTAATAAAGTTTTTCTGTCCGGGCTCACCAGCTGTATGTAGTTGATGCGTCTCTGCCTGAGTTGATGCAGAGCTCGTTTGGCCTCTTCTTGTAGCGGGAATGCAAGACCTTGAAGGGTCTGTGCCCTTTTGTCTAAGCCAAACTCCATTGTAACCTGCAGGATTTAAACCAAAAAAACCCCAAAAAGCATAGACATCTAAGTGCTGATTTGTCCGAACACATTACAGAAAACTAAATGCCAGTCAAACAGATTGTTACAAACCCTCGCTCGTGCTGTTGGAGTCCCAATTCGTCTACGTTCATCCTGTAGATATAAGAAAGAGTTTTTGAATCTGTCCTCCTCTCTTCTTCATGCACACACAGTTGAATTTGTATTAGGAGGGAAATCTACATACCCATACAACCTTATCCTGCAGGAAAGCACACAGGATGAGTACACATAACGTACATAACATTAAATATGCGATTCATGTCATATTCGGTCAGTATATTGTTTAAACTTTACCTCCGTGACTTTAATTCGTTGTAATTCCTGCTCTGCTGCTGTGAGTGGAGCTGGGGAGGAGCAGGAGGACATGTGTCGCAGGTATCCCTGGAAGCACAGCTCATCCTGCAAACAAGCACACAAACAGGCTGTTTACTTAATCACCAGCAATTGAAGTTTTAGTCATGTCATGCTCAAGGGATTTTACTAACCTCCACTGTGCCAAACATTTCATCTCTAATGTGACCTCCACCAAACTCTTTCTTCAGTGTGGCACGGGTGGCTGCATACACCATCTTCTGCCTCACCTGACGGGTGCCGGGACAGACAGGAGGATATAATGAACATTGCCCGTGATTATTATGGTTTCAGATTTTGCATAATTTTGAATTTCTATAGTCTTGGTTTCAGCATTTTTTTTGTGTGCTGTGTTGAGTGAGGGTTTGGTAATTTTGAATGCCCCTTGAACTAAAAATGTGTTTTGCTTATTGTTACTTCACTTGGATCTTTGAGCTTCTCTGCGCAAAAAGATGTATGTGCAGAGTTTGACACTATAGAAGACTGTTTTTTACATTCATATGCTGAATAGAGGAAAGTTTCTTTGTGCTCGTTCGTACGTTCGTACGAGCTGATTTTGTGATATCTGAACTAGCTTGGATCCTGGTCCAATATCCAGTCTGCAACTTATCTAGTGTGTGATCTGGAAACCTGAAACCTCCAGGTCAAACACTGAGAATGGACTTTTCATTTAAGTATGAGAAATCTTGTGTCCAGAAGTTAAACTTCTGAATTCAACAATATTTGTATGTTCATAGATTCTGTGTTTTTCAATGAGGGAGAAGTAGTAGATATAAGTTCAATAATTTTTAATAGTTATTTGAACTTTCTTGTGGAAAAACTATATCATACACAAATTATTATTTAAAGCAGAGTACTTTTACATGTCTTCAAACATGATTGATTGTATACTCTTAGACGCACTGGCGTTGTGTATTGTACGTGACTTGTTTCAGTTGAGTTTTTATTTAGTTTCTGATCTGTTTTAGTCATTTTTGGTCGGTTTAAAGGTGAAATTATGTAACTACTGAACACATATGTGAATGTGTTTAACGCAGGTGTAATACTATATAAACAATAATTCATACAGCCTTTTTAAATGTAAGTAGTTTTTCAGTTGTCGTTATTGTTACTATTTTTCAATAATAACGATGACAATTTCTGCCTAAACCTGTGTTTGCATTATTTTTGCCATCAGACATGTAGTTTTTTTTTTATTTTTTTATAATTGCAATAATTTTGGTTGCAGACTTTGAATGAATACATTTGAAACTACGGCTGATCAGCTGCTCCAGACATACTGGTGATTGGTCAGGTGACCAGGCGATGAAGATCCACTCGTATCCCTGTGCATTCTGGGAGTCCAGACGATAGAGGATGTAGCAGGGCTCCTGAGGCGTGAGCAGAGGAAGCAGGAACTGATCGTAGTCCTTGTCCCAGCTCTGTGCTGGCTCTCTGTATGAATCTAGCACCAGCTCCTCTGCAGACAAAACTATTTGCATCAGCAAACTCATCTCAGGATTTAGAACAAGTCAGCTGAAAGCTCACTTGTGTCAAATCTTTCTGAATACAAGAAACATCTCATGTTTACCATTCCTGATGATTATCTTCATTATTCTGATGGCACCTCCTCTCGCCCGGGTCAGAAACTCTTTCAGCTCAGATGTTGCTAAAGTAACCAGATATAAGACAGACAAGTCAAAACTGAGGATTGGGGGTTGAAAGCAAGTGAGACAGAGTTGGGTAGGTAAGAACCTGAGACTCCAATTCAGGGAGAAAATTTGATCCGCTGCCAGATAGTCACACCATCCCCTAAAGTGACTCAGACAGGAAGCATATGTACCTTAAAAACTCTGAGAAATTTGAGTTTGGGGGATAAAACAACCTCATTCTTCCCCAATTTTCAAACCCATGAATGGAAGTTTGGTACTGTTAACTGGATTTAGCTTTTGAATGCACTCCCTCCTTCTCTCTCACTATGGTTACCAAACACAGCGGTCTCATAAATGATGTAAGATCAGGTGAGAAAGGTGAGAGAGGTACGCTTCTGCCAACCTGTCCCCCTACGCTCCAATTACCAAATGTCATAACACACGTACTGTATATACGTAGCTCTTAAAGTATCATAAATGCCTGTAGCTGCTAAATATCATGATTACTGGTGTCACAACATAGAAGACAGACATTTTAACTGTGAATCTCTTGTATATATATATGTTATAATGCATATATTTTTTCACCTACTTGAATGTACATAATAGTTCTATGTTTATTTTTTTCACCTATCTTTTATCAGCTTTGTTGTCCTTGTTTTTAGCTGTTTGTCGATTTCTAGCTTCCTGTAAATTGTTCTTGGAACTGTGTGTAACATTCAGAGCAACTTAAAACTGGAGTCAAATTCCTTGTATGTGTACACGTACTCAGCCAATAAAATTGATTCCGATTCTTTACGGTCCACAAATATTTAAGAAAATTTAAAAAATGCAAATACAAATACACTGGTAGACAAAAACAAACTTCTTTAAGAAACATACTTACCGTTAATTCCAGTTTGGTGTGACATCTTTTGGCAGTCCGTTTTCACAGCTTCACACTCCTCTCATGCAAGAAGGACCAGGTCCAGGTCTCTGTGTCCTCGATCTTCTTGCTCAGCAGGTAGGCTGCCTCTACACTGATGGCAGACAGATGGACCCACGCGCACCAGTGACATAAACGCCTCGAGGGTGACTCGGGAGATTCCTAACACTTGAAATACAATCTGCGGAACTGTGGCTGATGAGTAATAACATGCCTGTCAGTGGATATGCCACCCTAACCACTGATCTAAAACTCTTTGTGTATTGATGACCACAACTTCAAAAGTCTCGATGGGGGAGCCTCTACCAAGTCATACTGTCCTATACTGTACTGTGCGTACAATAGGGTACTTACCTCTGCACGCTATTAAAATATGTAAATGTGAGGTTTCTTGTGGCAATCTATAAACACCTTTTATCCCAAAGTGTGAGGTAAAGACCTCCAGGTGACTTGTGTGTACACTAGAAGAGTTGGCTCCTGTACACTCAGTACTAATGGATCCACTACTGGCCATTGTAAAAATACAAACTCATCAAGGTAACACACACACAGGGGAGTACAGTGTGTACAGTATGTACAGTTAGGGGGAGTGATGAGGGTGAAAAAAGTGTTACAGGAATGTAAGTGCCAAATGCTATCACACCTCATTTCTCCGTCTCTCCTTCCACACACGGAGGTAGGTGAGAGAAAGATAAGTGTGTACCTGGGAGGTTACCTGTGATGGGATCATCCATTATTCACTCTGTGGTGAGTACACAACCCAAGCATCTATACATTATTCAACAGAACCCCTTCAGGAAGACACACTGTATGTGCAAAAAGAAAAAGAAAAACACCAATTCATCAAATTGATTAAAAGTGCTTGCGCTTCTCTCACGCTTCACAGCGATTTTACTCACTAAGTGTTTTCATCTGTTAAGTGAGCTCATGTTAAGTGCCATTGTTGTGACAACCGTCGATATACTAATTCTATAAATATCCAAAAAAGACACATTTATAAAGACTCTGTATTATTTACTGTGTTTAAGGTTGTTATTTACATACAGTGAGCAACTTGTGGAACCTTATTAATATCAATCTTTTTGGTATTGAAGAAATTGGGGAAAAATCTAAATTTTCTTTATAAATGTGCCAATTATTGGTACTGTAGAAAGCTGAAACAATTGATGAGTCAATCGACAGTGTGAGGATTTGCTGCTTTTCTTTCTCTTATGTTATAGTGAACTAAATATCTTTGCGTTTTGGACTGTTGGTCGGACAAAACATGCGATTGTGAAATTGTGATACCCATTTTTCACCATACTCTAACATTTTATAGACCAAATGATTAACTGAAAAAGATTCCCGTCAGATTAATCAATAATGAAAATAAGCTAGAGCCCTGGTACTGTTTATCAAGATTTATCTGATGTATGATAAAAGTAAGGATGTCGAAAAAGGAAAAGACAGTAGCTTGCTATTTTCATCTCAAACTGTTTATTATCAAATATTTAAACAATAAAAACACTGATTATTAATCAGTTAAATTGTACATGAAATACCAAGATATACGGTGAAATATTAATATAATGTACCTGAATTGCGTAAAAAAATACTTCGAACAGGGGTTATGTGGGGTTTTGTACCAACCATTTTAAAAGTTTAAAAATACTGCAGGTAAAACGTTTAACGAAAAGTTAAAAAAAAAAATTTTTTTTCTCTGATAATTATTAGCTCCATGGTGTTCTTATCAGGCCGTAAATAGGCAGTCCAACACATAAAGTTATACTGCATTATTGCAAGACTGCGATGCTTTTCACAACGAGGACTCACTTTGGCAACGGCCCTCTATGAGTCATCAAAACACGGGAGCCAAAATGTCTGTGAAGAGTAGGGAAGAAGCAATTACGAATGAGCATTCTGTTCACAGCAGATTGTCAAGCAGCAGCTACTGCACATGAGATGTGTTTGATCTCACCATGTTATGGCAGGCACTAGCAAACGTCATGTATCTGGGGTTAAACTGCAGAGTGTTGATGGGTCCTGGATGTTTCCCGTCCAGCACAGCCACCTTCATCCCACTCTCAGTGCTCCAAACGTGGACTCTCCCGTCCTCCGAGCCTGCACGACAAGACACATTTAAACACAGATCTTACAGGAAGAGACCAAAACATAACACCGTGCTGTTTAGGCTCACCAATCATGACAAACTGCGAGTCGGGAGTGAAGCAGGCCTCCAGGGAGATGCCTTTACTGTTGTTGTAGCCCTTAAAATGAGCAAAGATAGGAAACTTCTCAAGTAATCATATTTATTATACAGACGGATGTTTTCAGTAGGTTTGTGGCAATGTGTAAGTCTCTTACAGAAAAGGTATGCAGCACAGATCCACTGAAAGCATTCAGGATGCGAATCATCCCTCCATTGGTGGAGATAAGAATCTGTTTCCCGTCATTACTGAATTTGAGACCAGTCCAGTCACAGGCACGATTAAACCTCATCTCAAAGGAGGCAAAGGGACCCTTTTCACAGAAAGATTGAATAAAATATAAATACAGTATAACAGAAAACAATGAAGGTCAACTCCCCAATCTATACAAGCATACTCATGCAAACCACTAACACACCGATTTGCATTTTACCTTGTCAAAAGCCCGGAGGTCGTATAATTTAATGGCCTGTGATTCCACCCCTGCAGCAAATATCAGCCCATCAGGGTCAAAGGAACATACAGGTTTCCCCAGTGGATTAGTCAAACCCTGAAACACAAACAAGCACACAAACATACAAAGAAAGAGGACGACGAATGAGAAGTTGCGACATGAAGTATGGATTTGACCACCATATTAGAGCCCTTCTAATTAATGACTGGTGCTTGTGTCATATTAATGTCTCTCCTTACATTTGGTCTTTGGTTACAGTATATCATTTTACACCTTTGAGTAAGAGAAACGAGGAAGTGTCATTTTCCAGCCTGTTCACAGACTACTCACTTGACAGTTTGGAGAGCGCAGGTCCCAGATCCGGATTGTCTTATCCAGCGAGCCTGAGATAAACGTATCATCCACTGGTGACATCGAGAGAGCAACAACTCTGAAATAAAAGTCAGAGAAGAAAAAAATTTAACTTTAATCGTTAAGGAATAAACCATCATTTTAGAAAAGGTAAACACACACACACACACACACACACACAAAAGTCCAGACAAGACAAAGTTAAGCTTAATGATGCCTGTGGAAAACTGGGTAGCTGGTTGCTGTGAAACAGATAAATATTCTGTCTTTATGCTGTTGCATTTTAAGAATACAATTTATTTGGTGTATTTGTAAAACACTGAGTGTAAATGGGAACATATTTTGGTCAGCATATTAGGATAAGATAAGGTACAGATAATAGATGTATTAGAATACGTACCTAACTTCAAAGATGAAGAGATTATAAAAAATCTACTTTTTGTAGCCATTTTGATGGAATTCAGTTAACTCAACAAAAGGTTGTTTGATCTGATTAAAGGGCAACTGGGCTTGAAATGCTCTCCAGTAAACAAGTGTTAGAGAACAAGGTATACATGTTGGAACAAACTTGTTCATATTTCTCTATCCAGCAAGCATGTTACAAGGGTGTATATTTTGTTCTCATCATAGCTTCTTGGGTGGAAATAGTCAACTGTTAAAGTTTACATCCACAAACATTACACCACATTTCTATCCCTTCCTTTGGATTCAGGGTGGTCCAGGTGGGTGCTTTAACTCACCTTGCAGTATGACCTGGGAAATATCGGATGTACTTGTTGTCAGTGAGCGACAAGTAACGGATGGTATCTACAAGACACAAAACCACACTTTTATTTAAAAAACGTAGAACACATTTATTTAAATTCTATTTGATATATTTGTGGTGCACCAACAGTTGGTAGTTACTGAGTTATTACCATCCAGTTTGTTGGAGCTGTAGACCACTGTCTGTGTATCTCCATGTGTGTAGCGGATGAGGTCTACTCCATACTTCTTGCTGAAGAGGGTCCTTTGTGGTCTGAGAAGGGACAGAACATTCAGTCATCTGATCACCTGATGAACCACAGGGAACATGCTGCACTGCCATCTTCCCAAAACACATTCACAGGGACCAGTTTAGGTATGGAAATTGGTGATTATTTTCATATAGCCTATTTTGGGCATAAATGCAGTCTAATTTGAGTTTAGCCATGAAATTCATTACCACTTTTAATATTATAATATTAATATTGGCCACTTACTTTCCTTCCCTGATGTCATATAATACAATGCAGTCGTCGTCGCTGCTTGATATTGCATTTTCGCCATTTGGGCTGAAGTCCACACAGTTGACTTTCTGGGAATTTTCTTGATATGTCCTGGCGACCCTGAAACTTCGTAACACGCTGTCTGTGATCTTCATGTCTGCAGCGATTTTCTTTCAAATAAAAAGTATAACGTTGCTACGTAAGAAACAAAAGCTTGCCCTCCTCATCAGCTCCCCCTGTTTCTGGTGTAATGAAGCCCGCGAGTCATTTCTGCTGTTTGTCCGCTCGAGCAATGCATGAAGCAATATCATTTACGACCCTTGACGCTCATGTTTTCAGAAAAAAACAACAATCAAAGACAAATCTACTGTGTGACATTTACAGTGTGCAACCATAGAGCACATTGGAGAAACGACGATACACTCGGTTTGAATCTCATTTTCTACCAGGTGGGCGGTGTTATCCAATCAGCGTTGCATGCAGTGGCTTCAACAGACCGGGCAGTGGCGGGACCAGAAACGAGCACACCGATTATCTGAAGAAGGACATGACGGCACGCCACAACAGGAAACTGTTGCTCCATGCTTGGTCCGCTGTTCTTGATGTATATCTGGTACTGAAGGTCAGAAATAATCGGTTCTTCCACCGCTTGGTCCTTGTTTGTTTGTGAAAGCTCGGGTTTTTGAATTGACGACACAAAACTGACAGTTTCAGGTAATTCCATATGATGTTTAATCCAGTCACACGAGTCCAAAAATGGCACTCAGTTGACTGAACGAATTAGGTTTCTCCAAAATCACTAGGTACAACTCTATGGCACAACTATTCAAATGCTGAAAGTGTGTATTTTCTTGCTTTTTGTAGTTGTGCGTTAAATATTTGTACACTTTTATTCTGAAAGGTTTGGCCCGGAGATAGTTGAGCGGCGCGCGTGTTTCCTCTGAAGTTTATTTTTGTGTCTCCAAGCTAATGTGAGCTCTCTAGCAACAGTCCACGATGAACATCTGTAGAAGAGTAGCCTGTAGTGAGTGGAAATCCGGCCCGAACATTGTCTTCTCTCGGGGCAAACCACGGACAAACTGCCGCCGGTGCTCGGAGGCTGCACCGTCCCTCGGCCGGAGCCAGGCCACCGCCGCTAAACACGCTCCGGGCTCCGACACGGGAGATGCGCCCCGGCTGAGAGCGATCGACCTGGCGCGGAAGGTCCAGCGGGAGAGGGCGAAGCCACAAGCGGCCGAGCCGGAGAAGCTGTCCGGCCAGCAGCAGAGGGTGACGGAGCTGAAGCGGTTCAGTCTGCAGCTACAAAACGTTCATCCTAACGTGCTGGCCAAACACCTCCACAGAGGCGCGCTGTACCAGGATAAAGACGTAGTTGTCATCAACAAACCTTATGGCGTTCCTGTCCGAGGTAAACCGACATGAGCCGACTGAAGACAATGAACGTTATTGATTTAGCACTGAAGTAAATGAGAGTTTGTGTTACACATTTGAATGTATGTGTGGGATTTGGTTGGATAAGTATTTCTTTAGAGCTGAAACTATTAACGTTAGTTGATTAATCAGTTAGTCAATTGACAGGAAAGTGATCGATTGTTTGTAATTTTTCAAGTAAAATGACACAAGTTCTCTGGTTCCAGCTTCATAAATGTCAGGATTTCCCGCTTCCCTCGATTTTAGGATTGCAAGTAATTGTTTTCCGTTGATGATCTTTTTGATTAAATCGCTTGATAAATGTAAAAGGAAATTGCTCATCACAAGCTCTGGGACGCAAAATGATGTCTTCAAATGTCATATTTTGTCCCACAACTCAGATAAAGTGACATACAACACAGAACAGAATGAAATCCACACATTTGATAAGCTGGAACCAGCAAATATTTGTCATTTTTGTTGACTTCAAGGAGAAATTCAGTTATTAAAATTGTTCCGATTTAAATTGTTTTGATCAACGCCAAAATAAATGTAATACCTTTCTAAGTTTTGCACTCTTGGTTGGACAAAACCAGAAATTGTATTAAGTTGTCACGTTTGACTCGGGGGGGATTATGATGGACATTTTACAGACCAAAGGATTATTCTGCAGATTAATGGATAATGGAAAAAAAAATCTTAAATTGCAGACCTAAATTTATTTTTGCACATCTGCCAACATAATATGTGTGCCCATATTGACGTTTATATTATATTGGCCAATAATATTGGTCTGCTGATATATTGGTAGGTCTCTATTGCAATGATGGTAACTACGTACTCGGCAGAAATGGCAAATCATGGTGACTTTGGGAGTACCCGGACTTAAATTCATGTACATTTGTTGTCGTTGTTGCTGCTGCGTCTCAGATGACTCTGGGGTCACATCCATCTCCTCGGTGCTTCCCGTTCTCTCCAAAATGATGGCTGGGCTGAAGATCAAGTCTGGTTCTCAGCTGCTCCCCTGTCTGGGACTGGAGAAGGACACATCAGGAGCTCTCCTGCTGGCCCGGAGTGAAGAAGTAGCTGAGCACATACTCAACCTTAACAGAAATAACCAAGTGCAGAGGAAGTACTGGTAGGATCCCACACGACATGCTACAGTTCACATGAACACGTTTGTCACGTCTTTCACGTATTCACCTTTCCTCCCCAGGGTCATCACAGTTGGTGTGCCTGTGCCATCCGAAGGAGTGATTGACATTCCCATCATAGAGAGAGAGGTCACAGGCTCTCAACCACACTACAAGGTGCCTCTTCTTCTGTGGTTCTGATGCTGTAATAATCAGTTGTTAGTCAATGAATTAACTGACAGAAAATCCATTCCGAATGTGATAATTAATTGCCGTAGTCATTGGTAAGAATAACAAACTTGTACTGGTTTTAGCTCCACAAATGCAGAATTGCCTTCTTTTCTGTGGTTCATGTTATATTTCATGTTGAATACTTTGGTTATTTTTAGTTGTTGGTCACATTGAGTTGTTAACCTATATTGGCTATTTACCGTTGCTTCAAGTAAATTACTAATCTATGATTAATATAGGTGTTAATGCAATACTATCCATATCGTTTCTCCAATATCATAACTTCTTTTTTAAATTTCAGATGGCTCTAAGTCCTCTTTTCAGAATGAATGATGCCGGCGATGGTGTGACCAAAATCCGCGCCCATCGGCAGGCCCACCCTGCAGTGACCAAGTACAGAGTCTTAGACAGCGGCAGTGGTTGCAGCCTTGTGGAGCTCCAGCCTTATACTGGTAAGAAGACTGCTTTTTTTTGGGAACTTGAACATTTCTTTTTAAGAAGTCTAGACACATTTTGTACTTGTTTGCTTTCGTGTGTCCACAGGAGTGAAGCACCAGATGAGGGTTCACATGGCATTTGCTCTGACATGCCCCATACTTGGTGACCACAAATATTCCCACTGGAGCAAGCTGGCACCCCAGGTGAAACATGTTTACAACTCCTCATGAATCCAGAAGTATTAACTAGTGGTACATAAAGAAGGTAGCAGCGCTAATGTCATAAACTGGTTAATAATATGCTACCCTTGCTTTACATATGCAGATTCTTCTGAGTGATATGTCACTGTTGTCATAGGCCAGTTAGTCAACGGCACATCACTCGTGTACCACTGACAGATACAATTCTCCACCTGCATGTTAATGCTATGCCACTCTAGTTTTATTATCAAATGCCAAGTCTTCGTGGTATGCCACTTTGAGTGGTGGCATGGCTACTGACACATGGCAATAAATGGCACGTCGTTTGTGCCTCACTAGCTTTAGCAACTAAAATAGTTTAGCGTAGATCAGTTACAGTTGCCTACGTGCAGTGGTTATCTCCCTGTATAACATAAGCTAACAGTTTTATACAAAACCTGAATAATGAGCAGACATATGCCAGATAGAATTGGTATGTGCATGTAAAACATCAGTGATATACCAATAACAATCATCAAATGCCACTTAAGCATGAATGGTATATTGTTAGCCACTTTTTTATCTCTGTGTTGATCAAAGGCAGACAAGCTGTGGCTTCTCCAGGTCCTGTACTTTGATAGATGGATGCTCCTGTCCTCTGATGCTGCAGCTCTGTTCATCCCTGCATTTCCTTGAACCATTCCTAATTAAAAGTACTATTGCATGATAGCAAAGACTAAAAAAAGACTAATCACATCAGACATCCTTTTATTAGCTGCTGACAGCCCAGTGCCCATGTGTCTCATCCTGTCTGTCGCCCTTGGCAGCTGAAACTGAATATGAGATGTAGCCTGTGTGGTTTTATGGCCTAGAGTTTTTGTGGTTTGTAAATGAGAATATCATTAAACGTATACAAATGTGAGGGGAGGGCTGACATTTTTGCAAGAACTCTTTTCTTGTAACTAAGTATCTGCTATCGTCTATAAAAATCACGAATTCCTTTATTTTGGTGCACAGAAATTACCGGACCGCGTGCTGGGAAAGCTTGGACTGGAACAGAGCAAGATCCGGTATCTCCCTCTTCATTTGCTCGCTCGACAGCTTACGCTGCCAGGAACCAGTCAGGCCGACATCAGCGTGTCCTGCCCCCTGCCTAAATACTTCTCACAAACATTGAATCGACTGCAATTAACTCTTCCTGATAAAGAAGAATAATCACCTCTTTGCTTTTTTGCAATCCAACTGTTGTGAATAATTTCTGACTGCTAACAAAAAAAAAAAAAAACTGGGAAAACATTTATCATGTGTAGGCTACCATTCAGTTAAATTGGAAATTGAATTATATAAAGCTGGGTTATTTGTGAGGTTATGTAAAATGACTGTACAGTGCCATACAACTCATTTTAGTAATAAAGAAATGAAACAATTGTATCAACTAGTTTTCTTAATGTAGTTTGTCCAAATGTACATTTCATAGGAGGCACCACTAGGCTATGGATGCTGTTGGTGTGACAAGTCATTTTAACCACTAATCCTTATTTCAAATGTTGACAGAGTTGCATTTCCAGACAACACAGCGCTAAATGGTTTTCATTTTCGATTTGCTTGACATGACTGATACAAGGATTAATAGTGTGTTAGCTAAACAAAGATGTTTTCCATCTGCATATCCTGTTTAATAAACCTACTATACATACAGGAATATGTTGGCAAAGATCCTTGATGGGTGTTGCAATCACTAGCTTTGACCTGAGAAAAATGCTTCCAATCTCCTGAATGACTACAGTATAGCACTTGATGCTGTGAATATCTTGAGGTTCAACTCACTCAATGATCCACAACATAAATTGACGTCATTTTTGAAAAACAGGCACAAGTTCTTCAGCTTTGAAAATTTCAATACATAATCCAAAATGCAGTCAGTATACAAAACAAGTTGTGGGAAGTGGTCCCCGTCATTGTCCAGTAAGATGTAATGTATCATAGCGGGACATTGAAGAGAAGTAAGACGTGTTTAATGGTCTGTGAGGTTAAGTAATGAAGGGTTAAATATCCTCATATCATATTGATAAGACTGACTTTTTACAGGAAAATGTACTGCCTCTGGCGAGGTCAATCATAGTCCAGCAGTGGTGAGACTAAAGCCCTCACTTGCCAGTTCAAAGGTTACAGAGGCAATGGCTTACAAAGGTAGTCAAGAGAAAGAACAGTTCGAACCCACCAGCTGAAAACAGAAAATGTAAGAGAAAAAAAATCTTTCCTCTCATGATACACTCGATTGTTGGAGAAGTTGTTCCATTTGATTTGAGATGTTCATTGAGGTTTATAGAGTCAGGATGGATACTGCATAGTCAACAGTCAGTGACTGGAGAACTAGTTCCCATGAGTCCAGTCAGTCCCTCTCAGTTTAGCCCATGTTGTCTGGACCTGCGCTCATGATCTCCTGGATCTCTCGGACCACGATGATGCGGGCCAGCACGTGCTCCACTTGCTGACTCGTGAGGGGCTGCGAGGAGTACCACATCGGGCTGTTTGGTGCGACGACAGGCTCTGGGGTCATGTAGAATGCATCGTTGCGTCCCTTAACGCTTTGGGGGCTGGAGATGGAAAAGGGAGTTACGTTTTTTTGTGGGTATGTACTGAAGAATTATCCGGCTACGCAGGATTTATGTAATGGAGCGTCACTCACCATTTGAAGAGATAGAAGTCGTAAAGTTTAATGGGGCAGCGAAGAGGATTCTCAGGATCCTCGGCCTGCTCTTCATACATTTCATCAGTTCCTGAAACAGACGTGACACAGCATTTAGGCAACAGCTATTTCTGCTGTCAAAGGCTGTTATTCATAGCAACACTAAAACATGAAGCTAGCTGTATTGAGCACCTTTCTGTCCTGCGCTGTGTGGACCTTGTCCTTTGAGAAGGCGGATACTGGTTGCTTTGTCCTTGGCATTAGTTGGGTTCTTCCTCGTGTGTCTTAGGACCTTAGAGAAAGCTACCCTCATGTGCTGTTCAGGTGTTGTCAGGTGGAAATGCCTGTGACAAAGATATTTTTACCACACACAGTAATTACATCTAAAATACATGTCTGTCATTCTCGAGAACAGATATTCAGGTCATGCAGTGCTGAGAGGTGGTTACTCACTTAGTGTTGAAATACATTAGCGTTGTGAGCAATGTGGCTGGTGAATGTGCACCAAGCTGTTTGCACTCCCACAGCATCTCCTCTGTCACATGACTTGGAATGACATAACCTAAGATGAAAAAACACACAATAAGTAAATTCTTTCTATAACACAATTAAATCAAGTTGAAAATGGTGATTCTCTCTTACCTAAAGGATGGACACTGGGTTTCCAACCATCCAGGATTTTGTGTAAACACCCACAAAAACGTGTGTAATATGGATCAGAGAAAATATCATCCACCCGTCCATTTTCGCAGAGATACTAAAAAAAGAAAATGTGCAGGTTAAAACTTAAGTGAATTAGAAAGCCTTTTGGCATGATACACTATTTAAGGATGGGGATGCTAACCTTTTGTATACACAAGAAAACATAATAAAGAACATCGGATGCAAATTGTTCTTCATCCGATCCTCGTGCCTCCTGCGTCATCAGGGAAAGACCCAAGTTTAGCTCAGCTACTGCACTGGAAACCAAGTCTTCTTGAAAACGCAGGGGCTGACGACCTGCACGCAGCCACAGAGAGATTCAAGCAGGATAACAGCTAACACAAAACAAAACTGAAATTTTGTTGCTTCTAGCAGTGAGTACTCGGTAAGTGAGTACACGCAACAATAGATAGTGATGTCAAATATGAATGTGTGTTCAAATAATAATCAGTCGACTTACGTCCTATGGGTGCAAGCTTTGTCTTTTCCTGCTTGTTTAGCTCGTCGTTTTTTCGCTTCACCCAAAGGCGCCAGACCTCCAGGCCTTCCTCTGGCTTTAAACAGACAGGAACCAGAATCTCTGTAGGCGGTTCGGCATGAGACTCTGTCTCTATGTGACCCTGCACAAGACCAAAATAAACGGCAAAGTTAATGCTTTCTCGGAAAGAGGACAGCGAGGATATCACGCATTTCAATAATCACATGCTGATAATTCAGCTGGATAAAAGTATAATGAATAGCAATAATTCACGTGCTTTTTTAAAGACTAGTCTCTCTGAAAAAGACCAGAAAAACAGAAACCAATTTTAAATCACGATAGTTTCAAAACAGCAAACAACTCCATAACTAACACCAAGACGTATTTTCAAGGTTTAAAACACTATCAGCAGCTTTGAACTGATAGATTTCAGGTGTTGTTTAGTATTTCCTGACTATAAGGAGAAATGTATGCCATGTTTTCAATTCTCATCACACCATTAAGGTTCATTTTAAGATAAATTGTTTATCCATTTTATGCATTGAGCTGTGGAAAAACCAGAGTACAAAGCGTAGGACAAATTCAGCTCAAGCCTTACTGATCTAGGTAGGAAAAATTCTGTTCGAACCTGCAGATGGAGCTGCTGGTCTTGTCCCTCTTCTACTTGGCTCTGCTGTTGATTTGGGTCCCATATGTGTACTGACTGTGTGGTGTTGTAAGTGCCTCCTACAGTCTGCACTGCCACGGGGATGTGGATGTTCCCGTTCATGAACTGCGCTGGGAACAGGGTCTGTACTATTTCTTCCTGTGTCCCAGTGGAAGACTGCACATCTGCAGACCTTGATGAGGAACCGGGGGACATTCTGTCCTTACCATTGGTGGCGGTAACTTGCACTGTGCTGTATGTCTCCTGTGGTATGGCAATGTGAGTGACACCCTGCTGCTGTGGAGTGGAGTACACAGGGATGGTCCAGGTCTCACCTGTGGGACCTGTGATTGTTCCTGTAGTGCTGTACAGTTGAGCGCTGTCGACAGTGAGCAAATCTGGTCGTAGGGACACGTAGCTTTGCTGCTGCCCTTGAGGGATGGTTAGAACCGTGGCCACCTGCTGGCCCTGTGGAACGGCATACGACACAGCTACAGGGACATCCACCTTTCGCTTCTTGGCAGGTTGGAGAACAGTTGAGACAGTGTCGGACCTCCTCTCTGCCTCCCTGAAAGAGTCCTGTTGCTGCGAAGGAGACATGGCCTCTATAGTCTGGATCTGGATCTGTTGGCCACCCTGTAGTTGAATTTGTTGGCCACCCTGTAGTTGAATTTGTTGGCCACCTTGTAGTTGAATTTGCTGGCCACCTTGTAGTTGAATTTGCTGTCCACTGTGTAGTTGAATTTGCTGGCCACCCTGTAGCTGAATCTGTTGGCCACCTTGTAGTTGAATCTGTTGGCCAGCCTGAAGTTGAATTTGCTGGCCCCCTGGCAGCTGAATATGCTGCATTCCTTGAAACTGGATTTGTTGGCCACTTGACAACTGGATTTGCTGTCCTCCAGCTACAGCTGCAACCAACTGTGCCTGAATCTGTGGAAAACAGTCGGCATAGTCACAAACCAACAATAACGCATCACATGGATGCACTTGATATGGGCGACTGTTTAAATAAATCCTGTACCTGCTGCTGCTCCTCTGTGAGCTCTCCCTGCTGGACAAGCTGGGCTGTTGAGATTCCCTGCAGGTCCTGCTGAGAGGGCGAAGCCACCTGAAGAACCTGGCCCACTGCTTGGTCCTGCTGTTCCTGAATCTGAACCTGGCACAGGGGGAAAGAGTACGAAAGATAAACAGGACTGTCAGCAGTCATAAAAAAAAAATGACTTAACGAACTGTCCAATGATACACCGTGAAGTAATCTTTTCTATATGAAAAAAAAGTGAGAAGCAGTAGAGATGAGGCAAATTATTGATCCCACGTTAATGTGTAGCCACGGCCATGCCTCCTAACAACCAGTAGGGAGCAGGGAGAGAGAGAATGAATACAAGATTGAGTGAATGTGTTACTGAATGGTTTCATATGGCACCTCACATTCATGAAACAATGCATATTACTTAATTTATAAATAAAATTGTAGATTTGACCTAAAAGCATTATTAATGGAACATCTTACCTGTACTACGAACATATGAACTATAGAACAGCAGCTATACTCTGCTAAAAATTAAAAACTGATTAGCAGAATCAACAGAAGGTGGATGCGAGCATCAGAGCAAAGCTATCAAAGGAATTTAACTTTAATTTATCAACTCAAACACCACACTGCCTTCTCATTTGTTTTCCTCTCACAGCGAGTAATGACAGTGTTTCTGGACCCTGCCGGCCCCATCTGCCTTGTGCAATTTAAAACTAGCATGTCATAGTGCGAGAAACTGACACTGGCGTATAAACTAACCTGCACTTGAAGCTGCTGTTCAGATTCTTGATGCACAGACAGATGAGGTGAAATGTCTGTGGAGGTCACCTGTACCTGCCATCAAACATGTACATGTATGAAGCGCAGCAGATTGCACCACACTGAAGAATATCAATGACATAAATCGACACCAACAACATAATAAAAAAAAGTGACCTGCTCTTACCGGACAAGCCAGCTCTAAGAGAGAGCCAGCCACCTCAGTGCTGTCTGTGTACATACAGTTGGTACCCTGCTGCTGGTACACCATGGCTGTGGTGGTGGCCGCCCCTCCCTGCTGGCTGAACTCCTGCAGCACCTCTGGGCCCTTGGCGAGAGACTCCAGGAACTCCTTCATCCGGTGCTGAGGCACCGTGCGGGCCTTCTGCCGCACATATTCGTCGAAGGAGACCACCCCACTCTCCTGCTCGTTCATCGTCAATTGACCTGGAAAGATGAGAATACATTTTCAAACATTTGAGAATCTAAATCAAGTCCAAAACTGCTTAGATATACAATAGCATGTACTGAAAGCACAGACCTCTAGCAATAAAGAGGGGGCAGCGGTTTACTCATGCACGACATAATTAGCTCATGTATGTAATTTAACTCCCTGCTAGTTAACTAGGGGAACGGGGTAATAACACAGTAAGCACACGGACCAAAGTGCATTTGGGCGTTAATGCAATGACTGTGCTATGCTTCAATCAACTTTTTCTAGTAATTTAAACACTGCAGTCATAGATATAGCTGCCGGCTACGTCTAAATTGTTATACATGAAAGAAAATTGTGGTTAAATGTGTGTAGAGCCACCAGTGTTTCCCTGACTTTATGCACTAGCTGTCTAATAATAGTGCCTACGTTATAGCTAGTGGCTAGCATGCTAGCTTCACAATGTTAGCAAGACACTGTGTCGCTATAGCCCATATGGATAGTTGAATGGCTAGCCACCGCCAACTGTATTATATATCGTCGAAAACCAATGTGATGTCTACTGTAAATGATGACATTAAGCAACATATTTCGCTCATAAGATATGAAACATCAAAGCAACAGTCCACCCACTGCAATAACATGACGCTAGCTAAGCACTGTGCTAATGTTAGCTAGCTAGCTAGCTAGCTAGCTCGATGGCTCTGGATCCTGTCATGCTACCTTAAATAAAACGAAATCCTCTCCTTTCCGCCAAGGCACGGTGTTTAAAACTAAAAAGCCGATAAACGTCTAACAGCTATCACCAGCATGCCTTTCACTCCGCTACATAGTGCGTGTACCCGCAGTGTAATCCCGCAAGCAATGCTGTGATAAGACAGCGATAAAAATGTAACAGCAGCGGCGAGCAGGCGAGGTCTGACGTCCGCTTGTTCCAGGCTGAGCTCCGCCAGGCTTCGGTGTAAAACAAGTTTCCCAGCTACAGCACAGCACTGGTTTATTTATCCAGTCGATTCCCGAGTGGTATATTACTACAGTTTACACCTAGCAGAGACACATGCAAAAAAACTCCAATGTGTTTCATCCAGTGAGATTACAAAATGACGGAAGTATAGGCCCCGAAAACAACGCGATTCCTCTCCAAACTGCTCTGCCAGGCAACGGCCTGCCGCGGTGTCCTAATAACAAGAGTTCCCATCCTGAGACCAAGACCAGCAGCATTATGTGGCTCTCTAAAAATGTGAAATGAAAACTGAAATGACATTTACACAATACATGCATGCACGAGCGTAAAGTTTAATGTACAATATGTCACAGGTTGTAGTTTGTCTGTTTAAATGGGCCACGGTAACATTACCAAAACCCCTCAGATCAATATTGGGGCGATTTGGAGACAATTTTATCTGTAACGTTACATATAATATTATTTATTTCCTACTATTTTCTTTATTTTGTGGCACTGAAAAACAGAGGGGGAATAACAGAAGTTAAAATAAGTTTTGAAAAAAATGCACATATATATGCAGTCAGATAGATAGATATTACATCTGAATGAAAAGCATTCATTATAGGCTATTCTCTAGAAAATTTACATTTCAATTAAAATGTTATTGTCCATGCTAAATTTGGCCTCAGATGATCTCTATAGATCAATATACTTTTGATAGGTGGTTGAAAGCTCAGGAAAAGCCAGTAAATGGACCTTCTTTTGTCAGACTACTTCCTTTTTATGAAACAGTATCAATATTAGTTTTGACTGTAGCACAGGACTCTGGAGCTCCAGGGTGAATCATTTAAAATGGAAACATGCACATATCACCCGATGCAGTGTTAAAATGCTTTGAAGGATGTTATGGTAATGCCTGGTAAACATTTGAATGCATGTACCTTTAACAAAATCTAACTTCCCCAGTCTGCCTTAAAGAGCCAGGCATGTGCTGCTGAGGGCCTCCCCCTGTCCTCTCCACAACAAACTGCCTCTCGCCCATCTTAAGGTGGACCAACACAGACGTACTGTGTGCATAGGCTATGCCCTCTTTAGACTGGATAGGAAAGAGTTAATTCCCACACTCACTGCAGACTATCTGTGATTCTGCAAGGGCTCTTTTTTGGAAGTGGTGGTGGTAGTTAAACATGTACATGAATATATTTTCTTAAAATAAATGTTTAGAGAAGTCATCATAAGATTCATGTAAGTGGTGACCATGCCTAACAATCTCTTTCATCATACAGTATGCATAAAATCTACTGTTCACGTGTCGTGTCATATTCGCCATAAATGCCCTTGCATATGCATGCTTGTCAAACTAATAATAAGCTGGTAAGTTGGCATGAGACAATACTAGAGTGCTCGTGTCTAGTTGGCTTCACATTATCACTTCATGTGACTTTGTGGTACCGTAAGAATCTTAATGTAATCCTTTAGAGCAGGGATTTACCTTAACACAACTGCTGTAGAAAGGCACAGGTGAGGCTTGTGGGCTTTTATCAATAGTTATTTACAATTATAAGATATTAAATATACATATGTGAAGACAATAACCTGGAAGGTGTTAATTCAAGCATTTTTCAGACTTCGATAGTGGTATTTTTGTTTTTGCAATTAGTTTGACATCAGGATGGGAGGCTGCCAAGTAACCAGCCGGTGCAGTAGAGGAGTAAGACGTCAGCTTTAAGGCTAGATGGCTGTGAGCATGCCTATAAATCCAAGGTGTTCAACCCTCAACTGTGATGCTCTTTATGTACCACATCAGAAATCAGATGTTACACACACTTGTACTGCTGCTAGAGACGGACGCACTAAAGGGAAGCAGAGCGCAAGAAATCACAGGTACATCTGGTTTTACTGAGCATTTTAAAATCTCGTGGTTTAGTTTATAGGAGAGATTGTTTTGGCACGGGGATATTGTGTTTGGTTAATATTGTGAAATAACGGTTAGTAGCTAATATTTGGAAAATCATGTTTTAGAGACACCAAATAGCCATGCATGTAAAGCTTTTTTTTATGCTTTTTTATTTGTTTTTTGACGGAGTGGACTTTTTATCAAATGGTCAACTTCAACAGTAAGTCAGGACGTAGGGCTTTTCTTAAACTTGTGGTTTATGTTTCGAGCGGAATTAAAATAAACAAACAGAAATGTTAATTTATCATCTAAACTCACCTGAGGTTGCATTTGGAAAATCAGGTTACCTGTGGGAATTGTTTGTCATGCTGAAAATAATATTGTTATATATAATGCTTGTGTTCTATTGTATTTTTGAATAATTTCAGTCATTTATGATAGATTTCTTTTTCTATTTTGCATATCATTTGAAGTGGCAGCTTGATATTTGTGACCCAAAGGTCACAGACAGATCAGACTGGCTCATGCTGTGAATGTTTCTGCCAAGCTGTGTTGTATTTTTGCTGAGACAAACCATCCACAGATGTTCTGTGAGTGTGTTAACTCACTGGATTACACAGGGGAATTATTGTCCTTTATAGGATTGTAGCACAAGATTAATTACCTGGGAATCTGTGTGACACTCTACCTGTATCTAACCTCTAGCCTTTCTACTATCAACTCTTTCACAATTATCTATATATATATCTATATAATAATAGTGTACTGTAAAAAGACACTATTATTAGATATATTAATGCCAAACTGAAATCCATATAGCCAATTTCGATCTGATTTGCAAAGCTAAAAATATTTCCATTAAAATGTGGAAACGTATTTCAACTGTCCTCCTGTTACTTCTTTGTCGTTCTACAGGTCTCGAGATTTCAATATAAGTGTCAAAAAATGGGGCGTTCATCTTTGCTCTTCATTGCCCTAACTGTGTCTCTCTCCTCACTTGGAAGCCTTACTCAAACTTCATATTCACTGGACAACTCTGATTCAGTCCGATTGACTCGAAGCACACGCAGAAACAAGGGTGTCCCATACAGCTTGGCCAGTGGAGTAATCTTCCATTCAGAGAGCCGCAGTGACTCTGTGGAGGGCAGTGGACATCCTGTTGACAGCACAGCGTCGCAGAAACTCAATCGAACTGCCATCCCAAAGGAGCCTAAGCGTGCCAGCAATGAAAGCCGTTCTGGGTCTGGAATCACATTAACTACAACACCAGCACTTACTCTACACCACTCAGGGGCTCACGACCAAGGAGCTGACAAAGCTAATACTTACGCAGGATACACTCACTCTGCTGTTCACATTATCTCAGAGGAAGCTCTCGTGGAAGGCAGCCACATAACAACTAAGGAACAGTTAAAAGAGAGTCATACATCCACAGTAAATGATGATTTTCTGGATGGTAAGTGGACATGTGATAGTTAATTGAAGTCAAAACATATATGTCCTTCCTAAAACAAAGTGGATTTGAAGATATGATATTACAAAATATTGAGTCATCAAAATCTAATGTGATATGAAAATACTCTCTGTTGGCCACATAGTAACATACACAATTAACTCAAAATGAATTTTTACATTTGTCTCCCATTTTCAGGCTTGGACAGCCCGAAACTCCCCATACAAAACAATGCATTTACTTCCATGATGAACCAGAACCTGTCAGGACCTGGAGGTCCCTGTGTGCTTGGTCTTAGTCCCTGTGTTGGTCTTCCAAACTTTAATGGCACCAATCTGCTCTGGGATGACATGAAGCGCACACTGGCATTTGCCTGGGAACTACATGTCTTTGGATCTGCCAGCCTTTTCATCTTGATAGCAGTCCTGGCAGTTGTGGGAATGGCTGGCGCATGCACTCTTCCTCATCCCCTCTGTGATGCCCTGATCCTGGCAAATAGTCTCCTGATCCTGAGTGGTTCTCTACGTGGTGGCCTCCTTCTGCTTGATCCTTATGGCACCCGTCAGATCCTGTCTCGCGCTACTCTGGCAGCACTCCATAATATCCCTCTGCAGCTCCTTCTGTGGGCACAGGTTGCCCTCGCTCTGGTCACGCTCAGAGGGTTGAAATTATTACTTTTCCCACTAAAGCTGAAGCGCCCATGGGTGATTGGAGGGCTGGCTATATTACATTGCACTCCATTACTTGTAGCAGACATTTTCTCTCCAACATTGTCCCCCACTCTCCCACTGTTGCTACAGACCCTCACCCTCTGCTGGGGCCTCCCATTGTGCATGGGAATCCTCTCTAAGTCCTTTTCTAATTTACAGCCCTTTCTTAGGTCTTCTGTACCTCAGTGGGTTCCTTCACAGAGGATTGAGAGGCATGCAAAGCGAGTGACAGCAGTGTGCTCCTTCTTCGGGTTTCTCTGCTGCAGCCTTCAGATGTATAGTCTCCTCTGGCTTTATGGGCTACTGGGGAACTGGAGGCGCTTTGGCTGGGGTTGGTGGCTCAGTCAGTTTTGGGCAAGAATTCTTGAGTTAGCTTGGGGATTCTCTTTGCTTGTCCTGGGATCCTGGATCTTCTGGACACCATCTAGGGGTCATTCAAGGGGCGATCATGTGCAGGGCAGAAGTGAGGTGGCTAAAGGGGTGGAGGAGACAAGCTTGTGGGGTAGCATCTTGGCCAGCATACGGAAAGGGCCACTAAGAAAATCAGAGAATACCTGGGAGGTACTGATGCCAAATAACTGGGCAAAGTATAACCTAACTAGAACAGGTTTAAGCAACAATGTAATGCATTCGTATGATGATCAGCCATCTACCATTATACCAAAATACAAGCCCGATCCTGTTAGCAATAGCAGCTCTGACCCTCAGGCTGCACTACTGTGGCAAAAAGTTGGTGAACGTGAATGTATTCTTTCACTTATAGAATTTGACATGCGACCCCCGTCTCCTATTAACCTGAGGCGCAGCATTGACAATGCCCTTCATCATGGAAAGGTTGTAGCAGGGGGTCTGTTCACACCTCCACCTCCCTCTTGGACTCACTCTGTGGGCACAGGCACCACTGACGGAGATGGAGGTACAACAACATTCCCTCCAGCTTATGTTGGCTACTGGTGGATGGATACAGAGTCTATTTCTGCATCTCTGGACCATTTCCAAGCTAAAGAGCCGATACAGTCACCCAGTGCTACCACTGATCATAATGGTAGTGTTGGGTCTCCAGCTGCTGCACATCAGGGAGAAGACTGTATTGCAGCGTTTTCAGAAGTGATTCATCAGCATGGCTGGTCTGATGACGATGTCACAGATCTCTAAGCCCTAAGATTACTACGAACTTCCTACTCTCAATCATCCAGCCTACATGAAATGGTGCAATCACATTATGTGGACAGTAATGCTGTCGCAAGACATGGCCTCATTGAAGTAAAATCTAATATTGATAATTTAAGTAATTTAATGAGGAATATTCAGCACCCAGATTAATCAGTATCATTCAAAAATCATTCTACGTCATTTTATAAGAAGTGCATGTTTTGATAAAGATGAGGGTGAGGCCTGGTAGAAAAATGTGATTTGACTTCCATTGGGTCTTCTGAAATATTTTAATGTTTGTGTTCTAGCACAACTTAATCCAAGAGTAAAGTGCATCGAGATTATTCCCAGTGGATATTGTCAGCATTTCATGAGTATAGACTTCTATAATGTTAGTTTCTATAATGCAAATGTTATTTTTGTATTCAGGATTGACCAGTTCTCAATCAGTAGGTGTAAAATTCCTATCATCTGAGTCAACACCTCTCTCCTGTTTGATTAGTGTTGTAACGTCACTAGTTAAAAGTCATGTGAACATTTGTTTGGCTTACCTTTGATAGTATGCGAAGCTGCACTAAATACCTCTGTAAAAATTAATATAATTGGATGTTTTCATTGTGTTGTTGGTAAAATAAAGGGGCTTAATATGAATCAGCTATAACCTTGATGGAGGCCATGTGCAGAGATGTTGCATTTAACCCTTTGAATTGCAGCTGAAATAATTTTATTCTTATGCATTCATGTGTCCCAAAGTTCACAAAGCACAAATGCATTTATAGTGTTCTTAAGATGTTTGATTTGTCCTCAATACCAACATTACTCATAAATCAATCTGATTGAAATGTGGTTTTTTTTAAAAACCATAACTAACTAGTCGAAGTTATCATAGCTAGCAACAATGCACCTCTAATTAAGTCCATCCAGTTGAAACAGGTTCACATAGACATCAGTCAAAATAAAAAACTCTTTTTATGAGGAATCTATCTGAGAAACAACGATTTGCTTGTCTATTATATCGTTAGCTATGTTTTAGTTTCTAAAATGTAATATGCACTTACGCTTTATGTAGTTACATCAAGCTTTTCTTCAGTTTTCTTCATGACAACTACTTCTTCATGAAGCAGCACCATCACCTGTCTCTCACCAAACTGGCCTGCGATTGGTTCATCAATTAAGTTGCATTAAACACTACGTCGACTCGACACATTGATGGTCTTAGCGATTAGTTTAACAACACTGTTTACAAAAACGCATGCCTAAGCTAATCATCGGCGCTTTAATTCCTTGGAAAAATCACTTGTTGTGTTTGGTAGTGACGGCGACTCTAATGGCCTTCCGCCTTTGTAATGGACAAGCTGTTGAGTCCGAGGCCGCTGCTCCTTCCTCAGCACGCGGTCCACTTCAGAAGCGATGTCTGATGGAAAACATGAACCTGCGGCCCCAGCTCGACACGGTTCACTTGCCTTCAAGTTTAACGACCACGGTAAGTTTCAGATCCTCTCTTACATAATCATTGATCTACGAAAATGGCCGGGGGTGGCCTTACTTCATGATCAAGGCAGCCACATGAAAACTGCCTAATTTTGTTTTAGAGATGTACATTAGAAATAAACGTTTGCTACTATTCTACTAACCTTAATAAACCATAGGCCACTACCTCCACCCTACACCCCTCCTCTCTTTACCTGAGATTGGGCAGATAAAACCTGAATACCACATGTACATTTTGTGGGCCACAGTATGACCTGGCATCAATATCCTCAAATGTATGTTCTTTTGCTTTTATTACTGTTTCTTAAAAAGTCAAAATTAATCAAGGAAAGTAGCCTAGCTACCTTAATATCTATCCCCTGACAACTGGAGATCTGCCAGGATCCAGTAGCCTACTCCTCTGCTTCTTGCCTGTTGGCAATAAAAGCAAACCAAATGTGAACCAAAACGATGGCAACTATGATCCACTGGCATGCACACCCTCTACAGTGGCCTGTCATCAGAATATTGCTCTACAGCAACACGATTGGTCCAATTATGGCAGGGCTGTCTGGTGTGTTTGGATTTATAAATCAACACATTGACTCAGTGCTTGTTTTTCCAGTGTTGAACAATCTGATGGCTGCAAAACTGAGGCACGCGGATCCATCAGTGCTTTTAGTGACAACTTGAAGACTCTGAAGGGGTGAGGAAAACAGGTCAGAGCTCTTCACTTTCTCATGGCTAGTGGTAGGTTCCATATAAGGAGTTTGAGATTTTGGCCAATACATAACACTGTCAAACTTTTTTTATTTTTATAACGTCAAACAGGTGAGGGAACGCTCACGCCTTTGTCTCAAATGTCCTCAGATGTGTGCTTTGCTGCACCTTACCAGGGCTGCCGTGTCACCCAGCAGGTAAGGTTAATTTCCTGTGTGAATATTCATTATATTTCATGCATATCTTTAAACCAGTTGTAAAGCTGCATGAAAATTAAATCAAACTGCACTTACAGATATTTCCCAAGAACTGAATTTTCATCAAGCATTTTAAACTATCTTTCTCTATTCCCCTGTAACTGTAAATAAAATTCATTGTTTGATACATTTGCTGTCCTCAATTGATCTATTGTCTTGTATAGGCGTGTGCCTTTCTCTCACTCCTCCATCATTTAACACTGCAGGGTGGCCATTATGTATTACCACTGCATTCATGGGGGGCACCAATGACAATGTCTTGCCCTGCCGAGTTACCACCACCCTCTGTTTCCTGCTTCCCCTTCTGGGATGGTGGTGAAGATTAGTGGTATTGCAGCAAATGAACTCAAAGTTAAGGGTATGTGATTTCACATATTGGCTTTAGAAGACCGCTTCAGTTCATTTTCTCATTCGATTTTAAAAACTGTTGCAGTGTCCACATGGATGCCCCCACCTCAGATCTGTAGCTGTAGCAGGTTTGCTGTTGAAGACCTCTCCAGAGGCTTGAAGTTCACTACACCTTACAACAGAGGCTTGTGCATAGATGATGGTATGGTTGGCCCTATTGTGGTTAAATAGAAGTTGAAGTGTACACATGCTTTTGATTTACTCGGTTTGTTTCCCTGCAGGATGAAGAGAATTTACTCTCTTTTGTTGGCGGATGTTGAGCTTTTAGTCACGTCCTTCATTATAGGACGTTAAGCCCACCACAACGACAACTACGCCTCCTAGTGACAGTAGCCAGGTCCTGCATTATCCTCCGTTCCCAGTGTTTCCTAGGCCCACTCCTCCAGCACACACTCCTGCCCCTAGCACAAGTACAGTGGCACAGTTTCCACAACGTCCACAGCTTCCTTCAGAAGCACCTGCAGCTCAGCACCCTGCATTTCCATTCATGCCACAGTTCCCTTAGTACCCCTTGTCTCCCAGACCTGTACCACCAGCAGTCTACTGCTAATAAACACCGCTGCTCCTCTGGCCCAATTACCTCAGATGCCGCATTTCTTTTTCTCCCACAATTCCCCATGGTACCTGGAATTTTCCATCCACCAGCCCCTCCTCCTCCTGCCACTAGCACAAAAGCTTTGGTAACTACACCTGCCCCCACCACTAAGCATGATGAGAAACCTCATGTTCCCCAGCAGCTGCAGTTTCCACTGCCCCCTCAATAGCCTTTCCTGCCACTCTCAAAACTCCTACTGCCTCCAGAAGGTCAAACTGAAGCGTTTCAGGATCCCAAACCACAACATGTATATCCTCAGAGCTACCAGATTCCTGTGTCGTATCCTTCTCAAAGACAAAATACTCAGACTACTACTCCTGCTACCACCTCAACAACCGGTGAAACTGCTGCTAAAAAGCCATTCTATTACCCACACCCTTATACGAAGGTAGATTATGTTCCTCAGCCGGCTCCCATGCTGGTGTTTCCTGATCCTCCAACTGTGCCTCATGCAAATCCAGCGCCGTCTGACCAGAATGATCTGACCAGTCTATATACCATGCCTCCATTTTATCCTTTCCCTTCTGATCAAAGGCCAAAATCGGCTGCAAGAAACTGGTAAAGGTTCTGCTTCATGTATTTTGATAGACCGCACAGATTTGGCCTACACACCTGTAACAGACTCTCTAAGGATCCTCACCTGCTGAATAGAAATGTTACAGAGCAAGCAACTGCTTTTCTTGCATTTAGCAAGAGCAATTTTTAAAATGCTTATTTTTCTTAAGAAAAATAAAGAGCAAGGTTAGCTACACAATTACTGTCTTGATGTTTTAAGGTCATGTGTAAAGACATTATGGGCCCTAGCTTGGATTCTAGAAACACAGGTCAAGAGTCCATGCCCATCCTTTTTTCATTTATTTATTTATTAGAAAGAAAAAGTCTGTAAATTATATTTCTCAGGATGAAGGCTGTTCATCCTGAAAACCAAACGTATTTTCATTATCTGTTTAATGGTTTGGTCTATGCAAAATGTCAATAGTAAAATTATGACTCTGTTTCCCAGAGCTGAAGATGACGGATCATCAAATTGCGAGTTTTGTATAACTAAGAGTCCAAAGCCTGAATATATCAGGTTTACTCTCCTGGAGCGCTAAGAAAAAAACAAAAAATACAAACGTTCAAGAGGCCGGAAACAGTAACATTTTGTAATTGGTTTGCAAATAAAAACACAGTTGCTAATAAACCTTGTCAAGCCACCAATTGATTAATCGACTAACCGTTTCAAGTTCTACCTGTTTCAAAGCCTTCGCCACATTGCCTGGATTAACATTCTAGTGGGCAAATAGCCGACTATTATATTTTGTTGGCCTAAAAAGTCATTTTAATAATATTGAATGAACATACTTGAATAAGTAAAACACTACTATAAAATATTTATTTTAGAATGCAGCTCCCCACAAAATACGGAGGACGTGACCTTCCTGTACTCGAAGGTAGGTACAACCCTGAAGTCACTCACAATACATATCTACAGTCCTCAGTGCGTAAACGAGACATAAACCCATTTAACCGGAACACCTGCATGGCTCGGATGGGACGGGTAGCAGTCTGGTACTCGGCTGCTCTGACGTCGAGCACGCTATTTGACGTCACCGTGGGAGTGTTCCACCGTCGGGAGAAATGAATGGTCATCAACACAATCCTCTCAGCGCCCATGTAAGTTGACGCCAGCAAAACACACATTTCGCGAACTGGTGTGTGAGTGAAATGTGTTCCCGTGTGCTCCGGTCCGGTCCGGTCCGGTCCGCACAAGGGCTCCGGTTGAACAACGCTGTTTATCCTATTGTTGCCGCCTGGCGAGGTGCCCTGTTCGCCCGCAGCTAACCGCGGCTGAAGCGCGTCGAGCCGTCCTGCTAACTGACAGGCTGAGTGGCCAGGCGGCGAGTAAGCGCCTGTTTTCCCACCCGGGATAGTCTAGATGGGCGATGTTATGTGTATTTACATGCGAGTGGTTACGAAAAGCGAATAAATGCCTCTGCTGTAGAGACAACATTTGCAAAGGTTTAACTTTGGGGACAACACCCAGGCCGGATGCAATGATAACTCGGCAGCGGTTCGACCAGGATATGCTGAATTAATTGGCTAGCAAACAATTTAGACTTTGTCCCCAGCTCAGCACCGGTTGACATTACCGAGGAGGGGACTCTCGGGCTAGTGCCCGTAAGAAGAGTAGGACTAAATACGCCACCATGAAATACACGACTCCGAGGTGTGATTAAGGAAGCCTGTGTGACAGATGGCTCCCCTGTAACGTTACCTCCGATCTACATCACCCGATGTGTTTGAGCTCTTCACACCTGCGAGAGCCGTTTCATGGTGGCGGGTAGGCCATGGTTGATGCCTTATGAGGAGTAGATAATGACACAATATGTATGTCTCAATATCTTTATCAATAATGTGACGTTTGAGTGTGACAGTGTGTACTCTCTGACAGCATGACATTTTAGATACGTGAGTTTGCTGGCCAAACAGGTGGAGCGATTCATTGTTCAAATTGTAACTGTAATGACATTTATGGCTGTGATTGTACAACAACCCACACCTCAGATATTTCCCTCGTGACTCTGATGGAGGCGTACTCCAGTTTTCCATTTTAAACTGGTGGGGAGGAGACTGCTACAAAACAAATGATCTACTGGACAGCTTCTGTATCACGTTCACATGGCGGTCACCATCTGATTTATGGGTTCAAATCCGCGGTGTTGGGGTTGGCCAGTAAAAGCACATGAGCAGTCTGTGTTTGTCAGCAGCGATGAGAGCTGACTTCATTTGGTAGCGAGATGCAGGTCCTGCCCTCTGTCCCCGAGCCTGGCAGCGTAACGTTACATCATTTTCAAAACATGGCCTGCCATTTATCGAAATCTGTTATCCGTCCATTTGGCAAGAAATAACACTCGGAGCAGCGAAAAACAACACGAACTGCTCAAGGTGAAATGCTCTGGTTGTGTGTAACGTTAAACCCCGAGAGCCGCGGGACCAAGGGCACTCACTACACACTGGAGTTCAGTGTAAATGGTCTTAGCAGCTTCAGGTGAGCACCCGTATGGCGGCAGGCGGCTAACCAAACTGCACACTTTGGGTGAGTGTCCGGGGTGATAAAGGCAGCAGGTGACCTCTGGCCACTGTCATGAATGCTAAATGTTGAGTACACAGACCCCAATGTGTTTGCACACCTTGACACTATGACCTCGCTCCGCACAGCAGCACCGGTGTGCACTGTACAGCAAAATGAACGCCCTCCGGTGCACCACGTTAGCTTGTCCTACTAGCTACAAGAGGAGCAGACAAGCCATCAAAAGGGGGGCAACGACGTATTCTGACTTTATCTCCCACAACGGTTGGCACCACCTTAAAATAAAACGATAAACTACATTGGTGTTTTCAGCTAATATGTCCTACAGTTGCGTGTTTTTAAAGGTAAGGCCTACGGGCGATGGCTAGCGAGCTGCTAATTTCACCCTCCTCTTATCTCCAGCTAACGTTAGACGACTATGGGCTCAGACTATTTGCAGTAACTTGTTAACGTTACTCATAAAAACAGCCCAGTGTTTGTGTACGTGACTTACTTTATCACACCATCTGCATTTTTATTTCTTAAGCAGGTGCGTTACTACAGTTAAATGTAATGACACCGAATGCACCTGTAACATTTTGAGAAAAAATACATTAAGTAAATTAAGCTGTATGCTGATGGTAGGCTCTCTACCGTTAGTGTTTTTTAATTAAAGTTTTAGTTTCGCGTAATAGTGTAGTGACTACACTATACAATCAATATAGCGTCCTTTTGACTAAGCTGTATTGTTCCGCCGGTAGTTGTTGCTGAGGAAGGGGAGGTGATGATCTCATCGGAATGGACGCATGTCCGCGTCTTCATGCAGAGCCATGTTTGTATTAGTATTGTTGGGTTGTTGTTTGAGTGTCACGCTGAATTCTGTTATCTCAGTTGTGGCTCTATAAGACAGGCCAATGGTTCGTGTCAGGCAGATATCCCCAAGGGGCTCGGCACTATTAATTAAAATTACACCATTAATTAAACTAAAAGGCTTTGGAGGCCTGTGCAGTATGAAATTAAAACACTTTAATTTTTGCGTTCAAGTCCTGAAGCCACAGATTTGGTAGAATATCCAACGTGTAGTTTTGTTTTGGTGGAGTAATGACTTAAAATATTATTAGTGCTAGATCTTACAATGGGCTGCATTACAGGCACAGTCTGTTGCTTGATTCATTTGAAAATAGGAGAGGCATTTAACGCCATGTTATATAAACATCACATACTCGAGCTCAAGCTGTGATCAAACCCTAGCCCAGATGGGGGAAATGGATCTGGTGTTTTTCAGAATAACTCCACAACTACCTGAAACACACACACACACACACACACAGACAGTATTATTGCTTTCTGAAGTTGTTGTGGTTAACATGTTGCCTGATTACACATTCAGCAGACATAAATAAGCATTTGTTTTCATTAGTGTTTCTGTGCACTTGATGAACGTAAGTCCAATATTCACTCTCCTCGGTTTTCACTTCCAAGATGCTTTACTATATTCACCAGCAAAGATATTTAGGCTACCAGAAATTAGCTGACTATGCATGCCGGTTGGATTTCTGTCCGACTTCCTTGCAGTTTTTGGATCCAGGCGCTGCAGTTGTGCCCTCCAATGTGAATTTTACTTACTTAATTCCTTAATTATCACAAAGCGACAAAAAAACCTTTGGTAACAAGTAAAATAACATCTGAGGTGAATCCCTGACAGTCTAAATATCTGATAGATCAAAGAAAATGATTGTCCTGTTTTTCTGCTTTCCTCTCTCTGTGTATCTTGACTATTGATTCATGTTTTCAATTTATTTATGTCGAGAGGGCCAGCAGCCAGTCTGGGCAGCTGATTTAAATACACTGGCAAACTGATATGACGGCTGCCTTACATGACAATTGTAGCCCATCTAAATGTCATGTACAATAATTGAGTAATACTGCTGTCACGATGATCACAGATAGCCTATATAGCATTTCGGTAGTCCACCCTGTCATACAGAAGAAAATCATTAAAACAGCAAATCTATTAAGTACAAGCTTAATAGATTGGTCTGATAACATTTTATTAAACTGGGATTTGATCTAATGATTCATCTCGAATGAGCCTAATGTCTCACTCATCAGAAAATTTGTTTTCTTTCTTTTTATTTATTTGGTTATTAGCTGTCATGAGCGCAGCAGCTTGTCTCCTGGGGTCCACACACATTGCTCTACAGCGCAATTAGCGGTCAAAACCTCCACGGGTTAACTTTAACATTCGGCATCGGTAGTGTTGCAAACGTAGACTATGTTGGTGCGGCAACACTGTTTTGTTCTTTAAGGAAAACCTCCTGCTGCGCAGACTATAATATTTGTGAGAAAGACGTCACCTGTGTGTCTGAAGTTGTCAGTTTTTGTCAGAATTCCCAACATAACAAACCGTCTCTCATGCTCTCTTGCCTCTGTTTTTTTGTTTTTCTTTGCAGCATGTGATTTTTCTAAATGTCCATGGAAACAGCTGACTAAGGTTTGACAGCTATCCCACCAGATTTCCATTTGTAACAATTACCCAGAGGAAGCGGTGCAGGAAATTCACTTGGCTTAAGCCTTTTTCTGTGTTAATAGATCTACAACTCATCTGCTGATGACCACATCTGAAGGTATGTTTATCTGCTCTTTGACTCTTGCTGAGTTGTGTGTCGTTCTATTGTAACAAGTTAATCGTTTTTGTTTTTAGATTTTCGCCGAACACTACTATTATTGCTATTACTATATATGTTATACGATTTTAAAAGAGGAATATTAGTCTAAACTGATTTTCTACTGCATGTTTCTAGGCAGTAAAAGTAGTGTTAACCTGCTGCAAGAAGACACTATTCAGTCCAGTTTTCAGTCTACAAGCAGCTGACAATGTGAGCAGTAACAGAAAGTGAAGAGAAAAGTGGAGTTAAAATTCAAAGGAGCTGCTGAATATGATTTTCATCCCATTTTCATAATTCAAAATTAACATGAATGCATTGCATACAGTCAGAAACTGAGTGCTGTTCTGAAGTGATATGTGCAGAAGTAGGAATACTGGAATAATGCATGTAGGCCTATGCTGTAGCAATGACCCATGAAGACACACTGCTTCCAGATCAAAAATGGAGCTACTGCCATTTTGCTGAAATGTTTCTTTAACACAAGTAAAAGCTTAAATGCTGCTAGACATGCACAACACTCTGTAGATGGCGTGACCTTGGAGCACTGCATGTACAGCGAGCGATAGGCGAATGTTGGCCGACCCAGTTCAAGGAGAACCGTTTGCCCTTAGCCTAGAGGAGTCGGACGTCATTGTATTTTCATTGTAGATGATCGATATAGTTCCATGTCTGTGTGGAAGGTTTGTTCCTATGTCTTGCTTTGAGTTTCGAGCTTACAAAGCAATACGTTGCAGTGAGTTGCTGTGTCTATGAACAGTGATTCAGGATCAGGAAATGTGGTTGAAGAATAACTGTCGGATCGGAGGCATCCATAGATGAAGCTTAGTGTTAAATCAGTTGGGTACATAGTTATATAATCTATATATAATAATTGTTTGCCCTAACATTATGACATGTATATCAAAGAGCCAGTAATGTGTGCACTTATACCTGGCATCTGTGATATTTTAAAGCAGCAGCCATGAAAACGTGCATAATCCAAACACTGGTTTAACACAGACTGTGCAACATGACTACATTATGGTTATCTGTAATGTCACAAAAAATGAACTTGTGTTTGAGAGAATGCATTTTAAAGTTCCCAGTAGTCTGTTTATAGTTACAGTATTTCCCTTACAGAGAGAGGGACGCTTCATGTGAATAATCTTTTAACGTTTTCATTTGTTTTGAGCAATGAGTGAAATGAGCGACCGCAGCATACAATTTAAAAATGAAACAGCCTTTGTTCATGTTGATCAGCAAGAACTGGTAATTGTACTATTCACTACCACCTACCCTTTAACAGAGTGCTTTCCTAACACTGCAGATGTGACAGCAGGACCAGCAGTAATGAGTCACTATGTATCACTAATGGAGCATTTCATAGGGTTTTTGGTGCTAGATTGTGCTGCTGGTTGGTTAAGTGATACTTTGTATCTTTGCTGACTCGTGGAATAATTTTTCTGTCTGTCTGCAAAATAACCCACATGCTACAGTCAGACCCCTCGCTTTAGGCTTTAGATATTTCCTTTAGAGAAACACGCTTCTCACTATGCCTGGTCTGTCTGTGTGCTCGAAGACTAAAGTTAATCCTAACCCTAACCCCCTAACCCTTACTGTTGAGAAATAAAATGTGTTCTGGTCTTTATGAAAAGCGCAAAAGCTGTAAAATTGATAATGTATTGAAGAAGTCCGTAGAAATGTTGGTTTTCATAGAAATGGGTATAATTTGGGTTTCATTGACCAATATGTAATTTAGAACGCATGCTGTGCAAACAAATCAAACTGTTCAATTTATGTTCAGCTGCTGTTCATGAGCACTGCAACTGGACAGCCAGTCTTTTGGTTTTGATCCCATGTGATTCAAGCACGCAGAGACATAGCAGAACCAGTTTAGCTGTGTCTTCTGGCATTAGAAATGGGTATGCTTGAACACTGAATTTGAAGTACTGAATTTGCAAAAATGAAGGTTTAATTTGACTGAAGCGATCAATTTCGTCAGTTTACATTTTTGTTTAAAAATGATTTCCTTTATTAATAAAGGTGCTAATCTTTAAATGTAAACAGAACAATTTATGTTTCGACTGTGAACTACATAGTGTCAAATAAGTACTGTAAAAAAAAACCCAAACAACCTGTGTCCATCTGCGCATGTAAGAAATCATCAAAAAAAAATAGACGTTTGTATTCAAGGACAGCATGCACGTTCGTCGGCAGAGGAGAAAAGGACAGGAGGGATCTATCAGGCTAGCGTCCCCCCACCCCCCTTGTACGTGCTACAGATGAGTTGTGCAGTGACAGCTGCTTTGAGCGTTCGTGCCATGTTTTGATGTTTGTTTCTATGTAGAACTAGTATTATTACATGTACTTATGTGTAGAGCTGCTGTCATGTTAATGTTGCCATGTCATGTATGCTGTAATGTACAATCTTTGCCATTATAACGTGTACAGGCTCATCATTCACCGACTTACCGCTGGCTCTTTTAAACAAAGGTCTATTAGGTCGTTGACAATTTCTTAACCGTCAGCATGTTAGACGCTTTTAAGTCTCTCATCTTGTGTAGCATTCCTTTACGTATCCATTATTACCACTTACTACTGAGTTGAAGGTCTGTGTCTATTTCGTTGTGTGACTACTACAGTATGCCTGGTTTTCAACCCTTTCCCTCTCTGTATGGAACGTATTATTAATGTTTTTTTGTTTTTATTTCTGCTTCATTTAGCCAATCCTGAGTTGTGAGTCAGTAGAGGAGAAGGTGGGCCGATGGTAAGATCTCTGTCACACTCTATCTCACCTCTTGCTCTCTTTCTCACTGTCTCAATACATGTTGGAAAACCAAAATGCTTTTTCTATAAGCTGTCATCTGAGAGCCAAAGACTTGGAATGGTCCTTTACATTACAGGATTTACCATGGTTATAAAATGAGATGCAAAGAGGAGGCCGCCGAGGAGAACACCTTAATCAGTTGAGAATGAGATAACAATCACTGTCCATTCACAATTTAATTTACATTTTTCACTCTGTAGTCTCTTTGTTAGCATCATCCAAGCACTTTCAATTATGTTGATTAAGTTCCATAATGAATAATTTCTGAAATGTAGTTATTCAACAATCATGAGGACTTTTGTACAATTGCCAAAACTGCCATAGGCACCGACCTTCAACATGTGCAGTATATCAAACCTCGACATTTCAGAAACTGTTCTCAAGACTTGTTTACTTTGTAGACTTTGTGTTTTTGCATTACCAGGTTGGCACTGTCAGACATGCCACATGCTGTTCAGCTAAAATGGATATCCACTGTTTTCATTCAGCAGAGAGAAAATATGAAGCTTTTTTCAATCATAAACCTTCTTATACTGAACTGCAAAAACATGGCCATGTCTGTGTCAACCCAGTTTATGTTGCTTGGTGTTTTTATATTCTGCTGCTGTTTATTATGTTCATCACTCACTGCTGCATGTCATAATCCATTTTATTTCCTTTTTGTGGTAGACAAGCATGACATTGAGCCAAGCCACAGATGCATGCGCACTCAGAAGGCCCAACTGAGCGCCATCCCCTCTGCTTCCCGGCTTTCAACCAGTCTCTCAGAGGGGAAGGTGGGGGGGTGTCAACGGGGCGTAGCTAGTCCCCTGCACCCCCTAGTAGAACCTCACTGTGAAACTGGAGGTCTCTGATGGATCAGGGTAGTAATGAGCAGAGTCCAGAGGAGCCGGACGCAGGAGGTCGAGCGGAGCCGGAGGTCGGCAGGAGGGCGTCGGAGTCAGAGCACGGCTTGTCCAAAATCACCCATAATGCCCTGGAGAACATGGGAGCGTTGGGCCATGGCCTGAAGCACTTCTTCCAGCCACAGCGCCGACGCTCCTCCGTTTCCCCACATGACTCCGTCTCGTCCTGCACAGGCGTCCCTCCCTCCGAACCCACTGATGTAGGGTTAGAAGTAGGGGACGCTCCTGCCTCCTCGGCCCTCCCTTTGGATTCTGACAACCCTGCCGCTTCCGCCCCTCCCGCAGCTCTGAGCCGTGTTCTGCAGCAGTTCCGAGGTCCACCAATGAAGCGAGGTACCAGCCTGCAGAGCCGCCGCAGCAAGGTGGGGGGCACAGGGGATCCTCCCCAGAAAGGTAGCCCACAGATCCACCGGCGCAGCACCCATGAGGCCCTGCTGCAGGCTGGACGCCCACGCTCCTCCTCGACCACAGATACACCCACCAGCCCAGCCCTAGCTGACATGCTGCTGACCTCTGGTTACCACTCCACTGAGGAGCCTGACAAGGTGAGTGTCTCAGTCCTGTCACGTGGTGACGTGGGGTGGGGGGGGTGTCTCTCCCTTCACACTCCTTCGCCGAGTTATCAAATCTGAACACAGACATGATACACACACTCCGGGAATCAGTGTGACTTACACTTTACAGTGATATGGGTACATCCAGTGGTGATCTGCCCGTCACCCATTCCCATAAATCATGGAAAAAAGACATTTCTTATACCTACAAAACTTGCCATGGATTCATCATGTTGACACATTTTCTTCTGTATAAACGTAATCCAGTAATTGTTGTCAATTCACTGAGGGCTCAGGAACGGCTAATAGGTTATGCAATATAACTTTCCAAGATGCTAATTTGCCAAACTGTGATCAACTGTAGGCGAAAAACGGAGCTCAAGGTGTGGCCAACAGTTAACACATGAACTCCATGGCAACATATTTCCTTGTTGATGGGAACTGTTGTTCCAAAACTCAGAACCTGTTTGTCCCAAATAAAATTAAGACAATTAAAAACAATAACAGTGACAAAATCTATGAATATTAGCTTTTTCCTTTTTGCACTCTAGCTATTTGTATACATTACTCATATGTCCCACCAGCATTCTTATATCCCTGGAACACTTACAACCTCCTCTATTCATGTACAAATATATTCGGTTTGTTGAAAACACTAAAAACGCAAACATTTTTTAATAATTCAAAATCACAAAATCTGTCCTAGAACATGCATGGTACAACTTGCATAACAAAATATGGCATTATTTGGATCTACTGAATTAAATCCTAACATTTTGGACCATAGAAACATTGGCTTCAGGACATAAAACATTCATATTCAAATCGTGATACAAAGAGACACTGTGCACTCATGAGGAAGCAAATGCGTTGTATTTGTTTTCAACCCGGCTGTAAAAATAAAATATAAAAACTGATTCATGCACTAATATCTGTGCAGGAATGTCAAAACTAAGTGAATTGTGCAAACGTATTAAAAGGCTGTTAATGGTTTGGATGTGCCTGGATGAACCGGTAAATGGGGAGATGAGCTGTCAGCGGTGGAAGGTCAGAGTTTGCCTGTGAGTGGTTGGTCACTATGTGCTTTAAGCCTTTCTAAATTTAGCTTTCGCTGTCTCTGAGAGTACTTCAGGTCAGAGAAGGCTTGCAGAGCTAAACAAACTCAAACTTGTGGGATGATTGTTTTTATTTTCATTTTTTACATTGACTGTTGAAACAGTGTTCGAAACAACGTCTTCAGTGTTAATACCAGTTAAAGGGCTGAGGGGTTTACATGCCCATGACATAACGAATAAAATACATAAATAAATAAAAATAGACTTGAAACAGGGCTTAATTAAAGTAGGGGTTAAACAAAAGAATGCATAAAAACGTGACATGGTAAAGAGAGTACACAAGAAAAGGTAGACAGCATAAAATGAGGGGCCATGTCACACTTTTCTGCAGCTCTTGGCAACTCAGTGGAAGCTGGAATTAAGTTTATCAACAGAAGTCATAATCAAGTTCGTCCCCCTGTTCGTATTTATCTTGTAACACCTTATGACCTGTTAGATAGAAACACACTAACCCGACAACAAAATCTAAGTACTTAAGTACCAGATTTGAGCTGTTGCCAAGGATCCGCATTCCTGACCAAACTGTAGTTTAGAGCTGCACGATATGGTTAAAAAAAGAAAATCATTCTGCGTTTATTTTTGACAGATATGACGATTGCGATATGATTAACGATTAGTGGGTATGATGATTTTTTGCATCACAACTTTCATTTTCACTGAAGAAAAAATAATAAAATCATGAAGATTTGTTGGGATCTGTACTAAGCAAACATGTTTTCTTACATCGAGAGAACAAGACTTATGTCCAGAGCATCTCTGCCGCACTCAGAACTTCATTGTAATGCTGTTTTGTCACACATTTGACCTTTTATCAAAAAATTGGGATATTGCACTTGGCCATATGTGATTTCAATAATATTTTGATTAATTCTGCAGCCCTACTGTAGTTGGTGTTAGAAAAAATCTCAACAGTTAAAATTGTAACTAAATCTTCCTGTACTATATGTTGTGAGACAACACAACGTTTTATTCCAGCTTTATGGTTCATACTTCAGCTGGTTTAGACATACTTTTCATTCAGTTCTTCAGAGTGCAAGGAGCTCAACAGCTTGCATGTTTCCAATAGGAGCTGGTAGCTCAAGCCTCTGATTACTGTTTATGCCTTCAAGTCATTTGTGCTGGGCTTTTTAATAAAAAAATTAAAATCAATGTAAAAACTCCTCTTTTACTGTAATGTTTTGTTTTTGATGAACTTCAAATGATCAAAAGCATTTCTTCACATACTTTTTTTTTTCTCCACTCAACAGCTGGAGCGTTATGATGGATCGGGCCCTGCTATGTCACCCAGTGCCCTCCCCTATGGTGCAGATGGGTATGATGTAGTTGACAGTACCCCAGACCCCCAGCGAACTAAGCAGGCCATTGCCCAACTACAACAGAAGATCCTCAAGCTCACAGAACAAATCAAAATCGAACAAACTGCACGTGACGACAACGTGGCTGAATACCTGAAACTCGCTAATAATGCAGACAAACAGCAGAGTGCACGCATCAAACAGGTGTTTGAGAAGAAGAACCAAAAGTCTGCTCAGACTATCCAGCAACTGCAGAGGAAGCTGGAGCATTACCACCGGAAGCTTCGAGAGGTGGAGCACAACGGCATTCCTCGCCAGCCCAAAGATGTTTTCCGAGACATGCACCAGGGGCTGAAAGATGTTGGAGCCAAGGTGTGTGCTTTCCTGGTGCCGTCAATGTTCTTTTGTTGCCATTGTTCTTTTATTTAAAGGGTTTTATTGACAAAAACATTACATGTTTAAAAAATCTTTTTCCAATAAATTCTAAAATATTTAAATTTTTTGGCGGAAATGTAAATGGGTTAAGATGGCTGACAAATTAGTAGAGAATACACTGTTCTTATGACAGACATTTGGCTTGGCAAACACAGGTGTAACCAATAAAAACAATGGCTGCATTCCATTTTAGTGTGCCAGTATGATGCATGGTTCACTGGCACATGTAGGTAGAACAGAGTCAAAAGGTCTGCTGTGAGAAAGGTCTATAATAGCAGTTTATGGTAGTCTTACATCAACTGGCTGTCTCACTTAAATGTAGAACTCTAGTTCGACAGTTGTTCCAGTTATAGGGTCAGTTCACCTAGATTTAAAAATAAACTTTTCCACTTGGCCGTAATTGTATGTAGCCATGCAGATAGTTGTTTTCATGCAGGAAATAAATAGCAATTGGTTTATGGGTTGAAAGAATTACAGCGAGGTGGTGATGAGAGAAATCTGGTTGTACAGTTTTACCACCACTGCACAGTGGAGCTGGCTGAAGTCACGGATGGCCATATAGACGAGTTTCCAAACGACGTCATAAGTGAGTGAGATGCGTGTGCACTCGTGCTGTAGAAAACAAACGGGAATGGCTGAGAGCTTATGAAAAGATCAACATGTGGAGTTGTTTTTGTGCCTTTAAACTACACAAAATTAGTGAGTGCAAAATGTTCATTATCTCAAGAAGGAAACTTCTCAGTTAGCCAACAGTGCAGAATTAGCTGTAAGCTCCAGCGATCTGGTCAAAGCCGTGGATTTTATTAAGGTTTTGTACTAAAAATGCAGGATTATAAACGCCTGTTTTTAATGTAAAACAGCTTAGACTGTTACTGTGTGTTGAAGGCTGTTTAGTGAAGAGTGCTAATGTTTGGCTGATTAAATCCTGTATTGACACAGATGGTTATGAGTGAAGTTTTGCCTCTTTACACTGCAGTTATCTAATAAGAATTTTTGCACTAATACATCTGGCATATTCTGATGAAACAACAGGACTTCCATTCCATTGGTTTTCAGAAAATTGCTTTAATTCTAAATTATGAAAATGTCCATATAGAAGCTATCATGACATTATGGCTATGAGTTTTATATCCCCCATTGCGCACACATCCTTGTTTGTAAATTGATTGTATTGAAAATGAGTATTGTGATTTCATTTCAGTCACAGGTTGACCATCTGTGCTTGTTGTGGTGGTGGGCATGCTAAAAGCCATAGGCCTACAGTTTTAGGGTGGTCGTGCTAAACATTATCAGCAGCACAAGTAGTTGTTGTCTCACACTGGCTTATTGGCAAGAGCCAGAGCTAATTAAAAATGAGCGGCGCAGATTTTAAATGTACCAGCCATACAAGCTATTGATATCATGCCTAACAAGCACTATTTTAGATCAGATAAGTTTCAGTTCACCCAGCACCTGAACAGACCCTGCAGTTTCAACACAAATCACATTTGAGGCCTAGTTCTCAAATCATACCACACTTAGTGCTAAGAGGCAGAAATTCATACACATAAATAACAAATGGCTCCCACACTTGGTTAATTTGTATAGTAGGATATCCTTCTGACAACTATTCCATGTTATTTTGCCTTAGTTTTCATATTGCAATAGCAAATTGACGCAGCCTGAGTACTGACCTGATCTTGCTCATTACAGGTAACAGGTGGTCTCTCCAGTTTCTCTCAAGCCACTCACTCTGCAGCTGGAGCTGTCGTGTCCAAGCCGAGAGAAATCGCCTCCCTCATCCGCAACAAGTTTGGCAGTGCTGATAACATTGCAGCCCTAAAAGACTCTTTAGATGAAACCCAGGGAGATGAAGGCGTTGGTCCTGTGGGAACAAGGACCCTTGGGACAGGACAGTTGCAGTCCAGCCCAAAGTATGGCAGTGATGATGACTGTTCTAGTGCTACTTCTGGCTCTGCAGGAGCCAACAGCACAACTGGAGCCCCTGGGGGACCCCCTAGCTCCAAAGGCAATACCCTTGACCATGCCCAGGCCTCAGGCTTTGATGCTATACTCCATGAGATCCAGGAGCTCCGGGAAAATCAAGGGCGACTTGAGGAGTCCTTTGAAAACTTGAAAGCCCACTATCAGCGTGACTACACGATGATCATGGAGGCCCTGCAGGAGGAACGATACAGGTATCCCATCATATCCTATATAGTAGGTCTATACGGATGGAAGAGAAGAGGAGAAAATGTCCTGTATGTGACGCACTGTTGTTATTTTGCAGGTGTGAACGTTTAGAAGAACAGCTCAATGACTTGACCGAACTGCACCAGAATGAAATTCTGAACTTGAAACAGGAACTAGCCAGCATGGAGGAGAAGATTGCTTACCAATCTTACGAGAGAGCGAGGGACATTCAGGTAAGCTTCTCCAAAATTAATGCGACGTTTCTGCTTTGCCATCAAAGGTGTTTCCCTGACAGTTTTGTCTCTGAACTGTAGGAGGCGCTGGAGGCCTGTCAGACGCGTATCTCCAAGATGGAGCTGCAGCAGCAGCAACAGCAGGTGGTGCAGCTTGAGGGTTTGGAGAACGCCACCGCACGGACTCTACTTGGAAAACTAATTAATGTGCTGCTAGCTGTTATGGCAGTCCTCTTGGTGTTTGTGTCCACGGTGGCTAACTGTGTTGTCCCCTTGATGAAAACACGCAGCCGCACGCTTACTACGCTGCTCCTCGTCATCCTCCTTGCCTTCCTCTGGAGGCACTGGGATGCTATTTCAGAGTATCTGCATCACTTTCTTCTGCACCCCAGATGACCGGCTTGATGAGGCTTCTTTAAATGATGAAGGGACAGATGGTTTGGGGCTGATGTGTAAAGGGAGGACGATGACCCATACAGGGAGTTGAATCTCAATAGTCCTACCTTTTCTTCCTCTTCAACAGCCTCTCAAAACACTCAGGAGGAATGCATCAGAGGGTTGTCACTTTATCACTTTCTGAAATGTGTTTTGAGAAGAATAAAATGGAGAATAAGGGGGACAAAAGACTGGATGTTTGGTATTGACTTGCTATCTTTGGTGCAATTGTGGCACAAGCACACTGTAAGGGTGAAAGGGGCATAGTTGAAGGAGTGGCTGAGAGAACTGCACACACGATTGCTCTCTTCTGAATGAATTTGTTTACATGTGGAAAACTTTGCATTGTTTCTCCACAGAAGAAATTGTACTTTGTACGTTTTATTACTTTTGAGCTGATTCAAGTGGTATTGTTTTTAAGTCACTGCTATTTTAAATAAAGCTGATTGATGGCTTTTTTAATTTTCTTTTAACTGTAATGAGCCGACACTCTTTTGCTGATTTAGTTGTCCACGTTCTCTTTTTTTTTTGTAAGTTCTCTCTCTCCTGGTCTTGCTAGTCTGCTCCTTCTTTCCCCATCACTCAGTCTTTTCAAATTTCAGCTTGTGTGACCAACTCTTCCTCTTCCTGTTCACTACACTCTGAAGAATGGGGTGCTTGCACATAAGCTGCATTGCTATGGAATCAGACTTGTCACTGGATCAAATAGTAGTGGGTTTTTGACTTGTTTCTTTTGGATGTGTGAAGTCAATAACACTGGTTCTGCCACAACCAGGATATTATCAAGAACTGTTAGTCTGGAGTTGCGACCCTGCCCTCTGGGCCAACTGGATCCTGGTGGCATTTCCACTGCAGAAAATATCTATGAACTGAATTAACATACTTGAAGAGCGCTTTGAGGGCTCAAAGACTCAGTGCTTCCGTACTGTTTCCATAGTGACAATGAAATAGTAATACTTTTTAGTTTATTTTTTAAAGACAAATAAATTTGCTGTTTTAAAAGGTGAAAGTCTAACTTGTGTTTGTCTTCAGTGTCATTACGTTGCACACTACATTACAAAAAGTATAATCTACTGTATTTAGGAGAGAAGTCATGTTCTTCCAGGTTTTGAAAACAAGCCTTAAGTTGTAGGAGACCAGTAATTTCCCCAAAATCAAGGAAACCTTGACACAAAAAAAGGGTTATCAAAAGGTGTGTTGTGAGCAAGTTCTATTGCATTAGGCCCAGTGTGTTGTGGGTAACAGGTGCAGAAGAATAAGCTGGAGGTGCAACCAAGCTCACTGCAGAGCCAATAATTAAGATCATCGGTGTGGGTTGGCTAGAGGAGTTCAGGGCATATTAAGGACGATTTCCCTTCTTGATGTACTTTGGAGGTATGTGAGGTTGTGCTAGAAATACCTTCGCTGCTTCAAAGCACGTGCTTTAACTATCATTTGGAAAACCTATTAAAGAATATCTTAACAAAGTACAAATGTGATATCAATATCATGCAACAGCAGGTGGTGCAGCTTGAAGGTTTGGAGAAGGTCACAGCACAGACTATTCTTGGGAAACTAATCACTGTGCTTCCATGGCAATCCTTTTGGTGTTTGTGTCCACACTGGCTAATGGTGTCGTCCCCTTGACGGAAAAATGCAGCTGCACTCCTTTTGTGCTCCTCGTCTGCTTCCTCTGGAGGCACTGGGAAGCCATTTCAGAGTATCTCCATTACTTTTCCCTGCACTCAGTAACCTGAAAAGGGTGACCATCAATAAAGTTGTCTGGACTCAAACATCACTGCATTTGTATCAGGCATTAAGCCTCCCTATTTCAGATTACAGTGCAACATTCCTTTCAGTAAACTAAAGTCAAACATGAGCTGAAATACCATCTAAGTTTTTAAAGTGTCCAGTTTGTTCACAGAAAATGACTTCTACATCATATAGATTTCAGTGTTGTGGTAGCAACACAAGTTCCTGTATGTTTGCCTTTTGTTACAGAGAAGATGCCTGAGATAGGATAGGTAGGCTACCTTGTACTAATCACTTATGGCAGGTTGTGCTGCTGTAGTGGAATGCAGTTGGTCAAATCAAGCACCAGTTCTTTAGACGCCAACACTTGTATCCTAACACAAGCAGAATAAAGACGCAGCTCATGCTCCAAAACCAAAAGACCTTAAAAAAACACGACAAGAGCTCCAAAAAGTAAGATTTTATTGCAATCCAAAACAGGGTAAAACATCAGTTAAGAACTAAAAAAAAAATATACTATTCAGCCTTCCTCCCACGTTTCCCAGTCGCTTTAGAAGCAGGAGCATCACTGCCTGCTTTAGCCTCTTTGCTCTGGGAAGCCTTTCCTGCCTTTGCCTCTTTGGTGGTCTTCGCTGCTCTAGTTTTGGCTGCATCAGAGGCTCCAGCCCCTTTCTCTGCAGCTTTTTTAGCTTTTGGCTTTTTTGCTGGCTCAACCTTTGTTTTAGCAGCAGCCTCTTCATCTTTCTTTGACTTTTTGGGAGGATTGGAGTCCTAAAATGTAAGTGACGCCAGAGTCAGACACGTTTTAAAGTCAGAATTTTTCTATTTGGATATTTTCTACCTTGTTTATTCTACAAAACTGTTACCAGGGCACTGATGCAAGCGCATATATGCTCAGCCAACCCACCTAAATAAAAAAGGTTAAATAAATGAAAGAGTGTACAGGTTTTTCAGAAGCTGATTTATCGGTCGTAATGTAGACCAATAAATGGGACATTTTCTTGGCCCAAAAATGGTTATATATAAAAAACACCTTAAATATTGTTCTCCACCTTTTAAAAAAAAAAAAAAAATCAAAACAAAAACCAACTGCACTGCAGATAAAAATACAGACCACTTCCATTATTTTCCCTTAGAGCACAAACATCCTCTCACCTCCTGTGACTTGGCCTGTTCACTGGCAGGGTCTTTCTTCTTCTTGGCAACTTTAAGACGAGTACAGACTTTTAAAAACAGACACCTAATAATATTGGTTGTAGTAGTTTGTACAATTGTATTCATACCTGCTCTTTTGGGCTTCTTGGCTCCAGCCTTGGCCGCTTTGGGTACTTTTTGCACATTGGGATCTGTGTTTTCAGCCTTTGGCTTTGCCTCCTTGACTTTTGGTGCAAGCTTAAGACAGAACAAAAAAAAGGCACGATTAATAACGTTATTAGACGCGCTTTGATGAAGCTGCAGACTTGAAATCTTACCCTAAATTTCCCCGTTGCGCCCGTGGTGAAAGTGGAGTTTGCAGGCCGCACTAACGTGCCAGTCTCGATTCCTTTTCTCAGGGTTTTACGGACTAGGTGCTTTAACATCACCAAATCCACCGAGGGGTATTTGCGTTTAATATAACTCTGTATCGCTTGGGATGAAACCCCTTTACGCGAATCCAACTCTGTAAGGGCTTCTTTCACCATAATCGCTGTGGAGGGATGAGGCTGAAGTTTGCGCAGCGCCGCAGCGTATGCAGCGCGTACGTGCACACACATATATCCACACTTATGGTTTTCTGACTTATCGCTGTTTGCGCTCAGACCCGATTCTTTCTCTTCCACCGGGGACACACTGGAGGACGGCTCAGGAGGCTCGGCAGAGTCTGCTGCTGGCTTTTTAGGAGGCATTACTAGAAATCCACTATAGACAAACTGGACGCAAAAAGCAGCAGGTTATGTGAAGCCTGACAGTGTACTGCAGCGGCCCGTCCAACGTCTCCGTGTTTAATGCAGTTGCTGCCGGTAAAATGAAAACAGGTGAAGCAAATCGCATCAGGTGCAATTCATCAGGGTCTGTAAAGGCATCAGGGATTGTGGCAAAAGTCTTCATCCACCTTCTTAAGGCATTTTTGAATGCATTGTCTTTGTGTCCTCGTACTTCGCCGAATTCCATTCAATCTAACCCTACTATATTTTAGAGAATTGCTTCTCATACTAACTGTATGCAAAACACTAAAATGGTGGATTCCAAATAATCAAGCATGAAGTGCACAAACAAAACCTCTAGGTGTCAGATTTCTTATCAGATATCAAAAGAAGCTTTGTAGAAGGGTCTTTATATTGGTATTTTGTAGCCTTCACAGTGGCTCCAATGTTTTTCTGTGGTCAGCCTTATAAACCGTGAAAACTCAATGTAGATAATATTATCAACACACCCTGCAGCCTTGCAATAGCCTAACTGTCATATTTAAACCAGACTGTAGGCCCACATTCAGTGATAGCAGGCCCTGTGTGAGGTGGTAGCCTATATGGCGACATAGAAAACAAGGACTGACCTTGTACTTACATCTCATGAATAGAGTCTGTAGGTTATGACAAATATATGACAAATACAAATCTAGAAATAAGTAAGAACCTGCATTCAGTGGTTTTGTCAATGAAATGTTTAATAGCACAACACTACTTACTACAGTACATTTTGGATAACTTTGAATTGTATTTATTTTGATAGATAAATATGGATAAAAGAGCCACACTGGTATGTAATTAAGTGCTTACCATGACAACAATTTGCATGGGGTTTTTCTCAATTATACATGTCCAGATATCCTTTGCTGACTCTCAGTGATGGACTTTCGATAAATGAGTCATACACACAAACGTTGGTTTACACAAGATGCATTACAAAGAAAGAAACAATATTGCTGATTCAGCAATCACACTATTTTCCTACATTTTTTCCCCTTTACAACAAAGAAACAAATATGTAGCCAATGATTTATTGCTGGCTATTATCCTTTGAATATCCCAATGGATAAATTTGACCTGCTTGTTTTGATGTTATACTCCATAAGATCCAAGAGCTTTAGGAAAACCAAGGTCGACTGGAGGAATGCTTCGAAAACTTAGATTCTTACAAACAAGAGTACACAGTGTTTGTGGAGGCCCTGCAAGACGAATAATACAGGTAGCGTTATGCTTACTATAGTACTCTGTGGGGTTGAAAGAAACCTGTCCTGTTTGTGATATACTGTTGCGGTTACTATTTTGCAGGTGTGAACATTTAGAAGAACAACTCAATGACTTCACAGAACTACACCAGAATAAAATTTTGAACTTGAAAGAGGAACTAGGCAGCATTGGGGAGAAAATTGCTTATCAGTCTTACGATAGAGCCATGGATATTCATGTAAGCTTCTAGTAAGTTCTTCTCACAGCAGACATTTTGACATAGCAAGAAAAGCACAGGTGTTACTAATGACATTAATAACGGCTACGTTCCATTTAGGTGAGACAGTTCCAATGTGACTGCAGGCTTACTGGAATGAATAATTGTTAAATAACATTAGTTACACTTTTCCTGCTGTGACCAATACTGGATAACAGTTTCCATCCATCTTCTTCCGCTTATCCGGGGCCGGGTCGCGGGGCCAGCAGTCTAAGCGGAGACGCCCAGACTTCCCTCTCCCAGACACTTCCTTCAGCTATTCCAGGGGAATACCGAGGTGTTCCCAGGCCAGCTTAGAGACAGTCCCTCCAGCGTGTTCTAGGTCTTCCCCGGGCCTACTTCCGGTTGGACATGGCCGGAACACCTCTCCAGGGAGACGTGCAGGAGAACAGATGCCCGAGCCACCTCAGCTGACTCCTCTCGATGTGGAGGAGCAGCGGCTCTACACTGAGCTCCTCATCCTATCTCTAAGGGAGCGCCCAGCCACCCTACGGAGGAAACTCATTTCGACTGCCTGTATCCGGGATCTTGTCCTTTCAGTAATGACCCAAAGCTCATGACCCTAGGTAAGAGTAGGAACTCAGACTGACTGGTGAATAGAGAGCTTCGCCTTGCAGCTCAGCTCTTTCTTCACCACAACAGACCGGTATAACGATCGCATCACTGCAGAGGATACACCGATGCGCCTGTCGATCTCTCGTTCCATCCTTCCCTCACTTGTGAACAAGACCCAAAGATACTTAAACTCCTCCACTTGAGGCAGGAGCTCTCCACCAACCTGAAGGGGACAAGCATAACAGAATCAACTGGGCAAAACATGCAACTGCCCCAGGGTCCCAAAATAGCTCTAGGCTTACTGCTTGCCAGCTGGTTATCGGTGGAGTAATCTAAAATTTGTTTAGGAAAATGCATCAGTAAAGAACAATATCCACTGACCTAAGGGCTTCACTGTGGGTTCTGCTTGATTATCAGTTCTTGATGAGGGACCTTGTGTCAAAATCTAGTTTTAATACTTACAATTTGTTAAATGCTGCATATAGCTAAATTTAAGTCAATACTACACAGCAAATCAGGGAGCAGGTATTCCAGTATAGAAACACTACAGAGTTGGCGTAACAGCGACCCAGGTTAATTTCATGATGCCTCTCAAGTCAAAATATCTGCCATAGATAAGGTCTATAAATATAACGAGAGGTGCTGTTCCTCAGTCATTAGAGCACCTCCATTGATAGTTTTGTCTCTAACCTGTAGGAGGCGCTGGAGGCATGTCAGACATCTCTGAGATGGAGCAGCAGCAACAGCAGGTGGTGCAGCTTGAAGGTTTAGAGAAGGTCGCAGCACAGACTATTCTTGGGAAACTAATCACTATGCCGTTTGCTGTTATGGCAATCCTTTTGGTGTTTGTGTCCACACTGGCTAATGGTGTCGTCCCCTTGATGGAAAAAAAATGCAGCTGCACTCCTTTTACGCTGCTTTTTGTGCTCCTCATCTGCTTCCTCTGGAGGCACTGGGAAGCCATTTCAGAGTGTCTGCATTACTTTTCCCTGCACGCAATACCCTGAAAAGGGTGACCATCAATAAAGTTGTCTGGACTCAAACATCACTGCATTTGTATCAGGCATTAAGCCTCCCTATTTCAGATTACAGTGCAACATTCCTTTCAGTAAACTAAAGTCAAACATGAGCTGGAATACCATCTAAGTTTTTAAAGTGTCCAGTTTCACAGAAAATGACTTCTACATCATATAGATTTCAGTGTTGTGGTAGCAACACAAGTTCCTGTATGTTTGCCTTTTGTTACAGAGAAGATGCCTGAGATAGGATAGGTAGGCTACCTTGTACTAATCACTTATGGCAGGTTGTGCTGCTGTAGTGGAATGCAGTTGGTCAAATCAAGCACCAGTTCTTTAGACGCCAATACTTGTATCCTAACACAAGCAGAATAAAGACGCAGCTCATGCTCCAAATCCAAAAGACCTTAAAAAAAAACACGACAAGAGCTCCAAAAAGTAAGATTTTATTGCAATCCAAAACAGGGTAAAACATCAGTTAAGAACTAAACAAAAAAAATATACTATTCAGCCTTCCTCCCACGTTTCCCAGTCGCTTTAGAAGCAGGAGCATCACTGCCTGCTTTAGCCTCTTTGCTCTGGGAAGCCTTTCCTGCCTTTGCCTCTTTGGTGGTCTTCGCTGCTCTAGTTTTGGCTGCATCAGAGGCTCCAGCCCCTTTCTCTGCAGCTTTTTTAGCTTTTGGCTTTTTTGCTGGCTCAACCTTTGTTTTAGCAGCAGCCTCTTCATCTTTCTTTGACTTTTTGGGAGGCTTGGAGTCCTAAAATGTAAGTGACGCCAGAGTCAGACAAGGCTGTAGCCAGAATTTACAATACTGGGTCACAAGTCCAAGCAGACCTAACATTTTGAAGTCTAAATTTTTCTATTAATTTGGTTATTTTCCACCTCAATTTATTCTACAAAATGGTTACCAGGACACTGCCATAGAGGAGCATATATGCTCAGCCAACCTACCTAGTATAAATAAAAAGTTAAATAAATGATTTTAAAAAAGGTGTACAAGTTTTCAGAAGCTATCTAACTCTTGTATCTGCCAGGAATAAGTGGTAGAAAAAAAACAAACATGACATTTTCTTGGCCCAAAATTTTATATATATATAAAACTGTTTAAACTAAATTGCTGTCCACCTTTTATAAACCAGTGCAAACACAACCAACTGCACTGCAGATCTGTATATTCCCAGATAAAATTACAGACCACTTCCATTATTTTTCCTTAGAGCACAAACATCCTCTCACCTCCTGTGACTTGGCCTGTTCACTGGCAGGATCTTTCTTCTTCTTGGCAACTTTAAGACGAGTACAGACTTTTAAAAACAGACAACTAATAATATTGGTTGTAGTAGTTTGTACAATTGTATTCATACCTGCTCTTTTGGGCTTCTTGGCGCTATCCTTGGCTGCTTTGGGTACTTTTTGCACATTGGGATCTGTGTTTTCAGCCTTTGGTTTTGCCTCCTTGACTTTTGGTGCAAGCTTAAGACAGAACCAAAAAAAGGCAAGATTAATAACGTTATTGGACGCGCTTTGATGAAGCTGCAGACTTGAAATCTTACCCTAAATTTCCCCATTGCGCCCGTGGTGAAAGTGGAGTTTGCAGGCCGCACTAACGTGCCAGTCTCGATTCCTTTTCTCAGGGTTTTACGGACTAGGTGCTTCAACCTCAGCAAATCCACCGAGGGGTATTTGTGTTTAATATAACTCTGTATCGCTTGGGATGAAACCCCTTTGCGCGAGTCCAACTCTTTAAGGGCTTCTTTCACCATAATCGCTGTGGAGGGATGAGGCAGAAGTTTGCGCAGCGCCGCAGCAACTACAGAGCAAACGTAGACACACATAAGCATATAGGCACACAAAGTTTTCTGACTTATCGCTGTTTGCGCTCAGACCTGATTCTTTCTCTTCCACCGGGGACTCACTGGAGGACGGCTCAGGAGGCTCGGCAGAGTCTGCTGCTGGCTTTTTAGGAGGCATTACTAGAAATCCACTATAGACAAACTGGACGCAAAAAGCAGCAGGTTATGTGAAGCCTGACAGTGTACTGCAGCGGCCCGTCCAACGTCTCCGTGTTTAATGCAGTTGCTGCCGGTAAAATGAAAACAGGTGAAGCAAATCGCATCAGGTGCAATTCATCAGGGTCTGTAAAGGCATCAGGGATTGTGGCAAAAGTCTTCATCCACCTTCTTAAGGCATTTTTGAATGCATTGTCTTTGTGTCCTCGTACTTCGCCGAATTCCATTCAATCTAACCCTACTATATTTTAGAGAATTGCTTCTCATACTAACTGTATGCAAAACATTCAATAAACTTGTTTCTTTTCCTTCTTTGAATTCCACAAAAATCAACAAAAACCACACTAGCGCTTGTCCCCAAAAGGCGGACTGCCTTGTGATACATGCAGATATTTAATCACTGAAGACTTATTTCAGATGTCTAAATTTAGGGGAGACACAATGATCAGGACTATACTATACGTTCTTTTTTATTTTCAGCAAACCTACACTTCTCACTTCTATGTCTCTTCTTATTTTGCACAGATGGTGCAATAAAAAGCCTAACTTGACTGAAACAATCATCTTGGTTTGTGGTTCTTATTCATCTTGGTTTGTGACTCTTATTTGCAGGTTCTGAGAAACTGAACAGGCAAGAGCCTCAAAACGAGGATGTAAGTGAGACATGAGATGAGGCACAGTATTAAATATGTTTGCTACATAGGTTTATAGATGTGATAGATTTAATGAGCTCTTACATTTGGTTTCTTTCTTTTCTAGTCTGACATATACCATGTCTATGCCACCATCTCTGAGGAGCCACCTGCATCAGCCCGGAAGGAAATGGCGTACAGCAAACTGCAGGCACATTGAAACTAACTTTTTTTATAATGTACATTTTAAACTTGTCTTTTATAGTGTATAACTTGGTATTTGTATGTTGTTTCTTCGTATGTAAAGCACAAAAACTGTCTGAGCCCCAGCCCGGCCGTCTCTCACGCTGCTGGGGATGATTCTTTTTTGCAGACACATCTGTGTTTAATCCACGCAGACTGTTTCTGCTGACAGTGGAGTTGCGGCTCCCCCGTGGTTATCAACGGCCGATGAGAATAGTCCTCCAGGGAGGGTCTCGTGAGCCATATAACATGTCAGAGAGTGGGAGAGAGAACAGAGAATTCTCTCTAAAGCCTGTCCGATCAACCCAGAGGATTTTGCTTGATGGAGAAATCCTGACCGTTGTGCCTCAGGAAGCTCCGTGAGCATTAACCACAGATGATGGTCAGTTAGGTTTTGGTGAAGTTGATAGCCAGTGTGGAGAGGAATTTTGAGCTCTGGGCCATAATTAAGTATTGCTTTCAAACTTCATCTTTTTCAATAAAATACAAAAAAGTTGGAACAGCACTGCGAGGTGCTCGGCCCCATGGTGGCACAAGTCAGTTAAGGCTTGGGGGGTGCCTTCTGTCTCAGCTGGCAAGAACAACAGCACAACCTCCTCCTCAGACAAACCACCTGAAATGGCACTGATATCTCATTGTGTCAGACAGCACACTAAGCTGTATGTTGCTGATTGAGATAGCAAAGTCGGCTTGGTCTTCCTCCATACTGTACTCCGCTGTAGTTAGGACATCATCCATTTGTTTGCCCCATGACTACCCTCCTTTCTGTCACTGCCTTTGGGTTCAACCCCCGTGGGGTACTTGATGACTGCGGACAGCAGAAGGTCGCCGCCTGCGGCTGGGTTTCCCAACACCTTCGACAGGAATGCCAGACGTGCTTACAGGGTCAGCTTTCAGACTCTGTGACAGCAGGCAAAGGTCTCAAAGTTAGCAAGCTTTCACCTTCAACGTACCGAGACACACTGGGCAGGCATTGTGTGTTTCCGTCTCAGAAAGGAAAAATCTGAAAGCTCTGGGGCATGGACAATTATCCCAAAATTAGTTAAATTTGCACCACCATCAGTACTCGCATTGGAAGGTAACATGATTGGGTGCCCAATTACAGTGTGTTCGTGGGGTCACATGCCTGTTCTCAAATCATGCATGTTTTGGTTCAGGGGCGATCTTTCTGTCTCAAGTTATCTTCCCAGAATATAAGTATAAGCCTCATTGCAGACGAATTTGGGATATAAGAAGTGAGATGCAGATTTCTGTTTTAAATGGTCAGGACAAATATAATTGCATGTTTGTGTGTTTGTAATAACTCAAAGCTACTATCTGATTCTGTTTCTGTCACAAAAATATCTGTACTCGGATTGTGCCAAAAGTGGGCGTGGTTTGTAATGGAATTTGTTTGGTTGATATTCTGCGTCTGTGGCTTGGTGGCAGAGTGGTTGTCTGCCAATTGGAAGGTTGTTGGTCAATCCCCCAGCCATGTGTCAAAGTATCCTTGAGCAAGATACTGAAGCCCAAAATGCTCCCGAAAATGTGCCTTCGTTTTATAAATGTTCTCATATGTAAGTCGCTTTGGATAAAGGCGTCTGCTAAATGTAAATTGTTTTCTACTTCCATTTAGACTCCTCATACATATATCTATGCCAGTAAAATAATTTTTAAAACACTGACTTGAATTAATCAAATAATAAAGCATAATTGTTTTTGGACCCACCCTCAGAAAAAGAAAAAGGTCTAAACTGAGTCTAAATACAAGCTGTGTAAAAGTGTGTTCACACCGGACGCGAATCGCTTTATTCGCGCGAGTGATTTACATGTTAAGTCCATGCAAAGAAGCGAATTGACATTTCATGGAGCGAATGGCGCGATTCACACGTTTGGCGCAGCGCGAATGACGCGAATTGAGCGTTTGATGCGCGAATCGCGGGAGTTGAAAAATCTGAACTTTGGCGGATATTTGCGCCGCGTTAACCAATCTTTTTCCAACAGATGTTGTGTTCACACAGCACGCGAATTACGCGAATAAATCGCGCTATTGGCGTTAAGTTGGACGCTTGCAAATTTGGAGTTTACTCGCTCCGTTCGCGTGTACATTTCTACACACCAGACGCAAATTCGCGTCATGGGAGGGGCTAGCGGTTAGCCGGTCCCATTGAGTAAAGAACGTTTTTTCAAATTACCACATTGTCCGACCTCCTCACTCACTTTCATCCAAAGGTTTCCTGTTTCTATAATGATACGAGGACGTATCGTACAGCTCCGGGTATCCACACACAGCCAATTATTTTTTCCTCTCTCTCTTTCTCTCTCTGGTTTTTATGGCGGGTCCAACCAACTTGTTCCGGTGCATGCAGCCACCTACTGTACCGGGGTCTGCAACTATTATTTTAGCCTCCATTGTTGTTTGGAGTTCTGCCTCGCTCCTAATCACCTCACTACTCAAGCAAGCTCCTGATTGGTTAACGCGGCGCCAAAGTTCAGATTTTTCAACTGCGCGAATCGCGAGTCAAACGCGCCGCAAAATGTCATGTGCTGTACATATACCACTAGTCTTGAACCAGTTTGCCAACACTGAGGTAGTTTGATCTAAATATACAGCACCACACATACTGGGGTTAGGGTTATTCACCTCTGATGCTAGCTGTGGTTTTCCTGAGAGCAACTTCTGCAAAATGACACTTTAGTATGTCAATGTCCGAGTTGTTAGACACACAAGTAAAGTCTTTAAAGGATTCTTGGTCATTCACTTTATTCAGCTTCATCATGGCTGGACGCCTGCTGTTAGTCGTCGTCATGTGTAAGTTAAACCTCTTGTCAGTTTCTTTCATTGTAAATGTAGGTAGTTACTCAGCAATACAGGTGCGTTTCATTTGCAAGTGCCAAATTAATATGTAATGTCAGCACATTATGTATTGGTATCATCAGATTTCATTTCACTTTTACATCAGGCCGAGATAAATACAACATTATCATTCAGAGTTTATTATTTACCTTTACATCTGTTTCCCTTGTCAACACATGTTTTTTCTCCAACAGATTCCTTTTCTGAGATGAAAGCACAAGGTCAGTCCCTGAGTTTAATGTTGGTTTTCATGGCCATGTGTACTGTTATTATAGTATGGACAGTTTAGTTTAGTCTGCAATTATATTGACCATTTTTACACATAGTTTGGCTGTACAGTAAATTTACTTTATTTTCTACACTGTACATGAAATCACAATTGCTCATTAGGACTTGTATTATCTTAATGCAACTATTAAGTTTGTGATATAACATACAGTATGTTTACCTTTTCAGCTCTTCTTCCACCTAAACTCACAGTCAGTCCACAGATGATCACAGAGACAGACTCAGTCACACTGAACTGTCAGACGCCATCATCTCTTTCTGTGCGTCAGTGTTATTTCCACATTGTAAGAGGACGACCTGCCAAAAGCTTCTCTTGTCTGCAGACACTGACAGGAACTGAGCTGCTGAAGATGGCGCATCTAAGTTCACCTGCTGAGGTTGAAGTGACATGTTTTTACCTTAACATATCTCCATCTCCAAAGAGTGACATGTCCTCCATCATCGTTCGAAGTGAGTGAACACTGCTGCTACACACAAATTTTAGAATATCTAGCTACAGTGTCAGCACAAACAACCAAGTGGCTCTCAACATGGGGGTCGAGTCTTCAGAGGAAGTGTTAGAAGATTTAGAATAAGCATCAGTTTTAATTATTTCAAAAAAGTAATAAATCTAATACATACAGGCTTGGGGGATCCTCTATTATAAATGTATCATCAGAATTATTTTAAATAAATGCAATGTTCATTTATTTAAAACAATATCTTCTTAAATTTCCAGCATCTCTTCCACCTAAACTGACAGTGACTCCACCAGTGATCACAGAGACAGACTCAGTCACACTGAACTGTCAGACTCCATCATCTGTTTCTGTGCGTCAGTGTTATTTCTACACTTTAAGTGGAAGAACTGTCAGAGAGTTCGCTTGTCTGCAGACACTGACAGGAACTGAGCTGCTGAAGATGGCAGATCAGAGTTCACCTGCTGAGGTTAAAGTGACATGTGCTTACTCTGTGATGCATGGAGAGTTAAATTCTCCATCTCCATACAGTGATGTGTCCTCCATCACCATACACAGTGAGTGACTGTTTCTCCCATCTACTGATATTATTATGTCTTGATAAAGTATCAGCACAAGAAAAAGAGCGTGTTGTTATATTTCAGGTGTGAATTTGTTTTTAGGGGTTACAAACCAAAACGAAGACAGACAGACTGATTTAACAACCTCCATTCCTGTTAAAATGCCACCTGCGGGCGAAGGTGATACAGATATGCTTTTTGTTAGTTTGATACTCACATCAGAGGACACACAGAGTTATTATTGGTTAAATGATGTGTGTGGTGTTTTATCACAGTAGGACTACATGTCAGCACTGTTTGAAATCACAGACCTGTCTTACAGTCTACTTTAAAGCAGAATAGCACATTGTGTTTATTTTCTTTTCATTAACCTTTCTGTAGGTCTAAAACCCCAGATGAGTCTTCAGCATTTTCATGGTGACTACGTTCACATTACTTGTTCTCTGCCTGGACCTGCTAATCCTGATACGAGATGTAACCTGTACTTTGGAGAAGCAAGTCGTCCAGTTCTAACAACAACCATCTGGAGGAAAACATCCACGAAAACAAAACAGTGGTTCTGCCAGTTTACTGTCACAATTGATGATTTGCTAAGACGTCTACATTTAGTTCAACAAAGCGATGCCAGCTGTGATTACAGTTTGGGAAGTGAACCCACCTCTTTGTCTCCTCGTAGTGATGGATACAGCTTGACTGGTAAGTCATGAACACCATAAAATGAATCCATGTTTGTGTCTATATTCAAATTAATTTAATTTGAAAATGATCAGAATCAGACATATGTTTATTGGCCAAGCAAGGTCACACATACAAGGACCAGGGTCCATCATAAAAGCTTATATAATTTTAAAAATTAAATTAACACACCAATCACCACCTCATAAACATACCTAGCTATGCAAACACATGAAAACAACTGTAATAAAATAAAGTGTGCTCTCTGGTTTCTAGTTTTGTTAAAATAACTGCTCATGAGATTGTACAAACGCTGTCAGCTCCTTCTTGTTTTATTGTAGATATTGTGGAAACAGAGTCACGGAAGACGCAGACTATGCCGACATTTATTATGACCACAGGTAGATCAGGTTATACGATTTAGTGGAAATCCAGATCATTATCACAAATCATTTACTATTTTTGTTATTTTGAAAGTTTTAAAATATTTTAATTCACCAGGTCTGCCTGTCAGCAGGCCACATGCTTCCACTCCTGTAACTTCTGCAAAACAAATACCAGGTAACAAAATTACCGATATGTTAAGTGTGACTTTAATTCATCACAAATCATGTGTTTCTGAGTATTGTGACTGTTTTTTAATGGAACTTTTCTTCATTCACCAGGTCTGACTGTAGGTACGCCAAGTGGTAGATTTATTTCTACTGTCCTAACATCAGTGAAACCAGCATCAGGTGACATCATTTTTCAGTTTTTCCACGATTCACACTGACTATTTAAAAGGTTTTAATATATACACTATGTAATATTCACATGTGAAACACTGAATAGTTTTTAGAAAGTGATTAACCTAAATGTCAGTCAAAGTGCGAACTCAAGTGATGGATGCTGATTCGTTACTCTGATAGCGTGTGATGGATGTGCAGTTTCTTATGCATGTGTGAAGTTCGCCTTCCAGCATTATTACATAGCACTTCAGTATCAGTTAGTCTGAAATCTTTAAGGTCTTTGTCTTTTTTATTCACCAGGTCTGACTGTTAGCAGGCCTCGTGCTTCCTCTCTGGTAACTCCTGTAAAACTAACATCAGGTAACAAATAGCAGATACAGATTTTAACATTAGTTAGCCCAAATTATACAGGTTTCAGTTTCGTCAGTACTTTCGTTTGTACATTTGTTGATTCACCAGGTTGGACTGGTGGTACGCCAAGTAATACTGGTGGTTCCACCTCTACTTCCCGAACACCAGCGAAACCAGCATCAGGTTAATTATTCAGTTTTTCAATGATTCACATTGATTCATAAGAAATGGTTGATACATACAATATATTCACATCTAAAAAACTGAACTTATGTTAAAAAGTAACCTGAATGTCAGTCAAAGTTCATACTGAAGTGATGGTTGCTGATTGGCTACTCTGATAGAGTGTGATGGATGTGCAGTTGCTTATGCGTATGTGAAGTTTGCCTTCCTAATGTGCAGATGTTTGCCCCCATTGTTCAAGTAAAATAAAATTGTTAAGCAACATGATAACTATGTGCTGCTTAAACTTTGTACCACCAGTACAAAGGAAGACAATATATAGTTTTAATGTTAATATGTTTTTGTGCCTTCAAGAAACTAAGAATCCAGAATCTGGCGATGAAATAACAGGTAGACTAAAGATTCTTATTATTGCATCAAAATGCTAACATGCATTGTTGTGGATGTTTTAAAAATGTTTGTGGCTGTGCTCTTACTAGGTTTGAGTGTGAGTACGCCTGGCACTAAAGATAGCTCTTTCCCTGTAACCTCACTGAAAACAGATTCAGGTTAGTACGTCATTCCTTACAACTTGAATTCAGTCATTAAATTATGTTTACAACCCAATTTACTCAGTAACTTTATATCATAAACAAAGCAATATTTTGCTTTCCCTTTTATATATTTGGTGTGCACTGGTATTAGTGGTTGAAATACTGTAGTTTTGCACAGTACATGTCTTCCTGTTTTTTTTCTTTTGCTTGTGAGAAGAAAAACTGACACTTGTTTTGTGGCTTCTGTTGTTTCAAAGCAAAAGCTTGGATATGGAAGTTTGTCATAGTTGTTGCTGGTTGTGGAGTAACTTTGGGCGTCATCTTGCTGGTTTCAGCAATTCTCTGCAACAAAGGAAGAGCTGGTGAGAACTATATCGATTTGTTTGTTTGTTAATGTCAGAATCTGTTTTTGGATGTTCACACATAATGCTTACTACTAGTGTCTAAAACCCTTTTAACAATTTGTCTGATAATTAAATGTATGGACGCTCTACATGCTGCATTTGCAATATACTTCCTCCAGAGACATTAGTCAAGGAATTGGCCATTCATAGCAAATGGTTATACCCAGTGGTGTAGTGGTGCCTGGAGAAGTGGGTATACTCTTAATTTATGCCCCAATTTGTTTTAAAGCGGCCTGTCCAGCAATGGATAAACACCCGGAGTTATAAACAGTGACTCTTGCATATGTAGTTCACCCAAACATGGGCCAGTAGTATTTGCACATTGAACCAGACTCTGCGTGGGCGGCCATCTGCCTCAACCCCAGATTTCCTTTTATACATTTTCAAATAAAAAATACTATTCATACTATAGCTTGGCTGAATACTTGATGGTCATTATTCACAGAGAGATGTGCATCCATATTGCCCAGTATGGGCAGCTAATCAACATTTCAATATTTACTGTAAACAATAGTCAGTATGTCCATTTCTTTCCATCTTGCATTAGTCCAGAGTTGTAACTAACTAAACCTTGACTGAGAGACTAGATATTAATTTTCTTGTTTTAAAATGCTGCTGGATAGAACTTTAACATGTGTTTATGTGCGACGCGGTTATCTTTTTCCAAGCTGCAGTTTATAAACGCCGTTGCACAGTGGCATTTATCAAATGCAATAAATAGGTGTATTTCATGCTCACTTCTGTCAGGCACAAAGTCACAGAGCACAGCTCTGGAAGTGGCTGATGCACTGCCCAGCTAATGTTCTTCTCCTTTCGTGACCAGAAGGATAGTTCCACTTCATCTTCTCATTAAAGTTGTAAACTCTGACCCACGCATTCACACGAGGGGGAGGCTGGCTAACCAACCCAACCAACGAAGGCAACACGTAGGCTACTAGCCACTTAGAGGCAGACTAGGGAGGGCCGTGCCTCAGTTCCAGTCAGGGACTGAAGATATCTACCAAGATTCATGATTATTGGGACAAATCGTTGAGTTTTGGTCATATTCCTATAAGCCCCACCCTAAGCAAAGTTATTTTGGTTGTTGGCGGCCATGTTTTTTGACCGATCTTGCTTATTTATACCTCAGTACCTTAGAGCGACAATGCTGTATCAAAGAAATTGGTGGCGACAGAGTCAAAGTTAAAAAAGTTTTATTTATTTGACTGTTATTCACATTATGCAAATAAGCAAACCATCCGTCGTGGTCCATGAGACTTTTTTTGCAGGACTAGAAGATAATGAGGGATCAGGGCTTGAACCCTTTTCTCGTTTTTTGTAGAGCACATTGTGCTGGCCTTGAGAGAGAAATTTTAGATCAGACTTATGGTGTGAGGGGCGTGGCCTTTACAAAATTGGCCTTATTTACAGCGCCACCATCTGGCCAATTCGGCTCATGTGTCCTGGGAAGCACTTGCACTTCATTTCCATTTTTTGGGCCAGGTTTCATGTTTCTAGCTCGTTCTCACGTATGGCAATTTGAGCTGTTGCTGCAGACAAATAATTATAAACTGGTACAAACTCAATAGGGTCAACTATTATGGAAATCAACAGCCTACATTAACAAACATAGACCTGCATCTCAAACTGAGAGTAAACCATGTGTGTGGGAGGCCTCCACTCCACTGAGACAAAAATAACCCATTTTGCTTGAGTGTGACGCTGTTTTTCACATGTGAGAAAAATATTGTATGAGAAGAGTTGGTATAGCATTGTTCTCTTAACAGCTGGTTTATTTAGTTTTGGCTTAAAGATGAACTTGAAAGTGTAGCCTAACCCTCTCCATACAAACAATCGTGACAGGCATATCGTGACCATCAAATTCTTGAATTCTGTCAGCTTGACTGAAGACGTGTTTTCATTCAGAGAAACACATTGTTTCATATAGAGTTGTGCAATATGTTGGCATATGAGGCTTAAACTGGGTGTGAACACCTATTGTGGCTCTGGCACTTCATTTACATTTAATTCATTATAACAGGAGGAGGACAGAGTGAAGTTACACAGGACCTACAATGTCCACACTTGTCTTAGCCCCGTGTCCAGTGGACCTGAACATCCTGTATGTAATATAAATGTGTAGGGGCGTGTACAGTGTGTGGTCATTGAAAATGTGTTCTGATATATGTTCTTTACAAAAATGGAGCTATGGCCAATGAGTCTGAGTTTGATAAAATAATTATTGGTATCATTTTTCTTTTGATAAAAAATCTAAAAGGGACCCACAGACACAAACATCATAGCACCTAGTATAAATATGTTTTATTTAGATCGAATCATCCACATAGGAGGCTAACAATTGAAGAAATATGACAACGTGTTTGCGTGTGTGTTTTTGAAATTTACAGTTCATTAAAACTGTTTTTACACTTGTACACACACACAGCAGCAGCAGCTCCCCCTACTGACCAAATGGCCTTACTGCTCCCCATCTGAGGGATGTTGAAAGGCATCCAGCACGCAATAAAACGCCAAACATAATGGGAAACAATTATCTTTCTGTGTGTGTCTTTCTCTCTAGCAGGTTCGGAGGAACTGAAAAGGCGAGAGCCTCAAAATGAGAATGTAAGTCTGACATGAGGGACAAATATATTTGCCACTTGTATTAATAGATACTAAAGTTTTTTTTTCTTTTCTTAGTCTGAAACATATCATTTGTACTCCACCATCTCTGAGGAGCCAGCGGCTTCAGCCCTGAAGGATATCGTGTACAGCACCGTGCAGATACACTGAAACACAAACTGTTTTATACTGTATAGAGAAAGAGAAAGCAGACAGCCTAAATAACTGTTGAAAATATAATCATTGTGTTTAAAGTTGACTAGTATAATCTAGACTATTGAAAGACTCAGATCGACCAGACTATAAGATAAAATGTTTTACTAATGGTTTTCCAAGTTTTACAGCCATACCGAATTTTTAAGGTGTGGTTTATGAAGTAGTTTACAAAGCACAGCCAACCTGCATTTTAATGTGTTTAATTTTTATAGTTTCATGTTTGTAATTTTTTTCTAATGTGTTTTCTGTTTAATGTTGATGATTTTTCTTAGTGGGGACATAACTGACATAATGCATTCCCTAGGCCCTTACCCTAAACCTAACCATCACAACTTAATGCCTAAACCTAACCCATACCCTGACCCTAACCCTTAACCTAATTCTAACATTTACTGTAAAACCAAGTCTTAACCCTCAAAAAGCCCTTTAAACCTGTGGTGTCCAGCATTTTGGCCCCAAAAAGGAGGTCGGGCCCCACAAATATAGTGGGCTCCTGGTTTTTGGGCCCTACGAATGTAGTAAAACAAAAGCACGCACACACACGTAGCATGATCATGGTCTGCTCTAAGTAAGCAGTTATCTCCCATGTTTGTCCTGAACATTCGATTATTTTACTTCATATCTCCACATTTTTCACGTGTTCTTCCCTCTTGTTGGTAAAATTTCACATTTGCTGAATTGATATTTTTAAGTCGTCTT
>CM022473.1:17030041-17216201 GCA_011952105.1 Coreoperca whiteheadi
GAAAAAGAGCGTGTTGTTATATTTCAGGTGTGAATTTGTTTTTAGGGGTTACAAACCAAAACGAAGACAGACAGACTGATTTAACAACCTCCATTCCTGTTAAAATGCCACCTGCGGGCGAAGGTGATACAGATATGCTTTTTGTTAGTTTGATACTCACATCAGAGGACACACAGAGTTATTATTGGTTAAATGATGTGTGTGGTGTTTTATCACAGTAGGACTACATGTCAGCACTGTTTGAAATCACAGACCTGTCTTACAGTCTACTTTAAAGCAGAATAGCACATTGTGTTTATTTTCTTTTCATTAACCTTTCTGTAGGTCTAAAACCCCAGATGAGTCTTCAGCATTTTCATGGTGACTACGTTCACATTACTTGTTCTCTGCCTGGACCTGCTAATCCTGATACGAGATGTAACCTGTACTTTGGAGAAGCAAGTCGTCCAGTTCTAACAACAACCATCTGGAGGAAAACATCCACGAAAACAAAACAGTGGTTCTGCCAGTTTACTGTCACAATTGATGATTTGCTAAGACGTCTACATTTAGTTCAACAAAGCGATGCCAGCTGTGATTACAGTTTGGGAAGTGAACCCACCTCTTTGTCTCCTCGTAGTGATGGATACAGCTTGACTGGTAAGTCATGAACACCATAAAATGAATCCATGTTTGTGTCTATATTCAAATTAATTTAATTTGAAAATGATCAGAATCAGACATATGTTTATTGGCCAAGCAAGGTCACACATACAAGGACCAGGGTCCATCATAAAAGCTTATATAATTTTAAAAATTAAATTAACACACCAATCACCACCTCATAAACATACCTAGCTATGCAAACACATGAAAACAACTGTAATAAAATAAAGTGTGCTCTCTGGTTTCTAGTTTTGTTAAAATAACTGCTCATGAGATTGTACAAACGCTGTCAGCTCCTTCTTGTTTTATTGTAGATATTGTGGAAACAGAGTCACGGAAGACGCAGACTATGCCGACATTTATTATGACCACAGGTAGATCAGGTTATACGATTTAGTGGAAATCCAGATCATTATCACAAATCATTTACTATTTTTGTTATTTTGAAAGTTTTAAAATATTTTAATTCACCAGGTCTGCCTGTCAGCAGGCCACATGCTTCCACTCCTGTAACTTCTGCAAAACAAATACCAGGTAACAAAATTACCGATATGTTAAGTGTGACTTTAATTCATCACAAATCATGTGTTTCTGAGTATTGTGACTGTTTTTTAATGGAACTTTTCTTCATTCACCAGGTCTGACTGTAGGTACGCCAAGTGGTAGATTTATTTCTACTGTCCTAACATCAGTGAAACCAGCATCAGGTGACATCATTTTTCAGTTTTTCCACGATTCACACTGACTATTTAAAATGTTTTAATATATACATTATGTAATATTCACATGTGAAACACTGAATAGTTTTTAGAAAGTGATTAACCTAAAAGTGCGAACTCCACCTCTACTTCCCGAACACCAGCGAAACCAGCGTCAGGTTAATTATTCAGTTTTTCCATGATTCACATTGATTCATAAGAAATTGTTGATATATACAATATATTCACATCTAAAAAACTGAACTTATGTTAAAAAGTAACCTGAATGTCAGTCAAAGTGCGAAATGAAGTGATGGTTGCTGATTGGTTACTCTGATAGAGTGTGATGGATGTGCAGTTGCTTATGCGTATGTGAAGTTAGCCTTCACTGTGCAGATGTTAGCCGAGATTGTTCAAGTAAATTAAAGGTGTTAAGCAGACAATAATGCAGTGGTTATTATTTGCACCACCAGTACAAAGGAAGACAATGTATAGTTTTAATGTTAATGTTTTTGTGCCTTCAAGAAACAGACTCTTGTATGACTCCTATGAATCCAGAATCTGGCGATGAAATAACAGGTAGACTAAAGATTTTTATTATTGCATCAAAATGCTAACATTCATTGCTGTGGATGTTAATAATGTTTGTGGCTGTGCTCTTACTAGGTTTGAATGTGAGTACGCCTGGCACTAAAGATAACTCTTTCCCTGTGACCTCACTGAAAACAGCTTCAGGTTAGTAGTCATTCCTTACCACTTGAATTCAGTCATTAAATTATATTTACAACCTAACCTAACCTAACAAAGCGATATTTTACTTTCCATTTTATATATTTGGTGTGCACTGGTATTAGTGGATGAAATACTGTAGTTATGCACAGAACATGTCTTCCTGCTTATTTTTGTTAATGTTGTGAGAAGCAAAACTGACAGTTGTTTTGTGGCTTCTGTTGTTTCAAAGCAAAAACGTGGACATGGAAGTTTGTTGTAGTTGTGGCTGGTTGTGGAGTAACTGTGGGCGTCATCTTGCTGGGTTCAGCAATTCTCTGTTACAAAAAAAGAGCTGGTGAGAACTATAGCCTTTTGTTTGTTAAAGTCAGAATCTGTTTTCACACATAATGCTTACTACTACTGAAGTGTCTAAAACTCTATTAAGAATGTGTTTGATAATTAAATATAAGCTCTACAAGCTGCATTTTCACCATTAATTCATCATGAGATTTACTCAGTTTGAGAGGGTTAAACAACTACTCCAAACACCAAAAAAAGCTACTACTTCAGTCAGATACACTAGTCAAGGAATTGACTATTAATAGAAAATGTTCATACACTCTTCGAGGGAGCTCTGAGATATTCCAATTTTACACCTAAAATATAGCACATAAGGTGGAGGATGGTAAAAGGAGGTGCAGCATTGGCATGAGTGTGTCTGTGTCAGATTATAATGGCCGCGCTGATAGCCACACAGCTGGTGAAGGAGCCACTGATGGTGAAGTATGAATGAAACAGATGATGCCAGTCAACTACTGCAAGTGTCATTAAGATGGGCCACACAGTCGTCCTATACACACATTCTGGTTTTGAGCTTAAAAGCCATTTGCAGTTTTCTGAAAATATTTGATGCAGCTTCATATTTTTTCAGTTGAGCAGAGTTCACATAGCTCACAGCCACTAAAATAAGTATTTGTGAAATCAACAGCCTGCATAGAACAAACACGCAAGACCTGCACCTCAAACTGAGAGTAAACCATGCGTGTGGGAGAGACCACCACTGCACTGAGACAGAAACCTCCTTTGCTTGAGTCTAACACTGTGAACAAAATATTCTATGAGAAGAGATAGTGTAGCATTGTTCTTTTAACAGTGGGCTTATTTTGTTTTGACATAAAGATGAACTTGAAAGTGTAACGGTGTCCAAGTTAACATAATCATGACAAGCCTATCGTGACCATCAAATTCTCCAATCAACTGGACTGAAGACTTTTTTCTATTCAGCAAAACGTATCATTTGATGTACAGACTGTGCTATAAAATACCAAACTTCATTCTTTCTCTCCAGTAGGTTCTGAGGAAGTGAAAAAGCGAGAGCCTCAAAATGAGAATGTAAGTCTGACATGATGGACAATGTTAAATATATTTGCCATATATATTTATATATGCTACAGTTGGTTTCTTTATTTTCCCAGTTTGACACATACCATTTATACTCCATCATCTCTGTGGAGCCAGCTGGTTCAGCCCTGAAGGACATCATGTACAGCACCACGCAGAAACACTGAAACTTATTAGGTATAGAGAAAGAGAAAGGAGACAGCCCAAAGAACTTACTTATTAACTTAATAATGTAAGACTACTGTAATGTCTACTGTAAAGATAAATCAAGCTAAAGGATTGGTTTATGATGTACAAATCACAGCATGGATTCTCACCTGCATTTTAATACAGCTTTTTTTGAAGATCAAGATTTATAATGTATTCACAATTTACAATGTATTTTCTCATATATAACTATAAATATATAACTAATGTCATATATTAGACATATTTTTTGTAAATGGATATCTTTTGTCTGAGACTTCTATCCACTTTAATTAAATCCACATGCATTTATAACTTACTGCTACTGTAAATACACTGAATGTTTTAGCCTGCGGTCTCTCAGTGATTTGTTCCATGTCAGATACTCCACCAACTGGCATCACCACCACAGTGCTATGCACACGCATATGCAGACATGCACAAACACATACCCCACCACACACACACACACACACACACACACACACACACACACACACTTAATAACACAAGGGGTAAATGAAGGAAGGAAAATATTTCTTTGTATTTATTCATCAGCTTTCTCAAACATGTGGTGTTGAATGTGTGGTCACCTTGACAAATTATGGCTGGATATATCAATGTAACATTCTGTGATCTTCGTCATGCATCTTTAGCTTGTCTGAAATGTTTTCCGCTTCAACATAAGAAGAAAATGGGAGAATAAAGCAAGTTCAAAGTTTCTGCTGTCTCTCAGGTATTTTACATGATCCATATTATTACTGACATCAAAAAGAATTTAGCTACAAAATTAATGTAAAATATTTGAAGAAAAAAACTATGATGGCACCATCAATTGTTTTTAACAATTTACTGCCAAAAATAGACATCTGGCATTCTTTACAGATGACAAAAGTGCATTTTACATTCCACAGACTTTTACATTATCCTTCATTTTTTTCCTTACAACAAAGAAACAAACATATTTGATGTCTTACTATCATCCTTTGCACAAGGGACTTGTTTTATACTTTGACAAGAAATACTTGTACTCCTAGGCATTTATTTTTATTGTTGACATACTATACTTCTTTCTCTTATTCAATTTTAGCACACATTTAGACAATAGGCAAACTGTCAGTGGTGTGATCTGCAATGCACTGAGCAAAGTCACCAAACACTCCCATTATTCTCATTTTCTTTTGCTGCATCACATCGTTTATGTTTTCTGCGTTAATGGATGTGAGTCTCAGTGCTACAGATAAAGTTAGTTTTTTTTAGTAGAGCGCTGCCTGTTGCAGAGGTATGAGCAAATTCATTTCTGATTGGCCATGTTCTCTATGTGTTTCTAAGCATCTTCTAGTTCATTTAGTCCTTACTGATGTCCAGTCCTGCTGCTAGTGGTCACCTGCTGATGCTCGCTGCTATCAGAGGCAGCAGACCTGCTGTTAGAGGACCGGAGAGGCGTGTTGCTGAACCGCACTCCATGGCATTTTCCTGCAGAGGACACAGTCATTGCGATACATTTGGACCTGTACACGGTATGATATTAAATATTAACAAGGTGGATACACTCATCTGGGAAAGACAGTAGTAGATGCTAATAGATGTGAACCGTTGTTTTAGTTTTTGAACAAGTTCTTATTTTCCTAGATTTGGCCATAATTTCAATGATCAGAAAACAGTTTAGCCAAAATACTTTATTTTGAGGTACTACGAAACACACCTGAAATATTTTTAATAATCCCTCATTGCACAAGAAAACTGGGTAGGCCTGTACGGACACAGTCGAAACAGTAAGTTGTTCTGTAAACTGACAGTGTGGGAGATGTTTTTATCATTCACCTTCTTTTTTCTTCCAAATAAGTTTGCTAACCTCTGGGGTTTATGTAAAACCAGAACAACAAGGATACATGTTTTTGCCTACCAGCACATCTAAAGCTCACTAATTAACATGTTAATTAGTGTAAAATGTAAAAACAAGAGTTTTATGAGGGGTCATGTGCCGGACTATTTCTTGGGTGAGAGCAGTAACTTACTGGAGTTTTGCCGTCACCATGAGGTTGCCAGACAACCAGTGGAGACTCCAGGAAGTCACTGCGCCTAGCCAAGAAATACTAAAACAGACTGTTTGTTCCTGTGCTCCAGTATCAACTGTAGACTCACACTTGTATGCAGACAAATATACATTCTCGTACCTCAGGGTGGAAAGGATGACATGATTCAGGCTTCTTTCTGTCCTTCTGAAACTTCAGTCTGTCACATTTTAGCGACTCGTTGTGTTCAAAGGCGTCAAGGGTGTAAATAAATTAACAAAACGTGTTCAGAGCTTCACCAACACACACACAATTAATTTAGCCTGATGTGAAACGGAACACTTCGGTGGTGCATCCACAAAACCCTGAAGAGGAAATAACATCTTTATGATTCTTATGATCTAACTAATCATGAGCTGAAATGAAATCGCTTTCAGAAAAAGTTTCCACATGTCAAACATCTGTGTTTCATCTAGAAAGGATATACATGATCTCGATGGGATCCATGGTTACTGGAGGAGCACTGCTGCAGTCACACTTATTGTCCACAACAACCATGAAGAGGTTGCTGCTGGGAATCTGCTGTATGACAAATGACCTGCAACCCGAACAGAAACAGAGACAGAGAATTAAAATGTTATAATATGAATAGTAGCAGACTGAACACCTACTGTTTAATATGGATATGTATTGTTAGCAAGAGGGTGATTATTTGACAGTTTACTGTGTCACTATTTTAAGTTGGCCTACAGCAGTACCTGATACAGCCCTCACAGTCAATGTTGCCTGTCGTTTCTTTGATGGTGCGTTCAGAGACAAAAGCAGGATATTCTGTATCACATGGCACCATCATGGTTTTACCCCGAGATCTCTGAGCTGAATGTGGGACAAAGCAAATTTACAGTTTTTTTCAATTGCTAACAAGCATTGTTCAATACTGAAACCACATTTTCAAAACTCTTCACACAGTCTGCATTACCAGCATGAATGTTGGCCAAACAGTTAATCTCCGGTACAAAACTCACTCAGACCAACATAACAGTGGCAACAATTCTGATTCAGAAAACACACATTTCATTCACAACACACTGACCTAAAAAACAACAGGAAGCATTACAAAATTGACAAACTTTTATTTTTTAAAGCTTCAATGATTTTCTCATCAACATCACATCTGATGTCGTCTCTGGCAATGTATCTTGGAAAGTACCTCCTGGAATGTCTAATCCATCCCTGGCAGTCTTCAGGAGAAATGTCTCCACACCCCGCATTCATTGCCTCCAGTAAAGGCATCTGGTCATGTGGATGGTGGTCATAAACCTTCCACCTCCACGCAGACAATAACTCCTCTATGGGGTTCAAGAAAGGGGAGTATGGAGGCAGGTATAATACTGACATCCTGGGATATGCCGCAAACCGCTCTGTGACTGCAGCAGAGTGGTGGAATGCCACATTGTCCCACACAAAGATGAAGGAAGGGGAGTTTGATGCCCTTTGGCTTCTCTCCTCTGCTGGCACAAGTGGCAATATGTAGGTCATTTAGAAACGAAATGAGCCTCTCTGTATTGTAGGGGCCAATGAGAGGTTTGTGTAACAGCAAACCTTCAGTGGACATTGCTGCACACATGGTGATGTTACTGTAGCTCCCCTTTGGCCTGGGACCTCCACAGTCGCTCTCTGTCCAGTTACATTTCTTCCCCTGCGTCGTGTTTTTGCCAGGTTGAATCCAGCTTCATCCACAAAGATAAAAGTATGTGGAGTTCGTCTGACTTCCATCTCCAGTACCCTCTGAATTGCAAACGGTTTCACAGTAATTGACATTGTATATCAATGTGTATGTACCCTGTTTGGTTACTGAACAGAACACCTGGGTGGAATTTCAGCTAAAATTGCAATTAGCTTGTAATGATTTTAAATTTCTTTTTTGCCTATAAAATTGAGAATATTTTAAAAATAATTACTGCATAAATGCTTGGAAATTGCCATCATTCTGTTTTGAATGTGTTTTTAATCATTTTGAATGCAGTGTGTTAACATTAGAAAAATGTGCTGAAAATACATAGTATTTTGCATGTTGTGGAGTACGAATGGGAAACGAGTTCCTGAATTTTGAAAAGTGTGGTCACTGAATGCATTTTGTCTGAAAGCAATGAAAAATGGTTCACTGTTTGGTCTGCATTGACTTCTGTTTATCTGACTGTGTGAAGAGTTTTAAAAATGTGGTTTCTCATTCTCTCTCTCTCTTGCACACACACACGATAATCGACTACAGTTACCTTTAACTGAGAGATCGACATTCCACCAGCTGTACAGGTTAAATTCTAGCAGAAAACTTAAAAGAAAAACAAAAAACATCATGTTTAAACAAATGTTTCCAGTGACAGTATTCATTAATATGAGTTAACACAAGAATATGCATTAGCTAATTTACTAATGTCTTTACAAAAGGGTATAAATAGTTAATGAAGACAGTAATTATCATTTAAGCACATTATTCCAAAAATAATAACTATTAAGTAACCATTAACCAATGTATCTTGTTACTGGTTGACATGTTGAGTTATAAACTAATATTAGTACATCGTTGATATGACGTAATATGTAAATGCATTGTTAGCTGAGTTATTTAAATGATGAAATCAATTAGATTTTTTAAAATGTTAATAAAAGGGTAATGATTATCTACATAATTTCCAACCTTCAACCTCAAACGTATTAGTTTTAATATTATTCATTAATATACCCTTATTTTAAAGACTGACCACATTGTGTCAATAATATAATTTCATTTATTATAAAATGTTTGTGTTATTCTTACATGACAAGTTCAGTCAGGAGCCACTTTACAACAGAGAAGGGCTGAAAGAGAGAGAGAAAATGAATAACATGTCAGAATCTGTGTGCAAATATGAAACAATGTTTAACACTGACACTTATGTCATATTGTGTCAGACATAAGTGTCAGAGTTCATTGTGAGGCTTCTCTGTAAAGATGTTCCACCACTGTGCAAACAATGTTCACCACAAACCACAAACTCTGAGAGAAGTATGGAGGTCTATGCTGATAATTTTAACTCCGGTACTGTAGATGTGCAGTGGTGTATCATAGACGATACAATTATTGCTTCTAATGTCTCTATCTTTAAATCTACCTGCTGATGTTCTGTCTTGCACACTTACATCTGACAAAGTGCACGCGCTGTCGCTGCTCCCAGCGTACTCTTTGCAAAGGGCCTGATAATCATACAGCGTGATCCTGCGACACAAACGGAGCAACAGAGGTTGGAATAAAAATCAAATATGAAATGTGTAACAACATGTCAGGTTTCAAAGTAATGATTGAAGGATCAGAGAAATGTTATATTATGTCTCCGACCTTTTGAAGGACCCCATTTGAAGAAGTTTGTTCATAACAGCACCTTCCACCTCTCCAAAGAAGAGCCCTGTCTGAGAAAGGAGTTATGTCAAAGCACACAGACACATAGCTTAACACATACACTGGGTGGACAAAATAATGAGAAAATCCAATCAAGAATGACTTAATAATTAACTAAATAAGTTGAAATTAAATCATTTTTCTACTTTATAAATTTAACAGACAGATTGCATCAGCATGGAAACAGCATTTGGAAGCCACAACTCATTGACAGGAATAGACACAAAACTACAGGAAACTCAAATTCCAAATACATCAACCAGGGACTTTGTAAAACTGGTATTTATTTCAGGGCTGCTGTTAAAGTATAGGAAGCCATCTTGTAGAAGTCATTCGATGTTTGTCTGCAGTCATACAACTGAAATTTTACAGTGTGCAATCACTTTTTACTATCAGATCAAAACATTACTGAATCTCTGTGGGACGTTCTAAAGTGCAAAATGTCTGCCTTCCTCTATCTTTCATCCCACTTTCCTCACGATCTTTCAACTTTCCTTTTTGGAAAAATGGTCCAGTGTTGCTATACACACATGTATAGCACATGCACAAGACTTGTGGGAAAACATTTAAGGAGAACTGAAGCAGTTATAAAAGGGGGACATGTGTTTAGGTGTTTCTATTATTTCAACTTTTGTTCATAGATGTAAATATGTTTACACAAACATGCACACAGTACCTGGGATTGCTCCTCTGTGACAAGAATGAAGCCATTGTTGTCAATGAGATAACAGTTAATGTCCTGCCAGGAAGGTGAGTAAAAAGATGTCAACAAAACAACCTGAAAAAAATGTTTCAAAGCCAGAGTCATGTGACTGTTCTTACCTCATTATCACAGCTAATGCTACATTTTCCATCCAGAGCTGTACACTGAACACAAAACATAATAATAAGTAATTTAGTTTCACATCGAATCAGGGAGCTCATTTTATTGCACGTCGCAGTATTTGTGTACAAACCTGTCTGCAGGCAGTCCAGAACTTCCTCTGAAAGAACTCAAGCTTCATCTGGATCCCCACAGCTGAGCACAAGACCAACAAGACCAAGCGCATAAGAGACAACACAATATCCAAAAATAAGTCTTAACGTGAAGATAATAATGATATGAACGATGGTTTAGAGGTTGTTACCTGCAACAATTGGAGACTTTCTATCATCGAGGAGCTGAATTGCTGTGCTGGCCAAAACCACACTCTTATTTTCTAAAGCTAAAGAGGAAGAAAATACTACAAGTCATTTGTTCAGATTACATTTTCTTCTCACTAGATGGTGCCCTTTACTCAGCAGCCCCAGTTGGCAGGCTCAAAAGAAGCCGCAGTACCAGTCCATTACGTTACAGTAATGGAGTCCAGTCAGAGCTTTTTCTACAGCCAGATGACTCGAATAATTCGGGAATGGGTGCTATGATAGGACATTTCAGGTTATGACTAGATGCAGTCATCATTAACAGAGGAAAGGTGGTAAATGTCCTGAAGAGTGAAGCTGAATTCTCCATCCTCTGGCACGCAGACAGAACGTGGGCCACATTAACTGCAGAAAAGCTGTGAGGGAGGTGCGCGGTGCTGCACATCCTATCAGTGGAAACCAGTAAAAACCACAATCCATAACAGAAAGAGGGACATTGAAAAGATTGATTTAGATGTTAAAATGCTGAATGACTAAGGCAACCAGATGAATTTCCAAAAAGTACTTCATATAATGCTGCACTTGATAATTGAAAGTATATTAAGGTGGACTTGTAAGATGCCGATAATGCAGCAGCTATAGGCAAGTAGACTTATATCTGGTGTAGTTTTGTAAGGACTCGGGGAACTTTTATTTTGTACTGCTGATTTGAGCTACTATCTCCAATCTCTGGTTTTGTTTTGAATACCTGTGCTGAAGGGGATGGAGTAGACAAATGTGCCGGGGACCTGCTCCGCCGCTCTCTTGTACCACAGAGGGAAGTGATCAGCATTAAACACACCCTCCTTGTCCTCCGCTGTCAGGAAATCTCTGAGGAAGCACACAGAAGGAAGCCGAGGTGAAGAGCAAAGGATTAGACTCATCAAGCACAATCACGGCCTCGCCTCACGCTGTAAGTAATGATTAGAGAAATGTTGAGCAGCGGCACTCACTGATTGGAGAGCTGATCAGCGGGTACAAACAGGTTGGTTCTCGACAGGCCGGTGCGTGTACCCAGGAAGGCAATCTCCACTCCTTTGTCAGAGTTCCTGTTGGTATAATGCAGATCAGTGCCACATAAACACACCTGTACAGCCTGTCTAAATGCTTTCTCTGAACATTCTTGACTGAATTTCTAAACACCGTTATACAATGCTACATGTAATTTATGTTTTTCTTGTATGATACAGGACATTTATAAATGTATTTAAACTCTGATCTGCTGCTAATTAAAGTAAAGGTGTATAGAGGAATGTTCTTGTAACTCTCATTTTGGAGGTATATTGTAAAAATTGCACATTCAAAGAGTTGTATAATGTTACACCTTCTCAAACTCACACAAAATAAACAATTTGAAGATATCACTTTGGGCCCTGGGAATGTCTCATGATATTTTATATTTTAAAGGTAAAATTATTAATGGATTAATAACAAAATAATAATCAATAGATAAATCAAAAATTTAAATAATCGTTAGTTGCAAAGCCTTATATGACACACATATATCGACATTTTAGACAAATCTTATACAACAATATGTTCATCAGGACATTATAATAGAATCCATAGTGTTAAAAGATGGTTTCACATTTTTCAAGTTTGTCTTTAAACAGCACACACATGTCCATGTGTGCGTCGAAACTGTTATTGTTTGCTGTGATTGTTCTTCCTGTCCATACTGGCTTTGAAAATATCCCCTTCCTAAATGATGTACTACAAAATCCACAGTTCTTTTTTTATGCAAAAATGTATTCTAAAGTTCAGGTGAAGCTAATATGAGGCTCCAGCTGTTGCATTTATGTGTGCATCTTCCAAAGTTAGGCTGTAAGTCCAAATTTCCCTCTTTGTATTGCCCATCCTGCACCACTGGACAGCAAAGAAACAGTGTCTGGGTAAGCAAAAAGAGACTCATACCGAAAAGACTGTAATTTTGGAAGATACACACTTGTTTTGGTTAATTTAAACTGATAAAGCCACATATTAGCTTCAGCTGAACTGCATACATCGAGGTCTTTTACATTGAAATTACTTTAAGGAGTCTATATACGTACAGGAGGGAAAATTAAAGAGACCAACAGTGCTTTCAATGCACATATGGGCTTGTGAGTGTTGTTTTAAGACATACTTGAAAAGAATATGAACCTAACATTAATGGTAAAAGAGATATGGTTTTAGTGTTTCTTTAAAAAATGTGGGTGCCACTTTCTAAAAAGCCGTACTTTATAAAGGGGTTGTAACTTATGGCTTTTTTAATGGTTAAAAATGCTTTATAGATCAATTTTAAGCCATTAATAGGAATATTTTTTGGGTTGGATTATATTGGATTAATATAGATTATTGTGAGAACCTTTCATTAATGATTTGCTAACAGTTATAATTTTGGATGACATTTATTGATGGATTATCAGAAAACCCTAATAGACACCTTTCATTAATGACTTACCAACACTTGTAATGGTAGACTTGAAACAAGAATATAAAGTGGTACTAAAATGTTCTTACTCTGACTTGTTGAGGGCCAGTCCAGTCCAGTAGGCCTCTAGTGGAGCAGTGACCACAGCATCAAATAACACCTCCTGAATCAGCTCTCTGTCACCTGCACAATGTTGCAGACCAATTTAAAGACCTGATTAACAAATACAGACCTTTTTGACCCTCATGTTTAATTTGAATTTGATCCCAGATAAAACAGGCTCCATGTAGTCTAATTTATTCAGGTCTGACTCATATGTCTCTTACACTTGAGGTGTTGTTTGCGGCCCGTCATGAAGAGCTTGATGGCTTGAATCTGGGTCAGGTGACGGTGCTCATGCTGCTCCTCTGTGTTGCAATAAGTCCTGTGGTCCAAACAGAGCCACACTGTTACATCACAGGACTCAACATCCCTGATGAACACAGAAGGGATAACCTACATAACGCATGAATGACCACTTCCATAACCCCAGCATTACCATTCATCTGCCAGGGCGACATCTGGCTGTTCCAGATCACGGAGCCCTGAAAAACACAAGTCAGTAACGCTTCAGCAATGCCAGCCGGGTAGCCTGATACAATAAGACCTCCCAAACAAGCAGGTCAGAGTGACATGCATCTCACTGTATTCAGCTTTTTGTTAATAGAGTAAATGACAGAGTTGCAGTGACATACCAGCTTCAACTGATACATTTCCTCTGAAGAAGTACTTTCCATGGCCTCTGGACAGAGCCACTCCGACACTGGAGGCACAAGCAGATGAGATAATAAACCAGTTGGTCAGCATTTAACTATAACTGAGACATAAACTGACAGAAAGTGGGTTTGTGAATGTAATAAAACTTATCCTCCACCTGAATGGTGTTCCTTTGATGTCAGTATAGTAATAGTCATTGTGCATCTTCAGGACGCGCCTCTGAAAGAGCAGAAAAAGAAGTGCAGATGACTCCTTTGGTCTAGAGACAACAGAGAGAGAACAACTTTTATCTGATAGGGAGACACTAAGTATCTTCATCTGCAGCCTCACCCCTCTATCCACTGTCTTCTTCGCCTCCATAGAGAAAGTCCCTGTCCTCCTGTTCACCATAGCGTTGCGTAGCTGAAAGATAAAGTACCCAAAGAGGCACATAGAGTTGAGATGGCGAGGCTGAGTCATTGATCCAGTAGCCTATATGTAGCTGCCATTTTACTGGGATAATGAAAACAGAGCCATACCTTAGGGTTAATGTGAAATTATAGATACTTTACTGGACACACTAATGAACACGCAATCCAGTAACAACGTGAAATCAAGGCATTGTGTCAGTTGCAGTCACACAATGTTGCATGTAGACCAAATTACATCTAGTGTTTCATATTGCACACAATATTTGCACTGAAGGAGACTTTCTTTTTCTATAACATTGATTTTTAGAGTTTAACACATACGATATCATCTTTGTCTTCCCACTCCACCTCAGAGAGATCCACGCTGCTGTAGTTGGGCTTCCTCCTCTTCTGACCATCCTGATACTGCACAGAGGAACACAATATACACAATTTAATTATTCCTTTTGTGTAATGACGTTTTACTTTGATTAAAAGTTTAACCACAGCTTAAACATGTCTGCTAATCTACCCAACTGTGAAATCTATGTGTGACACATCATTTTCAAATTTGTGAGCCTGATATTAAAGAAATAAATCTATAGAGGAAAGCTTCATTGTAATCTGTCTTTTGTGCTTCAGTGTTAAAATGAAAACTTGCTGTATGTTCTTTTATATAAGCCTTGTTATGGAGGTTTTGCTGTGTAATTATTTAACAAATCGCCTGTGAAATTAACACTGTCAGGTAAATTAAAAATAAACAAGTCTCAAACAAGTCAACATCAATGCATTAAAGTGTAAATGGCAAACTCTGCTACTGTATGTTGTCTTGTCCACAAAAAACAAGAAAGTCAACGACTACAACCACAGCACACAGTTTTAGCCACAAAGAGACACTCACAAAAAACCAACACAGACCAACACACACACAGTTGCACAGAGAGGAACAGCACTAACACTGGCACACACAGATCCACTAGCACAGCCATAGCTCCTGAGGAACCAGCGGTCCCTGGGCGAGCGGCTGTGGTCTCTGCCAGCGAGTGTTAAGTTACCTCTGGGAAATCTCAGGCCAGCCAGCCCTATGAGTGGCCTTTATCCCTGCATGCATACATCAAAGGAAAAGGTGGGGATTACAGACTATACGAGCCCATTTAGCCTCCTAACCAGATAATACATTTGTCTCTGTGTGCACTCGTTAATGGAGGCTTTCAGTTCATAATTTCGGTAATGCATTGAAATGCATGGACAAAACATAAAGGAAAAACAGGGTTAAGTCAGGGAACACTGTGGGATTGTTCTAGTCTAAAAGTAATGTTAAGAAACTGAGTTACCAAAGGTCTGAGGTCCGGATGTGTCAGGATGTAGCCATTGTTTGTAATAGCAAATGCGTACCCATGGATTCCTAACTAGAGGCACAAAATGAGATATGTGAGGAAGAAGTTATTTAAACAAATGCATATTAATAAATTAATTTATTCAAAGCAAAAGTAAAAGAACAGCTGATTGTACCATATGTTTGGGGATGAGCTTCATCAGCTCCTGCAGAGGGATGTCTGTTCCTACGACCCCCAACAGAATACCCTGGTTCTTCTGCATGAAAAGATTCAAAACACACAAACAGAACTTTAGATGCATTAATATGCAGTCACTGCAGTGGTGGAAGAAGTATTCAGATCCTTTACTTAAGTAAAAGTACCAATACCAAAACACTCCATTACTAGTAAAAGACCTGAATTCAAAATCCTGCTTAAGTAAAAGTAAAAAGTGATTCTAAGAAAAATGTACTTAAAGTATCAAAAGTACATGTTACATTACAAAATGTCCTGTCATATATTATTATTATACTATATTACATGATTAGATTGTTAATACTGATTCATCAATGTGTAACAATAATTTTACTGTTGCAGCTGATCTCGGGGTAGCTAGTTTAACCACTTTAGATACAATAGTTTTGTCCAGAGGTTCCCAATCTACAAAGGGTTCGAGCCCCTCCAAAGCGTCACAAGATAAATGAGGGGTCATCAGATGATCAATGTGGAAGGGAAAAAGTCCTGCCACACCAATTTTTTGGACTTCTGCTAATCTTTGTATTTTGCAAAATCAATAATGTTACCTCTCTGGGCCTCAAACCGTTATTTGAATTAAATTATTTGGGAGGTTTGCTCATGGACATCTGAAAGACATGGGGCTCCAACTAGGCATATTTTTTGGGAAGGGGTCTCAAGACAAAAAGGTTGGGAGCCATTCATTTAATCTTTAACAATGTACAGAATTTTACAAGTTTATTTCATGTTTTTAATGTAAAATCGTAATCTGAAAAGTAACTAGTAACTATAGCTGTCAAATAAATGTAGATGAGTAAAGAGGACAATATTTGCCTTTGAAGTGTAGTGGAGTAGAAGTATAAAGGAGCAAAAATGGAAATACTAAAGTAAAGTACAAGTATGCCAAAATTGTTCTTTACTTGAGTAAATGTACTTAGTTACTTTCCACCATTGTCACTCAGTCGCTCATTGACTCACCGTTTCATTCTTTGTGCTGAACACAGGCATGGCAACTGTAGTCATCAGACTTGGGCCGGCTTTCTCTTTCAACTGAAAAAAACATGAATTTCTGACAGTTGAATGCTGCTTTTTTTAGCTGAATAATCCTAAGGAGAGGGCGTCTGCGTGTTCCCTGATCAGGTTTGTAAACATCAAAAGAAATACATTTAAACTATATTAATTTGGCTATGTTTGCACACGGTGTATATGCCTACTTAAAACCCTATACTCATTTCATACATCTACTACATTTTGAACAACCAACAGTTACTATAGCAAAAATTATATGAATGATTTCAAAATAATAATTTCATTCCTAAGCAAAACTTGTGTGAATGTAAAATGTAATGTATGTAAAAAATTAAAATGAATGCAAAAATAAAGAAAAAAAGCAGAAATGGAAATGTTACTTGTAATTAGCGACTGTACAAAAAAAAACCCCCACCATTGTTGTTTTTTCACCCAGTAGAGGTGCTAATTACCAGTGAGGACAAAGCCTAACTGATGTGGATTCAATTAAAATTTCCACATAGAGAAGAGAGGAGCGTGAGTTATTCAGTGGGGAATAACAGCCTCAGGACTCGACAATATCAAAGCCAAAGGTGGCTAAAAATGTAAGTAGGGAACACATAAAAAGTATCACTAGATCTAGAAACAGAGTACTATGTCACAGATACATTCATTATTTGCACAAATTTTTTAAAAGCAGCATCCAAATTAACTCCTGCAGAATCATACAGTATCCTGTTCACAGCCTTTCTGTTGTCAAAAACCTGAACCATGTGAGTCTCACGTGGGGCTCAGAGGAGGAGACGAGGTCAGTTTGGTAGGATGAAGGCTGACATAATTAAGCACATGAGCACTGTTAAAGTAGGTCTGCTATACCCTCACCTTGTGAGTCGACACAGCTGAGTGTGCCTACGTCTGAGTTTGTGTGTGTGTGGGGCTGATGTTCATTTGTGTATGTGCATGCATATGAAGGAAACGAGCTGTGAATCGCAGTGTGTATTATCTAGCTTGACAAAATGAAGAATGGTGGGTCCTTACATTCATCACAACACACAATGGAAGTGAGTTCCACACACACACACACACACACACACACACACACACACACGCACACACACACGCACACACACACAGGTAAACCCACGGATGCCTAACCACCTACACCTCCATCTCTCCCTCTTTTTTCTCTTTCTCTCTCTTTCTTGGTCTCCCCTCCAATGTCAGTTTTATTATGGGCTTTAGGAGATAAAATGCAATGATCCACAGAATGATGAATGGTGTGTCTGAGGCTGAGATACAAGAGCACACACTCCAGAGGACAATCTCCTAACCCTTCTGTGCGTGTGTGTGTTACTGGAAAGAAGTACAGTATAAGGTTCCTCTTACACTCCTGCCCCTCACAGGGAAGAGCATCTCCTCACTTTAGCCTTGCCAGGAAATATTTCAGCATAATGTTGAACAGTAGAGACAATAACCTGCTATTTAACTTCTCAAGTCACTTCTACTCAAATTTTCTGAAACCTTATATTGCCTGCCCATGATCTCCTTTCTGATGCTAGTTCAGAACTACTTCCTACAGCTTCTGGTTGATTCTTTTAAACTAAGACAACAAATAAATTCTGTTTTATATAAACATGATTCTACCTGAGATCAGATCACATGATGATATTTACCTTATGAGCCTGGGAAAGCTGAAATGAAAGAAGAGAAGATTGAATCATCCAGGGAGTTAAAGCCCTCACATTGTGCATTGACTTTGTGGACACAGATGTACATCGGGGGGAAAATCCATGCAGATTAATGAAGCCCATAATGAGGAATCATTCCAGCAGCATGAAGAATAATGATGAGAAAGCAGACAAACATGTGCACACTTACTGTAGGGTACAGAGATGGTGAAAATAACATGAACACCTTGCAATATCCGGAAATGTCCAGCCTCTGTAGAAATCATGTTGCTGCACTGTACATACATACATGCAGTCTCACTCATACTCAAATTGGGAATGAGGACTAACAACTTGGACAATCACAGGAAGTCATGACGCTGCCTCAAACTAAGCAGTAAAATAATTGTAACATACTTACAGCACTGTCCACGTAAGCTTCAGTCCACACTGTGTCGTGCTCGTGGTCAATGACCTTCGGGCGGCTCATGACGTGAAGATACCTCATCACGTTCTCCTGAACGTCTGCTAAGGTGGAGATCTGACTGAAATATCCTGCAGTAAAACACACACACATTATTCTAAAATGAGGGACAGCATACACATCTTCCGCAGTGTGTAGTCCTATGTGTATTTTGACCTTTTAAGACCACACAGCAAAATATAAAAACTGATATCCAGTGGTGGAAAAAGTATTAAATCAGAAATGTTTAGTCCTGCATCTAAAACTTAAAGTCTATCAGCGAAACAGGCCTTTAGAAATATGGAAGTCATGTGTCCAAGATTCCCCAGTAAGCCCCTTACCCCTTTACAAAATTTTGACCACACACCAAGATGGGTGTCTCTTTTTGGGGTTGTGGCTTTGTGGAAGAGCGGGTCGTCCACCAATCAGAAGGTCGGCGGTTCGATCCCGGCTTCCCCCAGCCCATGTGTCGAAGTGTCCTTGAGCAAGATACTGAACCCTAAATTACTCCTTCGGTGTGTGTGAATGATTAGTTCCTTTGTACTGATAGGCAGTTAGCTCCTGCCATCAGTGAGTGAACGGGGTGAAGTTGATATGTAGTGTGAAAGCGCTTTGAGTAGTCGGAAGACTAGAAAGGCGCTATACAAGTACAGTCCATTTATAATTTTTTTCTAATTATTCCGATTTTTCATATTAACTCAACTTAATTCAGTTCACTGTTAACTATTAAATTGTGGTAGCTACGACCTATCAGTAAATCTAGTTAATTATCAAAATAAAAGCAGTCATTATACAAAATAGCCTCTTTCACAGAGTGTTATTGTATGTATATTTGATATTATTTGATGATCATTAATAATGCATTAATATGTAAGCAATTTTTTAAAGTTGAAGGCAGGTGGAGCACATTTCTAGCTTTGGCTACTCCCACTGGTTGTATCAAAAATGACACAGTAGACAGAGTAACTAGACACTATAGATGTCAAATAATAGAAAAAGTAATATATTTCCTTCTGAGATGTAGTCAAGTAGAAGTATAAATTAACATAAAATAGAAATACTCAAGTAAAGCACAAGTAGCGCAAAATAACTTCTAAAGCAAATGTACTTAGTTACTTTCCTCATCTGCTGATGTCCCTGACATTACTGGACATTACAGGTTTCCAGTGGTTCAGCTTAGAACGACATAGGAGCCATTTGACTTTGTGTCAGCTCCTGCTGTTGCTGACAATGACTCATATTGGACGTGTAAGGTTATTTCACAGAGGGGGTCTGTATGGGGAAGGATGTTTGGGGCTCCCCACAATCCCACAATCACAATCTGTTTTCCTGGCTGCGACTTTCCCTTCCAGAGGGCACTCATCCGGAGCGCTGACACGTGGGAGCCATCAGCAGTGAGCAGCCAAGGGGGAGACACTCTGACAGGAAGAGGGATTAGAGCGGATTGACCCCTGACCCCCTCAAGTGCCACTTCATTGCCTCTTGGCAGAAAGAGTCTGAGCCAGCACATACACATGCATGCACACACGCAAACACACGAAACATACACATACACATACACATACACGGCCAAACCACACAGATACCCACACCTGCTCAACCTATCATATTTCTCCTCAGAAACACCACATCGGACCGTATATTCAACACGAAGCTGCCGTGAGACGTGTTTATTGAAAAGTCCCAAACCTTTGTTGGCACAAGCCATCCATTTGAGGTTATCAGCAAACGCAGACTCTCGTCCAATCAGGTAAGGGAATATTCGCACCTGTGCAGAGGACACATAGATGTCGACAGTTTCAAAGATCGAAGGATTAAAAAAACATGCAAAGTGATGTGTTTCCTCAGTACTTTATCTCCCTGTCCTGATTCTATCTGGCTTCGGTGCAAGACGTTGCTGCATGTTTTTACATCCTTATGAGGAAACACTGAGCATTAATCTGCTTTTCTTGCTTTCTTTTCAGTCTTTATCTTTTTTATGACCATTTTTGTCCGTTTTTTAACAGTAAATTGTGGATTCTTTCCAGTTTGCACTCTGCAGTTACATTCAGTTTATTTTGTTTAGTTGGGGGTTGTGCATGAGGGCATGTTCCACTGTCCTTTTAAAGAATGCTGTGTGACACTTTGCCAAACCGACATGGCTCATTGGCTCCAGATGCTTTGCTAAGCATAAAGCATATAGAAAACACTGAATGGCTGCCATATAGCGGCCCTGAGGGTGTATGAGGGGGGTTGGGGTAGCCTGCCAAATACTGCCCTGTACCCTGCCAAACGCTGCCAACACACATATGTTTGATAGGACTCAACAAAAGCCCCTGAGCTGTTGTTTTTATTGCTTTCTGAGTGGCAGTGCAGTCCATTTCATTTCAATTGTATTTAGGTCTTAAAAAGGCAGGCTAACAAAAGATTTTAAATCCAGCTTCGAGTCCAGGATGACGTGTGGAGAGAGCACAGCAGTGGGGGGGATGAGGACCAGAGCCTTTGAGACTGAGCTACTTGTACATACTCTTCCCTTCGAAAGCAGTTCATTTCCCATGTTTAATTTCCTCGTGGGGGGAAATATTCCTCTGTAATGTGTCAACACATTAAAAAAACATCATACTGACATGGGTTTTACACTACAGAGTTATGAGTGCTAATGTGAGAAACCAATTCCTCAAAACGTCAAGACAGGAGCTTCAGCTGACATAAAGTATTAAAATGTACATCTATCCCCGTTGGAAGAAAAATGCAGAGCAAGCAGAAAATTGAGAGTGAAACAGAGAGACTCACCTTTCTTTCTGGCCAATTGTACTTCTCAAAAACGTCGTCATACATTTCAGTCGCCCCGTCGGTCACGAGCATTATGGCCTGGCTGCACACACTGCCACGTCCAGTTTGATTAAACTGCAGAAAGAGAGAAAACATGTGAAGATATACATTTAAAAGACAAATCATAACTGTGTTGTTATTTAAACATCAAACAAACAGACCTGACAATGTCTGTTTCCACTATATATGATGATAACGTCTGATATGGCAGCTGTGCAGCCATCAGTCAATAAAATACAGATAATGTCTTAGCACATAAACCTGATGAGCGTGGTAGACTTTATTCTGGAGCCAGACGATGCATCACAGTAATTAAATGGTTTATTCACCTGTAACAGAGCGAATGTGGAGAAAACGAGGAGCATGTAATGTGTGTGTATGTATGTACGTGTTACAATAACTACATACTATAACATTCCCATTGTCACCGGAATTCAGCCATCATTCATTTTATTTTTTCCACCTGTGCTTTTACATGTCAAATGGCCTTTTGTGTTAAAAGGCCTATGAAAAAGTCAAGTGTGTGACGTCCCTCCCATGGTCTGTGGGCTGTCCTGTCCGTCAAGCTCAAGAGGCGATTGGCTGGCAGTGGACAGCTCGACGGTCGACAGCTCATCTAGTTCACCTGGGCTCTAAAAAGTAGCACATGTGCTTTACCCTCTTTTCTCTCTTCCTTCAGCTGGTGATCACACTGCATCTGTTTCTTTTCCTTTTTCATATTTAGTTATGTTTAATTTAATAAATGATGTTGTTCTAATATATCTCTTATGTGGACTTCCCTTTTGTCACATTCCCTGAGCCAGAGGAGGATTTTCAGCAACAGTGGGCTGTCAAAGGTCATTACTGAATATGTTCATGCACTTTCTGCTGCTGAGCATCTGTCCTTTAGCTAAGCTTTTGTTTGAATTTATATTATTCCATTTGTCTCAGTATTGTAAGTAATAAGAATTAGTAAGTCTAAATCTTAATGATAAAAGACAAAATCAATAACAGTGATCATTAAGTAATTGATTTTGAAAAAATGTAATAATTCTCACAATCCCTAGCCTTTGATGTTTGAGAAATAAATCAATGATCTTGTTCTAAAAATCATCCAACAAGGGGATGGCTTACATATTTGGTCGGTAAAATATTTTATTATATACTCTATACTATATATTGGTGTGAGTGAAAAGGATGCAGAGGACAGGGTTAGATGGAGGCACATGATTCGCTGTGGCGACCCCTGAAAGGGAACAGCTGAAAGGAAAAGAAGAAGATACTCTATGCTATATAGGTATATATATACTTGTTTTGTGATTCTTTCGTATCATCAGCCTGTGAGAGGGGGAGACTGGGCTTTTTTGTACCTCAGCATTACTCTCATTCAGCTGACCAAGACTGAGTGTAAAAATGGCACAGCGCTCTTCAAGTGTTTCTTTTTGATTTGGTCTATGATAGGTCGTATTCACCGGGCAGTGGTGTAACAATGAATTTCAGATGTAGGCTACGGGCTACCTGATTACCATATTCATTGCAGGGCTTTAATTAATCTGACAAATGCAGAGGTAAAAGCTGCAGTCCCTCAGCTTCAGCGGAGCAGCCAAAGCTCGCCTGAAAACAGGGAGATAAAAGGAGTGCAGCGTGGCTCCTGGCCTTATCTGCTTTGTGTTCCAATCAGCCACGTTATTAATCATTGACATTAATTACAGCCATTAATCACGCCTCAGAATAGATGTGTCTGTGTTTGGAGGGCGGAACAGGGATAGCACTGGAGCGTTTCGACAGGCGACACACCTCCCAAACGCTCAAATATATTTGACTAGAGTGTGCTACTTTTTATGATTGGCTGAGGACACTCAGAGTGTTGTACTTGAACACTTTCTGTCAATGAAAACAAACGTGGCTTGTAAAATGAAAGTTTTGCTAATGTTCTGGTCAAGTGAAGTCCGTCAATCAAATCAAAACAAAGTGCGTTCGTAATGGCTGGGCACATGCCCACATTCATTATTTTTATGTCAAATGAATCAATAAACAAATGAATCATCTTGTGAAAACTCATGAATACTCAACAGCACTGTCACATAAGTCAGTAAACAGTAAAAAAAATAATTTAGCTGATCTGCTTTGTGATACATTATTTCAGTAGAATATAGACTGGGAAGATTTGTGTTTGCACGGCACAGCATCCCTATTAAACTGACGGTCAAACACACAGAACAGGCTCATGTAAAGACGCTTACTGAACTGGAACTTACATCATTCAGGATTGTAAACGCTTCGGCCAGAGCTTCACCCAGCAGCCCAATCCCTTTGGCAAACAGCTTGTCCAGATGTTCACGGAAATGCTAACAGGTAACAACAAAAGTGGAAAAGAAAGGTTTTAAACTTTAATCACACAAATTCAATCCACATGGAATCATCACGTCAGTTTGAACGCGACTCACGTCTTTATTGGTTCTGTCAGCTCGGACCAGCGTGCCATTCAGACAAGGCTCCACATAGTGGATCTCCTGATTATACTGAGGAAATACAAATAACATTTAGATAGATTATTATTTTCAATGGAGGTGAAATACTCAATAGAAACTATTTTGTTAAGATAATACACAGCAATAGACTGAGATTACTGAGAAATAGGACAGAGTGATGCACAAAGACACAAACATGTACAAACACAAAGGTGACAGTTTGGTTTAGCTAAAACTTACTGCAATGATGTTGAAGAAGTCATCATCTCCAAGTGTGTCTAAAATGGAGGAGACAGTCTGTCTGGCGATGGTCAGCCTCAGTCCTTTCATGCTTCCACTAACATCGACTAAGATAACAACATCCTTAGGAGACGTTGCTGCCTGAATGTACCTGAGATATTTTACACATAAATTACACATTGTGTGTGTGTGTTGCATTAATGAGGGAAGTGTAAGAATAGAAATACGTTAAAACAATGCATGTGACAAGACAGTACATTTTGGTATCTAGAGGCTTACCACTTCCTGTTTCTACAGTCAAAGCCAATGACACCATGTTCATCGGGATGCCACTTCACTCCTGGGAAACAGATCAGGAAGTCAATTAAGAGTCTTATAAGAGTAAGTATAAGAGACAGAAAATGACAACATTTCACAAGTGGACAGCACAAGCACACAAATCTAAAATATTATCATAACATACAGTAGGTCTGTCAGTTCAAGGTGTAACCACTATACAGTATGTCTCGCTGTAACCTATCAGTCGATGTTCTGTACCATGTCGTCATACAGTAAATGCTGTACTGTATGTATGAAGCTTACTGTAGGCATTTAAAATCAAACAATTTACACATTCATGGGGAGCTCTTTAGACACATTTTAGTAACGTCACAGGCACTACGTCCATTTTTAATACAGTCTATAGTTATTTCACATGAGAGATTTGGGTATTTTTTTGTTTTCGCACTGGTTTGAAGTGGGCAGGGCTCAGATGGAGATAGTTGATGTCACATACTTCTGAGCACCAATCAGGCTTAAGCTGTATTGGAATCAGAATCTGATGACAGTTGGTGGGTTTATTCTCATTTTGCCAGCACTGTTATTCAAATCTGATCAAACCACACACACACAGTCCTGATTAAGCAGATTAGGGTGTTAAACCATTAATAACTAAAATGTTTTTTGCTGCTTATCTAATCAGAAATATTTGAGGTTTTCGGTTTTAACATGTAGGTGGTACGTTAATGTTGTAGTTGGTCAAGGTGGAGCTACTTTTAACTGATGCATGAATTGAGAAAAGTGTTAAGCAGCATAAAACGGAAATACTCAAGTAAAGTTCTAGTACCTCAAAATGATACTTGAGTAAGGTACTTGAGTAAATGTACTTACTTTCTAACGCTGCCTATAGTCTAAGCTATATATTGAGGGCTCTATCTGTCTCTATCAATGTTTTCATTCTTTGGATATTTCATAGAGTGTGAAGCCAAGAATAGTTCGGTGCAGTGTGATTCACATGTAAATGATAATAAAACCATCAAAATAAGGTGATAAAATGGGGTGTAAATGGTTAAAATATACATGATAGCATGACTTCTCACTACATTTTTTTACATTACATTGATTTGGAAGAGGCTTTTGTCCAAATGACCTTAATTATTTCCCTCACATGCGCACATTATTTGGCAGCAATTTGGAGTTCAAAGTTTTGCTCAAGGACGCTTCCACAGATGGACAGGAGGAGGAGGGGATCAATTAGTCTGCTCTACCACCAAACCTACAGCCACTCATTATTAATAAACCGTCTTTTAATCAAACATAATAACAAGTATGAGTGTGCACAAATGCATCAAAAATTTCCAGAGCATCAGAATGTGCATACACTGCAGCACTTGTAATTGTCACTACTCATTGAGGTCTAAGAAGGACCTGAATGGGCAAAAAGGACTTCATGACTGTCATTGAAAAGTCTGGCCTCCCTAAAGTGAAACCCAACAGTTTGTCTGTTTTGTCCTTCACTGCCTGCTGCTCAAAATTACTAGAGTAAAGTACTTGAGTAAATGCACTTACTTTCTAACGCTGCCTATAGTCTAAACTATATATTGAGGGCTCTATCTATCTCTATAAATGTTTTCATTCTTTGGATATTTCATAGAGTGCGAAGCCAAGAATAGTTCAGTGCAGTGTGATTAACATGTAAATGATGAACACATTAGTAAAAGTGTGTTCTCAAAAACAAGTGAAAGAATTTTTTTTTTTTTTATGAATTTCTCTTAATACATTAAGCATACAGAGTCCATATCTGTATTACAATATCATCTGTTGTATCTTCGCTCCAGTACTGCAGTGAGCCCACCGCCTGTTCCATATCATTGTAATGGTCTGGTGACTTTGGTTGGATCCAGCAGTCATGCGCTGTTCCTCGGTAGACCCACTTTGGCATATTCTGATTAATTACAATCTGTATATATGCATCCTCTCTGATGGTCTGTAAAATTACAACATTAGCCAAATTACCCTTTTAGTAATTCTAAATCATTTGTTGTGATCTGTTTTTTTTCCGGCTGATGGCTCCCTTGAGACAAGCCCCCCCAACACACACGCACACACAAACACACAGACAGACAGTGAAACAAGACGATAGACTGACAAGAGTGACAGCGCTCACCAGGGTACTGCCTGAAGAATCCCTTGGCGCTCCCAAAGTACTGCCAGATTAGTGTTGGGTCTCTTTCAAAATTATCTACAAATACTTTATTGAGAGCCTCGGACCAGTAAACTCCGTTCACTATGTCAGGATCTGAGGAGGAGGAGGAGGAGGATGTGGGCAAAGACACAGAGACGGAAGAGAAAGAAAGACAAGTAAATTAAATGGTGATAATGGTAGTCATCCTGGTCACCATTACCAAGTGCACGGTTGACCTTTGTCCCTTATTGACCCGCCTGAAGGAGATACAATGTCTGTGACTAAATCCGCCACCCCCCTGTCCTCCGGATGAGCTTCCCTTTGTGCTGTGAGCAGAGAGTTATGGGGAGTCCATTATAGCCAAACAAAAGCTGCCCTGGCGATACACAGGGAGAGGTGACACACTGCGTTACAAAACAAGAAGTGACTGAACAGCTAGCGTATGACCAACATCTTTCCCATCCCCCCTCGCTGCACTCTTTCCAGTCTCTTTGAGAGACCTGCCGTTGCATTGTCTTCATGCTGGACTGTTATCGATCCCCTAACTCCACTTCTCCCAGCCCGTGACACTGATGTAGCTTCAACTACCATTACTCACGTTCACCGCTTACTTTCCTCCCTCCTCTTCTCCTCCCCGTTCATCAGCTCACAATAGGTAAATAACACTCACATAATTTTGCCGACTGTGTGCAGGGCGCAGGCTGAGCCCTCACCTTTGTTGTACATGTTAGTGGGCACCTGTACCACACTGAGGCTCAGGTTGACTGAGAGGTTATTGAAATGGTCGTTGGGCTCCAGGAGGAACTCTCCTCCCAGCTCCACGTTATTGCCCGTCTCGTCCACTTCATTTATCAACACGGCGTTGAAGTACTCATACTGAGGAAAAGAGTGAATACGGCAAACGTTAACGGAAGCCAGCAGAGATGTAAGCGTGCAGTCATAATTTGCATTATTCTCTAACAATAATAACAATGCTGAAATTAATAGCTAAAGGGTAGGTTCACATTTTTACAAGTCTATCTTAAAACAATACTCACATTCCCATATGTGTGTTTAAAACAGTTTTTTCTTGCTGTAATCATTTCTTCTGTTAATACTAGCCATCAAGAGATCCCTTCCTAATGTGATTTCAATGTAAGTGAAAATCCACAGTCCTTTTAAAGTTTAGTCGAAGCTAAGTCTGAGCAGACTGAATTAGTCAAATCAAGTATCTTCCAAAGTTACAGTCCATTTAGTATAAAATTCTCTCAAAGATGGAACTCTGGACTTTTTTTGTGCCCATCTCTTATGTTAGGAAGGAATCAGGAGGAACAATTACAGCAACCAAAAACCTTTTTCATGTGTATATAGGAATGCAAGTATTTTAGGTAAGGCAGAAAAGAATGCCAACCTAGCCTTTAGGAGTTTGACAAATTTACCTCATGCAGGTTATGCCTTTCCACCATAGATTTTTTATTAAACGCACAATAATGTGTGCTTATTTTACATATGTCCTCCTAGCATTATAAACAATCAGATCAGAAATCCCAAAATCAGATGACAGAGAAATAAAAAGGGCCTAAGGAAGGAATGCAAAATAAAGCATAATAATAATAAAAATCATCAAAATAAGGTGATAAAATGGGGTGTAAATGGTTAAAATATACATGATAGCATGACTTCTCACTACATATTTTTACATTACATTGATTTGGAAGAGGCTTTTGTCCAAAATGACCTTAATTATTTCCCTCACATGCGTACATTATTTGGCAGAAATTTGGAGTTCAAAGTCTTGCTCCTGTCTGGCCTCCCTAAAGTGAAACCCAACAGTTTGTCTGTTCTGTCCTTCACTGCCTGCTGCTGCAGAAGAAAGACTACCTCATCCTGTCCAAGCGGCCTCTCTGTGGCCTCTGGTCCTTATTGTCTGCACTGAGAGGTAAAGAGAGAGAGGAGGGAGATGCAGGGAGGGAGGGAGGGAGGGAGAGATTGGTGATGGACTCTACAGCATCACACTTGGGGGAGGCCGCGCGGGCATCACCATCAAGCAGCCCCTGACAGCTCATACCACGCCTGAGCAGCTCTCTGACGAGCTGCGGCGGGGTAGGGAGGGGGAGGAGGGCTGCGGAGGGGGAGCAGCAGGGGAGAGAAACGTGCACCCTCAGCAGAACTGATAGTGCTGCAGAGAGGCAAGTTAACCACCAGGGTTATTACTGTAGAGCAGAGCAGGCCATGGGACACTGCAGCTCTCTGAGACGCCCCACCGACTCTTACACCACTGCAGTTAGCTGTAGGCCCTACTGCAGAGATCTGCCCTCCATTACAGGCTGCTGGGCCTTACTGTATAACCAGACTCCAACATCTGGACATGGTGGGTCTCAATAAGCTTTATTCTGTACACTAACTTTTACTGCAGTTGTTGCAAGTAGCAGCTTCATTGAGACTACTTTGTTCTGAAGCTCCTTCTCTGATGTTACTGATCGCATTGTTCAAGGGGACTTGTTCTTTGAGAGTTTAAGAGAGTTGTTTACAGTAATATGTAACAAACAAAAACATTCAGCCTATGAGCAAAACACACTGTACTTAGAGAAAATCATTTAGAGTATTACTCTGTAGCATCATTTTGTAACAGTGTTTTCGGGTCAACTCACATTTTGATGTTTAGAAACCACCATGATAGCAGCAGGCAATTAAAAAATATATCATGTGGATTTAAACATTTTCAAACATCCCTCTCTCCCATTCACTTTTAATTTCTCACATATAAAATATGAAATACACAGTAAATAGGGATTCATAAATTACACAATAATTTTTACTTATGTGTCAAATGTTGAAATGTTTCTGGGGCACGCAGAAAATCAGAAATGTAATCCTTTAACTTGAAGCTTGGCAAGGTTTTGGCAGAAAGATTAAAGAAAATTTAACAGCACACAAAGAACATTTAATTTCAAACTGTTTTAATTTTGTTGGTGTGCCTTGTTTTTTATTTAAAATGTGAATTTAGATTCTCATAGTTCTCTTTCAAGCATTCCTGATTTTCAGAATCTGTTAGAGATCAAAACCTGCTCTTTTAGGCCCATCTAAATGTTGGAAGATGAAAGCAAAAGCTCTGTTAGCAGACACTAAACCAAAGAAACATTATGGTAAATACAATTTCTGTGGTAAGAGCCATGTTTCTGTTACTCCATCAGACCTGATCTGACTACACTCGGGTCAATGCAAAACACCCGACTGTCCTGACATGAAGCAGCTGAGATAAGAGCAGCAGCTTATCTCACTGTGGTCAGTGAAATGGTGCGTGAAAAATGTGTGGTGTCAGGGGAGGCGAGGTTGACAAAATGATGCCACAAGGAGTAATATCATGACATCCCATCATTATCACAGCTGGATGTTGAATTTTCCTTATTATTTTTTATGGCCTTGAAGATGAAATGTCTGTGTGATAGGCCGTGCTGTATGTCAATTGGTTGAATACAAATGTTAAAATAGCTTGAACTTATCAAACATATAGAATATTTTAAGATTTGTTTATATAAAAACACATTCATGTTTGTGATGACGCTATTAAAATGCAATATATAGAGATAGATATTTGTCTATGGCTAAATAAAAAAAGAAAGCAAATGCAACTATCATAAAATGATGTCAAGTTTACAGAAACATTATTAAAATAGTTCAGCAAACCATGTTTGTGACAAAATTATTATAAAGAATTAAACTACTGAAGAATTTTCAATATATTTTGTTTGATTTAAAGATTACTGGTTTGAGCGTAAGACATGACAAACTGAAGCATATGGAGAAAATCTAAACGTTGTTTTCTTACAGTAATAACACCCCAAATATAATTCAATAAAAACAAGTCCCAAACATGCGGATATCCTCAGTAAAGTGTCTTTTTATAAGCAATCTGCTTCAGTGGGACAAAGCCATATTGAATTCAAATGTAAGTAAAGTATTTTAAAGGATAATGGGGGGAAAAAATTATTTCCTTTTATTATCAGTTTAAAAATAGCAGTCGTATATTTTGTTTAATGGTAAATCTTACCTGTCTTGTTATGGCTGTGTGAACAGCAGAGAAACGGGCACCGAACAAGGTGACTGAAATGTATTCATATGATGTAAATGCTTCTATTAACTGTAAAGTGCTGCCGTTATTTCAGTGTTTTGTTGCTCGAGTGGTTTTCCAATCTAAAGCCATGAAAGTGAAACAATGCACCGCGCAAAAGAGTTTCATTTATCTTTGTCCACTGGACAGAGGGAGAGAGGGAGAGAGGGAGAGAGGGAGAGCTCTAACAAAAGACAGAAATACTGCATTCCCTCTGCAGACACTGAGGAAGCTCAGCGCGCCCTGGAAATCCGCAATGAGATCCGCTAACTAATGTCCTGAACACAGTCAGAGCACACGAGCGTAACCTGTGAAATATAATTACAAGTAGAAGAACTGCAGGCCGACTTCTGTGAAATATGAATCCAAATATTTTACCATGCATTACAACCTGCAGCACAGACTTTAATTCTGCGTCCAGAATCGGGACCCTGAGAGATCTCGATCACCGTTTCTCTGATACTGTTATTACAGTTATTCGGTTACTGTAGCCTACTGACCTTAAAGGCGCTGCAGCAGCAGACCTGCCTTACACTTAAAACAGTCAGTGTGAGTTATGACAGTGTGGCCTGCAGCCTTCAATATGTGCGGCATTGCTTATCAAAGAAGCATTATGTATCAAACTGCTGACGGGCCATCAGTGTGAAGGACGCTGCCAATGCAATTAAAGACTTTTAGGGCCTAGTACCCTTCTCTCACCTTGCAGCCGCTCCTTCCCAGCCCAACTAAAATGATTCATCCCGGTCTGGCACAATGACACACCACATTTTTAAATAATTATGTTCCTCTTTTCTTTTCTTTTCTTTTGTCCGGGACAAACCTCACCTGCAGGTCGGGATTATCCTCATGCTGATGGTGCGCTTCTTCCGCTGCCTCCACGAGCCGCTGAGAGGAGCACAAAACGTTGGTTAATAAGAGCTATTACTCACTATGTAATATATTTAAAAAATATATGTAAACGATCCAATTTCTACATGAAGTAGGCCTAAATGCATGTTTACATTAAGCAATTCTATTCGTTAAGACTTCCACAAAGTTCCAATAAATCCATCCGCTCCCGGAAGTTACAACGCGACTCTGTATTTCTCAAACTGTTTGCACATTGCTCTGCCACATTATTATTATTATTATTATTATTATTATTATTATTATTATTATTATTATTATTATTATTATTATTATTATGTACTAGGTTCAAGTCTCAACAAATGTAATTCAATTTAAGAGGAACATTGCCAGGCTTTAGATTAACCTTGGGGTGAAATCGTCAGTATGTCCAGCTTTTGTTTTAACTTGAACTCACTAACTGGATATGTTGGCAGAACTGTTCCCCTCCTTGGCAATCCGTATAGTAGACTATTTTAAGGGCAAAAATATGCATAAAATGTAGGGCACTATGTGGAGTGCAGCTGTGAGATGATTGATGGAGGCAGGTTGGAGCAGGATTTCATGCCGTGTACCAAAGCAGCCATAGCTGTTATAACTCGATTCTGTAAAATGTGCTTGGCTCTGTGTTTCCGGGGAAATGCCACCTAAACGTTACAGTCACTCTCGCCTTCGACGCCAAGCAGGTAATTAACATCTGTCACATGTGTCAAAATAACTGCTATGTAAACAAAACAGAGGCTTTTGCGCCGACTGCTGAGCGGCGGTGGCCAAATTCAATTGACCTCATGGTGAGTTCTCATGTCGTCAGCAGTTGGCAAATAAAAAAACCATCATGAAATAGCCTACATGTAATGTTTACTGATTTAGGACTATTAGGTTTATGCATATTTTTCTTATGAAATGTACCTGCAGCAGACACCTCACCTTCACCGCTTTATTGAGGTCACTACCTCATTCAATTTAGAGAAACGTGATGAAGTCACCAGGTTAGAATTTATCACACCTGTGCTGGTGTATAGGCTTAGATATGAGACCCCACCCCCCCACAGCCAAATTTCTGCCTTGAATTGTTTAGGCTGCACATCATTTTCAAAAACTTTAATATCTCGATGCATCTCAGGGAATAAAATCAGGTTCATTACATGAAGCTCTTTCCTATGAGTGCAATTTATAGGCTGAACTGTCGTGAATTGTTGCAGACATGGGATCAGGGGGGGGGAGATAAACGTTATCATTTCCCAGCAGTCCCTGCAAGGTTCAGCATTAAAATGGTTACAAGCTCCTCTGTGCTGAGGTCGCAGGCAGGCTACTGCCATGAGGCTGTACAGCTCAGGCCTGGACTGTAATAAATGACATGCAAGACCGTATTCCTTACGAACCTACATCAACATTAAGTACAGATTTGATCTTTGAACATTGTACAATAGTCTGCTTTTCCAAGTGACTAATCTGTTCAATTTAATGTATTAGGCCTAATGGAGTAGGGGGCTATGTTTGACTTTTCAAAAAAACCCTCCCCACATTTATTAATATTTTATTTGGACCCTTTAAGAAGCATTGTGACACCCTCCCCCATAATATTTAAAATAATAGTGTTCTCCTATTTAAACCTTAATATGTTAACAAAAAGAATATTTTTCCCATAGCCACCACATCGCACATTAGTCTTAGAGTAAGCGATGCAAACATTTTGGCAAACTCAACAAAATGCTGCGTCTTCTTTATACCAAATATTCCAGCCACTTCCAGCCACAGCCTTTGTGGGAATGAGATGCTGCAGCCCTGCATGTTTTGACACCCCACCCCAGACTCCAAATAATAAAATAAAGGTGAATTAGATCTGTTATGATCAGACGTCAGACTGTCCATCATAACTAAACCAATCACATGGTGCCTAATATCCAGGTGTGTTGGACACCCAAAGGGGCTGTTTCCTTGAGGCAGGTGTGCACCTGCACAACAGCGCACCATAAAATATCAAAACACAAATTAAGTCCTATTAGCTACTACTTCTGATGAGGGGATGAGCAAAACTGAAAAGACCCTCCATTCAGCTAAAAGAAATAAAATACAACCCCTCCCTCCCTTGCTCCCCTCACCCCCTCACCCCACCCCTCTAATAACATACAGTCCATTTCCCCCTAAAATAGAATACAGTGAATGAATAAAAAAACAAACAGAATAAAAATCTTTTAAAAACATATTTAATATTTTACCTACCCTGGTGGCTTCTGCTTTTTTCCGGAACACTTCCTCCATTTTCACAGCCAGGTTTTTGACCAGTTTCACACCATCGATTTCTTCCACTCTGACTGACTTCTCAAATTCTTTATATTTCTGAAAACAACCAGAAACAAAAGTGTGGCATTGACAGAGGGAACAACTGTAAATCTTATAACACTAGCTGTAAGAAAACAGACTGCAAATGTATTGTGTAATGTGGTTGAATAACCCATTAGGAGCGTCTTAAATGTCCACTTAATAAGACAAGAAATAAAACATTAAGATAATCATCTTTTTCTCTGTGTGTTCTTCAACATTTTAGAGCACTATTGTTTCATTGCATCCCACTCCAGAGAGGTAGGGAATTGTTAAACAAGGCTTATAAGCCTTCACATGTTGGCTGACAAGCTGCATGCATCCAGTCTCTGATGAACTGATGATAAAACCCTTGCTGCACCACAGAATGATTGATAGTCTTTATCCAGTTTCAGTCATTGGCTACACATGCTGCTTCTTTCTCTCTGATTGGCTGGAGATGGCCATGTTGGGTGGCTGGGGCTGGGTCTGAAGGCTATGCATGGTAAGAGGGTAATTGAAATGGAGTCAAAGCACAGGAGAAAGATAATAACGTGTCAAGCTTGGGTGATTCTGGGTAATGAACTACACCTCACATAATGCTGATTCTGCTGGATGCACAGGACCTCCAGTGATACAGAACAAAGCCCGCCACAGCTCGGAGGAATATTGCATTACATAATCCCACACCTGCCTGGCACGCACACACACACATCAAATAAAAACAAAAACCTGATCCTCTCACGCTGTCCAGTCAGCCACATCCCACACACTTCCAATAACCTTATCTAAAAATAAACATAAGCCACGTTAGGCTCGTAGCACACATTCAAACACATTACACATTGTGTGGACAGGACGCACACAAACACACACACACACCAGTACATGAGGCGACAAATTACCTACTGAAAGGAAGAGTGTGGGCTCGCAGTGGAGCAGAACAGTTCATTTCACGCCTGTCCTCCCCGCCTCAGCACCCCGTGTCCCCAGTCCCCCCCTCCTCCTCCCTCACACTCCTCCAGTCATCAAGAGGAGGTGAAGCCCCATCCATCAAAAACACTGATCATGATTATTGATTAGAGTAATGACCAATACGGGAGTGAGGCCTGCCTACCGGGAGCCTGAAGAGCCCGGTGTTTCCTCTCTTTACAGAAATCTTAGTAAAATCGGGTAATTCACCATAAAAGCATCTAATGATCAGCCTTAATGACCAGCCCCTAACGACCCGTCAGCTCCCTCACAGCTCACTGCTTTATGCTGACTGGCTCGGCACAGCTCTCTGCAGACATGCCTCCATGAACAGGAACATGAGCAAAGTGCTTACATATACACAAAAAAGGAACAAAACCTGCAGGGCATATTGCAAAAATGTTTTTTTACAAAGATGAAATGCATATTTGGTAACAATTGGAAGGATAGCGCTTCAGCTTCTACCACAGGTTTGAACTTAAATCTTATGTTATGTTAAGGAACTGTCACCTCAGAGCAAGGAGGTCCTAGGTTTGGACCCAGGAGCCGCTTTCTATATGCAGTTTGAACGCTCTCCCCATGTTTGCGTGGACTTCCTCTGGTTGTTCCGCTTTCCTCCCACGCTCCAAGACATGCAGCAGTGTTTTTAGGATTAATCCTGCTATTGCCCTTGACCGAGGCACTGGCCTCAGAACTGGAGTTGGTGCCCGGGCGCGGTGCTGTGATAGCCCACAGCTCCTAAAAATAGTGAGGATGGGTCAAATGCAGAGGGTTAACAAGTATGGCGGGGATTCACATCGTAAACTTAACCTACAGGAGGGAAGTAAAAAGTAGTTATAGACAGAGGGATCACAGTGTCCCAGTTGAAAATGGTCTATACAGGATTTATACTGTACATGAGTAAAATAGATGCCATGTTCAGTGAGTGACCAGAAAAATAGAAACCACTGTCCACAGTTTTGTAACAATCAAACCCAGGTGTCAGAGAGGTGTGGATTCAAGTCTGTTGTCATTTTTTAAGCTGAAGTCAATGGTGTTCCTGAATTAAATGCATTCAAAGGTGTCTCCAACAGTTTTGTTCTTCTATACTGTATCTGTAAATGTGTGTATTGAAAACAGCTCTCATTACAATGCAGTTCAGTTACAACACCGCACCACAAACAACAGCCTCACAGCAAACCAAAGAACCAAGTCAACATGCAAACTGCTGAAACAGAAAAACTAAAACTGGACATTTTGGGTGACTATTGTAGTGTTTTCTACAATCGCATGATTTGAACCCAGTGGTGGTCTTTACACAGTACATACTCAAATTTAAAGCCCAAACAAAGGCAAGCATGGTACTCAACCTGACAAGTATAAAAATAGTTTTTAGTGCGGAGTAGACAGAAACGAGAACTATGACATTTGACTTTATAACTTTCTTAAAAGCAAATATTTAGTTTGGATATAACCTGAAGTGCTCGTAGCCTACTGTATATGTTGGAGGTATGATTGATAGATATACAGGTACTCAACCCTTCTTCAGAGATTCACCTCTTTAACCCACAGACTTTTTGTGGGTCCATTGTTACAAATTCATGTTATGTGGCAAAGCTTTTATCAGACCCTTTTTAATTCTAGTGTAGATCCCGCAGGTTCAAAATATAGCCTACTTAATATGTCAGGCTGCATTTTGAGGAAGTGTGTATGAAATAATGCACAAGATTTCCAGAACATTTACTTTTGATGTAATGATGCAGCCATAAAGACATGGTGTGTTGGGTTTGAATATTTCACATGGTCTAAGTATCATATAGCCTGTTGAAACAAGTAAAACTGTCACAGAGTGGATATAATTTTTTTTCTAAATCTAGGGCTTCTTTAATGTGATAATAACTTTATATTTTTACAGCTTGCGTAGTCTGTATCCGTGTTTTTATCGCCTCGTGCATCTCTTGTGTTTTCTTTCTTTTCTCTTGTTTCGTAAAGCAAAAAGTTGACTTCGTACTTATTTAGGCGGAATTTTATTTAATTACTTCATTAGGGTTTAATCCTTTTTCAAAATGCCATAAGACATGAATGTAAAGTGTATACAAGAAGTAACCTTTCACATATCTATATATAAATTTAACATGAGACTTAAAACATATTGTAAGCATGCTGACTGACAGTTCACCTTTCACCCACCTGACTCAACTCTGACCACAGGATGCCTGTGAACACAGAGTCCACGTTTGCCATCAAGTGGTCAGAAAGTCAAATCTACTGCACTGATTCAACGCTCATTCTCTGCTGATTTCACGTGTCCATCATATCAACCCGGTTCACCCACTATCGAACACAACCACACTCTAATTCAATTTGTCTCCTTGTCGCATTCATATCCAGAGGTTGAAACTCTTGACTCCAGAGAGTTAACTGGAGAGATGAGAGGAGAATGAGAGCTGTGGTTAATGGGCCATATCAAGTACAAACACACACACACCGACACACACACACACACACACACACACACACAGAAACATGGAGCTCTGTCTCTGCCAAACACACCTGAGTCTCCTCTAAAATAACGCATCAGCATTCAGCTGAGACACCAAAATGTCTCTGCAGCCATTACAGAGGGAATACAGCATTACAGCTTACAATATGTGTAACTACATGACCATCAGACAAAGAGAAGATACATCAGCGTTCACACGAGACTGGGAAATAAGAAGAATACCTTTTGCAGTAGTTGGGATCCAGAATATTTTGCAGAAATTGATTTAATTTCTCCGCCAAATGCTGAAGCCCAGAGCTTGACGCTAGAACACAAAAAAAAGACAAATGACAGTTTATCCAACAGTGTCCCTAATATTATGGAAAAAACATAAAAATGTAAAAGGAAACACAGAAAGATAGGTGATTGAATTAAATAAATGAAATGAACATTTAAGTTAAGTTTAAATATGGTATTACAAAACCACATCTGAAACCGTTTATCACAAATGATATGAGATTCAAGTTTGAGCAGCAGTCATGTTTGTAGGTTTAAAGCTTTTATCTCATGTCACCTTCTCCCCACTGAATACTCTCTGTCCTCTCTTTTACCCCAGCTTCTTTTAAATGCCTTTAATCTCACCTCAGCTGTCTTTTTTTAAAACGTTTTATCTGACACGATCAGTCAAAAGATTGTCGTCAAGGCCCGGCGTCCCTGACCTTCACTCCCCTGACAGATGATTGCTTGTACTTTTGATGATCTATACTGTAGTTATTGGAGCTTCTTCTATTATACTACAAATGACTCTGGCTGAGTGTGGCAGCGAAATACTGCACCTAAAAATGTTAAACAAAGTTGAATGTGACTGTCCTACACAAAACATAGATGCTGCTTTAAGAATGTGGCCTGTTTCATGGATTCAAAAATTAAGGGAAAACTTAATTTGATGATCATGTTTTTTATGTTTAAATAATAATTTGTAGTTACGTGTGTTGGTTAAACTGTCCTCATCTGCAGAACCAACTTTAAATAAAAAAGCTCAGAGGTATTTAAGCACAACCTTTTCAGTTTCTCACTGATTCCCCAAAATGGAATTATTTAATCTCAGTTGATACTCTGTTTTCCACTAAATCTAAAGGATTTTTGATGTAATATTTTGTCTTTTAAACTAAACTAACATTTAAAGAACTTTCAGGAAAAGTGTCTTGTTTCATATATTTTAAAGGTGTGCAATAGAGCATTTTTGACACCTGAATTTGGAAATTAGTTTGTGCACAGAGTTTAAAAATATGAATCTCTGGCATGAGTGTTATCGGGAGTGAGATTAACGGTTGGAATCTGCATTTACATCTTTGACTTATGTTTTGGATTGTCCATATTCTTGTGTTTAAATTGTTGTAGGAAGAACTAGGAACAAAATCCCAGAGAAAAGGGTCCCCGAGTAAAAGATTTTGCAATTTAACAAGTCTCACAATGTGCTGCAGATACAATCTGATTTATAAAGAAATGTGATTTACTATCATTTTGTTATTGTTGTTAAATGTAGACAAATGGGAATTGTTAAATTACACCTTTAAAGCCCTGCAGAATTGTGATTTCAACTGTAACAATTTACAGTTATCAGAAACGTTTGCAAAACTAATCAAAAAATGACCTGATCTTTATCAACCTGAATTATTATATATGAAAATGACTGAGATAAAAGGTGCCTCTAAAAATGCAAAACAAAAACTAAAGTGCACGAGACAATCCACAAGAAATGTCTTGTTTTTGGCAGAACCATACAGTGGAGCCTAACAGTAACACATATTTCTGACTAATATAATTATGTTTGTCAATGTATTGATTGGATACAGCATAATGCAATCATATAACAAAAAAGGAAAAACACAGTTAGATGTCTTTGCTGTGGCAGTTTAATCAACATGCTCCATTTTGAATTTCTGCACCTTCTGTGATGTTTTTTTAATAATGCTGCTTATTTTCTGATTTATTTCATTCCACCAGTAGAATCACTCTCTACCCATAAGTGGTGAGTTAAACCTGCATTAAGGCCTGTGTGAAGGAACACAGACAGAGATCTCTGGTTAAATTAACCTCCAAACAGTGGCCAAGACAAACAAGAATCAGATGCATCTACAGAGATGCATTTCATCTCCGTGTAACTGGAACGTTTAAACCTCCTTAAATGAATTTAAATCTAAAAAAAGAAGTCAATTCAAAAACGTTGCACGTCTGGTGGCTACATTTATGGCCTGTAAGAGATCAACATATTAGTTAATTCCGTGTGAAACAAAGTTGCAGAGCTGCTTCTCACTCACACTGACAGAGGGATCCCTTGCTGGGACCCCGCCACCTCCACCACATTCAAGCCGACGAGGATCCAGAGCAGAGGGAAGCTGGCGCTGCACATGTGCGAGAACAGGATCCTCCAGTCCCCCAGCATCTTCAGCGCTGCTTAATATATGTACAGTAAAATCCCGTCCCAGTGCTGGACTGCTGGACCCCAATGCACCGTCTCCAGCCGCGGTACTGCCTGCACGTACCCTACTGTATTTGATATGTGAGAGAGAGAGGGTGGGGGGAAATCACCCTCCAGCCTCCATCCTCTGCTCTTTCTCTAAAAAGGACCCCCCCCCCCCACACGCCCCCCTCAGTCGTCTCTCTGCTGCAAGAATCACGGACCTTTATTCCTGGAAACGTGTCGTCTGCTTGTTTGCAACGAAGCCTAAAAAGCTTGAGGAGGTGAAGTGGGCAGAATATGTTTCCTGGGGGAAACGAAGAGGGAGTTCATCTGATCAGTTTTCAGCTGAGAGGAGCAGCATGCACAGGTGTATCGGACACAGAGCTGCAGAGAAAAACGAAATTAATCTGGAAAATGCTGAAATGCTCACCTAGTGAACTTTGGTCCTCCTCTGCGACGCATTTCTCCCATGTCGACTGCTCTAAAGTTGTTGGATTTAACGCTGGGGCTGCATTGTAATGTACACGCTTGATGCACTGTATTGTCTCCAATCTCCACGCTGCACACACAAAACCCCTGTGAAAGCCTGGGTTTTTACTGTGACTTAAATGTGATCATGTAGTGCATGCCATAATGTCTTCTTTAGAATATAATGGTTAAAATAAGAAGCACAGAATGAGGGGAGATTCCAGACATAAAATGGCCCTGTGGGCGATAATGAGACTGCAGACATTTGATGAAGGCTTCCGCACTGCCAGCAGCACAATAATAAAAAAACCCAAACAATTTATGGTGGGAGTCATTTACGTTTGGGAAGACTTGTACGTCATCGTTCAGATAATAAATAGGCTAGAAAATGATAGAGATACATGTCAATGAGTAAATATTGGAGCAACATATCCTGTTAACTTTGTGCATTTGGCTGTGATTGGCTGAAGCCCAATGATTTATCACTTTGGCCAATGACGTCTTTCACTCATAGCAACTTTTCCACGTGGACCCCAGAGATAGTTTCAGGAATTAAGTTGTAGTGAATTAACGCCTCTGGAACAAGGAACAAACTCCCCTCTTATATGAAGACACACTGCTTTCCATAAAATAAGAGCGGACCCATCGTCCTGTAGCCGCCTAACTGCTGATTAGGGAGCGATAATGTTGTCAAGGCAGCAGGGGGGTTGATGCACCACCCCTCCACCCCTCCACCCTCCTCCTACTTCCACCACCACCCCAGGAACCGTGTTTCGACTTGGGGCTTTTATTAGTTTAGTAATTGCATCGTACATCAAAGTTGTGAGAAGCCCGTGCTGTCTGGGACGTGCCGATAAGGTGCCTGCATGTTGGGATGACGGACAATATCATTCGGTCTCTTCTCTCTCAACAACGCCTCCCTGAATGCTTTAATTAACCATCGATGTCAAATAAAAGCAGTTCTCTGTCACGATACTGAAGAAAGTCCTCTAGTTTTATTCTCCCAAGACACACTGGGGCTCAAGTCCTGCTGAAGTGTCCTTGAGCAAGGGATGTGTTAACCTGCTTCGGTGGCGTTGCACTTGTATGCCTTTACTCAGGAGGATAAAAAAAGACACATCCTCCATTTGATTGAATCTCTTAAACAAGGTCATGACCTCCACCCATGCAGTGCAGTAGGTCAAATAAACACATTAGTAGGCCCTAGCTGCTACACATTTAGTTCCAGAGTGCCATGGTTTGATTGAGGATTGCTTCACTGTTTGTACTTGGATGAAATATTTTCTTTTTGTGCATTTCAATGTGTTCCAGCAACTTCCAAAGTGAGAACAATTTTAATGATTCCCCTCCAGACATGTTTTAAGACCTATAAAAAAACCCTCTAACTTGTGTTTTTTCCACAAAAGAAATCTAAAATTTCTTAGTATTCCCCTACTCCCTCAATGAAGATAATTTTTGAAACATTTAACTACTGGACACAAGATGTCTCCTAAAAAAGTAAATTCTCAGTGTGTGTGCGCTGGAGGTTTCAGGTTTCCACATCACACTTTAGTGTAATTTGCATCCTGGGCCAAGATAGTTGTGATGCACACCTTCATGCTGGTACCTACACGTCCTAAACTCAGATTTACGGTGCCCTCGCACAAGCCTTCCCTCCTCAGCAGATGAATGTGAAAACAGCCTGCTAGTGTCAAACTCTGCACATGCATCATTCTGCACAACGAAGCTCAAACAGCCAAATGAAGCAAAACACATTTTTGAGTGGTGGGGGAGAAATTAGCACACGTTTCAAGCACCGTTTTACTTTATGGGTTTCACTGTGCGCATTATCAACTAAAACAGAGTTTGGAGACGTATTCAATCCTGTATCAAGCCTCTCAGGCCTTCAGGTGCTCTCCATGGTGCTGAATTGGTTTTGCGGTACAGTATCTGTGTCTGTATGTTCGGACACATTTAAAGTTGAAGAAAAGCAACCCCAACTTATAAGGTCAACTTACAAGTCTTTAACCCATGCCCCACAGACTTTCGTCAGGGAACGGAGTTTGCTAAAGTGGTCATGGAGATCGATCTGCTGACATGCAAGTTCAGTAGCTGTCATGTAATCCTTAGCACTTTGAGGTGTTCTTGTCAGTGTTGGCTTAGTGTAAGTCCATGTTTCACCTTGGAGATAGTAGTTTGACAAAATAATTCAAATTCAAGCTCCACTTCCTAGCTTTTTGTTGTTGCAGAGCTTTCAGGGAAAAAGCTCAGAAAAAACTCAGGATAAAGATTTAAACCTCTGTAATGCTTGCTCTGGAAAAAGTTAGTTAATGGACCTTTGGTTAGATTGTTTATTCAAACGTTTAGACTTTCATGGTTAACATGTAGTTTTTTGTAAACAGATAATGTTCAGGCTTCTGAAAACAACGATAGTGAGAAATGTTCAGCTAAATTGACCTCTGTTTTCACAGTCGTATGTCACTTCAAATGAATCAAAATGAAAGGTATTATTCTTGACATAAAGCTTTTCATTCTGAACCAGACAGCTGTGGAACTCTCAGCCCAAACAGTTGTAATCTCTGTCTTGACTTGATTGGACATAAACCTCTTAGAAGGTTAAACATCGGACACCTCTTGTCAAGTTAAGTCCAGGGGCTTAACCTCACCTCATGCCCTCAGCAGCGGGGCACAATTCACCTCAGACCACCGTCAACAGTCAACTTATTCTCATCCTGTGAACTGTGACTGCAGAAAGATTAAACTTCAGTGTACCATATATTGTCCACTGATTTTATTCATGAACAGACCTATTGTCATAGTCAAGTATCTATAAAGCTGTGATGCCTTGATATGTTTACATCACTGTTGTCACGACTCAAAAATGACAATGTTTGATTTAAGAATGAACCACGTAGCAGTAAAATACTGTTCCATCCACCATCCAGAATTGACCCTAAACTTTAATCCTAATTCTGTGCACTTGTCAAAGGACCTTTACATCTCTTTTTATTGTTGTTATCATGCGTGTAACTCTACATCTGACTCAGTGTTTGGTAACATCTTTAGTAGAGACTTATTTATAGCACATCACAGTGATCCTGAGTCCAGACAGCTACGTAAATTAAAAGCTTAACCAGTTACTTCACCATTTTGGGAATACCACTGGGGTTACATGGGATCTCACTGCAGGAACATACACTTTTCCAAAGCTGACCGACAGAAACCATTGTCATCTCTAAGCCATAACTAGACAGGGAAAACTGTCAATAAACATTAGAGGTTAAATCTTACGTAATTTCATTCATATGTAGTGCAGATAATGATGGACAAAATAATCAAAACACCTCAGAACAAGTTCATATAATGTTGATTTTTGTTTACAGAGATGCACCCAATGTATTGATTTGACATGTAACTGGTTACTAGTTTACATGGTTGCTCAGCAAATTACTCATTAGATGACACCAATGCTGTAATGTTGGTGAGGGCTGAGTGTTTGATAATCAGATGTACAAGCTGTATACTGGGTTTGATGTATGTTTATCTTCATTTTAATCCCTGCTTGGCTACCAAACCAAAACACTATCAACTAAAATAAGGTATACAGTTGTGTGGTACTTCGGGATGACTTCCAAAAAAATCCCCCTCATTGGAGGAAAAATATCTTTATTACAATTATTGACTTGATAATTCTTCTGGCTACTCTAATCCTAAATCTAAGAATCAAAATACTTAAAACACTTCAGTGAGGAAAATACGAGCAAAGTACATTCAAGTATGTCAATCAAGTTTAACACCACCCCTGTGCCAAACCAAGCTTTTCTCATCTAGCTGCACGTGTTATACTTTCCACTGTGTAGTGATGTTTTACAGCAGGTTTAAATAATTCAATTTTTCTGTCATTCTCCATGTCTATGTTGAAAAAAACATTTCCATGGAGAAGGATCATGCTCACCACCACTGAATTTGCTTGTAGTATTTTTAAAACATGGTATGGTCTGTGTGTTGTCTCCAGTTATGCCTTTATATGACTATTTTAGCCCTTCAATGTCCCACCTGCAGCTTGTCCACAATGCAGCAGCAAGACTTCTCTCTGGTACCAAGAAGGGACACCGCAGATATTAGCACAACTACACGATCACTTTTATTTTGTTGGCAACACTTATTATTATTAGTTGTCTCATTTTAATCGTGTAAATGTACTCAGATGAGTCTGTAACTCACTTGTTGACTTGACTTGATACTGACTAAACCTTCACCTAAAGCAAGAGGGAGAGGCAGGGAAAGCAAGCAAGACATAGAAAGTGAGAGAAAGAACCGGAAAGAGTTCATCAGCCCTCATAGACTTTACTGTAGTTATGTTGTGACACTAAACCAGCAGTCTGTTTATCCCTCTGTGAGGTAGGAGGGAGTCAGAGTTTATTGTTTTTTTGCACTTGCTTAGTGGAGCAATCTTGCTGAGGAGGCACCGTGGAGTCATCCTGTTTAAGTGCCTTTACTATCAAGCAAAAGCTGAGGGATCAAGGATCATCATTTGGAGTAATTACTCTTTGTTAAATCCTGACCTGGAAGACTTATTCTTAGACTCTGGGCATCCAGCCTCAGCTGTCACGCTTGAGTAGTGAGATATTGGAACATCTAGAAGCTCCAGGACAAGAAGGACCTACCTCACCACTTTTTAAAGCTTTGCATTCATGCAACCATCGGTTTTCCCCCAAAATACTTCCTCCTACCTGGGCCCTCATGGGGAGCCCCCTCTGTCACGCACTGGCTTCATCATTCTCTCCGTCATAATGGCCATTTTCACTGGTCCGGCCATCATACTCAACACTACAGTCATCATTGTGTCCCTCATGCACAAGCAGCTGAGGCAGCCGCTCAACTACGCTCTGGTGAACATGGCTGTGGCTGACCTGGGAACTGCCATGACAGGAGGCGTGCTGTCTGTGGTCAACAACGCCCAGGGGTACTTCTCCATGGGAAGAACAGGCTGCGTAATGGAGGGCTTTGCAGTATCCTTGTTTGGTAAGGGAAAAGAAGAGCAAGTAGTTTTTTAACAACAGCTCACATAATTACAGAATTATAGTACAACAAGAATTTCCTTTCTTCTGTAAAATGAGGCGTATTTTGACGTTATGTCCTGTAATTTTGGAATGACAACAATAATTGTTTGCAGTTTAACAAACATTTAACATGACACAGTGTGGCACATTTCATCAATGTTTACATAATTTTCATGTAATCATAATATTCATGCACATTATTTAATTAGCAGGCACTTCCCTGCTTCTCCCATGTGTAACCCCTGACTTTGCTTTGCTCATTTGTCCGCAGGCATCACATCTCTGTGCACGGTTGCTCTGATCGCAGTGGAGAGGATGTTTGTTGTATGTAAGCCGTTGGGGCACATAACCTTCCAAAAAAAGCATGCGGTTGGAGGTATTGCCTCATCCTGGCTGTGGTCCCTCACATGGAACTTACCGCCCCTGTTTGGCTGGGGCAGGTATGAGCTGGAGGGTGTCGGGACGTCCTGTGCACCAGACTGGCACAGTCGAGACCCTCACAACGTCTCCTACATCCTGGCTTATTTTGCAGTGTGCTTTGCCGCTCCCTTTGCCCTTATCATGGCATCCTACATGAAGCTAATGTGGACATTACACCAGGTGAGCATTTAAACATTTGGCTTCATCATAGGCAGTGGTAGAAAATAACAACTGTAAGTACATTTACTCAAGTACTGTACTTACAGTAAGTACAATTTTGAGGTACTCGTACTTTACTTAGGTATTTTCATATTTCCATACCACATTTCAGAGGGAAATATTACTTTTTTCTCCACTACATTTATCTGACAGCTGTAGTTATTAGTTACTTTTAAAGATAAGATTTTACATCAAAAACATTTGTTTAGTTTATAAAATACAGTGTACTAAACTACATAAATGGATATTTAAAATTAGCTCCACCTCAACCAGCTACAACAGTAAAATGCTGCTTACCTGTTGCATCAGTATTAACAATTTAATAATGTCATATATAATAATATATGAGTCATGGGGGCCATTTTTCTGCAGAATGAGTACTTTTATTTTTTACACTTAAGCACATTTTAATGCTAATACTTCTGTACCTTTACTTAAGTAGGATTTTTAATGCAGGATTTTACTTTAAATTGAGTATTTTTACATTGTTGTATTGGTATGTTTACTTCTAAAAGTATTTCTTCCGTCACGTAATCTTAAGGTGTATAGTGTTCAGTTTCTGCCTTTTGCAAGTGACCCAGGTTCATCTGTTAATTTTCTGCTTTGTAGCTTCCCATGATACACTGTGCATGCAGGAGACCGGCGACATGAGGAGCGATTAAGGTTCATGATATGCAACAGTGGTACCCTGTCTGTATTGAACCACAGACTTTGCAGACATGTGGTATGCATAGGCCAATGGTGCCCAACTATTTACATTCTGTGTTACAGGTATCAAAGAAGACCTGTCTGGAAGGTGGTGCAGTAGCTAAAGGAGAGATGAAGGTGGCATCCATGGTGGTCCTGATGGTCCTGACATTTCTGATCAGTTGGTTGCCTTATGCCAGCCTGGCCGTGTTTGTGGTCTACAATCCTGATGTGGAGATTCACCCGCTGGTAGGCACAGTGCCAGTTTACCTGGCCAAGAGTAGCACTGTGTACAATCCTATCATCTACATCTACCTCAACAAACAGGTATTGTAACACCACATACAGATAATAATTTAACTGAGCCAGATGTGTTGAAAAAATTGTAGGAAAAAGCTTGAAGTGAATCAGTTCTAAAATACTTTTGTTGTTTTGGGACGTCAGCACCATCTAGTGGTATTGATAGACAGCATACCTTGTCTTAGGAAAGATATTCAGTACAGGAATGTGTGTTTCTGTTGTAATTGGGGGTAAAGACATAACTAAATTTTAATGTAACAATAACTCATTGTAATTTATTGTAAATATTATCATTTTAATGTTTAAATTTCACTTACACAAAGAAGATTTTTTTCCCCCTGCTTTTCTTTTGCGTTTACTAAATGTTTATATACTGCTTATAAATGCTAAATAGGGGGAGTTAAGAAAGTTAGTGTTTATTTGGCAATATCTGTAACATTACTGTTAAATAGTTTTACATTTATTTGTATATATATTATTTATATGATTTGTATTTAATTTTGTATGCACAATAATGCACCTTGTACTAGCTGCTGATTGTTTTTTAATAAATTAACAAAAGAGACAGTATACCTTGACTTGGATGAACTTTTAAGCAATGGCTCATTTTGTTTTCTACAGTTTCGTAAATACGCTGTGCCATTCCTGCTGTGTGGGAGAGAGCCCTGGGTGGACGACGAGGCATCAGAGATGGCAACGACTGTGGAAATTTCAACCAACAAAGTGTCTCCCACCTGAAATGCACACACACCTGCAACTATCCATTAAAAAGATTTTTGGCTGAAATATAATGTAATATAGTATAATAATATAATTCAGTTTACAAATCCTTTTTTATCACCGGCAACACAGACATCAGTGAAACTGTGACTACAGTGTTTTAATGTTTTGTTTTTTAAACTGTGATGTATAGTGATTTTCTAGTAGATATGAAGATTTCTTTAATGTCATGGGTAAAGACTTGTGGTGGTAAAAACAGTGTCCAGTGTCTGTTCTCTAAAAAGTGCAGAATACAAATAAATGAGAACAGTAATTCAGCATAAGTTTATTCAATGATGATCAATAGAAAATAAAATATCAGTATCGATTCAAATAAAGTGAAGGCCAAAATAAAATGAAAAATAAAAAAAAATGTATTGATACAAAACCTAGAAGGTTATAGTAAAGCATTTGCTACTAAGAGAAATTATGTTTACCGAATAAAAACATTAAGACTTAAGACAAATATCAAGACTTTCAAGTAGAGAACATTACCATGGGTCTTTCCATACTTTTGTACATATTTTACATTATCTTCTATTTTAATACAGCTTTCAGAACATTAATAGTTGTAATAGTAATTATAATCATAACAATATGAAGAAAACTAATAGAAACGTTCAAATCAATATGTGTTTCTCTGTAAACTGGTACCATTTTATTTTTTATTCCCTACCCGTGAACAGAGAAACAGTGCACCTTGAAAATATTTTTTAATACTCTTTCATTCCCAGCATTGTAAGGTGAGGTGTAAATGACAAATATAGATTCCACTAAAACATACACACAGTCACAAAAAGTACAAAATTGTCTCACCTTAATACACAAATTTGTTTAGAAAAAGGAGAAACAAAAGCACTATACAGTTACTTGTGCAAAGACAAACAGCTATGTGCTAATATTTAAATACCATTGGTATAGACTGAACCAAATCATTATTTTCTTTTATCAGGAATCCCTGACATGAGGTAAAAGTAAGTTCTTTTCATCTTTAGTTTAACACAACTTTTAAAAGTGTTTACAAAATAATGCATATCTTCAGTTCATCAGTACTGTAATTGCTACGAATAGTACAATGTGCCTGTTATGTGCATTGGTCCTTTATATGACAGTCATCAACAAAAGGACTAGAACACATTTATTTTTTTTTACTCACAAACAAGTCAAAGAGCCCTTTCAATGTGCACACAAAATGGAAAACCTACATTTTCATGACAGTATTCGGTTGAATTAGAGTACAGTACGCACTCGCCTACAAATCAAACACTCATGAACCACAGATCACATTAACCCCTAAATATCCTTGGTGATAATTCAAACACTCCATGGTAATGCCTGGAAGAGCCCACTTGAGTTTATTTAGTCCAATATCCACGTTGTAATAGATCAATAAATGACAATTGATAAAAAGAAAAATATATTTTGATGTCTTGTTTTCCAACTTTTGGGCTTCAGTTGCTCCTTTCTATGCATCTAGGGTTAGGTTTCCCTCCTAGTCTCATTAATAAATATGATTAGGGGAAAAATACAAAGTCCAGGTCAAAGACTCCACTGTGACAGACAGGTAAGTTGAGACAATGATATGTTGTCACCGTTGCCTAACGAGGTATACTGTATGCAGGAACCAGGCAGGCTGAGAGAGAAAGGGGCGGGGGGTTAGTATTGCTTAGCCTCTCTCCAGCATCCTGACACCAGGACACCCTCTGTCCTTCTATCTACAACACACGCTGGACTGTTTCTGACCTTTGGATGTGTGCGTGTGTCCTCTGCCACCACAGGCACCGAGGCCTCACACACTACATGAAGGCTAAGATGTGATTGCCAAGATTCAGTACAAAGGTTTATTATGGAATTACACCACGATCAACAAAGAATGCCATGGAAAATCCCAGCACAAGCTATGAGAAATATTAATTTATCCCTGTTATTACCATCTATCGTTTTTCTTTCTTTCAGCAGCAAAAAGGCATTTCAGTAGGGGCTGACGAAACCTAAGTTTGACTCTGAAACCAACTAAAAAAGCAGCATTGTTAATGCACTATGCATTTTAAATTATTGTGCATGCCCTGCACAAAATATGCAAACAAATGTGTTTATCACATCTGTATAAAATTTCAGCACTGGATCCTGGAGGCTTGCCTTCTAAAAATGCTCCATTAAAGGGGGCTTAACCTTATGCAACTGGTGTTGGTTTAATGAAGTATCACATGTACTCATATGCTAAAAATCAAAGCCATTTGCATATCTTGTGCAGTAGTGTTGTCACACAAGCAGAACCTCTTAAAAATGCTGTTTTCGTAGGCAAAATAAAGGGTGCATATTAGCAAATAAAGAAAAGGCAAATAAATATCAGAATATTGTACCTCATAAAATAATGCATGTCTGCTTTTTATATCATAACAGGAGTCCCAGGGTCCATATTGCTGATCTTTTAAATGATACATAATTACAAAATATAGAATATCTCTTTACAAAGTTTCTTTTGTTATATAATACAATTTACAGCATATCAACTATGAAATATTAATCAGGCTATTCTAAAATGTTAAAATAACCTGCCTGCTAGTGCATTTATCACAAAATGCTTTTGTTCAAAAGTACATATCTCAAGTTGAATGATGCTATAAGTAGGACAGTTAGTTCCTGCATAATCTGGTGCTCTTCACTTTTGACTCAGCTGTAGCAATCATGAAACGGTCTGTTCTAACAACAACGGGATCAAGTTATAGTAACGACTACGGGAGGAGATATGCCTTTCTATGCTTGCATTGAAAACTTGCATGATATGCCAAACCTTAATAAAGTGACCGAGGTAATGACATCGTACATCTGATTGTCATCAACCTTAGAGACTCGCCCTAGAGAGTGTCTCACACCTTTGCCAATTGGTCCATCTTTCACTTGCATCAGTGTCCTCATCTCTGATTGGCTGCAGGCTGAACCTGTATGTCACCTCCGGGTCAAGGCCTTAGACAGGAGGGTTCAGACAGTCCCTCTGTGCTCAGCAGGGATGGTATCTGGCTCTGTGCTGTGACCTCCTTTGCTGGCAGGTGGAGAACAATTACATGAACGAGGCTAACGTGTCTCTCTTCTATAGGCCTTTTCTCTTCAATGTAAAAGGCACTTCTTTTGGTCAGAGCCAACAGATGCATTTCTTTTTTAATTTTCACTGATTTAGTCTGACAAGGTTCTAAATTGCAGATTTCTCCAGCCACTGCTATAAAGTTGTGATGCAGATCATCTCGTCTGCCAAGTCCTCCTCATAAGGAGCTCTCGGTTCTATCTCTGGCTCCTCGTCACTGTAGCTGGCTGCCGTGTCCTGCAGTTCATAGTCCCTTGGAGTCAGAATGGGGAACACGTTGACCCCGTTGACGCCTGGGGACATCCCTCCGTTCAGCAAGTGACTGGCTGCACTCTCCATCTCATCTATTGTCATCTCACACGCATCTGCTATCTCGTGCTTTGTGGCAGCGACGAACTTGGGGTCCTTGGCATATCTCCCAAGCCCTTCTGATATCAAAACCTGCTCGACAGAATGTGAGGAAAAAATATTTTACTGTGGATTTTTTACAATCTTGATTTACTTATCTTGCTTGTCACGTTTTGTTTTGCAGCATAAATCTAAAAATGTGCCTGTGAGATCAATGTGTTTGGTCAGGCACACCTCCCCTCCCCCTACATCCTGTTCAAGCCTTAAACTCACCGCTTCGACAAGGCTGGTGGCGCTGCCTCTCTTCTGGTGGTACTGGTTATGGTACTCAGGCGGCACCTGCAGGTGGACAGGTGAGTACATCCTCTGGGAGAACTCGGGGTCATCTGTGTACCAGGAGCTCTTGCGCACCGACACTTGGCTACTAGCAGCACTCTCCCTGTGTGGGTGGTCTACACGGATGAGAGGGGTGTAGTATGGTGACTGGTCTTTACTGGCCGGGGTGGCAGGGGGAGTGGCCCAGGAGCGGGTGGAGCGGGTTGGGGAGAGGCGGTGGGCTCTGCTGGAGTCCAGGCCTGCTACAGCCATAACCTGATGGGTCAAGAGAGACACATTATACAAACACAGCCGCACAACAGGCAGTTGTAGTACTGTCAAGTTGTACTACTCTACTACTAACTACAACTACAACTACTACTCCAGGAGGATGTGCGCTCAATTTACCTTGCTTCAACAAATATACATATTTTAACATTTCTTTTTAATAATGAATTATATATTTTTTGCTTATTAGAGGGAAATATGATACGTTTAAGAGACTGAGGGAAGTAATAAAATAATTCCAAACATGTCCAAAAAGCGTTCAAAACAATGTAAGTGAGCAAACAGTACACGTGAGACCTGTGCCTGTGTTACCTGGTGCTGCATAAGGTGCAGTGGTAGGGCAGTACGCTGATGTGGAAGCTCGTCCTGGCTACTTTGTCTGCGCAGACACTCAAAGTTGAAGGATGGCCTCCTGTTACCTGAGCGAATCAGGAGTGAACCAGTGAGCGACCTCATGCAGGAAACATTGACAGCATGCAGCATTGCTCAAGGAATATGGGGGAGTGGGTGAGTGGGTAAACCATACAGTGTTAAATATATCAGTATGATTGCATGCAGTAGAGTGACAAAGAAAGCTGTTATGACTTTTTTATGGAGAGCTGCATATGTATCATAGTCTATAGTTGGTTTATAGCTAGCCTACAGCCTGTAGTTTTTTTTATTGCGTTCAAATTAATGCAAGATCAGCCATCTTGATCAAAACAGTTATGCTGAGAATGATGTACAAAAACCAACAAAACCACCTGTACAGGAGCCAAATTCATATTTCACAGTTGAATATTGTTGAATTTCATCATATTTGCTTCTATTCTTCATATATTTAAGATCTAGTCATAACCATTATATTTTATTTGTGTGTGTTACTGGTGATGCTGTGTGGATATCGGATAAGAAACACATGTTAGCTCAAGGTTTACACTCTCTACCAATGTTTGGGTCCTACAAGGTGTTGGGTTCCAATGTTTGAATCTGTCATGACTTCTCACGTTATGTGGACTCAGCAAGATATTTTTGTGTTTTAGTTTATTTAAAAATGGCTACAATTTATTACTTGGACAATTGTATCTAGACATCTATAAGGTAAACGTGTAACGCATGCTGCAGGATATGAAAGGGTAAGATACTTTGAGGCGTGGCAGGAAGCAGCCGTCTCTTTGGTGACCTCCGTGAGTCGCGGTAGAGAGGCTGCTCATCATCGTCATAGTAACTGTCAGGGTGATGGTAACCTTTGGGAGTCTCATACTCTGTGTCACTGTTCTGGTACCTGTCAACCCATAGAATAAATAGCTGTTGGAAGGCAATGGTTTGCACACACTGCCTCAAGCCCCTTTCATTTTAGATTTTTTGTTAATTTCTGGTTCTTAATACATCTTTAAACATTTCTCCTATTCTGAGCAGGGTTTAACTGTGCATATGATTGCTACATAAGCTCAAAAGGCTGTCAGAAAGAGTAATACCTGTCCCCTGACAGCATACTGTCGTCTTCATAAAACTCCTCCCCGCTGTAATACTCCCCAGAGAAGCGGTCTTCATCAAAATCCTCCTCCCTGCGGATGGTGGGGTGTCGTCCATCCACTCCGTGGGACCTGATGAGAGGTTAGGGCACAGGGGTCAGAGTGTACACAGTGCTGCTGTTCAGCGCGATTACTGGAATAGGGCCATGCACTGCCATGCAGACGCAAGCCTCCAGGCAGCAGTGATGCAACTGACCAACCTTATAAATATTAACCACAGCCAAACCAAGACAACAGGCAGTTTTAGGCTGAAGAACATCACTCTGTGATCTAAACATCCCACCCAATTTTTGGTCCTTCATTAGATTAATTAAAACACAAACCTCTTCTGGTTAGGATTCGTGGAGTGGATTATTTCCTCTAATAAGTAGGACTTTTTGGGGATATGAGCATAAAACAGAACTAGAGGTGACTAGCAGTGCAGTTTTTGGACATTCTCATACACTTCCTTGTTTTCGAGCATCTGGGTCTTTCTTCAAAGCAAGCATGTCACTTTGACACATGCATAAAGCAGGGCTGCTCTCAGCGATATGCTGGCCACTAACATTTATGTTATTTCTCCTTTTACTTTAAAGCATTGACACAACTGCATCATAACAGAGGCAGAAGACAACCAGACGAATGACTGGCCAGCATATAGCACATAACACTGACTTAGCAAGGATGCAACCATTCACCGATCCAAAACCAAGTCAAAATGAAACAAATAAACATAATAAAAAATAACAATAAGTCCTTCTTTTGCTGTTGAGACAAACTGCTGGAGCCAAACCTAGAAAAACAACATACCTAACATAGGTCTCATAGTAGCGCCTTCTGTCCAAGAAAGCAGAGGGATGGTTGAGAGAAAGCATTTTGGTTAGGAAGGAGAAAGGGAGGAGAGAACACAGAGAAAAAGGTGGAGAAAGCGTGACATATATATCATACAGTATATGAATCATATACAGCATTCTCATATATATGTATGAGGAGGAGATAGCGTGATGGTGTTGACTCCCGTGGTGGATGACAATTCCATTTTCTATTCTTAAGATAAGAACAAAACTAAAAATCACTTCTCTTTTGTAAAGTGGCAGCAATGAAATTGTCCCCCAAACTTATTGGCTACTGAAGAAGAAAAGGCCCAATAGTGGAGCGGCTGACTAAACAGAGCACGGGAAATCGGGAGATAAGTGTACTATTGCTCACTTATGAAATTAACTGTCAGTATGAGAGTAGGCTTGTGTAGTGAAGGGTTTAAAATATAGGTTTGTGAAATGGGAAGGTTTGATATGAAGCTGGTTTCTCTCTGTGGGAAAAAATACTTATGCAACAGATAATGTCCACAGGTCTTCTCATTGCAGCAAGCACTCAAGCATAGAAACTAACACCAATGTTTTTGTAAATTTCCTTAGTTATGTGCTGTCAATCAAAAAAGATAGCTACATGAAACACATTCAAACATTTCTGCTATTGTTTTTTATCTATCCATTTAAGTTTCAGCCTTCAGCACTTAAGTAACTTATTGTGTGATATTCTATGTATTCTATGGCTATTTTGTGATTAAGAATTGTAAGTTATCTCTTAACTGTCTATCTCTTCTAAATAATAATGAGAAAGCCTCGCTTAATAGGAAAAACAAAACCAACTAGGGTAGCATTAATTAAAAATGTACCATTTATGATAGGCATCTTGAAAAAATTGCCATATCTAAATGGACAAACTAAATTTAATTCAAAATCTGCATGGGATCTTAAAAAGTTCTACATTTTGGGAAATATGCTGAGTTAGATGAGACGGTTGATACCAGTCTAATTTCTTTACAGTAAATATGAAGCCACCACCTGCAGCCAGTTAGCTTAACTTGGCATAAAGACTGAAAACAGGGGAAAACAGCTGGCCTCTATAGCAACAAGATGTAATGTGTTCATTAGTGCTTTTAGGCTTTATGCTAAGCTAGGCTAAACGTCTCCTGGCTGTAGCTTCATATTTACGATACAGACATGAGAGTGGTATCAATCTTCTCTGTCTCTTTTGGCAAGAAAATGTCTGACTAATTCTATAAGAAGAGGTTAAATTTAATGTTTTTAAATGACACTTAAACGATCTTCAAAAAGTTTTAAGTTTTGCCTTTTGCCCATGGTATGATTTGCACATCAAAAATAAAATGGATTTTCTACTTTCATCATTGTCTGCATTAAATGTTTGACCCCACTGTTATTTATTAAATTAATTGTGACATGAATCATTACCCCCCTAGAAATAAAGTTATCTGCCTGTTCTACAAAGAATTTCTCTCTGTATGAATGTTCGGTCTTGACTCAAGTAAATTGAAAGAAGAACTTTGCTTTCAGTTTAAAGTTACAAAAATCTAGCGTGGCTATGTTGGAATATCTTGAGGTGAAGTGAGTTTACATGTTTAGTTCCCATGTAATTTCTTAATCTGGCAAGTTCAGCAACAAGAACACAACACCAAACAAAATGTGCTCAGACACACACAGCACACAGATATTTCAGCTCACAGATCCCACTCTACATCTATTGACTGAACCATTTCAAAAGGCTGGTGATCAGTGCGTGGATACCTTTGACCCTGGGGTGTCCGAGGCTTGTCGTAGTCGTAGTAGGAGCTGCGAAGACCTGGGTAGCCATTGGGAGGCGCATGTTCATAGTAACGATGGTGTCCTCCGTTGGGCAGGCTGGACATGTTGGCGTTGTTGAGGTTGATGTTGGTGGATTTGGGAGACTTTCCGTAGGAGTTGTGGTGGCGGTGATGATGGTGGTGGTGGTGATGGTGCTGGTTGGAGTGGGACATTGCATTGGCTCTAGACAGGCGTCCCACCGGCTGCTCCATATGGGCATAGTGAGGTGGAGGCTGCACTTGTAGAGGTCGCTGTGTGGCGTTGGTCTGATGGCCGTTGGATCGCCGATGACCACCGTTCATGAGATGGTTACCGAAGAGTCCGCCGTTACGCTGTGAAGGAATGCTCAAAGTAAAACCACCAGGGCTTCTTACAAAGCAGCAGAACAAATGTGCTATTGATGTTAAGTCTGGGGGCTGATTTTCTTTTCAGAAATTGTATGAGCAAAAAGAAGTTCAGAAGCTGATTTCATGGTTCGTGGTGTGAGCAAAATGAATGCACTGTTTGTAGTTTGTTGGAATTGAAATGGAGGAAAAACAAAGGAAGCCAAAATAAACCAAATGAACAAAAAGCTACATATTGTAGCAATATAAATTAGAGACAGTACATCTACTACACATTTAGCTGATTAATATTTCTCTGAGTAAATTTTCTTTTCATAAATAGTTTTCTTTATATGTGCATTCCCATGAAAAACACCAATAAGTAACTTTACAAGTACAATATTTAAACATTCCTCCTGTCATGTAAAATTAAATCAGTTACCCTATAAATTTCCTCGTCTTCCTCTGGAATAAAGTCTACTAGCTCGTCATCTTGCAGATCACATGATATCGCTCGGCGAATTTCGGGCCCAATATCATGCAGCGTGCGAAGGCCAGCCTGTAACCATGACAATAAGAGGGCTAAACACTACAGCGGGGATCTTCATCTTACATCTCACAGAACGGAATCTGACATCACACAGTCACAACCACCACGCATACTGGGCATACACACACCTGTGCTGGAATATGCAACACCTGACATTTACAGTACTGACAGACTGTGAGAGATGAGAACACACAGACAGACAAATGTGCTCTCCTGAATGCAACCTGCTGGGAGTATTTCTTAGCTGAAATGTCTTGGCATCCAGCTGTGCTTTGGCTCACATATGCTGCAGTGAAATAATTACTTTTCTTCCTTTCCTTTCGTTTGTAGGTGTACTTAACCACATTAGCACAATATACACAAAAACGGCATTATAAATTAAGTAAAAGCTGGCCATGTTTACTGTCTGACAATGATATATGGGGATATATTGTAGCCATATATCGTACATCATAACGTAACAGAAATAGCAACAAGCTTTGCATGTGAATTTTATGAGTCGAATGGAATGATGGCTGGAGACGATGACACACGCTTAACATCAACATCTATGATATTTTACAGACGCAGAGACACAAAATAACAAATTCACACATTGGAAACATATAAATCACAGTAACAGATTCATACTGTACACCAAGATCATGAACGTCCTGCTGGATCATAAACCATAACATTAGCACACATAATGATATTTGAATGAAATGAGCAAAGACACATTTTACACTCTTGACTCAACAAAATTACAATGCTCATAATTCCATGTTTTCATACATTTTCAAACAATCTCTCTCCTCTCTCTCGGAAATAACACACAGACACTGAGAGACTCACCTGTAAAGCGATAGCTGTGTTGTTCTGGGAGGGGTGCGCACCCACCAGGCCTTCCTCTTTACGTTTCTTGAATTTCCTAAAGTAGTCCTGTATCAGGAAGGTGGCATAGAACTTCCCCACGGTTACCTCATCATCTGAGTGAACAGACCACACAAATGCTTCCTGTGTCAGCAGGTCACTACACACAGTACCCTTGGAGCGAGGAGAGACTCATCTCCTCCCTCGTCCATTATCCTTAAAATTGTGGGTCCATCACCTTGGAAACTGCAGATAAGTGAGGCACTCTTCAACCCCAATCAACCAAAATGATTTATATCCAAATTATATACATCCATCTTGATGGTGTATATACTGTACCTCAATCTGCACCACCTGAGATCCTTCACTGTGTTTCAAAAACAACAGAAAATCAAATATTTGCTAGAAAATCTTTGTGTTGTGTTTGTGAATTTCTAGAGCTTTAGATGATAAAAGTTTTGATTTGATTTTCAATGGGACGGATTCAATTGGAGGAATTAATGTACAAACATCTACAGTATCAATGTGACCCATTCAAGCTGTGAGTAATAACTGCTGTAACGTCTATGTCTCTTCTTCCTTAATGTTGGCTACTGATGAAAAGGACACAGTAAGCAGAATTTAGGTAAAAAAGTCTATAAATAAACAGTACAATAAAAAAATACTGCTACTTTTCCATTAACAGTGTTTAATTAGTAGTGAAATACAGGATGCAATTAGAGACTATTCAATATTTCGATACATTTAAAATTTAAAATTTAATTTAAACAACTGCCATTAATTTACTTTTGAATTTTAACCAAATTCTTTTTTTAAATGTCCGAGAATGCCATTTAATTTACCTCTTTAGCACATGCAAGCAAGCAGAGCTACAGTATGCATCATATATGCCAGTATGTTTGCGTAAGTTCACTTGTTTGTGCTCATATATGCCTTTTTGTTATATGATGTGTGCTAGCCAGTGAATATTGTACTTAAAACTTTGTATGGGCATGTTTTTGCATGTATTTTTATCCCACTGTTTTTTTTAAATTTTTTTAATTTGAAGAGTTTGTGAGAATCATTCTGAAGCAGGGGTCTGAATCACTTTGAACAAGCACAATGGGGACAGAGATCGTAGAGAGAGGCAACACTAGTTCCATGCCACCACCCTAAAACAGAACTGCTTCAGAATATTCTGAAGTGCCTCAGAGTTTTGGATACAGAAATATAAAAGTGTGAGAAGAATAAGCTGTGGAAGCTCAAGCAGTGAGAAAAGGACAGAGATTAAGACAATGGAGACAGTCAGAGAAATAGAGAAAGGAGGGGGACAGAGATTAGTGAGAAAGCTAGAGCATGCACTTGCACAGTGGTCTACAAGGCCATGCAAGCCTCAAGCCCAGCAGACAGTCAGTGGCCTCCATCAGCATCCAGGACAGGAGTGTGGAATAAACACAAACACACATGGATAAGAAACATGAGCACAGCAGAAACAGCACGATACAGCTTTACTTGTGTGTGAGAATGTATGTGTGTGTGAGTGAGTTTATATTTAAGGAAATAGTTATGAAAACGCAGTTTGGAGCTTCCTGTAATTTTATGCAAACAGCCTGTGGGCAGCATATGGTGAGTGTGTGATTCTGTAGAAGCTCCTCTAGCTTGGTTTGCATGTCAAACTATAACAGAAGGACTAGGACGTGTATGTGACATTGACAGACACAGGCCGATTCCACTAACCACCAGCAGGGGGCACAACTTGATCCAGCAGCTTCATGCTGGTTCTCTTCCAGATTTTCTTGATGACAGCTCGCAGCTCTTCGTTGGCCTGCTCCAGATTACCTTCACCACAGGGAAACAAACATCCCTGAGAAACCAGCACTCCAGTTCACAGCCATTTTAAATCCAGGCATGCTCGTAATTACAGGTAACAGAGAACGTTCAGTGAATGCATCAGCAGAGTATTGTATGTATTTTCTAGGAGCAGTACAGTGTTGTGACTTATATTTGGCTCATACCTTCTGTTTTGATCTTCAGGGCGGTGCGCACCAGTGCAAACAAAGTGGCATTAAACATGACTGTGCCATCACTGTTTAGAGGCATGTTCATGGCTACCAGCCTCTGAAAGATGAGATCAGATAGAGTCCTTTAACATGGTAGATGATCAGATTGGAAATGAGATGATAAAAGAAGGAAGGAGAAGAGACCTTGCAGGCGACTCTGTGAGGGCATAGTTTGCCGAAGCCTAATGGGGGCTGGATACGACGAAGGAGTGTTACAACATCCAGATGTTTAATTCTGCCCCTGTATGAGAAATAAAACAGATGTTAACTGTCAATGTACTTACTGACAGAGACAAATGACTACACAGAAACATACTTTCGAACACTGTAGGCATTAACTTACTTTGCCTCTGGGTCGTACTCTGACCAAATTCTCTTGAATTCATCAAGGTGGTGTGGACCAAGAATGGACCAATCACGCGTTAGATAGTCAAAGTTGTCCATGATGACGGCCACAAACAAATTGATAATCTGTATGGGGAAGAAAATTGTCTTACATACATGTTCTTAGTGTTTTGGGCCTTTTCACTGTTTCTACAAACGTGACAAACTGTGGAAAAGTGAGTATCGTAACAGCACAATCACAAGACACAGAAGATTTGTAGTTTTTTGATCTACTGCAATATAGGTTAAAATTAATTTAAACTACAAAATAAATGAGTAAATACTTGTTTAGACAGTTAAGAAAGGCTTGTGAATTGTGGCCAAAAAGTTACTGTTACATGCTATTCCATGAGTGTTTCAGACTAGACCAATTTAACAAAATTAAAACGATAGTCATACATTGTTGTGGCATTAGTGGCGGCTACTTTGAACTTTATTGGAAAAGAACTACTATGATGCTATCTTGCTTGTTGCTCTCTGTTAACAGACTCTTTTATATTGATTACGCAGATTATTATTGAGTTATGGCCAATTTCGTATTACCGCTTTGTTTAGTTCTCTAATTATTGGGAGCCATGTAGTTTATGGGATATCTGTAAAGTTGCATGCGCCTTGGTTGTACATGAGCAAATATGTAGAGCAATGTTTTACATTAATAATACTTAAACTGTAGGAAAGCCTGCGTGTCAAGAAATGTTAAATCTTAATTCCTATGGTGCTCTAGTGATGCTGGAATGAAAAAAGGTGCAGAAGGTAATACTAGGAACTATAAAGTAAATAACTAGTAGTAAGCCAAACACTGTTAATGTTTGTGTGTACCAAGAAGGCGCAGAGCATGTAGAAGGTGATGAAGTAAACTATTGCAAATCCACTGCCACACGTCATCTCCTCCCCGGGGTTGTAGTCGGACTCTGGGTCACACAGTTTCCCTGGCATACAGGCCAACATGATCTCCTGCCACGCCTCTCCAGTGGCACATCTGGGGAACAGAAAGGCATGACAGACACAAATGAATCACTCAACAAGTAACCCAGGAAACAAAAAATACAGTGACTCACTTTCCTTTTGACCTCTGACCCCCAAAAGCCCACACACCTGAAGAGAAGCAGCACAGCCTGAGGGAAGGTCTGGAAGTTGTTGTTTCTGTTGATGTGCGTGCCGTCCACCATGGCAACCTTTCCAAACACCTGAAGAAGAAATATTGCCCACATCAATTTAACCACAACATTACCAACTCGGGTAAGCCAGAGGAAAAATATTTTCTGTCACATTCAGTTACCTGCATGCCAATGACAGCGTAGATAAAGAACAGCATGGCTATCAGAAGAGCAACATATGGCAGAGCCTTCAGGCAAAAGAGAGGAAAGAAAGTAAATAAAGATTAATATGTGTGACTTTAATATTTCCCTCAGTCACTGATCAGATTATTGTACTGCGTCTCACCTGGAAGGATTTGATGAAAGTCCAAAGCAGGGTGCGAATGCCCTCCCCTCTGCTGAGGAGCTTGACCAGCCGCATGACACGAAACAGACGAAAGAAGGTGATGGAGATGCGAGCGCTGTCCTCCGTGTTCTGTGGAGAAACAGTCCAGAGTCAGTGGGCAGGAGAGCAACAGTGTATGTAGTGAACGCAGAGCACCTGGCTGTGCTTTATGGGATGATGAGGTCTGTACTGAGACCCGATGCCAGATACATATGGGCTGAGAAAGCAGCACTGAATCTTTACGCCATGGAAAACTGCATGTTAAGAGCAAACCTAGTTTGGAATTTGAGCATGGATTTGAGTTTTTCGGTGTGGTGGCAACATCTATTAGATGTTCAAATTGTAGTTATTCTATACAGCACATTCAAGGCTGTAGATTTCAGACAATTTCTGGTCAAAACACAATTAAGAAGAGTCTCTAAAGCACTGTAGCTGCAGCTGATATGTTTCTGTTAGTCTGCGTCCAAAGCACTGTCAGGAGCCCTGTCACTGTACAGACCTACGGGGAGGAAGCAAGGAGGCAAGCATGCTGGAGAAAACCTTGCCATACTTAGGACACATCTGCACAAGCATGGCACCCTCAGTCCAGAGTCACTGCATGCGGAGTCACAGTGGGGCCAACCCGAACGGGTCGGCCAGGAGGTTCACAGGTCAGAGCTGGGTGACCTGATCCCAGAGGTCACCCATGGGTCACTACCACACGCAAGAATGGTGGCAGAGACCATGTAGCAGTGTCAACAGCACAAAGGTGAGAAGCGGCCAAAAAACCGTTCCCACCTAACAGAACACACAGCGTCACGTTTGAGTGACACACTCTCCTTAGAAATAACTCCAAACATTCAGGAAAATGTATATTTCTTGAGGATATATGCAAATGAACAAACAAAATTGAGGGAAAAAAGACAATGGAAACTAAAAATAAGCAATAGAAAAATAGCAAACAAATAAATGCAGATCTAAACAGGGCATGGCCCTGAAGAGGGGGGAAGGGGAAGGGGGCGGAGCATCTTACCCCCTGCTCATCCACCTGAGGAGTCTCCGTTGGCTTTAAAATCAAAGACCTGTATTAATGACTTGCACAGAGCCCGCAGGTCTCACACACATTGGGCCAAACACGTAAACATTACATTTGAAAAATCTTTCATCACACCACGCCAATCAAGACGTAGACAGAACGAAGTCACTACTCTTCTCATTGACAGGACAAAACTATCTTATTGTTTCACTCTGACAAAGACAGACATTCATGTATCACTGTCTATGTACACTTAATATAATGACAGACATTAAACATTATCTTAACACTTTAAAAGACTGCTACACAACAGGTTTACAGCTTAACATTCTCCATGTAGGACTTAACAATTGGATGTCAGACTGACGAACACCATGAAATTACTTAATCACTTAGTAACATGTAAGAATGGCACGCAACTTTATCACTCCCCTGGTGTGGTGGTCATTACTGATATAATTAAATGGATTTTATGGTTGAGATGTCTTTGCCGAGCTTTAAACAATGGTAATGAGTCGTCAACTGACTGACATAACAAATGATAAAAGCACTGGCTGCTGACTGCTATTCGTACAGAGCCTCGACTCATAGCTAATTGTTTTTTTTTCCTGTATATCAGCATTAGACTTCAGATTCAGGCAGGTCCACGTCAACATATGACTTGACTGGACAAAAATCATACGCTGTGTGCATCATTAATGGCACCAATCAAAGGATTGGAGTACATGTAAGACAGCCGCAATCTCGCTCTCCTATGGGTTCTAATTATTTTATGTAAATGAAGTGTTTTAAAACAATGTTTTTCTTGCTTGCTGACCAAAAAGAGATTGAGTATAATAAAATTAATTGATCTACACAGTTGCTCACACAAATCCGCACACATACACAGTTATTGTCATTAACAATAAATGATAGGATATGAGCAATATTCAGCGAGCATTTGTACACAGATAAAGTCCATGTGCAAAATAAAATAGAAACATCAATCAAAGTGGTGGTTAGAATGAACCTGTGTACTGATAATGGGATTTTTGCAAAAGAATGAGAATAACTCAACACTGAAAAGAGTCATATCAGAAGGTTCAGCACTGAAAAAACAAAGAGATACTCCAGACAGATACGGCCTCATTCAAATCCCTCAGCACAATACTCGACAAACTGTCAGTATGAGGTGCAGAATGAGCAGAAAAAATGATAAAAAAAATGTAAAATTAGCTTGAGGAGGTTCTTTAGGTAATCCTGGCCACAGCGTTGATGGAGCATGCGTTCAGCATCGCCACGTTGCTGGGGAAGCACTGCACGCACACGCAAGACATTTGGATGATAAGGAGCCATAGGTGAACTCGTAGCAATGCAGCAACTCATGCATGTCAGTAGTGCCCTGCAACAAAACTGCCATAGCAGGGCGCTCTCACAGTCCGGTGCAGAAAGAGGTGAATGAACAACAGAAAAGGAGAGAGAAAGACAGAGAGGGAGGAGGAGGAAACCAGAGCTATAGAGACCAATACCGGGGTAGCAAATAAAACCAGACAGATTGAGTCATACTGCAATAGGAAGAAGAGGAGAGGCAGAGAGGTGTAAAGATGGACAAAGTAGAGAGTTACTGTTGGAGTGTTCATGCACCTGACTGGAGTCTACACACCTGCGCTACACATGAGCTCCATTCTGAGCTTTAAGAGCTCACTACAGGAAGACAGAACAAAACACAGAGACAATCACTCACAGAGACACAAACACAAGATCATCAAAGAACCTCAAACTCAGCTGCAATAAACCACCATCAGTGTAAACCTATAAAAATAAGGACTAATTCAATGTCTTCTGATGAATATTTAGTTCCCAGATCTTACCTGATAACTGTATGGTGAAAAGATGCTTAGACTTTTACTTTCATTCGAGGACTGTAACTGAAGCCTATTCTAAGCTGTAGTTGCTGAAAAAGCTTCTATTTCTATTCAGTTCTCACCATGACTTATCTGTTTTAGCTAATATTGAGGCATTAAATCAATGATCTGCGAAGCTGCAGTGGCCTACACAACACAAAGTAAAATATGCATTTTTCTTTTAAATCTCATCACGATTTTCAGCTTTTCAAGCACAGATTGAGTTTCAGAGAATCAAAATTGTCCTTAATGTTGTGTAGTATGAACATTTCCAAGCTCTGAGCTCCAGGGCCATTCTGTCTGGAGGTAAAGGTCAAGGGCAAACCTCACAAGGCTCTATGGAAAAAACTGACCGGAGGGGAATGGAGCTGGTGGCCAAGCGCCATCTGTGAGAGGCGGGACATGGAAAGGATGTTAGGGAATGAGGTGAATGGCTGACGCTACCCAGCATGCATTTGGAGAGGTCACAGTGGTCAGGTGAGAAACTAAACAATCACACAGCCCATAGCTGGAAAGGCAAGCAAAAATCAACAAATTAAAATGCAAACCCACAGCTATTACAAATGATTAAATGGAAACAAGTTTAATGTCTGATCTGGTCGGTTTGCTGTGTGACACAAACAGCAACAACCTCATGCAATGCAAACCACAAATATATGTAAATGGTGGATGAAAGGTGCCTCACAAGAACCAGTATGAAAGCTCTTGTGAAATCAACATCATGTCCCCAACATTCACAACACACATACATCCATACATAAAGCACACCTTAAAGTACAAAGTGTACACATGTGAAAACACACATGCATAACAATAATAACCTACACACACCACCACCTTATGTTTTAAACAAAGTTAGTGCTTGTTTATACACTCATGCAGACACACATTTTGGAATAACCAACTGAGAAAACACAGAAAACATGAAATACAACTCCAGAAAAACAGCACTGCAGCTCAGACACAAGAGCACTCAGGAGGGGGACGGGGCGGCAGGTGGAGCAGTGAGTCTTTGGCACAACAAGCACCATCATCACGATAACTATTCCTCAGAAACTTGAAATTTGATCTCATAGCATTCCTGGTGTTTGTTTGTATCCTGGACTACAAATCCGACGAGCTTTCCCATTTTTGTACCAGTTAAATTCAAAGCACAACAAAGCAGATCACAGACACTTAGTCTTTGTTTTAGATGGTTTTTTTTGAAGCCATGAAGAGAGGAGTATTTTTGTGGTTTGTTAATGTAAAGAAATACTAATTTTATCGAGCCGTGACATGAAATATCAAAACAAATGACTGACTGACCTTGAATACAGAAATAAGCTATCAATTAAAATTATATCTATGTGTTACTGTGCTACAAAACTACAAAAATCTATTTTTGCCTGGTTTAATAAAACATTAGATAACAAATTTAAAAAAATATATCCACTGTAAAGGGGTCCCGAAGATAAAGTTGTTATACACAACAGGTTACACACATAAAACATTTTTGTTCATTGCCATACTTGCCTCTACAAGTTTCTATGGAAACAAAACGAACAAAAGTAAGAATTAGACAACCACATCATAAATCATCCCACTCTGAACCAAATACTGGCATCAGTTCACAAAGAAATGTGAGAGACTCCCGTTTGTGAAACATCAAGGGTTAACTATCAGCATGTTCATCAGACATTTTGTCATGATTCCTGCAACAAACAGTACTGCAACAAAACAGAAGCAAAACAGGACAGACTAATCGATTAACTCAATGTACTGTGGCTGTAGCACTAATAACAACAGGACATGTAATGAAGATCAAACTGAAGCTTTACAGAATAATTCAATGGCACTTTAACAACTACAAATGCCTTTCCACAAATAAGGTTTTAGCATGCAGAGTGTCATGATAATTATGGAAGCTCTTAGTTTAGCAGATAACGTTTTAAAGTGGAGGCTACAACTGAAGGCACTATAGAGAAGTGGTTCCCACAAGAGGGTCCCAAATTAAGTGTGAGGGGTCATCAGATGATTAAAGAAATAAGGAAAAAGATTTCTGTGACACTAAATTATGTTTTTTGTTTGTTTACTTACATTTGTTTCCTTTTTTTGTGTTTGAGAAATACTACATACTTTTACCTCTTAATGGCTCTAAAATCCTTTAAAAAATAAAAAAGTCAGAGAAGAAAAAAAACACTCCTCGACCGATCTGCTCTCAACTCAAGAAGGTCAAGTAGACATTTGCTTCATTTTCAGGGTCCTCATGACAAAAAGGTTGGGAACCACTGCACTATCAAATTTCAACAAATTATTCTGGTAATTGCCATGTGGTTTTCCTGTAATGCTTCAGTTTAACTTGGGAGGCAGAAAAAAGGAGTACTTACATTAACTTCAGTGATAGCGATATCGACGACGCTACCAACAACAATTAAGGCATCAAATGTGTTCCAAGCATCAGCGAAATAGTGCTGTCAATGCATGGCGTTACATGTAAGGGTTAAGATGGGAATGAAAGGGAAGACACCGTGAAGAGAAGGAGAGGGAAACAGAATCAGACAGATGATCAGGGAAGAGTGGAAAACAAGGAGGGAACGAGCCAAAGGATGTAATGAAATGGCAGGTGCAGGGGGAGGACAAAAAGAGAGAGAAAAAAGAAGATAAAGTTTTAAAAGAGTGCTCAGATATAAAGCCAGAAATCTTGAGCCCTGCCATAGAAACCTGCAGTGTGAGCGAGGTGGCTCGAACAGAGAGAGGTCAGAGAGCAGCGGGGCTCGTTGTAGCTGAGCTTACTTACATCGATCTCACTGAGAACAATGTCTACTATGCTGCCAATCACAACCAGGGCGTCGAACACATTCCAGGCGTCCCCAAAATAGCCCTGAGTGAGGTGGAGTGATTGGTGGGCAAGTTGGTTGTGAGATCAGCACAAATAAAAAGTCTTTAATAGTACACTGAAATTCATATAGACTTATTCTGGTCATTTAAAACACACAGGAACCCCTGCTGGCTACTTCAGCTGAAGGGTCCATAATTGTAGGGCACTGATTTACACAGATTGTGGTTGAGCTGCCGAGTATTAGATCTGCACCAAATTGATTTTAATACTAATTACATGCAAAAACACTTCTGCCAAGAACTTGACAATCTGAATGCTATTTTAGTAAAAAACTATTCAGCACTGCACCCCACACTCTTTCTCTTACTAGCATCCTGTCCTTCTTCTCAACACAGAGCTGTTGGCAGTTGAGGGGAGAAAAACATTCACTGACTCAACAGTTGTCACACGTTCACATATGCTGCTCCATTCTTAAACATTTAAGCAATAGGTCAACATCTCTTGCTAAAAAAAGTTAGAGGATATGAAGCTGCAGCCAGGAAACGGTTATCTTAGCTTAGGTCTGAGACAGCTGGTCTGGATCTGTCTGAAGGTAACAAAATCTGTAAAAACGATATGTTGCTGTTTTAAAGGGGTTATGTGCGGGAGTTTCTCTTGGCAGTAAAAACGTATCATTAATACATTGTGACTTCCTGGAAAACTGTTTACCTTTTGACACAGCCAGGCTGGCTGTTTCCCCTTGTTTCCAATCTTTATGCTAAGCTATGCTGGCTGTTGCTTCATATTTAACAGACAGATATAAAGGTGCTATTGATCTTCTCATTTAACTCCGGCAGGAAAGTAAATAAATGTATTTACTAAAATGCCAAAGTATTCCTTTAATAAATAAAACTGTATCAATGTTTGGTAAAGTAGGACTTCTCTGTGTGTGTGTGTGTGTGCGTGCTCTTGTTTTACTATATTCGTGGGGTCCAAAAACCAAGAGCTCACTATACTTGTGGGGTCCCACCTCCTTTGTGGGGCCAAAATGCTGGACCCCACAGGGCTTTTTGAGGGTTAAGACTTGGTTTTAGGGTTAGCGTTAGGTTTAGGCATTTAATTGTGATGGTTGGGTTTAGGGTTTGGGGCTAGGGAATGCATTATGACAATGACGGGTCCCCACAAAGATAGGGCCGCAAACCTGTGTGCGTGAGTGTTGGACTCCCTGTTTTAAATGTCTCTGTCTCTGTTTGAGTTAGTGTGTCTGTGTGTGTGTGTGTGCTCTGGTGGAAGTGGTTGTCGACTCACCCTGGGTTTGAAAGCGATGAGTTTAAGAACCATTTCCACAGTGAAGACAGCAGTGAAGACCATATTAAGAATGTCCATTACATAGTTAAAGAGTGCCGACTGGCCGTAGTGCTGCAGAAAGGAGATAAAGATATACGGTTAAAGAAAACTGAAGAAAGGGGTGGCTATTATTTTGATATAAACTAAATTAATTTCAGACAGAACAAAGATTCTGGTCAGAAAGAAAAAATAAATAAATAACATATCTGCATGAGGAAATTGTTTAAAAATGAGAAATAGTATTAGAAATCCTCCAAATTATTCTGAAGGTTTAAGTTTTACGTTGGAAGAAAAATGAAACAATCTGGGGGAACATTGATGGTGTATGCGTTGCTTTCAGTCCCTCCTTGTCCCTGGGACTGCTTGCATTGAAGTCGACCACAGTGTCTTTTTTGATAATACCACTAGAGGGTACCAAAGTCAAAACATTTTAAATTGTACACACAGTGACAAAAACGGCACTGCTAAAGTAGGATAATTATGGCACTCAGGCAGGTAGAAAACTGGCGGTTAAGTTACTGATAGCAGAATAACCAAACATTCATCTAATGTTATTTGGTACATCACTGGCACCAATTATACATAAACAGTATATAAATATACACATATATTAAGACTTTATAAAACTTATATAATTAGTTTAATATTGACTATATCACCCAAAATCTATTATTAAATGCCCACTGACAACAAATGTTTTCTCAACTTCTGCTTTCAAACTAAATAAACACTATTAATTACCCTTATATTATATTTGATGTTCACTTTTGTGTCAAATTACAGTGCTACTTAGTTTCAGTAGGGTAAATACAGTGTGACTTCTTACCTGTACAGCCAGGCAGAGTGTGTTGAGCATGATGAGCACAAACATGATGTACTCAAATCCAGTGGAGTTCACCACATACCAGAACTTGTACTGGTACGGGTTCTTAGGGATGTACCTCCTCAGTGGACGAGCCTTAAGAGCGTACTCCACACACTGACGCTGCACAGAAAAGTACAAAAAGCTTTAATGCTCAGTTAAGAGCACCCTTGATACTCTCATTTGATCCCAACCAAGACTTTTTTATATGAGCCACAATGTTAACAATGTAATGGTGATAATCAGTTTTCGGATTTTCAAACAAAAATGCCACATGGGATATTTGTGAACTGCAATAACCAGTACTTATTGGGCCACCGCCATTTCTTCACACATTACCACAAAGTCTAGAGATCCACTGTAGCTTTTCGCTGGAATAAGTTAAAATCTTTTAACACTATAAATAAATCTCAGAAAAGGTATTTAAGCATTTTCAACATAGCATTAAATATCATTAAGTTCTCCTTAAGTTCTCTTTAGTTTTTGACCTAACACACACACAAACACGCTGCTCCCACACACCCACATTTCGTGAACCTGCTGACTCTGACCTGGTTCTTGTCCAGTTCACAGTTTTTGTATTCTTTCTCTCCTTGTTCCTGAAATGTGACGATCACAAAACCTACAAAGATGTTCATCATAAAGAAAGCAATGATGATGATGTAGATGATGAAGAAGATGGAAATCTCCACCCGGTAGTTGTAAATGGGGCCGAGGTTCTCCCTGTTGGAGTCGATTGCCTTATATAGTAACCTAAGAAGAGAAGAAAACAGAGAGAGAGCATGTGAACTAGCTTCTCTAAGTACAGATACAATCTGGGCGTGAGTATGAAATGTGGTGTTGATAATACTGAGATTTGACTTCTCTTGATATAATTTTCAAAGCTTTAACATTGGGATTAAAAAGTTAAAATCTTACGCAGGCCAGCCTTCAAAAGTGGACACTGTGAACAGAGCCATCATAGCCATGAGGACGTTGTCAAAGTTGAAGTCACTGTTGCTCCACAGTCGTTTGTGGATGGTTGGCTGGTTCACATCTCCATCCTTATACAGGATGTAGGTGCCCCTATGAGAAAATGACATGTTGCACGGAGGTTAAGAGTGAAACTAGCATGATAATCAAAAGTAATTAGCCATGAAGGAACAAGACGAGTAAAACTAACTTGCACTCTTCTGGGCTGGACTTGGCTTCATCTGTGCAGCGATAGAACTTTCCCTGTGGAGGAAAAGAAAACATTTTCATTCTAATGACACGTATTTTAAAACTGTTAACTTGATGAAATAGTACTTGTAATACAGTTTTTTTCAATCTCAGTGCCGCTGACCTTAAATAGCTGCACCCCTATGCAGGCAAACATGAACTGGAGCAGAGTGGTCACGATCATGATGTTACCGATAGTCCTGATGGCCACAAACACACACTGCACCACGTGCTGCAGGACAGAGACATAACGATGTTTACACATTGAAGCGTAAGCTTGTGGTTATTATTGTGGACAGGCGGCAGGATGACTTTGTGATGAGGTCTCACCTTTAGGCCTTTGGCTCGGTTGATGGCCCTCAGGGGTCGAAGAACACGAAGGACCCTAAGAATCTTCACAACTGAGATGGCCGAAGACCTGAACAATGAAAGCATAGTTTAAAAGCACGATGTCTAAGCAAAAGGATCGACAAACGGGGCCATTATTACCGCTTTTCGACCGGAGGAGCCAGGAACAAATTTAGTTTCGCTGCCATAGTTGTTAGTGCCAAAAGACTTGCTGCTTGTGGTTATGTACTTTCTGATGGAACTATTGGGGTGGAGCAGGGCTGACCGTTGCTGACTGTTCAAACACAACTTGCGGCTGCTACAACTTCTTTACAGCTTTATTCACACAATAAGGACCCTACTTAAATCAATACTAGGACAAGGGTGGGACTTGTAATGTTTACTGAAAACTACTAAAGTCATGTTGTTGGCTTCCTGACAATCTAAAAAGTCTTTAGAGATAAAGAGTGTGTGTGTGTGTGTGTGTGAACGCAGAAGTGTATGAAAGAGAGAAAGGGGGCCAAAGAGAGTATTTATTGTACTAAAGTAGCAATAAATAACCATAAAGCACTCAGCAGATTGTAGACGTTGGAGACAGCGGGTTCTGGGATTTTCAGTCCGTTTTTCCACCTATGCATTTCTCCTTTGTATCCACTCATCACAACTATTCAAACGTCAAAGTAGCACAAAGAAACTTTTTTTTATCTGTTATTGAGCTTATTTGCCTAATTGTCATGGTTTTTCAGACGTGTAGGAAATTCCAACAGGAATGCTAAAAGGGGACTTTTATTTAGTAGTTTAGTTCGTGAGTTTAGATCCTGATGCTCCATTGATCCTGGAACTATTTAGTGTTGTTTCTACAACAATCAGGAGGCAAATGTGTCTGAGTTTGTTTGTACTCACTGGATGCCAAAGGAGACGAGGGAAACTCCCACCACCAACAGGTCCAGGAGGTTGAAGTAATTCCTACAGAATGCTCCTTTATGGAGAAAGGCTCCGTATGTCGTCATCTGAGGAGAGGACAAAGGATGTTAGAGGAGCAAATGACGAAGAAAAACCCCCAACATATTTCAACAACACACACACACAGACACACACACAACTACAGACTTAGCACTTAAGCGCCAAACTTCAGAGAATACAGACACACGTACAGTACAAACATGTTAAATAGGAAAAACATATGCTGACATACAGCACTCTCCACCTTGCACACGCGCACACGTCTCCACACTCTTTTAGATCACTCTGATTCGGGGTGGCGAGCTCAGAGCAGTGAAACAGGAGGCTAAATCTACCGTCGCCACCCCCACGGCCCTTACCTACATGAATGTAGTAGTAAGTCATTCATTTCACAATCTACTATGGAATGAGGCAAGAAAACATGCATTTTGTTGCCATGATATCAGGGATATTTACTACCTGCAAGAGCTCTAGTTATAGTGATTGGAAAATAGAAATGGCCTTGCTGTCACATTCATGTGGACCGTCATCTTAAAGCACATTCCATTATGTTCTTTAATAGTTCAGAATAAGGGGAAGCATCTCCCAATTAAAACTTCAGCAGAGTTCAGCAGGCAGAGAAGAAAAACCAGCCAAAATAACTCTTCTTCAAATAATAAAAGTAAAGGATTAATTTTCCGAGTGCACGTAAATGTGGAGCCTTGCAGAGAGATGGAGAGGAGAGTGCTAACTAGGAGCATTGGAGAATTTGTAAAGTAAAACAGCGATGGACTTGGCAGGTTTTTGCCCAAATGGCTGCAGTCACAACTCCACATTTCTATGCACTCAGTCAGGGAAAGCAGACTGAACCATGCTCGGCAGGAACATGGTTGGTTTTGCCCCCTCTTTTATGGGTAATCTGAAGAGCAGTCAGTACGAGAGGCATGGAGTTAGCTTTGACTGGAGTTGACTTTACGTCTTCGAACACCTCCCTGAAGATGACCTCAAACTCAACTTCAGCCAATGCCTTAACAATGTCTGAAAAGCCCATTAAAATGAGGGTTGCATAATGTTTTATATATCTGCATCATCAAAATCATTTCAGCAATGACGTGACACCCATGTGAGTATAATGTAATGCTGATGTGATGTTTCCTTCCCCCAACATGAGTTCTTTGATTAGTGTAATTTGAACAAATCTTGTGTTTGTGTTAGTGTGTGCAAAGAAAAAACTCCAATATTTAGTTTTTGCTTTTTAAAAGAGGTGCCATGAAGAAAAAAGTAAATAAGAGAAAGGAAACAAACAAGCCAGGTTGTACTGAGTGGCAGGTGACACACAAGGAGAGAATGCAGCAAGGCTCTCATTGTCATTTAAGAGGTTACCTTCAATATGATCTCAAATGTAAACATACTAGTGAAGACATAATCTGCATAGCCTAGGACCTGGAAGGCAACGAGACGTTTGGAGTGTTACTGGGGTGAGGTTAGTCACAGCACGGACAGGGGACACAGGGCATTTACCTTCAAAACGATCTCAACAGTAAAGATAGCCGTGAAAGCATAGTCAAAGTAACCAAGTATCTGCAAAAAGCAACGTACATGTTTAACAAAGACAGTTCATCGTGCAGCTTCATACATCATATGTAATCAAGATCAATGAAAAAAAACAAACATTTGAAGCTTGTTCTGGAAAGAGTTTGTTAGAGTGAAAACACACAGTAACTTTTAATTACTTGTAAAAAATATCAACTGACTAGTTCATAAAGCGCAGATGATTTTACATCTCCATTATTTCTTATGCAGTATATATCATACCGCAACTAAATCATAGTGACCTTAGTGATCATAGTGCAGTTAAAGTCATTACAATGCAGTGAAAATGAAATTCTTTGCTTCACAGGACTGTACCAGTGTTTTTGCTTGTTTCAGCTCATAAAATATAAATTGCATATCCTTACCATTATTGCCAACCAAAGTTTAAACCTTTCAGATAGCAGCAGTTGATGTTCTTTTAATTTCAGTACAGTACAAAACTCAATGTTCATAAACCTAGCTTGACACAGTACATCACCATGAAATAATCACTGCCTTAATTTTTTATTGGTACAAGTTGTGTCCACAGTGAGTTAATGCAACATATTTTTTTTTAATGTGCATTTAAGGACACTCACTGTGTGAGTGAGCTGCTTAAAGCATTGCATTCATAATATAAGCTACTGCATGTTGCTATAAAAACAATTCCACGAGACAAACAAAATTGTCAAGAAGATGTAGTGAATATAAAAGGTTGCTGTTGAGTACCTAACACCTAAATTATGAATGTTGGGACAGACCAGCATGAGCAGGATCACCAGATGTCACTATTAAATTGGACAGCCCATATTTTCAAGCAGGAAAGGAACAGTCTTTGTTCTGACAGGAACGGTTACACTTGAATGTATGTTTTGGAAAAAAAGTAATAAGTAATAAGTAATCTTTTTGAAATGCGTTGTCAAGAACAGGATAGATGAAAGGAAACTGTAGATTTTCTCTTTCTTTAATAATTTTTCTATCTGTTTCTCCCTTTTTCTCTTTTGCCCTCTCTAAAGTGTAAAGGACAACAGCAACAATGGACACAATGTGCAGCTCTTGCCTCTCTGCAGAGAAATGACTAAATCTATGATTTATGGGCAGATTGTTAGAGTTCAGACTCACAGACACAAAAGATAAATGTCTTTTTTATGCTGATAAAATGGTATTATATTTTTGATGACATCTCTGAAAAATATCTTAAATCCTCCTTAGGCAATGGTGTCGTCGGAACTCACGAAGTTGCTTTTGTCTTGCATATGAAATAATGTTAATTGATTTACGTGTTACTGAAACATAAATTCAGGCGTTGTATGCTTTGGAAAATGGTCAGTAATGATGTAAAGTATGAAAGTTATAATAAATGGGCTAAAAAATGCAAAACCACCAGCATGGCCAGTATTTAAAGGTCCAGAGAATTATGACACCAATGCACCTCAAACTAACTAAACTGACATTATATAGTGATATAATAAAAATTTCACTCTTTGCTACACAGTCTGTTAGCCATAAATACATTACTGTTGAAGGTTTGTGGACTTACAATATTGCGAGCTGAGAAGTTTCGGATAGGATCCTCAGCAGCGAGTGAGACGGAGCTGAGCATGATGAACACCAGGATGAGGTTGGTGAATATGTGATGATTGATGAGTCTGTGGCAAAACACACGAAACCTGGAGGACAAAGGAAGTACAACATAGCCAGAGAATATCAATGTAATATGAGGCACGACCGTATGTGTCCATATGTCTGATGTCTGCATGGTGTGTACGTGTTTCATACGGGTTCGTGCTGCTGAAGATGAAGAAGGCGCTTCCCTCTGGGATAGGAGTGATCTTCTCCTTCTTTACCAGCTCAGAGATGACCGGCCGAGGCCCCGATGGAACTTCTGGATCCTCCTCCTCCGCTGCAGTGTCGTCATTGTCTTCCTCTTCCTCCTTACAGACAAGTGCAAAGTTTGAAAAGGAGTACATAAGTCCTCAAACTGTAAAGATAAGTTACAGTACGGTTCAGTGTTTGAAAGGAATTAAGGATACCTTGTCATCTTTATCATCGTCCTTTTTGTCCCTGTAATGAACAGAGATATTGTTATGAATGATTCAGTAGAGTTTGAGCATATGTCTGTGGATTTAAAGCTAACATTTATAATATTTATCACAGAGAGACATAATAGGAGATCAAGCCTTCACCCTTTCTTGTCTCCTTCGTCTGTGTTGAGAGACTCTGCATCTGCCAAGTTGTCCACAGCAATAGCCAAGAAGACATTCAGAAGGATATCTGAGCAAAGTGTTCAGCAAAGGACAACCCTCTCCGTAAAAGCACTGCTTGCATTTTAACAACACTTTATATTTTATATATACAGTATATAAAATGATGAATGTGGGTTAACTCATGTATTCGCTGCTTCAGCAGTTTTAGGTGTGTCTTTATCAGTGGCAGAGGATACAGTTTCCACAGATGAAGAGGATGATGAAGTAAAAGCAAACTATCATCCCAGAAGAGGAAGGGCCTCCATACGCCATGATGCCATCATACATAACAGCGTTCCAGTCTTCTCCAGTCAGGATCTAAAATCGATTAATAATATTTATTTTGTGGGCGATGCATCAACAATGTGTACAATGTGTACAACCCCAAAAATGGCCAAAAGTCAAGTTTCCTGGAATATACTGTACATGTATGTCATTTTGATACTGGGGTAATACACCAAACCATTTTAGGAATTTTCAGCAAAATTTAAATCATGATGACTTCAGTCAAACCGAGAACAGTTGAAAGACAATTAAGATGGACCCTAAAATAATCTAAGGACAATGTATTATACTGTACCTGACACAAAACATATTCATGTTTGGCATTAGTATTGCATTTATCAATTGCTTTCTTTGTATATCCCAGCCAAATACTGGATTTTTCCTGGCTCTATTTTTCTTCTCTTTAGCCTTCGAAAGTCTGCAAAACCTCTTATTATAATTCTTTATAAATCTGTTGGTGCAAACAAGTGCACATCACCAATGGGCAAATGCTGAATGATGGAGTGGTGTATGTTATGTAATAATCTGAACTGTAGATGAGACTGTAAATACCTGAAACACCGTGAGAAGGGCTTGGGGAAAGTTGTCAAAGGTACTCCTCTTAGTCTGGGTCTCGTCAAAGTTGAACTTTCCACCAAACACCTGCATGCCCAGCAGGGAGAAGATGATGATGAAGAGGAAGAGCAGCAGCAGCAGGGAAGCGATGGACTTCATGGAGTTGAGCAAAGACGCCACCAGGTTACTTAGAGACTGCCAGTGACTGAAGAAACGTGGAGCAGTAGAGAAGAAGGAGAGACAGGTGATTCATTGAACACCACACATACACTAGACACACACACACACACACAACATGATAACAGTCTTACCGTGTGACCTTGAAGATCCTCAGCAGGCGGACGCAGCGGAACACAGAGATACCGAGGGGAGACATGATTTCCAGCTCGACCAGAATGGTTTCAGTGATTCCTCCGCACACCACAAAGCAGTCAAAGCGGTTGAACAGTGAAACAAAATAGGCCTGTAGCCCGAGACTGTACATCTTCACCAACATTTCACATGTGAACAGGGCTAGCAGCACCTTGTTGGCCACATCTGAAACCCAGTGAAAAAGACTGAACATTAAAAAATGGAGAGAAAGATGAGGTTTAGGGTGACACATTAGAGAGTGTAGAGATTTTTTGTCCTACAAAAAAGGAAACCTCTGCCACGGGTGTACAAATATAATCCATACACCAACAAATTTGCATTTTAACAGATAAAATATAAATAAAACATATATATATTTATAAAATGTTCACTAATATTGTAATTGTATTCAATTTAATCTGCATCTGCTTCTGGATCAAAATACACATAATAATAGTTAATCATGAGATACATAATACATTTTTATTAAAAAAATTAAGTATTCATGACAAAATACTGTAATGAAAATGTTCAATATTTCCCTCATCGTGCAGTATTTAGAAATCCTTTAAAATATTGGTTCTCCTTGGTGCATGGTTGAAATTTCCACTGAACTTAACTTAAATTTGTTCACACGTCTTTGAGATTTCTTACTTACTAATGAACTAATGAAACAGACAAATGAGGTTATAACAAAATCAAAAGGTCTTTAGTTTTTTTGAATAAGACTTTGATGTGTACTGTTGTGCTGTTCGTACCCTGTACTTGTGTCAGCCACAAAGGCTGGTTGTAATGCTCTGATGATATGGTGAGAGTGTTGAGGAACACCAGGATGATGACCAGCCAATAGAAAGGCACCGATTTGACAGCCAACCGGCACTTCCTGCGGCAGAACCTGTTCCAGCGGCGCCAGCGCCGACTGCAGGAAGAGAAATCAATGTCAGTGCCAAAAATAAAGCTAGTGTGACTCACTTTGCTTATAAATTGACTTAGAAGAGCACAGGATCTGGTCACATAGATTACAGTGTCTAAACTATAGAAAAACATCAATACATTTTTAGAGAAATCTCTACAATTCGTTTCCATTAAGAATGCAGAGGAGTGAAGGGGAGGAGCCACGGGGGAGCTGCATCGCTATATTTTTTGCAAGTCATACTGTACAGTAAATGAGCTGAAAAATACTGCGTAAGACTATTGTCTAAAAATACCTTATGGTACATGCTGACTTTATGAAAGCGGTTGATTTATCATCCCCAGCAAAGTCTCATTAAAAATGCAGTAAAATGAAAGCTAAGCACTTACAAATAAAAAATCTGTACAATCTAATGCAGGCACGAATCCTATGGTAACAGTTATATGCATCATGCAGAGACAAAGATCCACAAATATACTGACCTGAACTTTGACTTTGAAATTTTTTGACTGAAAGAAAGAAGAATTAGTCAAAGTTTACAAATGTTTTAGGAGCAAAAATTAGAAGGTGCCAAACTGCAAATTCAGTAGCATTACAGGGTAGGAAGGCTTACATATAAGCATGTGAGTTATTTGCTTTTAACCATCTGACCATTTTCCTTTTACCACAAATCAAAAGGTAAAGAAAGTACCACTTAAAAAGTAAAATGTGGCGACGGCTGTTTGTTGCTGAGAGCCTGTGACATGAGAGACTGATGTTTTTTAAAACTCTGTAGCAATCTGATGTAGTGTCATTTAAAGTAATGACATTGTTCATGTTTTTGAAAAGGTCTGTTGTGCAAAGTGCTTTACGTTCTCACCACAGAGGTCCGCAGCATGGTGTCTTTTCATCCTCCCCATTTTGAGTCTCGGTGTTCACAGATTCTGTTTCACTGGCTGGAACGCTCGCTGCAGCAGCAAATAAAGCAGGCATTTACAAAAAATAATCATAAGCACAAGATTGTTCAGATAGACACAGTCCAGTGCATCCCATTCTGACAAAAGATACACTAAAGAGCGTACTTTTAAAAGACAAAAAGGATTACACTCCAAAAACTATATCCAAGTGCATCACAATTATTTGATAGTAATTTTAAAAGAAGAAAATTATTGTATTTTTCATCTCTGAAGCCACGTTGCAGCTACAAAACTTTGGACCTCATAGAAAGGAAGGAGCTAAGTGCATGTGACTGTGCATCACTGTCATCATTAGTATCATTTACCAAGTGCTGAAAGGGAGCTGACATGGGACAGGCGAGTGGACAGCTGCTCTACGAGGGCTGACTGATGCAGACAATGAGGAGCAGAGGGGAGGAAGGGAGCAGGCCGAGGAGGACGGAGCTCTTAAAGCTGTCTCTGAAATGCTACACTCAAAGTACTGCCAGTGCTTTGGAAGGACTGTCTGTGTAGACAGATGATGATTAACTGTGTGAAACGTCTCAGTGCTTTAACTCGTATGAGGGAGCGTGGTGTGTGCTGCTGCTTAGCTTATGTAGACGTGTTGGCTTTGATTCCTGAGTGGTCGGACAGCTCTCAGCTCTGAAAATAGTGCTGACTGCTGGAGTAGTGATCTGGGTTTAGCCCTGTTTTCTATATTCAGACTGAGCCCCCTGCTTTTGAAATGGGACGTGGGAAGGAAACGGGGCGTGTCGGCTATCAAACACAGCTGTATTTCTATTCCCTATCAGACTCATTTTAATAAGTAAAAGATAGGCTTTTTATTTAGAACCAGTAGGCCTTTGATAAAGAACAAAACAGGTAGGAAAAAAAGGAGAAAACAGACACTGAAAAAGGCTGTGATGTTCGGACACGACAGGTTTAGCACAATAGTAAAACACAAAGTGATGAGGTATTACATTAGGCTGCACACATCAACACACACACACACACACACACACACACACACATACACACATACACACGGACTCACTGCTGCTTCCCTTTTTGATTAATTTCCTAGTTTAAAGTACCGATCTATTCACTAATAATATATTCATTGATAATTACTTAGTAAAGTATTTGTACAGAACAGGTCAATGATTCTTCACTGACAGATAGACAGAAAGTTGATGTTTTTGTATTAATAGTATGTTGTGTTGAATGTTGTCCTATCTGTCCTGTTGCACTTTGACCTCATCAAGGCAAGTTCATAACAATGTTTGTTGTTAACTCAACTCTTAACATTTTAATCTTCTTGTGAAAAAAACCCTCCTAAGAGTTCAGGAAGCAGACAGTTTGGTGTGACTATTGAATGAAAACTGACAAATTTTTCAATATCAGATTCATTGGAGCATTAAACACTCATGTGTGCGCGCGCACACACACACACACACACACACACACACACACACACACACTCACACACACACACACAAGAGCTAGAGAACACTGGAGGGAAACCACAGGATTTACCATGAGTGTCGGACGACTGGCTGAACCACCCAAACCTTCCTTTCTTCTTCTCAGTAAGGTCAGCCAGAGTCACCCCTTCATGTGTAATGCATGCAAGTCCATGCATTCAGACACAACAGCACAGCAGAGGGATATGGGGGGCAAGAATGGGCTGCTATCAAAATGGGTCAGAGCAGACAAGCACCACAGGACAACAACAGTATTCAAAATATCAATATCCAACAATGACAAGAGCAGCAGGAGCCAGAGGGGTTGCAGACACTGAGGAGGGCAGAAGAACAACATGGAGAGCTGTTAGTCACTGGAAGCACCTGCAGGTGACGAGGCCCTATGCTAACATGTTACAGTGCAAATTAAAGCATTTGCATGTTAACATGTTAGCAGGGGCTCGTGTATCGTCAACAGACACCAAAAGCCAGGATGGATGTTGAAGAAAAGCAGTATGGACCTGCCTCTTCGAAAACGCAGAGCCTCCACAGCTTTAACTAGGAGCCTCTCACGTTATGGCAAATGTTAGCTGCAGTGTTGCTACTGTAAAATGTAGCGTAAACATCGAACTTTATAGATGAAGTATAAGGAGGAAAAGACAGTTGGGAGAGGCAACAGGAAATGGACAGAGTACATCAAAAAATGAGGGGAGATCATAATGAGCAGACAGAGTGCAAAAAATAGAGATCTTACACACAAACTATAAGGTGAATCTGTTGCAGTTGTGTGCATGTGTGCTGCTTATATAAAGAGGATTTGGATTAAGAGTTTTTCCACTGCTCAAGTAAAATAATTTTTTTCCCTTTTTCCTTTCTCAGATAAACTCTAGTGGTGTTCACAGCGTGCTCCACTTCCATCAGTGACATACATTGAGAGGGAAGATAAAAAGAGTCTGTACAGCTCTGCTTCAAACACCTTTCACGTGTTTATATGGAACATATCTAGGGAAAGACTATCTCTTACTCAATACATGCCTCTATGTGTATGTGCAGGTAAGTATCTACGCGTATGTGTGTGCGTTGCATCTGTGTATGGCCAAGAAATGTTGTCAATAATTTAGCATTATTAAGGGAAAATTCCATCATCAAATGTTACTAAACTGTTAACTGTCAATCTGCAATGTCCAGTATATCCCAAAAGTTATTTTGCAATTACTGTAGTGTAACTGACCTATTACTTGCTGCCACATTTGATCAACTTGCTTCCTCTACTTCTGCTTCAGTTAGTGATTTCCTACAATTTCCAGAATGACTTTTAAAAAGCTTAATCAGACCCACATAAGATTTGTACGAATAGACTATTGATGCTACTGTTGGTGGCTGAAGTTGAAGTTCTCTCGTCTCTGGTGGATTTCTTCCTCCATGATTGTTGATGCAAAATCGAACACTCGAGAGTGATGTTTTTCCCTAATGAACACCCTCTATATCTGTGCTAGATATGTCTCAACATGACTGACCAGTTATCTGGGGCAAATAGAAAAAAAGAGCACTTTACACCCAAATGGATACAGGAAAAAGAAAAAGCACCAAGAACCTTTTAGCTAATCCACTTTGTATTCCTTTTGGTTTTTTGTTTATTTCTTTTTGTAAAAACTCCCACTTTGACACATAGATTTCTGGAGTACAAACCCTTGCATTTCTTGATTATATAAATGTAGGCCTAATTATAGTTGCAGAAATCACAGCCCTCTCAAGACAACAATTATACACACTGCTGGATATTTTTCTGCATGTGGCAGAAACAGATTTGATCAGTTTACTGTACTGAAAGGCGCTTGTGATGCCAGCGTAGCATTACTCTCAACTGCATGACATAGGGAGTGGGAGAAGGTCCTTACGGTTGCGCTTGCTCTCCTCATCGGCCTCATCCTCGTTGTCTGGGTCGATGTCTTCAGCCTGAGTGATCCAGTCCAAGTAACCCTTCAGATCCTCCTCCAGCTGCTGCTTCTCACGCAGCTTCTGGAAGTCTCCACGAGCTTTGGCCTTCTCTCTCTCCTTGGAGAACTCTCTGGGTTTGCAGAACCACACATACATAAAACAGGCAAACACAAACAAATACACAGGAGTGTATAAATGACCAAAAACACACACACACACACACACACACAAAGAGAAATTTACTTTCACAGCAAAATGGAAGTAATACTAAATCATCTCTAACAATAGGATTTTTTTACTACACTGAAAGAAGATATCCTGTTTATGTATTTACTGTACATTCTCTTTGTCCGTATTGTATTCTACATATTCACATACTTCAATCACTACCTCTCACTGCCTGTTTTTGTGAACCCTAGCCACTGGAGGGAGATGTACACCTTTGAAAGACAACAGCACTATATTTAGAGCCCGACAGTACAGTAGCTTATCCTTCAGGCGAGCATCTTAATCATACAGAAAAGGCAATTTAGGTAGACAGATGGTTTCAAGAGACACACAACAACGACTGTGGAAACTACAACATGAAAGGATTCAGAATACAGGAGGTAAATATATTCGGTGCATGGTGGGATGTTGTCATTACTGAGAAAGGTATGTATTTAAGCTGTGATAATGAAAAAGTTAAAACAAACATACTTGATGGTGAGAGGGTAAAGCAGCATTAGTAAAACTGCTTTTAGAAAACGTTGATGCAGATAATAAATTACGGCAATCTAAAGTAGCCGACAGGACTGCAAGAGAGCCTGAGTTTATGATTATGTTAACCTTGTTGGCTTTTTCAAAAAATCAGGCTTTGCTGGTTGGTCAACCATCTAGAGTTAATTCTACTGTAATACCCCACCCCCCACTCTACAGAGCTGGGAAAGCAAACTGGGGTTTGAGAGAGCTTAGGAGCGCAGAGGGAGTGAAGGGCGAGGAATAAGATTAATTTGTCTCTCTGGAGGTTGGGTGGGTTGAGGCTGGGGTGGGGGGGGAAACGCTCACTTTGCAGTTGCCGTGGAAAGGACGTCATAGTCTGACGCCAAAGGAGGTCAGAGAACGCCTGAGAAATAATTGACATTTATCTCAAGGTCCTAATGCAGAATAGCCAATCACGGGTTTAATATGTCAATTTTTTGTATAAAAGGTTGTCAGGATCTGTGCTTTTGAGTGGCGTACATGAATCTGCAGCACAGAATATACTCATTGATATTCTAACACTACTTCCCAAACATAGCAAGCAATGCCAGGGTGCACAACAAACCACTGCATACACGCTTTGCACACTACAGACCAAAACCACCACACAAGTTGCCTCTTACCCACTTAGCACACCTAACACAAGGTTTAACACGAAGAAGGAGCCCAATATGATCAGGCTAACAAAATAAATCCAAGGTGTTTCCCATCCGATGGCGTCGTTGACCTACAGGAACCAAAAGTAGCCTGTTAACAGACAAAACACATATAACAACAGAGAACCTCCAGCCTGAAATCAAGCAGAGGGTCTCTGTCTACAAAGAGAGGAAGGTCCTTACCCGCTCAACACACCCAAAACCAGGTTAAGCACGAAAAAGGAGCCGAAGATCACAAGACTGACAAAGTACACCCATGGAAGCTCTAACCCCATAGCATCATTCATCTGGAGAAACAAGCATCACAGAGAGGAGCAGAGGTGAAGAGAGGAGTGGGAAGAGAGAAAGGAAAGAGTGAAATAAAGTGTTAAAGTTAGAAACTTTCAAACAAGAGCAGAACAAAAGTTAGACAAAATTTGCTTTTTCTTCAGATGAATAAAAACAGAGATCTTGCAGGAACACTAAAAGTGCCAGGATAGCATCATATTGTTAATGTGAGTTGTTGAATGCATTCAATCATTTAGTTAACCAATCATATCAGAGTGATAAGAGCTGCCTCAGGAAATTATCAGCAGCTTCATCATCAGAATGTCAGTCACATTGCTGATGTGCATCTGATCTGACTAGACATTTAGGCTGAAGGCATGTGACAGTCACAGAATATTGAACTAGGACGGCAGAGCGAGAAACTCACCCAGTACAGCACGTCCGTCCAGCCCTCCATGGTGATACACTGAAACACTGTCAGCATGGCAAACAGGAAGTTGTCAAAGTTGGTGATGCCACCGTTGGGACCTTGCCAGCCTTCCCTGCACTCGCTGATGTTGACGGCGCATTGGCGACCGTGCCCTGAGATCGCACATGGAGCTGGTTCCTCTTCTGCTATCGCATCTACAGAGAGTGTGAGGAAAATAACGTGTAATCATCAGAACGTGTTAATTGCTGAAAACAACTACATTGAAATAACTGATCATTTCAAATAGGGGTCTCAAACTACAGGCCGCGGGCCAGATCTGGTCCCAGTATTCAAAATCCAAGATGTATAGACTAGAAAGTTGACTTGATATTAAATGTATAAAAAGACAAGAGCGTGTACCTGAGCCAGGAATAAAGCAGGTTGCGTGCATTTTACCGATGAAAAGCTCCAGTCCGATAATAGCATAGATGATAATGACAAACAAGACCAGGAGGGCAATGTGAAGGAGAGGGACCATGGCTTTAATGATGGAGTTCAACACCACCTGTAAACCTAAGCAAGGAGGAAAATGAACACATTATATGACGCTTGGCTGTACTTAAAGGTGTGTGGATGAATGCACAGTAAGAAAATACAGCTACAAACGTCAGTTGCTACCAGTCTCTATCCCTGTTATTGCAAAAGTATTATGTAACTCTTGTGTTTCCAGATGGTCCAGTGGTTAACCCTGCATGATACTGAACTTGATGTGTTTACTTATAAACTGTCTAAATACATTTAAGAATGCAGGTAAGTGGACAATGCTCACACTCATTTAAAATACTAATCACAGCTGTATAATTATTTTACAAACTATTGAAAGTATATAAGTCATGATAGTTTACATAAAAATGCTTTTTTATCAACAACAGATGTGAACACACAGTTTGCAGTGTGGGATGATTAAACTGTACCCTACTGTATGTTTTCCCCATAAGTAGGGAAAAGACACTTTTTTCTACAAACCTGATCCAAGTTTCTGTATATATGTCATCTACAACCCCATATGTTCATAAATGTCTCAGAAGTGTTTACTCTTGAGTTTGTTTTTATTACACCCAGAGCTCTCTAGAGTCTCTAGGGCACTGATATAGATGTTAATTAAATAGATGTTTTTGAAAAACAGTCCTCAGGGATGGTACATAGCCCATCTGGACTTATCATGTGTAACCCTTCAACCTACAATTCACTAGGACTAATAAGGACTAAGACCGATGTACAATATATACAGAAAATATGTGGCAAATCTTATGTATTGGGTTACACTGGGTTAATATGCGTTGCCTTTGTGTTGTTATATGGAGCTCAGCAGTTCTCACTACTTACTGGGTACTCCTGAGACCAGCCGCAGGGGTCGCAGCACACGGAAGGCTCGAAGGGCTTTAACATCAAATCCACCTGGTTTACCTCCATGCCCGTGCATTGACGGATGGCTACTGTCTCCTTCGCCTTCTGTCTTCTCCTCTTTGGTCAAAAGCTCCAAGACAACACTGAAGAGTCTGTCAGAAAACAAAGAAAGAACCTCACACTATTAGTCTGCCAAGGGAAACATAATGTACAGCACACAACAACGGGTTTGCATCTGAACTGCTATGTTGTATATTGTATGTTTCAGAGGGTCCTTATCTTATATCAGAAGAGCTGAAATAATTAGTGGATTGATCGATTAGGTGAGAGAAAATGAAAAATCAATTGGCAGCTATTTTGATAGTCGATTTTTTGTTTTAGTCCATTTTCAAGGAAGGAAATGCCAAACACTTGGCAGTTCCAGACTCCAAATGTGAGGATTTGCTGCATTTATTTGTCATATACGATAGTAAACTGAATATCTTTTTGGTTTTGGACTGTTAGTCAGACAAAACAAGCAATTTGCAGAAAATTGTACCGGGCATTTTACCAAAGTTATGACATTATTTTAGGAAAAACTACTACTCCTAATAATAATACATTTCATTTACAGAGCACTTACCAAAACAAAGTACAAAATGCTTCAGAGAGAGAGAAATAAAATACCACAGTGAACGAAAAATACATCAGAGATAATGATAGATAAGTGATAATAACAATAAAATTAAAAACCAATAAAAGAGACAGCACAGGCAAGATCAGGATATGCTTTCCGATAAAAATGCTTTTTGAGAAGAGACTTAAAAGGAAACACTAACTCAGACAACCTAATTTCTTTGGGCAGGTCGTTCCAGAGCCTCAGAGCCCTGATGGCAAAAGCTCTGTCCCCCTTTGTTTTCATCCTGGACTTCTGAAGAGAGAGAAGACCCCTGCCTGAAGATCTCAAACTACGTAAAGGTTCATAAGGGATTAAAATATAATTTGGAACCAGGCCATGAACAGCCTTAAAAGTAATCAATAAGATCTTAAAATCGTTCCTAAAACAAAAAGAGAGCCAATGTAAAAAGGCTATAACAGGTGTGATGTGATCGCACCTCTTTGTCCTGTTTAAAAGCCTAGCAGCTGAGTTCTGTACAGCCAGTTTCAAAGTTTTTTGATTTAAGTGAACAGGCTGTTACAAAAATCAAGGCGTGAGGAGATGTACATTTACATTTTCTGCATCACTAAGAATTAAAATAGATCATATTGACCTCTAATTGATAAATCAAGAAAATAATCAATTACTTGAAAAAATAATGCTTTTTCAAGTAATATTTTTACATTTTACATTCACTCAAGTTGTTTACAAAAATAAGGTTCAGCATCATACTTATCACACAGATTTTGTCCAACTGCACTGCTTGCACCGCTGTCACCGTATCATAATCATCAAATTTTATTGTCTTACTGAGAAACAGTTTCAGAGGGTCAAGCACTGTACAGAACACATAGACTGCATTGTATCATCCATCGTAGCATATTATATAACCCTAACCCCTAACCCTAACCCATTTTATCTTTTTATTTTTGTGTACTTAATCTTTCAACACTCTTCCTATCAGCAGATAAGTTGTGGTTATTCTGTAGTACGTTGATAGTTTTCTTAGTTCTAAAACAAGCACCAGTTAATAATGAGTGCATTGTGTTGAACCTACACGCTTAGTATATGTTAATTCCAAGTCATGATACTGAATATTTAATTCAAACAATAAGTCACTCTCTTCAGAAATGGACTTACAAGTCAAAATCTCCGATTTGTCGTCAGATGTTCTCTCACACATCAGTGTCATTCAGAGCCATCTTGGTGGCCAAGTGGTTACGACACATACCTTTCACAGTAACTGCAATGTGCCGATTCACTTATTCTTTTAATAAGGCAACTGACTATGTACAAGTTCTGTCACAAACCTTTCTAAGATATCTCACCCTTAAAACTCCTTCCTGGCTGAGAGCATTTTTATATTACTGTTCTTTTCTGTACCATTTAGCTGTGAAACTATCATGTAATATGTGTCATCAGTTTACTTTACAGCCACCCACAAGCCATACTGATATCAACAGAATACGGTTTGATTAATAAGAGTCCTACACATACTGTAGATTAAATACAATGCAAGATTAATGTTAATATGTATAAAAACACTGTAGATTCCACATTTTTATAGTAAGACTTTTCTTTTCAGAAACCTGAAAAGAGTGCAGAGTGAGAGTGCAGAAAAGCAGCATCTCACCCCCTCTGTCTCAATGCCCAGTTAAAAGTATACAAACAACAAATATGTATAGAGCAGATAAATGTTGTGGAAAACTGTTACCTACTGTAGTCACAAAGTGTAATCAGCAGTGAACGAACCTCTCACCATGAGAGAGGACACTTCATTACAATCAGTTAGACATCCCTCACCTAGCCAAGAGGGGAAAGCATCTCGACACATCACATCAAAGCTGTGGACTAAAAGCAGTGAATGAAGCTGCCGATAGGAGCTGGAAGGAGTTCTGAGGGCCTATAAGCGCAGTCTGCTCAGACTTATGTTATACTGAGTCACAGCTGTAAGACTGACCGCCTGCCACTGGGGATCGTTACTGATTCATTCATGTTCAGAAGAAAACTATCCTTCACATATCGACACGTTTTGACTGATGATACCCGACGAGAACTGCTTTCATAAATGTGATACATCAGGTTTTTACCGCTCAAGCTGGACAACTTCAATGTGTCTCCTCACTATTTAAGGAATCACACAAGTGGTTTTAAATGTTTTAGCCCATTTACTACAAATCACATGCTCTTTACAATCATTTTGTAAACCGTGCTACACCTGTTTTAGAAATTTGAATGTTTTTCTCTTATGTTTTAGGCATCCATTTGTTTCAATATATTTCTGTACTGTATGAAACTCAATTAGCAGACTCTTGAAACTCTTGCAATTCAAGCAACTTTCATGAGTGTGCTAACTGATTTCCCCACTGTACAAGAAGAAAATGGAAACAATTAGGAAAAATGTGTCTGAATATATAAAACTGGCTAACATATACTTGAAAATGGACATATTCTCACCTTATAAATGTGTTGTGGTGAACCTGTTAGCAAACATATTTACATATCCAGCACACACAAGGCAACATTAGTATTAATTTGGAGGAATATAAGTCCAATATTAACTGTCTCTATGGCTCTGTTTTGATCTCTACCAACTCCTGAGGAAAATATGTGGCTCTTCAGCTGCTAAATGCTACAAACAACACTGGGAGAGCGGTGAGAGTGAACCAAAACAGTAAAGCTGCGGGCCATAAAACCAAAACAATGAGCTAAAAGACACTAAAATGCTCCCTACAGCTGAGAGGAACTGTAAATTAGGGCTATATTCTATATCAACAAATGTATCCTGTCTGTCTCTGTGTCAGCCCTGCGACGAGTTGGCCACTGTCCAGGGTGTACCCCGCCTAAGGCCCAAAGCCACTGGCATAGGCTCCAGTCACCCGCGAGCCCTAACGGGAACAAGTGGTAGAAAATGACTGACTGATTGACTGACAAATGTATCCTTTCACATTACACATAGTCATTGAATCCATTGTTAATATAAGAATATTGATTAGTGCAGCTTTAAGAATACATTATTTATAGTTTAACAGCTTTAAACATGCTGGCAAAATCTTTCTATCTCATATTTACTGACCTCCACTTCAAACTACTCTCAAAATTTTAAATGTTCCTTTTTTGTTTGGAATTCACTAAATGTTTTCATTTACATGATCTTACCTTTCTTTGTTGCAAAGCTAATTTACATTTCTGACACCCATGTCCTTTTAATACAATGATCCTTTTAATAAAGGCTTTTAAATGTAACTTACCTTACAAGCCCTAGATGTTTTCCTTGTATTTCAACACTTTCCTCTCTATGAAGAGCATGGTTGAATGAAATAAAAAATTTCAACACTCCATAAAGCAAAGCTGAATCTTCAACTGCCTTTAAGTTTTTTTTAACCTCTGTTAAACCATAACGCAACCTGCTATAATCTATAAATGTAAAACAAACAAACATATTGAAGCCTCTTGTGAAGTGGACTGAAGCTTGACCTTCAACATTAATTTATATAGCCCTTTCAGAGCCATATTGACACAGCTATATTTTGACATGAGACCCTGGCAGTATTATTTTAGTGTGTCATTTCAGTGATTTAGCAGCAACAGTCACTCTTCATAGCAGGAGCGGGGGTCTTTGCATTTGACTGCATGGCAGATCAACCCTGCATGCTCAGCACAGACAGAGATCTGACCCAGCTACCCAGTGGACTGTGTGTGTTAGAGGAGAGAAAGAAGGAGGAGAGAGAGGAAGGAAGACTGAGGACAAAAAAAGAGATGCTGTGATAAGGATGAAGATAACAAGAGGAGAGGAAAGTGTGCAGGAGATGGGAATGAGGGCAGGGGGAGGTGGGGAAGAGTAAAGCAAGAAGTACAACCATTTGAGAGATCAAAATGGAAGGGAAGGAAGTAATAAGAAAGAGCTCCAGAGACAAAAGCAGAACAGGATGGGAGAGTGTGAGCGAAATACAGTCAGTGAGAGGAGAGGAGAGGGAAAAATGGGAGGGAGTGTTGGAGAAGAGATGAAGTATGGAGAGATGGTGACTCACTCCAGTGGTGGTAAAGCTCTGATTTATTCTCTCTGTCTTTTCTGGGTCATATACTGTGGGTGTATGAGGGTCTCTATTAGCACTTGGCCGCTTGGAGTAGAGGCTTAAGCAACTTTAACTTTAACTCTGACTGCCTCTCTCAGAAACACTGTAAACTGCAAGTGCAAATCCAAACTCCAAACTAAAATAATAAAATTCCGTGATCTGGTCTGTAAAAGAACAGGCTGTTTGGATCAACTGGCATGATAGGTAATATGTTTAATCAAATACACTATGTTTAAGTAAATGAAAATAATAACTGGAATAACTGAACTCGAGGACTTACCCTATAACGACAATGACGAAATCCAGCATGTTCCAACCGTTTCGCACATACGCATTCTGGTGCATCACCAAACCATAAGCGATAATCTTCAGAAAGGTTTCAATTGTGAAAATGATGAGGAAGGCATACTCAACTGTTTCCTGCAGACAAACAGAAAAAAAAGGGAACAACAGATTTTTAATAGGAACTAGACGGATGGATTATCATAAAAAAGCATGAGCATTGTATTAATACAGTGTGTTGAGTGGATAACACACTCAGGCACAGACATGAAGCACACACAGATACAAACGGATAAAGAAATGAATCTGATGTGAACCTTTCAGTCCTGAAATGTGCTCAGTGGAGTAAAGACAAAGCAACTTTTTTGAGAAGATGGAAACAAGTCCAGGACCCTTTTGGGCAATGCTTTAGATCAGGGGCGCCCAACCTTTTTTCCCTGGTGGGCCAAAACTGAAGCTTAATGGTTGGCCACGGGCCAAAATCAAACAGCTAATGTATTGTATTGTTAAGATGTAAAATGGTACTAGGATCCCAAGTTCCCTTCCCGCACAGCGTCACTCTGTCATGCTCAGATTAGGAAAAATCATTTGGATCCTGCATATTTAAAGAGCATTTAAATACGAGCATTTACAAAGACTTTGTGTACCAGTAAAAAATGCTTAAAGTATAAATTATCATTAAATTTCTCCCAAACGCCAGATTGTTGCTCACTGGGTCATACTATACCCCGTAACATAGGAATAGGTAATTATTAGTTAAAAAGAACCTTGTATAAATTATTTTAAAATTCCCATTTTACCAAGTTATTCCCTAACTTCACACCTTGTTGCCTTATACCTATATGTATATATTGGTACATACTCTACTGGTACACCGTTAGTATAAATACAGTAAGTAAAATACAGTAAATTGGGAAGAATAACGCTGTACAATGCGGGCTGTAATCTAAAGTGTTACTCATTTGTTCTATCCATGGCAAAGTATGGTATGTTGTCCCTAAAAAATGGGATATTTTTGGATTAGCTAGTCAAGCTTGTGAGCGCAGCAATAAGAGGATGACAATAGGAGGGTAGAATCTTGTTCATCAGATTCATATGTGCATTTTCTTTTACATTTTGAAAGTCTAATCACTTGAAAAGCTTAAAACACCTCATTCTGATCTGACTGGTTCCCACACTTAAACTCTCCACACATATTCACAGAGCACGATGAAAACCATGACAATGTCAGAATCCTTGACCAGGTCGTACAAGAAAATTGGGAATTTTAAGAACTGTGTTTTTATTTAGTATAATGTAACCTAAAATTAAGACTGTTTGGCTTCAAGATTGAATTGCTATGTACGGCCCTGACACACCAAACCAACAAGCGCAAGTGCTATTGAACACGCCACAAAGAATCAATTGGGCAGACAGCTGACCACTGACATGTATGTACCTTCTGGGCTTACATGACAGGAAATAACTAGTCAGTAGTCTGTACTCGTAATCTAAAAAGAACAAAACTAAATGTTTTGTTATTAGCTTGGAATATTAATTGATTATACTTTATGTGAGATTAAGGTAAAAATTTGCAGCACTCAGCATCGTTCCCTTCTCCAGTTGTTTCAAAGACAGACAGAACAAAGGAACATGAAGCCATCAGGTTGAGGACGATTGGGAGCGAAGCGGACAACAGAGGTACAAATAGCTAGATAAAGGTGGTATGTGCATGTCTGCGCAGTGAGATTGGTGAGATGCTGGAGGTGGACACACCAACAGGGTGACTCAGTTGTTTAGGACAGTCCTGGGACCTCCCTGGAGATATGAAACCAGAGAGAGGCCCTCTTCATCCTTTATGCATGAGGCAGGTCAACGTAAACGGTGCACACGAGCTGGTATTCATAACATCTGTCCGTCAAATAAACATTCATTTAGCTTTTCACATCAGATGCCCATCGGGTTCTTGTAATTCACAATACACATAAATGCTAAAAGCCACACACATACAAGTATATATTATTATATCCTCTTCAGCCTGAGGGAGTCCTTTATCCCCTGCTCCGTGTTCTCTACGGACACCATAAATGCAAGAAGACTGTGGGCTGTGGGGCTCGTTTTCCCAACAGTTTACTGCAGATTAGCCCACAATAAGGGACATGGGCCTCTTTGTTACTGAAGTAAAAGGTTGAGTTGAGCTTACAGCTGCTGCCTCTATGACAGAGCAAGCTCGGGCCGCAGGGGGCAGAGAGAACAGACCGATTCATACGAGGATGGAAGTGGCAGAGAGACAAGCAAAAAATTGTAGAAGCATTTACAGACCAAAAGGACTGATAGTAAACTGCTGCTGCAGTAATCTGTTGGTGTAAATAAGGCTTCAGTTAGGGGGTTAACAAGCACAAATAAACAAACATTATTCAGTATGTCTTTTTATAGGCCTGCCAAAGATCTATCAAAGAAGTGCCATGATGTGGACATATTTTCTATGTGCATTTAGAATAAAAAATATATTATAATATTTTCTCACTGTAATTGAGTAATAATTGCAAAGATACTGAAACCAGCATGTAAGGCGTTGTCAAAACAATTTTAGCTTTCCAGGGCAAAGTAAATGTATGCAAATTGCCACTTCCTGGTTTGTGAAAGCATGTTAAATATAATAGCAAATGATAAACATTCCCTCTCAGTAAACCAGCAATTTATTCAATCATAAGCATGTTAAAGTGTGAGCAGAAATAGAAAGAGGGAGAGAGGCAGAGAGACAAAGAGAGTGAGGAAAGAGGCCTTTAGGGATGACCATAAATATCTTTGACTCATCTTAGTTTATTTGTGCTGTAAAGAGACTTACTGTAGAATGTTTCCTTTTCTCATACAGTATATGCGTATTATCAGCAGTTAATATGTTCACTTCACTTGCTGGTATTCTCTTAGGTATGCATCACAACATGATATATCATGCACACACATACACGGCACAAGTTTATGTCCTAAAATGCATGCTAACGGCACATAATAAACTCATGCAGAGCCGGATACCACATGGCATAATACACGTTCCTCCTCAACCCCCACAGCCGTACAGGCCCGCCTCTGCCACAGGGTGAGTGTTTATGGCTACAGGCACAACTCACACACTCACAGAGCTCAGATCACCATCCTAACCCGCTGAACCATGCATCCTTCTACATAACTCGCCATATGACTGAGCCATGCGGACAGCGGCAATGTAAATCTATTAAGAATTCAGATGAGCCTGTGCGCAATCCTCATCAGGCTCTGTGTATCTTCCTACAGACTACACACAGAAAATTTAATTTTGTGCATACTAATGAAGAGTGAAAATGGAGTCATAATATTACAATAAAGCAGCTTTTCTAGAATCTAGAACAAAAATAGATAAATGAAACCTGCATAAATACTGCATCTTACTGAATTAGATCTTTATCATTTTAAACTCACCATGAGAAATTGGGCCATTCAAGTGTAAAATACTGTGCACTAAATTATGTAAAGAGGAACCAGGGTATACTGTATTGATATACAGTATGTTTGGCTTGCTCTGCTTGTACCACAGAGCCAGAAACCACAAGCAATATTAGAGAAAGAAAATACCACGAGCACAAACATGATGCCAATGCTTTATGTTAAGTGATGAAGGCATGAGGACATTGGGTGAACGCCAGTGACCATTATAAGATCTCCATATTCCATTACTGTTATGACAATTGGAAAAGAGAGAATAATTGTAAAAAAAAGAAGAAGGAAAATTAATTACTACAGAAGTTTTTCGTCTTTTAAGTGATCATTGGTTCAAGGTTGCTAGTTAATGCGACTATAAGATTAAACCACTTTGAATTCAATAAGATTAGGCTTTGACATAAAATTCCAGTTTCTTTCTCTTGTTTTGAGGAAAAGCTGTTCCAGATGGCAAATATGTGCCACAAACCATGACATATGTTAGTGATTATTTTAATTATTGATTAATCTCTCAATTATTTTCTCAGTTATACAATTAATCATTTGGTCTATTAAAAATGGCCATTGCAATTTTCCAAAGCACAAAGTGACATCTTCAGATTTCTTGTTTAGTGCAATCCAGCAGTTTAAAACCCAAAGAAACAAGTTTAGAGGCCTAAGAAAAACAGAAAATGCAGACTTTCTGCATTCTTTCTTAAAAAATGATTTCAAGTGATTAATGCAGATTAATTTTCTGTCGAGTAACTAAGCGATTAATCGACTAATCGTTGCAGCTCTAATGTATGTATATGAATTCTCTCACAAATAAACTATGTCAGACCACATGAGTGTTACTACATGTGCGTGTATGAAAAGCCACATCTGAGCTCACGGTCACATGAGTCAGAGTGACATCATGCATGTTTTATATCTGTGCACAACCAGAGCACTTACAAGCACAGCAAACACAAGCCATATATAGTACAGAAGAGAGTACACACACAACCAAACAGCACAGTGAAACAACAAGCCGATACATGACTGTAAACCAACCAAACCTCTGAAGTTATCAGCCATGGGACACTTTCAGAGCAGATATCTCCCGAGTGTCACAAAGACATTATAATGTCAGTTTGGATCTGATTCTGCACACAATGAGCAGACATATATTCTGTAGGACTTCCCACATCACTCTCCTGCTACATCTCCCTCCCTCACGCTCTTGCCGTCTCTCGCTAATTCTCTTTCCTTCCCCTGTCTCTATAGATCAGTCAGTGCCATCCAGCCAAGCCAAGGGAGGTGAGGGCAGCCAGCATTTAGTGCTTCTTCATCGCCTACTCCTGCAGGTTTGCACAGTAAATAAGTGTGCTTGAGTGCAGTCTATATTGAGAAGCCTGTTGAAGTGTGTGTTATGGATGGGGGTTGTTTTTCCCTTGTGCGTCTTTTTAATAAGGCCTGCTACATTACCAGCTGCTACATTAGGTACAATAATTCCGCATTTTGTCACAGTTTATTTAGAGTTGCCTGCTATTCCTCATCAAAAAATTGTTGAATGTGTGTTTAAAACTGAACAACTGACTAAATCCAACAATAAACAATAACAGCAGTGACGAAATGTATTTTTTCTACTTGAATGCATTCAATTGAAATCCAGCAAACGCGTTACAAAATGCAACATAATGTACCGCACATCTGCTCTTAGACCCAGTTCTTTATCACTCTATATAGCTGGGCCCATGTGTTTGTATGTCCTGTGTGTAGTGCATGTGTACACATAGGTTTGTGTGTGTGTGTGTGTGTGTGTGAATGTGAAGCACTGTGGGGGTGGGCAAGAGTTGTATGAGGATATGGATGTCACTCTGCCAAGGATAACACTTCAAGTGCAGGTCATCTTAAGTATACCCACACTACCGAGTGGATGTCTTCACAAAGAAAGAAAACATCACACTGAATATTTGTTGCATAAGCTTAGTGATGTATTATTTGGTTTTCCCCTAAAGTTACACCATTGGCACAGGATTGAACAGCAATGTAGTCAAGATGTTTTCTCAGTTTGAGAAATGCTGCAGCTGTAAGCGATCAGGGCTTTACACAGTAACAGCTCAGTGCACTGTCACCAGTATCACAGTATTTTACAGCAGTCGATACAGCACGACCTGTGCAGAGCAGCCGTGTGTGTTAGCCAAAAGGATTCAGTCTGCTGAGGTTTTCAAAGTTTAGATGGTGACATGCAGACTGAGCTCATTAGCAAAACTGTCAAAGCTTCTCTTGATGTTGTTTAATTGTGCCCGCGTACCTGTGAATGTTAGTGCTACATTACTTTACAGTAAGTGTGTAAGAACACATATCCGTGCTTGCAGATGTGTGTCCATGTAAGGAAGCACATACAGTAGCTGTCATGGAAACCAAAACAATGGTTGAACTCAGGAAATTAAAGTAAGATCCCAAAAGCCAAACTTTGGCTCTTCAGCTCCATACTGCAAGTCAACCAATTGACTCAGCCCGGCGCTTCAGTTTCAAATTCCTCTATTGTAGCTTTTGGCTCATGCAGGCAGTGGACAAGGCTACACTTAAGTTGAATATTTTCACAAAGAAAGTATTGGATTACTGACTCCATGCAGTAAATACAGTATCTGTGTTGATGTCAAACTACTATAATATCAGCATGCCATGATAAGGAAGGGATAATCAAGGAAGACAAAAACTTGCCTAAAATATAAAGGTGTCTCCATCACTCTGTCTGGGTTTGTGACCTCTCCTTATTATTCTGTCTACAACAACTCTCAAATGTCTCTCACTCTGTCGACTTCAGTCTCCCATTCAGTCTCTCTAACATACACAAGCCCGAGCAAGAGCATGCAGACACACACACACACACACACACACACACACACACACACACACACACACACACACACACACACACACACACACACACACACACACACACACACAGAGACACACACACACACACACACACACTGTTATACCTCAAGCCAAAGGAAAAAAAAAGACGAGACAGAAGAAAAAGAACAATAGGGTCCAGCTTTCTGTGAGCCCTTACTTGTTGATGTGTTCAGTACATGTACAAACAAATCTTTAACAACAAAGCTTCAAAGTGAGCTGACTAAACTGAATCACCATTGTCACTGAACAAATCAGTAGCTTTTAGCAATGGTTATCCCGTCATTGGTGACTGAGAGAAACGTTGTCAGCTCAGCCATGACACACAGTATGTTACTTCCTCATTAAAAGCACATTAAATGACGCAAAAGCCACAGAAACAATCATAACTCTGTTGTAAATAACAGTTTACTGAGCTATTAACCTTATGTGCAGTGCTTGTAGGGACTAGTTTTGTACTGAACTGAACGTGACAGTTTCTGATGTACATACTGAGGTGCATTTGAACGGTGATGCGACCTTAGCTTAGGAAACACAGTCAGTGACTATGATACCTTGAACTGGACTGAGAAAAGATATTCATCATAAAACATTTACCTGCAAATCAGCAAGCACTTTAAGTGCAATACAGTTAACAGCATTCGTGGAATATTGTGTGCACTCCTGCATATGTGTGCAAATATAACAGGCACTATGTAAAAACTGAAATGTAATACATTTCACACCACTTTTACTAGCACACAGTATTTATTTTTACATTTATTATTTATTTATACAATTTACCAACCTATCTAGTGCTGTAGTTTTATATTATTTATTATTGACTCTTTTTAGCTTTACCGTTAGTTATTTGTTACTTATTTTGGTGAAATAATATTCTATATTATTATGTTATTAATATTATTATTAACTGACTGGATTGGAGTTGCAACTGTAATTTTGCTGTCATAGAGACAATAAAGTGCTCTTGAATCTTTTGTGGGTTTGATGTTAAGTCCACATTTGTCAGAATGTGCAAATATGTTAATTGGAAAATACTATTACATAATATTTTCATTACTGAAAAATGTACTACATTGAGAGAATTAGCAGTACAAAAAAACAAAGCATTTAAGAAGCTACAAAAAACATAAGAATCATTGAATTTTGTTGTCGCACATTGTATTCGTTAGTCATTGCATTGTATTCATAAGAAATCATACTTGTTATTTACAGACCCTGAGAACAAATGCATTAATTCATACATCGTCTGCCGTTTCTCTTGAAGAAGGCCTGTGCACATGCTCTTCTGTAGTACTTTATCATGGCTGCATTTTCACTTCCTATCCACACAAAGCTACCACAGCTCTGACTCCCTCTTTCTCTGCCCCCCCCCCCCCTCACTCACACACACACACACGGCACACACACACACTTGCACACCCATGCAGAAATACACATTCAAGATAACAAGCAGGGACAGTGCTAGTGTGAGCCACAAATGAGCAGTTACGTTAAGTGACTAAACACATACTTCTACCATCATCTCTATGGGAGTCCACAGTCCAGACATTGCTGCTTGTGCCAGCCATCTCACTCACACACACACACACACACACACAAAGCCAACTGCTTCATCTGTCACACACACACGTACACATTTACACTCTTCTTTACACGCATAGCCAAAACACATGAACCTTAGCAGCCTTTCTAATATGGGAATACATGTCATCAACTCCCCCAGCTTTGACTCGAACCACAGAGTACGATTACTACATCAAAACAAAGAATGTAGTGTAGCAAACATCTACATTAACTTAAGAGTGGTTAAAAACCACAATGGCAAGTTGAGTGGTAAATTGCAAATAAAGAGAGGACATGGTAAATTAAGGGTGATTACCTGAAGGAATTATGGTGCATGTTGGCCAAAGGTTTCAAAATTAACCAATCAAGCTCGGTGTTTATGTTTATTTGTTTGCCATTCTATGAACGAACAATAGGCACTGTTTAACTGGCACAGAGCCTGGCACTGACGAAATTATCAGATGTCAGCTAAAAAAAACTTCATTGTATTTTGCCTCTGATAATCTTCGACAAGCGACACTGCAATCTGGTGGACGCCTCTCAGTGGCTGGTTGACAAACTGAAGCACTCAGCGAACAAGTATTGGCTGCGAGTCACAAATCTGGCACTGTGATGGTTTGTGGTATGTATTTACATCAGAAATGACTCCTCCTTTGTTGGTAGTTGCTCATTGTGTGGTAGACAATATGTGAATTTCACCCCTATAACAGAGTTGCCTGCAAATGCAACATTTATTAAATTATTGTTATTATTATTCTTTGCTATAGTATGGCTTTTGTCTTGTTGTGTAACAGGCCTGAGAGTTAATTGAAATTGGTGTTAAATTGTGCGTGTGTTAATTGACTATTGATATAAGCTTAAGGGGATAAATGATGATAGATCTGTGCGATTAGTTAATCTGCCATGTATTTGACAGGAACTTCTGCTGCCTGCTGGCCTACAGACGGTGCTGATGAACTACGGCCAGTAGGCGATGAAATACAGAAGAGTGGGCCATAAAGCTAAGTATGATTTCATATAAATCAACTTTAAATGTGTCTTGCAACACAGGAATTACTTTCATGGTGTGCTATGATGTTAATGGGCAAGACAAGCAGAAACCTGACTTTTGAGGATAAAACTTTGTGGTTCTTGGGCATGACGTCTTGATAAAAAAGGTGTTATTTTACTAGTCAGCATAGCTGTTGTGTTTGGTGTCTGTTTGTTCAATCAAATAATATTCACACTTAAAAATAGCAGGATGTTGTGATTTGCAAGAATGTCAATTGATACAATTAATGTAACATATTTCTACAAAGCCTTTCATCTCAATAAAATATGCTGCTGAAAGATGTGTGTGCTGTCTGATCGTGTGTCATATAGAAACACAGTAACATTACATTAGTGGGAGATGACAAGCGTGTAGCTGTCATTACTGTAAAAAAGCTTCACTTGTTCATCTTAAACAAGGGGGACAGTTGTTCACAATGACCATCTCCCACCCCACCCACCTCTTCCTCTGTAAACCACTTATTTCTGGTGAGCTTGTTGTGACACCGAATTTCAACATCAAAGAAAATTATTTTATCGTAACTACCCAAAATCCACATTTTAATAAGCTACTCAATAAAACCAGGCACCAACATGTGTAGCATGTGTGCTCCTGAATAAACAGCAATAGCAATATATTTTTTTCAGTCATTGTATATCAAAAATATTCAGCATCCAAATGTGATTCAATCTGTGAGTTTTCTGCTGGCATCCAAATGACCTCTTTATTGGTTTGCGCGCAGACATTTTACTGGGGACAAAAGGACAGAAACATGTTTCTGTCCTTTTGTCCCCAGTAAAATAAAGAGCTCTGCAGCTCCAGAGTTATGCAATAATAGTGGTACGGGCAAACACTACATGATTCGCTGCGTGTTGCCTTACGAAGGATGAGATGTATGAATCATATTCACCATGAAAAGGTCATTGTTTTGCTCAGCTACCTTCAGCAGGAGCTGCCTGGAGTGTTGAGTCTCTGATAGATAAGTCAGAAATGACCTTAAAGCAAAGGCAAGACGGTGTATTTGTCTGTCCCCTAGACAAGGTGAGTGCGGAGGAGACCAGTCACGTGCAGGACGGGTTGTGTGTATACTACCTACAATTGCAGTGAAATGACTAAACAAAGGAAGAGCAATAAATGAGATAGGAATGAAGAAATGACTGTAAGTTTCTGACAGGGTTTGTTGTCTTACGTGCGTGTGTGTCTGCGTGTGCTGCTCGCTACATCCTGTTACTCACTTGTTCCTCCTGGTGGTAGCAGGACCCCAATCTTTTGCCCTGTGTTGCGCCTGAGGAGGAAATTGCTTTCTATTTATAATGAGCTGCTGCATTTAACCAAGCCTTACTAACAAGACGGGCAGACTCATGCTATTTAGGCCTCTGTGACTTTGCAGCATTGCACTGTTCTAACTCACAGTAGCTCTGCAGCACCTAGACACTGTGTAGACAGTGTAGCACAAGCAAACAGATTCCAGATGTTTACCTTCCAGGAGTTCATGTAAGCTGAGAATGTGTTAACTGACAATGCATTAAGTGAACCTTCTACACATCCACATGCCTACAAGTCGGCTTGTCTGTATTACAGGGTGTCTCTTTGTGTTGAAAGTGACACCACTATTGAATGTGTCACTGAATAAAAACCTGCTTGCAGTCTAGTGATATAATTTGATCCTTGCTTTACACGTCAGGCCTCTCAGCACCACACCTCAGGTTTCATATCAGCCGTCAGTCCACCTGTGAGGCTGCAGAGCAGGGAGATGTGAAATGGCAATCTTCACTACAGCCTTACCTGCTGGCTGCTAGAGCAAAACTAGCTCAGCATTTTTCTCTAGCGCTCCTCCTGTGACTACAGCGTGAGTTTTGTAGAACAAGGCCAAATTGGCACTACAAAGTATTCTATTGTTCAACCTCTGCTGAAAAGCGAAGACACTGCAGAATTAAACCAAAGTCCTGTGCAAACAATGTAAAGCTGTCTGCAGCGCTGGACAAGCATAAGTATAAGGATCAGCAAAAACATATATAGTTCAGTTAAAGAAGAATCCACATTAGCTCAGAGGAGGCTGTTATGCATTTTGTGAAAAGTTAAGCTTTGTCCTGACTACACTGAAAGGAAGCCACTTGGTAATAAATGATTGTATAACTAATCATCAGCATGTCCTCTCATCTCTACCTAATGATCTTGTTCATGAAGCATTTGAGCTGTATCAACGATGCTGCTCAGTCCTGGACCATCTGATGTAGCATTCTGGTTCATTCTTAATGGCTGCATCTATAAATCCAATCTGACCGGAGAGCTGTATTAGAATAGAGTGACGAATATTACACAGCGATGCCAACAGACACAATGAAGACATTTAAATGTGTTAAGCTATCCATCACATGTTCACACTTTTAGCTTTGGTTTGCATTATAAAGGCTGACATGAAATAATGAGTGTAGCTTCTTTCCTATCAAGCTGTTATTTAGTTTTATGCCATTTGGTCATTATTGAAACGCTCAAGGACACCTTTAGATGTGATCTGAACACATGAGAATTTGAAGCTCTGAACATATGAATATAAATTCTGACAATGCGTTGAACGTATTAACACAGCAATTAGGCTCCATAATGGTTGCGTTGCAAATCTGTAAAAATACCTGAGGTTTAGAGGCTATACAAAAAGTTACCAGTATGAAATAAGCACCTGTCAACACTATACACACGGTCCATTCTCAGTCTGACGCTGGGGCACACATTAGTAAGTGGCATCTGTCACTGAGAGCTGTTCAGCTCAACAGTCATCTAAAACACCATGGAGCTGCTGTTCAGCTGAAAGTATCCTCTTTTAACACTTAAACAAACCTCACATGTCTGCTCTAGTAAAATATTAATTTAGTACATTGCAACATTTTGTTATACAGTATAAAACGGTTTTATTGGACTTTATTATTTGTAACCCACAGAAGACAATCCACAAATGTGTACCATAATACACAAATATTTGTAAAGCAAGACTGTTTACGACAAGACAGAATTCTCAAGAGTAGGCTCGTATTTATTTAAATATAAATGTAAAACAAATAACATTGTCATAAACTATATACTTGTACAGAAAAGTGTAGTTGGAGATGAGAATCAGCAGCAGTAGAATGCAGTGTCGATAGTGGCTCGGAGTCCAGTGATGGTAACAGCCCAGGAGAGATGAGGCCAAGGTGGATCAGTGATATCTCGGAGAAAATTCACAAGTCACATCATTCCCATAATCATGTAGTAGAAACACACCAGCGACATCATGGCTTACAAAGCATTTCACTTTTAAATTACTGACGTTTTTATCATTTAAACTGAGATTGCACTTTATGTGCAATAAACACTTTAGTGGAACTGCTCTAACAGACTGACAGATGTCTTATGTGCACAGAGACACAGTGCTATAAAAACAGAAGGACATGCAGAGGTTTGATTCTGAGCTGAGTGACTTGATGCTGTGTCATACTTGAATGTGAGGACAAAAACCGCTGTTCAAAGAGATGACTGACGCATAAAAGCCTTAACTTCAGATAGTCCTAAGTAACAATCTAAAATCCAACCAGGATTTAGATTCTGCGCTTTGTTACGGACTGAATGAATGAGGAAATTAAACAGCGTGTCTGGCTCTGTAAGAGGGAGGAGACAAACCTGCCAGCGAGAGGCTGGGGTCACAGAGTCAGTTACCATGGTAACTGATCCAGAGTTTAAGTTGCCTATCTTTCTGAAACTGGAAACCTGGAGTGCCCCTCAGGGTTTTCAGTAAACCCGCTTTCTGAAACAGGGCCCCGATGTAAAGGCTCTAACATGAGCTAGCTTGTACACCACTGCCACAGCTAGCTAACACTACTGTTAGCACACTGTAGGTAATGTTAACGCCAGAAAATAAGCAAGAAAGAGCAGCACACTCACCTGGAGATGACAATGATGACCCCGATCCTGAATCGCGACCTTTGGGTTAAATAAAGACGCTCCACCTTGTCTTTCACCTCCTGATAGAAGCTAGCTACTTTTCACCTCTTGTACGATGACTGCTTTTCGGCCATCTTCAAGTTGCCTTCCGAGTGTAGTTCTGTAAGCTCATGTGAAGGAGTCCTGCCACCTGCTGGTGCAACTAGAAACTGCACCTAAATTTATAGATTTCCTTTTACAGATCTGCTGCCATACGAATTTGACAAACTTCATCAAATAAATAGGAGGCGCAAAACCCGCTTCACTTGTAAAAGTGCGTATATATCAGTTTACATTTATTTTTGTGGTGAAACTATTTACATTTGTAAAATGTATAACATTTTTATGTGAAATTAAAATACGCTTTTACAGAGTAAGTTATGCTTATTTGCAAACCGCTCCATATTTTTGCATATATGACTTTACACAACACAAATTAAAAAATACATGTTTGTGGATAGTGAAATATTTGTTTTAGTGGCGTGTCTTCTGTGGATTACAAATAATAAAGTCCACTATAAACTTCCATATAAAGATTAAACAAATAAACATTGTACTCAACCAAAGTAGAGTTGCAACAATGCAGCTTTTTCTACCCTGAAAACTGTTTCCGATACACAAACTGAGGGAACTGGCTGTTAACAAGTACCGACTTGATATGTCATTCCTATCATCTCCCTAATTTAAAATCAGTAAACCTCTCTTAACCTTAGCTATAACACAACTGTCAACTGTCAGGTCGGATTGGTGCGCTGATGGAAAGTAAGGACAAAAAGAGAGCTGGGGTGTACTACTCCAGTCCACAAAGTACAAAACAAGTTTGCATTACGGGTGGACTTATAGCAGGTGAGCCTTCTGTGGAAGAGGCTTTTTGTTAATGACGGTGCCTATCGAAACGATCGAAAGCAGTGTAGCACCGAATAACATCGGCACCAACAGGTGAACTTAAAAGATTTTACTAAGCAATGGCATAAGTAGGAGACCCCCTGTGTGTTTCTCTGCAGACCATGTGAGATTGTCAATAGATGCATGGGAGGGGTAGATTGTCCACTAGTTAATCAATCGCAGATGGCGCCGTTAATATACCTGGATGGCCAGACCAAGTAAAGTTTACGTGTGGTCTTTTGTAACCAAACCAACCACACTATCTTGGTCGCTCCCCATTTTGGAACCAACTTCTCCACCGTGGAGCTGCAGAACACTGGTAGCAATGTTACTTTTGCTTTCAGCTATGCTTGCTGATGCGCATAATGGTAGCATACGATGTCATCACGTCAACAAGGTGGAATCTTGTCATTATCACGATATGACATTTTTTATCATATTAAAAATGTTACCAGTAATATCGTGAACGATATGATATGGCACACCCCTAGTTTGCACACTCAAATCTATAAGAATAGTCTTTAAACTTTAAACTTACATCGCCTAGAAATTTGAATTGGTCTCACTGATACTGCTCTCTCCTGGGGTCCGTTCTTCGTACGTCGCTTATTACATCCGAGATCAAATTACACATCCAAGATGATATCATCGTGCTAATCATGATCTGGCTAATTGGGTTCCTTGAACCCATCTGTTGTTTATGATTAGTATCGCTGGATTGAGTTATCTGAGATAACTGTGCGTTCATGTGTTGGTTTAAAAGGGGATATGTATCGATAGTAGAAACAAGGATCAGCAACGCTGTTATTGGCTGTTCAGCATGGCTAAAGAACATGCCCAGTTTTTCTCCCAAGCAGAACAAGAGCTTTTAATGGAAAGTTATGCCGAATTTGAAAGTTTCATTATAACGCCAGGGAACACCTCAAAGTCTAGAAAAGCCAGGAGAGAGGGCTGGCAAAAAGTAGCAAACAAATTAAATGTGTAAGTGGTGTCCATTTTAGATATTTCTATCACTTTCTACAGAATGTATTTTTGCATTTTAATAATTTCATATTTACTTTGTTCTTTTATGTCAGAGCCACCACGGGACCCACTAGAACATGGGAACAAGTAAAAGTGAAGTACAAGAATATTATAAATTCCAACTCCAACTTATAAAGCCGCAATCTAATCCTGTTTACATGAAATAAGCCTGCTCCCGAGCAGGTTTAAGCTTACGGACCTGTTGCTATGACAGCAAGTCCAGGATGAGCGTCGAAGAACCAAACAATCTGAGATCGTGCCAAATCGTCAACAATCAAATCCAGCTAACTGAGTTAGCGACGTACGAAGAACGGACCCCTGGTTTAGATCATACTCATCTGACAGATCAACAACTGTTCATCAGACCACAAGAAGGACAGTTACGGTGTGCCACAGGGATCTGTGCTCGGCCCTATTCTCTTCTCTATTTACGTGTTGCCCCTTGGAAAATTCATCAGTAGTTACAAACTGGGTTCCCATTTCTATGCAGATGTCATCAGCTGATGAAACTGGAAGAATGCCTTTCAGAAATCAAACACTGCATGTCATCTAACTTCCTTCTTTTAAATGCTGAGAAAACTTAAATGCTCATTCTTGGTCATCCAACTTATACTCAATCTATGTGCGCATGGTTACGCATATGTATGCATGTAGGCTATGTGTTTTCGTATATGTGTTGTCTCATTTCGTACATTTCTTTATGTTTAGCTAACGCTGCTCATTGACTGTTTTTATTGTATGTATTGTATGTGTCGAATATTCCGTATGTAATGCTTTGTATGTAGTTTATTTTACGTCTATACATATTTGTGTGTTATTATATATTCAGCCCCTTGAGGCATGCTTTGTGATTATGGGCTATAATAAACTCTAGACCTGACTTGAATTGACTTAAACTCTATTGTTGCTGTATTTATATTCACATTAGGGGAGTAAATTGCACACTTTTTCAGCAATGCCTTCTCTCAGAGTTGAGCCAGCAACAATACATTTTTCTAGATTCTTGTTCCATAATTCTTATGCAAGTTTTCTTTCAGTTTATTCTCATTATTAGGACAATGCAACTCTTTCAAACTTCACTCCCAAACTAACCCTGACAACATACTGTACTGTATGTACTGTAAGACTGTATCAGACGCTGTAATGTCCCAGATGGCCCACTTTCCTCTGATGCACCACCGCTGTGTAAACAAACACCCTGAGGTCACCCTCCAGGAGGTCAAACAGAGAAGCAGTGCACCTTGCTTCTCTAAAGTAGAGCAGACACACTTTTAACCAAAGCTGTAGCTTATCTTGCGCAGCGTGTTCAGCAGTGTAACAGACAGAAAAACACTCCCGCCGGTCTTTTACAGCAGGCTGGTAACCTTTCTCTAACATGTTCCTGCTCTCACACGAAGCTTTCAAGAACATTCAAATGTCTGCAGAAATGCTATATAAGCTGCTCATGAATCATTGAACACTACAGCTAAATTCTGCTCATGTAAGGACCACATTCTGCATGTTTGTCTGGCTTTTGGAGAGTGCACTCATCCTCAGCTGTGGAACAATACTTACAACACTACATCACCCATAATTCATCACAAAGACATAAATGCACAAGGTGCACAGAGTGGTGCAATGACGATACATTCTAAAAATAGAAAGTTGAATCAAACCTCTTTACTGGGAAACTATGACATGATAAAGGACCAATGGGGATAGGTGTCAAAGTGTTTCTCTGTGTAGGCACAGCACATACTTCCAAATCCGCATGATAAAGCAATATAGAAGAAACAATCTGTATGCAACGTCTTACTATTACTGAGAAATCTCTGACTATATCTTCATCTCAAGAGGGCGATACAATCAAACTTTGTCAACCGAAAGAAGATTAAGAAGTAATGACACATTTTTAATGCATCTTTAAACTATTTAATAAATAATGCAGATGAAAGCTAAACAAACAAGAAGACAACAACAGACACTAGAAGAAAACTTATCTTAAAACTTATTTTCTCCTTTTTACAAAAATTGCACACAATCCTTTTTTTCATATTCCTAACAAAGAATGTATTCATTCATTAACTGATAACACTACTCAATTTAAGCCAGACAGCAAGAGGTCGTGACAAAACGAACTCACAGAGTCCATACAAAACTTCGCAGAGCAATATCAGTCTATTCTTTGACTGCAACTACTAAGTGTAAGAATAGCAACACCAACAGGCACCAAATGAATAACTGGATTATAATGACATAGACTACTCACCAAGTCATGGTTTGTGGAGTTGGAATCGTCTTCAGGGAAGGGGACATAGACAGCTAAGGCCATACAGTTGGCAAAAATAGCAATTAGTATAAAGATATCAAATGGCCTAAGAAAAGAAGTCAAGGAAAACACAGAACACAATGATGTAACATAGCAAGAAGAAATAATATATAATAATCGTAAAAATTACTTATCAAATCCTCTGCTGTGACATTAAAACTGCACTATTTGTAACATATTAACTATTCACGAAACTAAACATGTTAGACAAGAAAACACTGTATTACATTGATGTTATTATTGCCTCTTCTCTTATAGTCAGGATCACGTCTTGAATCCAGATTTCCCAAACACAATCTCAGTCTGCAGATTCACCAGAATGTTAATCAAAAGCTAAACTACTGAAACTAAGAGATAACTGCAATCCTAAATTTGATTAATGAATTAAAGAACAATATCTTGCAAGTTATACTGAAAACAACTAAATGTTGAACTGATGCATAGTGCCAGGACTAGAGATCATTTCACTAAAACAATCAACTACATTCTACATTACAGTAACAATGACACAGTGACTGTAGCATTAGTTTAAATAATGTATACTGTAAAATGTGATAATTCAGAAACTAAAACAAAACATCTTAAATTCAATCATTTTTCACGCTCTCCTGATCACTGACAAGGTATTCTAATCGCAACTGTCATCAACCAAACAAACACCATCATTGCACTGTTGAATGCTGCCCATGCAGAATAATTTGAGGCTCTTGATACGGCCACAGCTGCATTTCCCAAAGTGTACTGGTAGTAAATCCCCATTGACTTTTTTTTCAACAAACACACAAAGGTGGATTATGAAATGTATCTTTGCGATTCACTTTAGGCAATCTCCTTTATAACATCTGATGGATTTTGTGACAGCATCTGCTTAAGTAACAAACCCACCAGACTGTCACACAGCTGTGTTGTACCAGTGTCCCTTTATCTACATACCCCAGCCCCCACCAGTATTTTAGGATTCAGTGACTTTCACTTTGGTGCGGGAAACATGTACCTCGGTTTGACATCATTTTTTAACTTGGGCCCAGGTAAAAGATTCTATCAATCTATCTATTTGTATGTATGTATACTTATACAATATGCTTCAGCTTGCATCTATTACAGCTGTAAATAATACGGTGACTTAACCAATTGCTTCAAAAACAGGTAGGCAATGTTAAAACCAAGAGACATAATAAGAGTCTCATACTTTAAAAAACACTATATGAAGTCACCTGATGTGGCAGTCACAAATAATTACCACAACTAGGACCCAACAAAGTTATACAAACAGGAGCTGTGAAGATGTAGGGCTGCAACTAGTAATCATTTTCATTAGTGATTAATGTGGCGATTATTTTCTCAACTAATCCATTAATCATTTGGCCTATTTAAGATCAGAAAATAGTGAAAAATGTCACAATCACAGTTTCCCAGCGCGACAAGGTGACGTCCTGAAATGTCTTGTTTTGTCTGACCAACAATCCAAAAAGACAAAACATATTTAATTTACACTGATATAGTTGCAGATACAGTTTCGGTTGAGCTTTTCTAATCGATTAATAACCTAATCATTTCAGCTCTATGAACAAGTAATGATCTTTGGTCAAATCTCAACACTCAGACATGCACCCACCACCACATAAAGCCACTGTAAAGGATACTTCCACTCCACCAGGCTGATGCAGGCCCTGCGTATGGGGTTGTTGAGATTGAGGCAGAACAGAGCCCTCGGTGGCCTGCTGTTGGCGTTACTGCCCTGTTTCTTGCTTTTGGCATACTGCTGCCGCTTCTTCTGTGCCAACGCACCTGCCGGAATGGTCGTGGACGCTGGGGCAGGCAGGGCAGGAGGAGCGGGTGGTGCCGCTGGGGTTGGGGCCGCTGGGGTTGGGGCCACAGCAGGGGCAGGGGCAGGGGCAGGGGTTGAGGCGGGAGGGGCCTCTGGGGCCGCGAGGGCTGGGTCTGGGGCGGGCCCGTTGGCGCTCATGGTGCGGGCGTGGCTCTGTGAGGAGCATCCAGCAGCATGGATCTGCCAGGGTAGACAGGGAGGCTAGAGAAGGGCAGAGTAGTCTGACCAATGAGCTGGCACGTCACCAGGGGGAGCGACTCTGGTGCTGCTGGCATAATTTGCCTCTGAGAATGAGAAAAAGGTGAGAAGAGATGGCATCAGTACATTGTACACTTTTTCTAACAATAAAAGAATAATTGATTTTGCTTTTAAGCTAGAGAAGAGCACATTGCATCTGTCTTCAAATCACTACACAGCACTAGAATAGACTTAAAGGTTCTTCTGTCTGTCTAAAAAACTCGGATTGGCCTTGCCCCATCATCGCCTGCTTAAAAGCTATATATTGTATGAGAATGTTTCAGTTTAGCTTTGACATAACTTACGTTATGAGTAGGACATTAAATCGCACACAACAGACGGCAGTATAAAGTCAAGACTTGGACAGCTTATTGAACTGCACTTTTCTCTTAAAGAATAAAGAAGCAATTTATGTTTCTCCTCAAACATGCAAATAAGATAATTCCATAATGTCATAACATGTTAAATGTATACTGGTGTATGGTGCCTTAAACAGAGAAAATAATGAAATGTGCAGCTGAAACTGAGGTCCTTTCAGAACTACAAGAAATATGGCAGGTTGGCCTGATGTTGCCAAACAATCCAAAATGTCCTGAACCTGAACATATTCTATGAGAAACATATATTTCAAAAGGCAGATGACATGCAGCTCAAGCCAAAACACACACACACACACACACATTAAGCTGCAAATTCCGAGCTGCCTCTCTCAGGCATCACTTGGTCACATCAGTTGTGTAAGTCCTTGAACTGCGAGCAGGCCCCGCAGAGGAAGACAGAGAAAAGGTCACACTGCAGTGATGCTCCAAGAAGAATGAATCGTCATATTGCCATAGAAAAATGTGATCTGAGTGTTATTGTGATGCAAGACTGCATATCTTGTGGGGAATTCAGGCTGCCATCTCTGCATCTCCTTTGTGCTGCGATGCTGCCTCCATGTAGCCGAGGCTAGTGCAAGCTCAGTGTGTGAACAATGCGTATTAAATGCGCTTATTTTGGAATATTAATTTGACTGCTGCATCGACTGCGTCGACCGTGCACCCGTGATGTATATGAACACTGACATTTCCATGAGCGATTCGTGACAAAATAACTATCATCAAGCGTCCTCACATTTCTCCTTGGACACCGCCAAGGTAGGATATGGTGAAATCCCCCCAAAAATGATGTGAAATGACAGCCTGACTCCGGGCGCTCGTGGTGAAAATTGAGCAGCGCACAGCAGTCAGATGGTCCTCGCTGCTAAGCAGAAACAGCTGGCAACGTTAATACAACACACCTCAATCAGTGATGCTCTGACACTCAGGGCTAATAGTGGACAGTCCACATGACCAGAGGCCACCTCAGTTTGTAGAAAAGGTATCAGCCATGACCGTGTTCTATTAAAATGTATTTAAATGCATTGCTTCCCGACGAGGCGACGAATCTCCTCCTCTGAATCCACCATACATGACAGCGTCGAGAAGAAAGTGGCCATTAATTACTGCTTTCCTCTGACAATAAAGAAAAGCAGCATCATTGCCTGCATGCAGGGAAAACGAAGCTATGCTAAGAGGCTAACTTCAGTCTGTGGAGCAGAAACCGCACCGTGCAGTACCTTTTCTGAAGACTTTATAATTCAGCCGCGGTCCACTCCGCTCGGTAACACCGGTCCAGTGCTTCGGAGGGGGGAAAACGTAGGTCCGGTCTCAAACGGCGGTTTGAAATTCATCAGCTCCGGCGGCAGGAGGGACCCATAAAGCCTGTGTATTAATTAAGCTCTTCCATGGTGATCGTGGAGAGCTGGAGACAGGGAGAGTGCGCAACAGACAACAGAGCATCCTCGTCCGCTGACTGCCTTTCGTCACGGCGCCAGTGAACAGTGCACAGCAGAGAGCAGGCTCTCCTCCTTCTGGCCCGGACTCTCCTGCTGCTGCACAAGACCCTGCTCGCATCAAGCAGGTGCAATGGCGTGTCCCCAGCCTGTGGTCCTTCAATAGAAGGCAACACATTTCAAACAGGGTGTCACATGCGACATCCATTGATCACGTGAAGGTCACTGTAACATAAGTACTGAGTGGACTCGAATGAGTGTGAGTCTGTAGTTTTCTTTTTTAGGCTATAGTTGTGGTAGATGGGGAATAGTCAAACACAGGATTAGAAACTAAAATTATTAAATGTACTGGGTACCACCTTCTAATAAGGAACCTTTTATAAAGGGATCATATCCCATAGCTAATGACTTTGTTATAATAAATCAGTTACTACCGCCTAAGTTATTGGTCATTAATAAGAACAAAGTTTTGGGTTTGGCAAACTGTGAAAAATCCCTGTCCCAGCTGTTTTAATTCCTGTTTGTAAATAATGCAGTTATAAATGCTGGTAATCCATTAATAAGTGCTCATTGGTTTCTCACTTACCGATAAGCCAATAAACCGTGGTTATACATGTTAAGAAGTCATTAATAAAGGGCTTTGATAATCAAATCTGCAGTTGTAAGTGTTAATAAGTTCTCAATAAGTTGATTCTACACCTTTTTTAGAAATAAGTGGTGTAAGGGATTTTCATATCCTGTTAACCCAAACGTTTTAATGGGTTATAAGTGATCTATAAAGACTTAGTAAATGATTGATTAACCATCAGATGCAACCTGTAAACCCTTTATTAAGGGTGCCTTATTGGAATGTGGTACCAAATGTGGCTGAAATCCTAGTCATTAAAGACAAGATAAAATCCAGCAGGACAGCAACGCCACTCCTAATGCTCAGACTTGTTTAATAGGTTGAATCTCTCAAAGAATGTGCACTATATGCAAATAAAAATAATTGCTGCTCCCTAAATTCCCTGATGCATTTTGATGGCCACACTCAAGTATAAAGACAGAAAACAGCATACAGCCCCTCTCTCATTAGGTTTTAACTGTTTGGTCACTAAAGGACCTTTCATTAGAGATAACTGATACTTTTTCTTGCTTAAAATGTTGTTAATGTAACTTTTTTTAATGAGAAATCATACCAAATTTTGCATCTAATATGGAAGACACTGGCGTGCTGTTGAAAATATGTTGAATCATCATCAATTAAGTTATACTTATGGTTATCATATTTATAAATTCTCAGATCTTCAGAAAATGCCCCATAGGCCTGCAGTGGCTCCAAAATGGTGATGTACAGTGGCATTGTCCCCCTAGTTCTATGAACACAGCCAATCATATGACTATTTAACTTACGAGATATGTAAATATGAAATGGCTCTGTCATAGCCCCGGCCACCAGAATATGGTGGGTTTGGCAATGTCTGCTCTAAAATGACAGTGTGACTGTGAGATTGTGGTGGTCAGTACATGCTGGCGAGAGGAGTGGAATTTACACTCCCTGTTCAAAGCGGTATGTAATGCCTCAGCTCCCAACCACAACAGGGTTTCTATTTGTCACGCCATTCACATGTCACATGCCATTCAACCGAGGCAGCAGACCCAGACAATTTTTTTTGCTATAATGCTGTTAATGTCTTTCCTGCCAAAGTCAGTGAAAATGTGTCCTTTCCTCTGACAATATTTGGCCCTCATTCAAATTGCTCCCTTTTGAACTATATTTCCCACTTGCCTCCAGTGCATGTGCATGTGAAGAGAAAGTAAGTCAACACCACCCTGTGTGATCTAGTTGTAACACACCTCTCGCGTTACAGCTGTTCTTTGTAAGCAGGAAGATTCTGGAAAACACTGTCCCTTTATCTATACATCTTATTAAAACAGAGTTGTACGGGATGAATTGAAGATCCTTTTACATTCAGACATAATTCATTTCATGTTCAGCTTTTGCGCTTTGGGTCTAACAGAGATTGAAATATCTCTATTAACTACATTTTAGAAAATGCTTTCCCATAAGATTCTGCAAAAAAATACATTACAACAGTAATATTTACTGTCATATACTGTATACTGTCTTTAGATTGTTCTACCATAAAAATGCTTATTTGTAAGTAAAAATGCTGTCTCGTAAATGCAACAGCATCACAAGGCACTTGTACATCTGTCACGCACACAGCTACACATTAATCCCACCCTTATGAAAAACTAATGACCAAATGATAGTTTTGACCCACAGAAGACCCTTTAAAAACCCCTTCCCTGGATTCTATTTTCAATCACTTGTTACGTTGGTATCAAGCCTCTTTAATAACAGCATCCCTGAGGAAACAGCAACTATTTAGCAAGACTGGCTTTGTGGTTGCGTTGTAATATTAAAGTATTTCAATTAATGGTTTTACCCAAGAAGAATTTCCTCTTCCACATACTGCTAATGCTTTCATTATATCCCCAACCATAGTGTAAAAACAGAACCTTATACAATAAAATGTTTCAGTTTACATTTGCTCAAAAATCAGTGACCATAGTTCAGCACTTCTGAGCTATTATTGTCAGTGATGGGAAAATCTTACCTGCCAGAGTAGGAGAGTTGAGCTGAGGCCTCTGTTTCACCTACATGTCCCAGCTGACAATAAAGAGCAAGAAAACACTCATCCTCTTCCCTGGCGGGCTGGTCAGTGAGTGAACTGCAGCAGCGTTTGGTGAGAGGTGGAGAACGACTGGGCGAAGAGGCACTGTATCAACTTACCTGTCTGCCCAGGATAATGCTCTGTTCTTGAATCGTCTTAAATTATTCACCCATGGATGAGGTGGTGTGTGTGTGTGTGCATGTGTGTGTGTGTGTGTGTGTGTGTGCGTATGCGTGTGTGTGTGCGTGCGTGTGTGTGTTTGTGCCCCTGTGTTGCTGGTAATTGTGTGGCTGGGTGTGTCAAATGGTAGAAAATGGTGTGATCCCATATTTTGATTATATGTGAATTGGTACTTGTTGGTTATGTAATTTAAAGGTGGGCAAATAAGAGACACAACTCAGGAAACATACTTAAGAAAGCAACAGGGATTCCCCCCGCCCAATGCAGACTGAAAGACAATTAAGAGAATATTTGATAAACAACAAACTGTGGCCTCAAAACTGTCATCACCTATAATCAGTTTCTCCAAATTTGTATTTACGTCAGGGCTTCAGCATTGTATTGGTAGGTATTTCTTTTCTTTTGTCTACTATATGTAGACATGACTGTTTATTTAGAGAAACAGGCATCATGATTTAATTTTTAATATATATATCTGTTAATTGAATAAAAAGAAATGCACATTTTCTTACACACCTGAATACTATTTCCTTTCTCATTTGATCCTTTGGTGTTAAAGGAATAGTTTTGCATTTTGGGAAATACACGCATGGTAGTGAGGGTGGTGGAAATAATATGTTCATTCACCTGGAATAGCAGATGTGCATGTATCTGTGTATGTTTGTGTTTTTTTGTGAGATTGTGTTCAAACTCTGCGTCTCTCTTCACCTTGAAACACACACAAACCCAGTCTGTTGTCCCAAATAGGGAAGCACAGTGCAGTTCATTTTCACTGAAAAACACAGACAGAGAGTGCAGTGGCTTCCAGGGACCAAGGAAGCCATTTGGCTCAGTACAACAGTCTGCCCCCACCTCTGATTGGATCTGGTTCTCCACTCTCACTACCAAACTCTCCCAACCAAATTTAACATAATTCAAATCTGGTGATTCACTTTGAACCTGAATCAATTCACAAAACTTTTCTGATTTCACAGTACCAGTTAAAGTAACTTAAAATCAAGTCCAGAGTAATTTCCTTTTAAGTATTTTCAGTTATATTTCAAAAGGTCCCTATGAAGATGCTTTGTCTTGAAGAGTTTGTAATTCGCGCATAAGCAAATCAGACAAATATAGTTCTGCATCAAGCAGGTCTTTAGCTCGGAACTGTGCTGTGGTACGGTGGTCCTGTGTAAATGTTGTGTTTGGCCAACTTCTAAAGGGATTATCATGTGTTGACTCAATAAAAATGTGTCTAGTTTACACATGCAATTTCCAGTGAACAGCTGTTGTGTTTTTCCATCTCTTTGTAAATGCACTTAGCTTTTACTCTATGTCCTTTATCCCACAGCCTCACCCTCTCCCTTCCCTTCTCTCTGCAGCTCTTTTTAAATCAGATTGAAATGAGCACTTCACTCATGTGCTCATAAGCTGCAAAACTGCCGTTTTCTTTCTATTGCTTTTCTCATTTCATCTCACTCTCATTCAGCATTTCTGTATCTTCACTTGCTGTATATTTGGAATATTTGTTTCCCAATCATAGTGGTAATGAAGGTTTGGGATATCTGAAACGAGTTTGAATATTAGCACGTGCCCACTTGATGTCTGATTTCCTGGCCTGGCCAGGCATGTAAAACCTGGTTAGAAGGCACTGATGCAAAAGCACTGATGCAACAATCAGTGCTTTTGCATGTTTATCAGAGCTGTGTGTATATTTGTGTGTGTGTGTGTGTGTGTGTGTGAGTGTGTGCGTGCGTGTGTGTGCTAGGGCGTGTGTTGTTGGAGCTGCTTGAAGGAGAGCAGTAGTGATGGAGCCTGAAAGCCCTGCAGCGCAGCTGTTCTCCCAGTGCATCATCAACTTCACCTTAACCCCTGCTCACACACTCTACTCTTCTCTCTGAATCTTCCTCTCTCTCTTTGTTGTCTCTCCTTTTACTCTTCATCCACTCTCTCTGCTTATCCAAAGCTCTCCATCTAAATCTTTACATCTCTCATCTTCAAATAGTTCCTTTACCCACTTTGCTTCAATTACCTCACTTATTCACCTCTATGCCATGGCCATGTCAGGACAGTTGACAGCTGTCCTTTTCACTGTTTTTCCTGTACTTCCATGATGATCTGTATGACTGAATGCTCTGTTGATGATTCGATCATAAGTCCTATGCTCTTGACTGATGCACTGTCAGGGGGTGGGGCCTTTGGGTGACAGACAGTGCTCAGATAGAAGGGCAAGCGCTATGTCATCATGGTGACTGCAGAGCGATTTAAGGAAATGGAGTGATAAGAGCAGAGTGGAAGAGGCTCAAGCCTGAAGGAGCGACTGGCATTAAAGCCAAGATTCATGGATGTTTGTGTAAGATTCTATGCATATGAGTGTGAGAATGTGTGCACACGTGGACACGTCAGCATGCCTGAGTGCACGTGCACATGTGTAGGCCTTTATACGTGCATGTGTATTGTGGATCTGCATTTGTGCTACTTCTGAAATCCCATTAATCATTCAAGCCCGAATGCCCCAATGCTGAGCTCATATTTGTTTACCTGAGCTCTGCATTATGTTGGAACACATGCTCTGTAAAAGGGACAACATGCTCTATGTTATATTAAAGCATTGTTTCAAAAGTGGTTGCTTTGCTCCTCTTTTTCTGCCAGAGAGATTAAAAATAGAAACATTCATGCTCTCTGAATGTACTTTCCCTCCAGGAAGTGGGCAGTTGTGGGCGCCTGACATTGGTTGCACACCATCACGTGGCAACTTCTTCCCATGCTACCATTGGCTGGCACCTGTGGGGCTCTGTGAAGAGAAGCTTTTCTGACAGGGCCCAGGAGCCCAGAGGAGTTGCTGGAAACTGGGAGAAGGACAATGTCGGTGGAACCAGGAGAGCAATGTGTGATTGTGTGTGTGTGTGGGGGGGGGCTATAGAGATGGCATCACCATGGCTGTGAGCACGGAGGTGCTGGGATGTGACCTCCCAGCTACAACAAAGGGCAGGAATCCACAGAGACAATCACATGGCTGAAGAGGTGCAGAAGAAAATGAATGAGGGACAGGAGAGGACAAGGCTTTGCAGCAATCACACTCAGAGAGCACGTGTCACGATCACATTCAGCTGACATTTAAATTTGCTGTAATCCTCTCTTACTGTTACCAAAAACTTTACATCTGTCCACATTTTGTTTCATTCCATAAGGTGATGGTTTAAACAACATTTGACCCTTAAAAATAGATTAATAATTCACTGATTTCATGAGTAATGAATAAATGAAAAAACTCCTTTCTGCTGAATAAATATGTTATGGTTCTAATGGAGTTTTTGTTACTCCAGTTTTTGGCTAATAAAGTGTATGAAACTATCCTATAAACCATCTTTTAGAGACGCAATCATCCTACATTTATGGGGAGACAGTGTCCTCTTGTGTTTAATGTTAGGAATACAACTGACCTATAACGAAAGGCTTCTCAAAATGGAGCAATGAAACATAGCAAATGTCCCTGCAACACATGATTCCTCACTGAATTACTGTGTCAGTGTATTTGTTGACCTTCCATGTCAAGAAACAAACAGTATGATGATGATTGAGCTAGTATAGCACTAATAAAATAGATAGGCCCAAATCCCAAAAGACATTAGACAGTGTGTAATGTGTTCATTAAAATTTGCTTATATCATTTTAATTTCCTCTCTGCTCCACAACAAGAATGACTGATGAATGATTTGAATACTACCCCTCTCCTCCGTCCAGTGGAAGATTCTGGACTGTACTACATCAGCTGTTGTAGACTGAAACAACTTTAATCTGTGAGCAGTTTCCTCTGCTCATCATCACAGTAAACTGCAGCGTTACAATGCTTGGAAACACACTTTCTCTCTGATATCGTAACAGCACACGCTTTAACAGCAGCACATGTTCAAAATTAAAGATGAAATGTCTCTCCATGTGGCTCAGCTTGTTTTGTGAAACTATGCAATGAAATGTTGGTTTTCATTTAATCTTTTTCTAAATAATAAAGTTACTTATGGTTAGTTTGTGCTTTATGTCTTAAAAAAAACTAATTTAGCATGAGCCCTAGACAGAACAAAGTTTTCATTTGACTCATATTTTACTGATTCTCCTCAGCTGGCATGTTACATTCAGCAGGTGACCAATGGAAACAGGTCAAAAGTACCATCAAAGGGTATCCTCTAGATGGCAGGCCAACACGCGCCATAATGATTATCCCAGCTGCCAGATGTTTTCAGTGCATGCATGTCTGTGCAAAGGCTGCAAATAAAACACCAACGTGGCAAACAGTTTAAAAATGGTATTTATTTATCAAATTCTAATGCTATTAATTAATTTCAACTACCTTTTACAGTTGGCATGCATTGTGAGTAAAAACCATTAGATTATTTAGATTAGATTAGCATTTTGGATTTGGCATTCATATTTAGTTTCCCACAATCTAATCTATATACATTGAAAATATTATAAATGGGTAAATATGTATTGTATATGTGGTGTAGCATGATGCTACTGTGCTGTATTTATCTGTAAAGTTACAAATGTTCAAGCTTTCAAGTAAATAGTTAAACCATATTTCAGATATTTTATTTCATTTTCATGGTAACAGGTCTCATAGATAATAGAGTTTAAATGTTTCAGTGCTGTACTTTGCCCCCCAGGTAATATAGAATCAGCTCTCAGTAGTGAGGTTCAGTCATGTTTCTGGAGAAAGAACACAGTGTCCTCATCCTATAGAGTCACCAAGCTCACTGAGCATCATGATGTGAGAGAGGAGACAGAAAGAAAACAGAGAGTGAAGACGAGATCAGGACTGAGGCGATATTGGGAAATTTCAGAAGTAAATCTCTCAACTTAAAGGCCACTCTTCCCTTTTTTCTCTTACTTTTTCTTTTTCAGTTCGTCTCTCTCAGTCACTGTCTCATGCTCAATGTGTCAAATTCAAATTTGCTTTAATAATTGCATGAACATAATTAACTACAGTATTGCCAAAGCAGCTTGCGCAAAGTTAACAGAGGAAGTGTATTCATTCAGAAGCGAGCAAAAAAGAAAAAAAATCGCTTTCACATGACTACACTATAAACATTATAGAGGCCTTACACTAAACAACATATACTATACTATACATTACTATACTTATATGTAAGAATATACTGTATTAAAGAATACAATAATATATATGACGAAGATGAGACATAGTGTTCCATCCATCTCTTTCTTTCTCTCTTGCATTCTTTCTATTTTAATGCTGAAACAATTTTTATCAGAATGGTGAAAGCCAGACTAAAAATTGATAACAGTTATGACAGTATGATGAATGATGTGGAGAAGTTCATCAGTATCTCGTTCATAAAAATGTGTTGGGCTGGTCTTCGGGCTTATTAAGTTGAGAAAGGTGTTTTGATTTCTATATTTATTTCTGCTTTTTGTTTTTTTGTTTTATTGATCTTTGTGGAATATGACTTTATGTTATATTTTAAAAATCCTGATAAGCAATTAAAGGGCTTAGAAAAAATTCTAATTATCGTGCTCTCTTTCTCTCACACATTCTTTCTTTTTCTCTTTCTTGTTAATTCTCCATTTGTCACTCACATCCATCTTCTTAATTTCCTGTTAAAGGTCTAACAAAAGCAAATTATGACCTGTTCAAACATGGGCTTTGGTAATAAGAATGGGGTGTTTGGTGAAAGAACAACCAACTGTCAAGGTCTGAATTATTAGATTAGACAGTAAAGCCAAAGTGAATCAAGATGAGATGCTTCAAATTTCCCACTCCTCCTACCTTTTATCCAGCCCCTCCTTACAGACACACACACACACTCACACACACACTAAGGCACATCTATAGCTGTGACACACCTCCACCATCCCAGTCACACAGTAGCCAATGAAATGAGTGCCACTGGATTTTAGCAGTGACACCCGGGCCACGTCACTGGGTTCCTCCTCTTCTCCTCCTCTGTGTGTGTGTGTTTGTGTGTATCTGTGTGTGTGTGTGTCTGTGTGGAGTGTGTCCTTGTGCATCTATGTGTCTGCACGCATGATAGGATAAATCCAGCTTCTCCTCCATTCTCTCTCTCCCTTTCTCTCTGGCTCCATCACTCATACACATACATACACGCACATTAAGGTGCTGCTCTTAGGCAACCGTCACACACACACATTCAAAACACACAAACCCAACAGAGGATTGTAGTTGGTCCACTTTTCTGGTGCTGAGGAACTTGACATTTTGCCTTCATGGAGGATTACCACAAACCTGACCAGCAGACAGTGCAGGCGCTGAGGAACATCGCCAACCGTCTCAGAATCAACTCCATCAAGGCAACAACTGCAGCGGGCAGTGGGTGAGTCGCCTCCATTGACTCCCAGACATGAGCTTTAAGACTGTCTGTCAATGCAATGCACAATGCAGATATACAAACAGCGTGCAAAACATAATGCAAACTTAGTATTTCTTTGCAGCAGGCATAGATGAATACCAACAGTCACACCTACTGAACTACATAGCCTAAATGCATGTACAGACACACACTCACACATGCAAGTGAAGGGCCAAAGGGACAGCGTGTCCTGCCTTTGTTCTCCTCCTTTGGTTTACTGACAGAGTTATTTGAACATCCACAGTTGTTATTTGATAAGTTATGCTCTCAATTCATTATTAATTAAATTAATTAAATGAAAATATCTATATTACACAACATGCTTTATTCTGCTTTATATAACATTTATGGTGTTAAAATATACACCATGTTGCAGAAATTTCAATGCATCCATTTATCCTTTTGAGTGTTAGGGTTAGGGTTAACATACACGACTGTAAGACACTGTTAATCACAGCTAACATTAAAAGTGAATGCTTTAATCTTTTCAGATGACTGGATTTTCATATTCTGGGGAATGACTAAAATGTATGTGGTCTTGGGTTCATTTAGTTATTTAAAAAATCTTATATTTACTTTGTTTGCAGAAAATATTTTGTAGGCTATTTGATTTCTGACTTTAGAAAGGTAATACCCCATGCAGTGTTGGGCACAATACCATGTGTAATGCTGGGTGGATTGTATGCAGATAATTTTCAGTCTATTGCAGATAGACTTGAATATTGTAATGGTTGCTGCAAGAAAATGATTTAGAAATGTTAATGATGAACTGAAATCTTGTTTATCATGTTCTCTTATGGCTATGTTAAAGATTGCTGTGGCATTGTTCAATCAGGGCAGTTCGTGAAATAGTCACAAAATTTAACCCATAGATTTTCAATTTTTTGTAAAACTCAACACGAGTTTCAAACTAATAAAGACAAACGCAGTAGACTACAGGGAAGTAGGTCGGGGTGGATAACATTGGAATTTCACACTGGAGACTCGGATTCGCTTCCCATGTGAAACCAATTGTTAATATTGACTGTTTTAAGGAAGTATTTATTGTAACCCAAACCATGATTTTTTAATAAACCTAACCAATTAGTTTTAGTGCTTAAGCCTAACCAAACTGTGACTGTCACGGGATATGTTTCTCAACAAGCTTTATTTAGTCTAACCTGGCGTTGCATATTTATTATTGTTACTTGACCGCAAATAGAAACATGGTGCAGACAAGAAAGATATTTCCAATTGAAATACATTAGTTTGAAAGTTGCACTGAGTGTCACGAAAAAAATAGAGAATGTGTGTTCTTGTAGGCCTACACATCTTTCTCCTATAGATTAAAGGTGAAATGAGTAAGAGTCAGGAAGAGCTACTAGCAGAAATGGAATATAATAATTATAAATATGTTTTCATTCATGTATAATCACCTGAAAATAAGAATTTGTGTGTTTTCATTACCTTAAAATAAGCTGTTTATATCTACATAGGGAGCGGGTCCCCTTCCATGGAGGTCGCCATGTTGCACCGTCATGTTTCTATAGTAGCCCAGAACAGACAAATCAAACAATGGCTCTAGATTGGGCTGTTTGCATTTTTCACAAGTTTCGCAGCCACCACAAAATGTTACCTAACCTAAAATAAGCCTTATTAGTATTAATGACTAATGGTATTGTTAAAACACCAAATAACCTTTGCATGTGTCATATTTGGAAATTATTGAGTGAAATACTCCAATACCTTTATATGTGAGAAAGGCCAATAACCAGCCATTAATATCAGGGCACCAAAATACTGTATCCTTCAGGTTCCAAAGCACTGGAGCTCTTGTTGATTAAGTGTAAAGTTGGTGGGTGGTTTGATGGGGGTCTGTGATTGGCTCTATTAACACGACAAATGGTCTTCATATTGAGTATCTGAATGCATTTCCAAAATAGGTTCTTGTCCAACATGTAACTATGAGGCTCGGTGCCTTTTCTTTTTTTGTTTACATCTGCAGCAGTTATTTGGTCTATTAACTGTACCTTATTGGACTTTGTTTGGTCACTGATTCCATATGTTGATCCGTTAACGGCACTTATGTTTTACGTCTGCACTGTGACATCTAAAAATTTTGAGCTTTTTATTCAACTCATATGGGTGTATATACATTTTCCATTACAGTAATTCTAGTTTTCTGGATGACTTCACAACATGATTACCTGGACTGCATAGTCGCAATCATAGAACCACATTTTCAGACAGTAGCATCATCCACCTGTAATATTATGTGTAGTAGTATACATAGAAACCTGATTTTTAACTGTATGCTCTTAATAATAAATGTGTTAAAACTGAAGCAATCTGTGTGTGTCTTATGTGTATGTACTTATGTCTGACATATGGTTAACAGCATAATCTCCTCTGTCCTTCAGACACCCCACATCATGCTGCAGTGTGGCAGAAATCATGTCGGTGCTTTACTTCCACACCATGAAGTACCACTATGATGACCCGCGGAACTTCAACAATGACCGCTTTATTCTTTCCAAGGTGAGACTCAGTCAGTCCTACCGATGTGGACATGAGGCTTTCTTTTCATATTTTAGCTTGTGCCAAAATTCTTTCCAGCATTTGACGTTTTCCTTAAATTACTTTGGTGTTTGTATGACAAAGATAACTTTCATTTATGATTGTTTTCTCTTCCACAGGGTCACGCTGCTCCGGCCCTGTACTCCATGTGGGTTGAAGCAGGCTTCCTGAAGGAGAGCGAGCTGCTAAGTTTGTGCCACGTTGACTCTTCCCTGGAGGGCCACCCAACCCCTGTAGGCTGTCACATACTATACACACGTTGAGAATCATCTAATTGACCATAAACAGTGTGCCAGCTGTTTTTGATAACACTTTACCGTGTGTGTTGTGTGTATTTCAGAAGCAGCAATTTGTAGATTTAGCCACTGGCTCCTTGGGGCAGGGTCTTGGTGTGGCCTGTGGAATGGCTTACACTGGCAAATACTTTGATAAGTCCAGGTAATCTTTCATACATGTGGATACAAATGAGAAAAATGACTCTAGTTTTAGCCTAATTTTAGTAGCTTTATATGTATTTTGTTTCTCTTGTGTATATGCATTTTAGATTTTTTGCATGCATTTAAAAAAATCCTGACACCAACTCAACTTTATTTTACATTCAATATCAATATTCATAACATTGGGTGTGTTGATGTACTAAACATTTTGGGGTTTTCTTAATTTGAATTTTAGGTCTGCATCATGCTTCTTTCGAGTGTTCAGCGATTGGGATTTTCCAAATTCTGTGGGTGTGTGCTGCGGCTACATGCTCTGCTCTCACGATTCTTCTGCTCTAATAATCACAGGCCCAGCAGTCACATCTCAGTTATTTTTACCATCCAAGCAGATTTAATCTCAGAATCAAATTCAGGCATTGTGCTTTCAACCATGATTTCGGTCTTAGTCTATTGTTTTAATTTATCATTGCAAACTGATTCCATTTCCTTTATAATGGCGGCATAATAATATTATGGTAATATTTGACCCATATGGTGTACTTTATTTATATTAACAATTTATTTTTTTAAATAAAATTTGATGATAATTTGTCCCATTTAAATGACATGGGAGACTTGTTTCAGAGACAGGTGTGAAACTCAGCAGCCACACCTTCAGGGGCCTCAGGAAGCTTTTATCATGTCACAGCTGGTTACCGACCCAACTGCTGGGTAATGGAAAGAGAATCAATCTGACTGGAAAAGTGTCAGAGAAAATCTTTGTAAAATTTGCCTGCTTCTTGAAAGAACAACACCTCACCCTCATCTGAATATATGCCAAACACACTAATCGTGTAGTTCTTCACCTCAGTTATCGTGTGTACTGCCTGCTGGGGGATGGTGAGATGTCGGAGGGAGCTGTCTGGGAGGCCATGTCGTTCGCCTCCTACTACCAGCTTGACAACCTGGTGGCCATTATGGACATCAACCGTCTGGGCCAAAGTGACCCTGCACCCCTGCAGCATCACGTAGAGAAATATCAGAAACGATGCGAAGCATTCGGGTAAAAGTGCACAAAAGTATTGTAGTAGAGGCTGAAAGTGTCAATGCACTGCATGTGTTGGAATATTATGTAGAAGGTGATGGTAATACAGGTAGAATCTGAGTACCATGCATTATCTGTTGTCAATCCATAACTTTTACAGTTTTTGAATTCTGTCCTGGTGTGCGTCCATGCCATCTATATGAAACATACTGTACCAAGTGTGTTTTAATGTGTGGCTTTGGTGTGTGTATGTGTGTGTGTGTGTGTGTGTGTGTGTATAGCTGGCATGCCATCATTGTGGATGGACACAGTGTGGAGGAGCTTTGCAAGGCTCTGAGCCAGCCACGCCATCAACCCACCGCCATCATTGCTAAAACCATCAAGGGCAAAGGCATTCCAGGTAATTGTCTCTCACTGTCCATGCCTCATCTGCACATGCATTGCTCTCACTCTAGTGCATATTATATGCAAAGGCATAAAGTGTGTAACCCATCCACCAAACAGTGTTTAATCTACCAATGTGATGCCATGTTTATGTGGTTTCAGCTGCCGAGGATAAGCTGGGGTGGCACGCCAAACCTCTGCCCAAAGACATGGCCGAAATGGTAATGAAGGATCTGCAGAGCCGCATCATGAACAGCAGCAAGCACCTGTACCCTCCTGCTCCCATAGAGGACTCCCCACCGGTCAGCCTGAGGAACATCAGGATGCCGAGTGCACCCAGCTATAAGACTGGAGAAAAGGTTTGTCACGTACACAAAAACCGACTTCATTCATATTCTCACTCTCTATTTTCAAGTGTATTCACACAATGTCTACAGAAACCACAGAGGCAAATTATTGAATAATATTAAACAAATGACCCAACCAACTTTGGTAATGGTCATGATTGATTTGTTTGGTCTCTCTTTCTTTATAGATTGCCACTCGGAAGGCATACGGGATGGCGTTGGCCAAGTTGGGCCGCTACAATGAACGTGTTGTGGCCCTTGATGGAGACACCAATAACCTCACCTACTCAGAGATCTTCAAGAATGAGCATCCCAACCGCTTTGTGGAGTGCTACGTCGCTCAGCAGAACATGGTATGATCCTTCATGAACCTACAGAATAAAACCTGTTTTACAAAGCTTGAGAAAGATGTATTCTGTTTATGTTATTTTTGATCTAATTTTTAAAGCTTATTAAAAAACACAAACAAACTCAACCTCAACTCTCTTTAATGTGGTAATTTTTGGATATTAGTACGACCTTACATCTCACAGCTGTGAGTCTCAGCCTGTGTCATTTAATTATACATGACTTATACATCCATAATGTAAGGAAGACACGACCCATTTGCCTCCTTATGGTCAATGTGGCTGCTGCTGACACCAGTGATTAGGCAGCACCCTTCTTTTGCCTCTGTCATTAATTTATCCGATCTTAGATTAATAATTTGGAGAGAGGCGATCAGACATGAATTCCTTCTGCTGTTATGGTTCCAGCAGCAGTCAACTCCAATGTAGGTCAGGCATGTGTATGATGATAAGCCATCATGACAAGTGCATTCAGAAATAAAATATTAATCACCGCAGAGGGTGGGACCATCTGGCTGAACGCATGAAAAAAGTCAAAAGTCGAATGGCAATATTTCTGTGCTTTACAGAAATGGGATGAAAACTGATTACATTTTAAATAAGGAGACTGAAACTGAAACACTTGATTTGTTAAACACAGATAAATGTACTTTTATTGTATACATTTATTATTAATGACATCCTCTTCTTGGTTTGGATGAAACAACTGGTTAAAGTGTAGCCTTTAAAGAAGTAGTTTGTTTCTTTAAATGTATGTATACAAATTTATCTAACATCAGATTTGCACTTTCATGGATGCTTAGTGGTTGCTTTTAACAAAGCAAGGAAATAAGTTGTGGGATTGAGGAGAGTTTTGGACAAAGGACAAAGGAAATGATTTGTAAGAGGAGGTATGCCACTGATTCCACCCATATGGGGAAATAAGCTCCAGAGCTTTGGAGAAAACTCTTCTCACTGACTCTCTACTTAACGTGGTCTTTGGTTCAAAGACTGATATTTGACTGTCTGGGTGATCTTTTTGGGATCAAGCGCCTGTGTGACCTGTGTCTATCTAGTTTATGTCTCCTGTGCTCTTGTATAGTTACCAAGAAACAATACATTTCTTTTCCAGGTCAGTGTTGCCATGGGATGTGCTGCCCGTGAGAGGAACGTTGTGTTTGCAAGCACTCTTGCTTCCTTTTTCACGCGCGCCTACGACCAGCTCCGCATGGCAGCCATCTCAGAAAGCAACATCAACGTGTGTGGCTCCCACTGTGGTCTATCCACCGGTTAGTAAATTGCTGCTAATGAGCCATGCACACCCCAACCCCTCCAATACACCTTACCCACCCACACATTCACCAATTCGCCTTTATTCCCTCACACTGAAGCCAGGCATTTCACAACACCCAGTTTCCCAGAACATATTCACAATATCCCTAATGGTGAAACATGTATAAAAGAATGATCTGTGTGTGTTTGTGAGTGTGCAGTTCTTGCAATCCTTTCTCTCTTTCCCTCTAATCGTGTGTTTTCCTTACCGTTTACCCCCTTTGGCCTTACAGCTAGTACTCAATCCTCCCCTTTTCTCCCTTCCTGTCTGCCCTGGAAGCTGTCAACAGGGAACCAGGTATCCCTCTGTTAGTGCAGGTACACTGCATGCAAAGTCTGGCTTTATGTCTGTGGATCTGCATGCATCAGCTCACCTGACCTGTCAGTAACTTTTGAGGATTTTCTGAATGTTGGAAATATGAAATCGACTATAAATTTTCATATTACAGGAGAGGAAGGCCCCTCTCTGATGGGTCTAGAGGACATGGCTATGTTTAGGGCCCTTCCGACAGCAACCATTTTCTATCCCAGTGACGGTGTGTCTACAGAGAAGGCTGTGGAACTGGCTGCATCCACAAAGGTACATAAAACCTAAATTCAGTGTTATGGATTTCCTGCATTATCTGTGGACCATTTATTTATAAGCAAAACAGCCTATTTGCTGTCAGAATGCCTCACTGGTGATTACCATGTTTTCCTTCCCTAAGGGTATTTGCTACATCCGAACCAGCCGCCAAGACAGTGCCATCATCTATAACAGCAACGAGGACTTCCATGTTGGACAGGCTAAGGTGACCCAGTATTTTTGCTGGCATAGCTGTTAAGAGTGTGGAAAATAGGAAAACAGAAAACTTTCGCTACTAAATCAACACAACAAGCATTGTCAACACTGCAACCTGAAACAGAAGATAATACCTCTCCCTTTGCCAGGTGGTGTACCAGAGCAAAGATGACCAGGTGACTGTGGTGGCAGCTGGAGTGACTTTGCACGAGGCCGTGGCTGCAGCTGAACATTTAAAGAAAGGTACAGTAGGCCTACATTAAACACAACTTATGATCAACATTATTTAACATTATGTCATGTTAAAAGATGAAAATAAAATATTTTTTAATCAAATACTGTATGACCATATTCGATGGTGGTCAATTGTTTATCAGAACTAGCATAGAATATTATATTTGTTTAAATAAATGACATCTTAAATTTGCAGAAATAAAACCTATTGTTACCAGCTGTAGTTCTGAACATTATTATGAACATCATAACTGAATTTCCAGAGAGGATCTCTGTTAGGGTCATTGACCCCTTCACAATCAAACCACTGGATGTCAAAACCATCATCGACCACACACGTGCCACCAGGGGACGAATCCTCACTGTGGAAGACCACTACTATGAAGGTAGGTTTCTATAAAGGTAGCTCATACTGTTCAGCTTCTGCATATTGTATGACCACTACCGACCTAGCAGCAACAAGCTTCTCAGCATAATGCAGCTGGGGCTTTGTCATTGGTCCATATTCTCGGGTGTGTTGTGGTGGCATGTTTCCATTGGTTCAGCATCAGAGACGCGATGTGGTGGCATTTGCTGATTTGCTAAGGGGAGGCTGACTGCTGTGTGCCTTCATTGCAGGCAATGTATTGGTATTGTGGTGCACTTTGTATGTGTGAGAGCCAGAGAGGCAGAGTGCTGTCAGATTTCCTTAACTGAGCATGTGCCCATGGGGCTCTCTCTGACCTAGATAGCACAGACAGCCATGCCCTGTGCCTGTTAAGGGAAAGGGGATGGGTGATGGCATGGACTTGACTAGACAAAGGATATTTTGCAACTGTATCAGCAGCATCAGACTGATGTTGGGTATCTCATTCATTTTAAATCTGGACCAAGGAGGATAGTATTTTAACCGTCAAAGGGACATCTTTATATTGAACTTGTTTGTAATGTTTTCTTGTCCCCTCTATTTACTGTACATATATACTGCATGTTGAATGTTTCTGATAAACTGAAGGATTAAGTGTTTCTTTATGTATTGAGAAAATAAACCACTTAAAGCCCTCCCTTAGATTAGTTGAAAAGTTGACTTTTTAGAGATACACGGTTCTCACAGGACAGCGACACTACAAACACACGATGATCTTATATGATGCATTGCTGTAGATTAAACTACCCAACAGTATATAAAGTAGTTAAAATTAGCACAACCTTAAAGATCATCAGCATCAGTGAAATGAAACATGCCCATTAATGCAGCTGTAATATTAATCAAGTAAAAATTATAATTAACAGTAAATAGGGACCATTTTTCTGCAGTACTTTTACTGAAAGTAAATTTTGCGGATAATACTTACATACTTTTACTTCAGTAAGGTTTTGAATGCAGACCTTTTGCTTGTAGTGGAGTATTTTCACAGCGTGGTATTGCTACTTTCACTGAAAGTAAAGGATCTGAATACTTCATTCACCACTGGTGTCCCACATCCTTCAAGGAGGATTTGTCTTCCTTCTTCATCGCTCTCATGTGATGAATTGTTGTTCCACAGGTGGCCTTGGGGAGGCAGTGTCCTCAGGAATGGTCAATGAGTCTGGCTTCAATCTGCATCGTCTGGCTGTGTCCCACGTTCCCCGCAGTGGCAAACCACATGAACTGCTCAAGATCTACGGCATCGACCGTGACGCCATCGCCCAGGCCATCCGCAAAATGCTCAGCAGCTCTACCAATGCCAAGTAACTTCCTCCCTGCCCCACCCACCTATTTGATCACACCCCTCCAGATGAAAAAAAAAATCAAGTATGTTTTTGATTCACATGACACCCAGCTCTTTAAATTCCTTCACTGTGAATGCCCCCTAAGTGTGTACTGAAGTAATGTGATTTTGTGCCGTACACTTTGAAGTAGAGTTCCACCTTTACCTTTCTTTCATCCATCATTACATCACACACAAGGCCAGAGATACACAAATTTAAACACACATATCCTCATATCTAAACTCAGAGTTCGGTAATCAAAATGTGACCATAATTGACTTTGTCGTTGGTGGATGCCCACTATACAAAACAATACATTATTACATGTTCAACACGAGTATTGTGTGATGCTCTCATGTGTTTTTTAATGCTCTTTGATTAACTTCATTTTTTTTATATTGTTCTGATGTAGCTCTTAACAAACTGGGTGGGGCATAGTTTTAAAGTAAGTGTTTATCATGACAAGAGTGTCAGAAAGAAGCTAAAGGAGTTGTTGTTTGTAGAAGGTAGTGGATAAAATAATCAAATGTAGGTAGGTCATAAAGAGCAGTCACTCAAAACCACAAATCACATCTTCAGACAATTTCAACTGTTGTGGTTTCAAAAGTTGTGTCATTTCTCTTCAGCACTGTATATTTGTTGTAATTGATTTCAAGGTTACCATCAACCCACACCTCAATGTTCATTTGTGCTAGCTGTACAACTGGACCATATAGCAGTGTGACGATAATCATTATGTGGTCAGTGGCATCTTTTTTTTTTACATAAGATGGAGGGCTAAAGGCCCTTCAAGTGCTGGAGAATGGAGAATATGGCTGGCTGTGACTATGAAGGTAGTGTTACATCTGACTTGTGAACCCAAGAACAAACACTTTCTTTGTTACTTGAAATTTTGTATGTACTTTACTTTCATGTAATAAAGCCCTCTGCATTTGACTTTGAGTGTTTATAATCGTTTGATCTTTTCCCCTGGATGTATATTTGTGTTGATGTGTGTAGTTCAACCAGTATACACACACAGAAATATGTGCTTTAATTCAAACAGTGTCAAAGTAGGTGATACAAAACCGTGATTAATGACAACATACATTAGTATAACATAATTCTTACAGCACATATCTGCATCACTTGTTTCATAGATTTATTATTTCATTACTGTACATCCCTAAGATAGCTAATACATATTTTCTTTGCCTGAAAATGGCCAACTTAAAATCTGATCATATTGTTGTCTGACAGATTATATGTGCTTGTTTCTGTGGATATATTCATAACTTCCTGGTAGAATTCGGCATCTCTGAACTTTGAGTAAATTTCATCAAACACAACTGTGCTCTTTGACCTCGTAGATTTACAAACACAGGTATCACCGCCTGTTAATTCACCCTCTGTGGTTGTAAACTCCTTTTACCGCCAATGGCGACGTCTCTCTCTCAGCTTCCTGGCCAAAAGAGAAAAATAACATTCTTAGATCATATAAATAGGCTGTCCATCTATCAGAACAATGTGCAAAATTTAAATCTTTTGTAAGCCTACCTACCTTAGAAAACTGTATTCCCGTTTTGCTCCTCTAATAGCAAACACGATAATTCCCCATCCATAAGACAGTGTGTAGACTGGAATAAAGCAAAAAATTTAACCACAGAAATAATATTTTCCCAAGGCGTTTGCATATCTCACACGCTTGTATGTGGCTTTACCGTGATACAAGTTGAGGTTCAGGATGGCCACGAAAAGTGCAAAAGAAAATCCCCAGTAAACATCTAAAGAGAGTTAGAAGGGAATTCTAGTTTTTATGAAGAACGTTTCATGTATGTTTCATTATTGTCCCGACCAAATCAATTATTATTGTATTATAAAGAACAGGTCTGAATGTGGGCACTGATTTATAATTTGAATTCAAGGTCATTGTTTTATCTATGGATTGATGGCAATTGTATCTTGCCACCAATATTATTACTCACTCCAGTGGGTAATTATTGATAATTCATATTCACATTTCAAAAAATGCTATAACATTATTGATAAGCTATGAATCATGTATAGGCTATTAGATATTAATTAACAAACAATTCACAATAATTTTAATACATTTGTTTGAGATAAATAAATGATTGCTGGTGCGAATCATAACCCAATCATTTATTAAGTGTGTGTACCTCTTCTGTCATATGGAGGGCCTTTACAGGTCTTAGTATGGGCAGGCAGGTCTGAGAGGAAACATACAAAATGAACATAATGTCATTGTTGTACAACAACAACATAAAGATTAGGGGATCATCTAAAATAACATGTTTAGCATTTCACCATCGGGTTAAAAAATGTGACAGCAATAAGTATTGTTTTTTAAAGTATTGGTGTCATTTATAAAACAAAGTTCATCTTACCACAAAATATGCCCACAATCTCAAACACTATGGTGAAAAACACAGCAGAGATTGATGGAAGCATGAGTGCTGGAAATGCAACACAGACTTGCTTAAACAATTACAGAGTCCATGTTATAATCTTAAACTACACCACACAAAAATAGATAAGTTTGTTGATAAATTAGATTATTGCAAATCTACATTGTCCCTATAAAGTTTTGCATGACCATTATTAAAGAACTCGAATGACACTGTACGTCTACTTACCACGAAAGGGCCTGTAGAGTGCTGTTCCACATCCCAGACCAAAGCAGATTGAATAAAAATGGTAATATCTGTCTGAAAAATTTCAGAAGAATACGTCACAATTGAGAAATATCATCTAAATTATTTTAGGACGTTGTGTGCCGCCACCCTCCAGTATAGACTATAGACTGTAGACTATAATGTACATACAGTGTTGGTAAAGGTCAAAAGTGCGGTGCCTTCCACAATCCTGAAAAAGAAACAGTAGCATGATGTCTTGGCAGAGACAAATCAACAGAAATACCTTGATGGATGAGCACAAAGTAGGCCTAGGCTGTTGCTAGACACAGAGAGAGCAACTGACAGAACGAGAGAGAAAGCAGGAGACAGAATATATAGTAATATATATATATTACGAGATAATAGATTATCATTACCACAGGTGGAAGTCCCTGAGACCTAGAAACACAGGTGTACCCACCATTTATACGCTCAGCTGCAGGCTAATTCTCCTGGCAGGTGTAGCAACGACACGACAATCAAACATCAAGAAGCAACTTCCTTAAACTATGCCACTCTGACAAGTTTTGTGGCCAGCCTCGGGCAGAAGGGAAGTCCCAGATAAAAATGTTTTGCTTTCACATTCATGATTTTACGGTCTACCTTGAGGCTTTTAAAAGTACTGAGTGTGTCAAGCCTCAAAGACCCTTTCCGCATTCCTTACAGGTTTAAGCATGTATTTAATGGAAGAGTTTGACACAATTTTTGTTTGGCATTTGGCATTACTAATTAATTATTAACAATTACTGATGTAAACAAATAAAAGAAAAACTTTTTAAAATAGTTGTATAGTGTCAGTCCATCTAATAAAAAAATGGGTATACAAGCAGGATCTGATTGTGTTGGTACAGCTTGATTTACATTTAAATCACAAATAGAGCTGATACAATTAGAGAATAAACTAACTAGCCCAGTGACAGTAAATAATGACAGAATCAGCAACTATTTTGATAGTTGATTAATTGTGTTAGTTATTAGATTATTAAATATTTGATAATTCCAGCTGTCTTTCCTTTATTGTATAAAATTTTAAATGGATTATACGCTCTGGGAGCTTGTGATGGGGATATGTTGACATTTCATTGACTAAACAATTAATCATTTAATCAGAAAATATTCGACTGATAATGAATCATGGAAATAATCGTTTATTTGCAGCCATAATCTCAAATTGTGCATTCGGGAATGAAATACAGTATCTGTCCTGGAGGTATAGTTGTAGTTTCATTATGAGGTCTCTAGACGGCAGTGCTGTATTGACCACTTTAGAAAGTTAACGGCTCCCGTCCAAGCCCGCGCAATGCACTCTGGTACCTGAAGTCAAGGTGGCAGTTGAAGTACGTTGTCGTTAAGGTACTGGCATTACACTTAAAACTACATTTCCCTTCCCAGTCACACACATTTGAATGTCGTTCAGGGTTAGCTTTTTCCAATCGATGATCTCAGCTGAAGTTTCCTCTGTCAGCTTCATGCTTAAGAAACTCCACCAGAATGACAAAAGTATCATCTAGGGTGAGCTTTGTCGAAGTCTGCGGCGGAAACAGGCAAAGGGAGCTAAACGCCGTTTAAGTCCCAATAATGCGGTTCAAACAAAGAAGGCAGTGATTTGTGGTCGTGGTGGTTTTCTGCGCTGCTCCTGCCAGCCAGGGCTGGGTCCCGTTACAGTTGTGAGTCCGCGGCTCACCAAGATGTCCATGGAGGAGCAGGAATATCCTGAAGCGGTGCTGGTGACGGAGGCCGGGCCGCAGTGGCTTCGAGTCGAGGTGGAGCGTCTCACCCGCGAGCTCCGTGATACGACCCATGAGAAGATCCAGGCGGCTGAGTATGGGCTGGCGGTGCTGGAGGAGAAACAGCAGCTCAAGCAGCGATTTGATGAGTTGGAGACAGAATACGAGACGGTCCGACATGAGCTGGATCAGCTGAAGGAGGTAACGTAACCCGAGGTCATAGTCACGCAGCCAGACAAAGAAATAGTATTAGATATAAAAATGTCAGTAGTTGTAACGTTAATTGTGTCGGTATATAAACACTCCTAACCTGTAACCTGGAAGATATTCCCTTAGCAGCACGTTAACAGTTATAATTCTGGTGCAGCAACGGTCAACATGCTGTTTACCAACGGTCTTGAACGTGTCAGTCAGAACCACACGGTCTGTAATCAGAACCATCAGTACGTTATGTAAGCTATCAGTCATGGGCCTGGTTCCTTTGGAGCTCAGACATAACTTGAACTTGCCAAAAAGTTTAAATTGACCAGCTGATGGTTTCTCGAATTGTTATATGAAGTCTGGCAAAAGGTTATGACAGATTATAATATGGTAGCCAAATGCTCTTCACTATTATTCTAAGCAGAATAACAGTGATGTGGTTTAATGCTTTCTTCACACTGAAGGATAAAACTTGATCTTACTTTTTGGTCACTTGCCTGTACTAGCGCTTGGTATGTAAGGTTGAGGCCTTCAGAGGTCTGCAGCTGCAGTGGTCAAATCTACATGCCTGTGTGGCCAACCTGCTGTTAGTTTATTAAGTCTAAAAGGAACAGGAAGGGTCATGTTTCAGGCTTGTTTTGCAGTTCAGTCATCCTGAGAAATATAATATCCCTCCATGGCATTTTTTATAACTCTCCTAACTTGATGACCTAATTGGCTATTTGGAGAGACATTTCTAACCCACAACAGTGCTCGCCTCAGGTTTCCCTGAATTTCTCCTTACCAGCTACCACCTTTTTGCGATATGTCAGTATGGTCAGGTCAGAAGAGACCTTGTTTCTCAAGGCAAGGAGGTTTTCATCTGTCATCATCACTATATTCAGCTGTCCAAGACTGTCTTTAACCAACACATTTCAGTATCAAACTGTTATGACTTTAAGTCATGCTGTTGTCAAAAATCTCCTTTCACTTCCATTATGACTCCAGGATCTGGGTAGTAATTTAATTCTCACTCAAGCAAATGTCATGGTTTTTATTTTTACCCTTTTCGTATGAACATGGTAGTCTGTGACATCACCCGTGGATTTCTGAAGGGATGATTTGAAGTTTGGGTTTACCATTTTCTGCCATCTCTGACTGTTATTGGAGCCAAAAATTGCAAAATTGGAGAATGAGGACGAGCCACCACAGCTGAATGTGAGAGGCTAGAACACCTGTCAGTCAAGCAACCGTGGCGCAAAACATACAATATTATACATTTTAAAAAAAATTATTTAGCCTTAAACAAATGGTTAAAATTGCCACAATGAAAGACATAAGAAGAAGGGACCTTAGCTACTGAGATCCTAACTTGTGGGAAATTCTGACTGTATTTCAAGAGAGAAGTTGGGTTTTTCCCTTCTGTTCAGTTTAGTCAGTTTTCTTGCAGCCAGTTCATCAACCTTTAGAGGAACTGCATCCAGTGGCACTTCCACATTGGCTTCAACATTCAGCAGTTGTGGTCGCCACTTGTTATTGGCCATCTTCATCCCTCACTCTTAATAATTTAGTGTATTGGGATATTTTCTTGGTTGGTGTTTCACTGGCAGCCAGAAAGCCACACATACATAATATTTTTTACAGATAACTGAATAGTGAACAGGTATGCCCAGATAGAAGTCAGTCTCTTTCTTAGCTGTAAAAACGGCTAGAAATGTTACTACACATTTCTATATTTATAGTGACTTGAGTCTAATTTTCAGTTAGGGCTGCAATCATAGAATGTATAAAAGAAGGGGACCCGGCCACCGTGACGTCACCCGTTGGTTTTTCGACTTCTGTCTTGAGTTTGGAGCCTCAAGTTTGGCATTTTGACCATCGCCATCTTGTTTTCCTTTTTTTCAGAACCAGAAGTGACCGTGTTTGGATGCGAGGGTGGAGCTAGCTAGCTTGGTTAGCAAGGTGCATTCGTAATTCACATTAACTGTAATATTAAGTGGGATGCTAATTTTGGCTAAAGAAAAACAGGCTTAAAACAAAATGTAATTGCGGAAAAAATGACTCCTTCTGTCTTTTAGTGCAACCGAATGCTGAAAAAGACATTTTTAGGCGACCAAAATGTTACAATTACAATTGTAACACACTGGACCGTGTGTAACATTTAGAAGGATCTATTGGCAGAAATTAAATATATTATTTAAAACTATGTTTCCATTAGTGTGTAATCGCCTATAAATAAGAATTGTTGTGTTTTCATTACCTTTAGAATAAGCTGTTTTTATCTATAGTGGGAGGGGGGCCCCCTCCATCAGGCCGCCATGTTGCACCATCATGTTCCTACAGTAGCCCAGAACAGACAAACCAAACACTGGCTCTAGATAGGGCCGTTCGCGAGTTTTGCCGCCACCGTAGTTCCTTCTACCGGCTTGGAAGGGGAGGGTTATGCGAGCGGTATTCAAATGGTTGTGAACTGAAATTTTATCGCTAGATGCCAATAAATACTACACACTGGACCTTTAACTTTCATGAACTGAAAACACAGACAGCACCCAAAAACAAAATCACGGCTAGTTAAATGTATACAATGCAGTGGATATGCTTCGCCTCTATCCTGATTGACAGGTCAATAAATAAGTAATAAATCAAGTGAGAATAAATGACATGTCCAGTCAAGATGAGGAACTCCCTGGTGTCGTCACGGGATGAGTCTCCATGGATCTTTTGATGACTTATTCTCAGTTGTATGTTGATGGTGATTTTTGTCCACATTACATTATTCGTGGCGTAAATCACAGTCCAGTCACTAAGTGACTCACTGTTATAGCCATTCTCTTGGTATCTTATGATTCTGACTGTTGCTTCTTCTCTCTTTAGTGGAGTATGTCACTGAGGTTGACGTAGGTAAATGAAGCAGAGGGTTTAAGAAAGATCTGTCATAATAACCATCCACTGTCCACAGATCAATTCGCATCACAACCACTGCTTGTTACACATATCGATTTGTTTGACTGGAAAACTGTTGAGGAAGAAAAGGTGGGGTTAGATGCTGATGGGACTTTCTTGGTCAGTAGTTGTTACATCACCAGTTTATCTCAGTGCTTGTTGGCTGGATGTTTACGAGCCTTTAAGTCAGTTGACTGTGAGAATCTGAAATCAACCTGTTCATCCTATGTTTGTTTATTTTGACTCTGTCAGTTGTTAACTTAAGCCTGTACACTTTGCTTGGTGTCTAACCATTAGTGCATTACCCCACTAGTGGTCACCTCCATTAGACCCTACCTTGCCCACCTTTCTGCTGTGGAAAGGCCGTTTTCGAACCTGAGAGTAAATGCGTTTGTGTCATCAGTTCCCCCGGCATCTTGTGGAGTTTTGTTGACATTATTGAGCGTCACTATTATGACTGAATATGCCAAAAATGCAGCAGCTTTTCAGATCAATTGCAAAACGGTATCACTGATGGCACATGGTGATGTTTAGTAAGATTTAAATGTACTTACTTTTTGTCTTTAAGTTTTAGTACATTAAGTTTTATTTTGATAGATAAATATTACCGGGTTGTGGTCATTCTTGTTGAATGTCCATCGGGGTTGTTTTGCCCTGAATAGAGATATAAGAGAGTGCTCACTCCCAGGCTGTGTACAACTCAAAACAAGCTCCTGTGGCTTCATTACATTTCGATAACTTTTGACTGTCATTTCAAATTTGGTTGTCTCAACTCAGATTTCCAAGACAGACCAAACTGAGTGAGAGTTTTTTTTGTTCCCTGAATGTGGATCGGAAGACAGCAACCTGCACTTGGCTCCGGTTTGTCATGTGAGCATGACAAATTCAAATGTATGCAGGTCAAATGTGATCAGTGCTTGCAATAATCTCTTTCCATGCTCCGTTAATGTATAAGTTGAACATCATCGCATAACACCAAAACGTAGCAGCAGGGTGATACAGCACTTGCGAATGGTCTTCTGTAACACAAGAGGCGAATAAAACAACCAGTACCAAGGGCAGTGAATGGCAGGCCCCTGGTATTTTTGAATAAATACTGTTTGGGTATTAGAAAGCGTATCTATCGCCAGTTATTATTTCAGTAATACTTGTGGTTCTGTACGTGCATTTTTAAACATGTTGGCTATTAATTCTCGATCAAAGTAGTTTGCCCTAATGTTTATTCTTTATGTCTATGCCCAGGCCTTTGGACAAGCTTACTCAACCCACAAGAAGGTGGCAGCAGATGGGGAAAGCAGGGAAGAGTCACTGATCCTGGAGTCTGCCAGTAAGGAGGCTCTCTACCAGGAGAAGCTCCTAGAGTTGCAGAATGAGCTCCGACAGGCCAAAGTGTCCCTCACCAGTGTACAAGCTGAAAACGAACGGCTGTCGACCATTGCCCTGGAGATGAGAGAGGTGATCGTTTAAAATGTTCATTTGAATAAAATCTTATTTCAATCAGGCTGGTCCTATAAGGAGCATAATATTTCATAATCCCGCTTCTGAAATTGCACAACATTCTCTTGATAAAGTCAGTATGTATTGATGAAAACTGGATCTTCTCGGCAGATCTTTCTTTTGTGTACTTCCAATATGTCATACTGAAATTGCTCTCTGAACGTTGTTGACGCACAGATCCACCATTTACATCTGTGGTGTGTTTTTATATTACCCTTTTACGTTGTAAAGCTGTGGAAACCATAAATGTTTTCCCTAAATGAAAGGATTTTGTTAGTGCTAAAATCTGGATTAGTTTATCTCACACTTGTAAATAAGAGCCAGTAATTTGAATCATAGTACTTTTGAGTTTAAATGGCCCAATAATGTATTCTGTTACAATCAAAATACGATGAAAGAGAAAGTTAGTAAAGCTAATGGAAGTTTACATGGACACATGGAGACCAGACCACCACTAGTTGTCAGGGTGAGAGAGCTGAAGTTTGTGCTTGTAGTGGGGGAGGGTCAGATAGCACAGACTGCAGTGAGACCAGGAAAGATGATGTAATGGTCCACTGAGTGACACAAAGGATGTCCTCTGCCGGGGCTCTCTGTAGCATGGATTGGTAAGTGGACCATGTCCTCCTTCCGTCTTTACATTCGCCTGCCAAAGTCTTGCCCCTGTGCCATGTGAAACATGCTGACACGCTGATCCTCATTTCACTCACAGTGACCCAACACTTGCAAGGATGTAGTTTGCGCTGCCTGTCTGATTTTCTTTTTTCACTCAGTCAGTGATAGAGAACATTTATTTTAATTGGAGTCTGTTCTCATGCAACCTGCCATAACATGCCAGCTCTTTGTCCTCTCCTCCTGTGTGCAGAATTCAGAGCTGGCAGAGCTGCAGCGCGGTCAGCTGCGCGACGACATCCGAGAGTACAAGGTGCGGGAGGCTCGTCTGCTGCAGGACTACAGCGAGCTGGAGGAGGAGAACATCTCTCTTCAGAAACAAGTGTCTGTGCTGAGACAGAACCAGGTGAGACAAAGGAGATGGAACTTGATACTCACTTTGTTACACATCTTGACCTGGCTGGAAGTCATGGAACCATATTCATGTTTTTCTTGTTTAACATCTTTTTTATGAATCAAACTTTACTGGTTTTTGGTTCTAATATAACTACATAGTCATTGTGTCATGTAAGAAAGTGACAAAGCAAGACATTAAATACATGTTTACATTTACGGTTTTGTTTAATTGGTCAGTGGACAATATGTTTTTCTAGTCATTTGGACAATATGAGGCACTTTGGCCTAATAGAGAAACTACAGTGGTCCCAATCAACTGAGTAAAATTAATGACAGCTTTATTTATGTTTATATTTTTGACCATCTGCTAAGGTGGAATTTGAAGGTCTAAAGCATGAGATCCGCCGTCTGGAGGAGGACTCCGAGTGCCTACACAACCAGCTGGAGGAAGCCATGCGTCTGAGGGAAATCGCTGAGCGACAACTGACCGAGGCCTTAGAAACAATTAAAACAGAGCGCGAACAGAAGGCCACCCTGCGCAAGGAGCTCTCCCACTATATGACAATTGGCGGCTCTGTGTACAACAGCTCTTTCAGTATCTCCATCGACAACCTAAAACTCCACGAGGATCCCTCTACCATCACCGAGCTTGACAACGATGATCTAATGAGAGGCTTAGAAAACGGCTTGTCCAAGAAAGGTGACGGTGATGAAGGCAACAGAGCTGCTGTGAAGAGAGGGGAGGCTTTCAAGCCGGCTCCTAGCCTGGTGGACGACCTGCTGAGTGAGCTCAACATCTCTGAGATCCAGAAACTTAAACAACAGCTTGTGCAGGTATGAAGTCCATCCAGCACCATTACTTTCTGAATTGACTGTGTAAATGCTGATCCCATGTTTTCGACACACATGATGTGTGCTAAAACATACATGTGTATATCACATAGTATGTATTTGCACAGAAAAATAGTGGATTGTGCAAATTAATTATTCTGGGGCACATCTTTGAGTTATTGTCTGAGTAGATTCATCTTGGCCTTTAGTTCACTCACTCTGCTCTCTCTCTAAAAGTTCATACAGGCAGATTTAGTAGGTATCGCCACTTTGCTTAAACAAATCCTCATGGCGGCAAAACAAAATTTATTAGGTTTAACATTATATCTGTAATACAACTACATCTCCATTTACATTACAGGCATAGTTTAAGACATTTATATAAAAAACTGCTGGTTAAGCTTCAATACAGTGCCTCAAATGTTCTTTTCCATTTTAACATTAGTGGCATTCACTCTTTAATTCTCTGTTCCCAGGGATTCAGTAAACTATTTATCGGCCCAGAATAGAAGAGCTAATTAATCACACAATGCCCATTCACTACACACTGTCGAGTGAATCTAAAGGGAATACACAAGGTTTCGGAAAGTAGCATTTATTGACTGACCCCGTATTATATTTGAAGGATGGCTACATTGTTTGTTGGATGTCAAAACAGCCAAAACCTAAGATTTGTTAGTTTAAAATGTTGCTGCACAAGATATACACAGTAGACCCAGTCAGAGCTTTAACAGTCCACAATAAGTGAGAATAGAAAAATCCATGTTGCTCAAAGTGTAAATACATGGTTTCTGATCATCTATGGTCATATCAATTGCTTATGTATTACATTTATATAATGTGGACATTTTATGGGGATATTTGCTAAATTACATTTTGTTAAATTTAAAAAGAAACTATACTGGCTTTGACTATAGAGGGACAAGTAAGATACAATGTACATTCTTACAGCTGGCCGAAGGGCTGTTGCTGATTCATTTATTTATCAGGTACTGTAAAGTTGGCCAACTGACTGAAAATACCTTTTGTTTTTATGCTAGGTGGAGCGGGAGAAAGTGGCCCTGATTAACTCTCTCCAGGAGAACCAGAAGCACCTGGAACAGGCTTACGGGACTGTGTCTGAGCAAAAGGAAACTGTCAACAGGCTGACTGAGAACCTCAGTGCAATGAGGAAAATTCAGGCCAGTAAGGAGCGCCAGTCTGCCCTCGACAGTGAAAAAGACAGGGACAGCCATGATGACGGAGACTACTACGAGCTGGACATCAACGGACCTGAGATTCTACAGTGTAAATACACTGTGGCCGTGTCTGAAGCTGGGGAGTTGAGGCAGGAGCTGAAGACTCTGAGTGCAAAGTACGAGGAGTGTCGAACCCAGTACGAAGACGAGCGAGCGCGGCTGGAGAGCGACGTCCAGGAGTTGAGGTCAAAGTTGGCATCCCTGGAGAAGATTAGCTACGCAGATAAAGCAGACGTGGCTCGTCTGGAGAAGGAGCTCCGTCTGGTCAGCGAGGCTGCAGGAGAATCACTTGGCAGCCTTAATGTGGCCCAGGATGAGCTCATATCTTTCAGTGAAGAACTGGCCAATCTCTACAACCATGTGTGTATGTGCAACAATGAGACCCCTAACCGTGTCATGCTGGACTACTACAAGGAAGGCAAGGCCATAGTAAGAAGGGGGCAAGAAGGGAAGGAGCCCCAGTCTTCTGTGCTTCTCACTAATGGGCTGATCACTGAGACTGAACCTGGAAGGTCAGACTCCAGCACCACCACAGTTACCCCAGCTCTAGCCCCAGAGCACCGGCCAGAACCCATGAACATCTATAACCTCGTAGCCATCATCAGGGACCAAATCCGCCACCTGCAGCAGGCAGTGGACCGCACCACAGAGCTTTCACGTCAGAGACTTGCCAATCTGGAGCTGAGCACAGTGGCGGACAAGGACAAAGAGGCTTGCATGGAAGAGATCCTCAAACTGAAGTCTCTGCTTAGCACCAAAAGGGAACAGATCGCCACTCTCAGAGCTGTGCTCAAGGCCAACAAACAGGTCAGAGGACTACTCTGATCGTGTCTATATATGTGTGTGCTTGTGTATGCATGCCTGCTGTGTATTTTTCTCAGAGGAAGGATGTTCATTGTTTCTTCAAATGGCAAGTACGACAGAAGAGGATGATTGGCTTCAGCTAAAAATAACTACTCAGTTTAGACTTTACCAAAGTGCAAGAAATAAATAATGATATAAGATCTTATTCCCTTTAGACGGCTGAGATTGCTCTGGCCAACCTGAAGAGTAAGTATGACAGTGAGAAGGCCATGGTGACTGAGACAATAATGAAGCTCCGCAATGAACTCAAGGCTCTGAAAGAGGACGCTGCTACGTTCTCCTCTCTTCGAGCCATGTTTGCTACAAGGTATGATTAACCTTAATCACTAGTTTACAATTCACTCCTGACAAACATGAAGGGAACTATTATGTGGCATTCTGGTGGTCCAGGGCTCACGCCATAATGCATGACATTTATTGTACTGTATCTTTAACATATACAGTGTGTGTGGGTGTGTGTATAGATAGAGATATAGATATATCTATCTAGATAGATAGATTTAAATGTGCTAATTCTACCTCTTAGCACATTTCCTAGTAATGAAAAAGAAAAATGCTTAATTGTTTATTCTAAACTATTTTGTGTGAGTGTCCGTATTTGTGAGAAAGACACAAAGCATTGTGGGAACAGTCTGATGTAATACTTGTGCGAGTCAGCTAGCAGAGACCTCATCCTCCCATCTGGAAAATGCTGTCTGGGGAATAGAGAAAACATGTGACAGCAGCAGCAGTTAAAGGCAAATTGCTCCACCTGCTGGAAATAATGTCAATCTCTTGTTTCTCCCTTTTCCCCTCTCTTGCTCTTTTCTCCACCTCTCCCCTCTCTTTCTTTCAGGTGTGATGAGTATGTGACCCAGCTGGATGACATGCAGAGGCAGCTGTCTGCTGCTGAGGATGAGAAGAAGACCCTGAATTCTCTGTTACGTATGGCCATCCAGCAGAAACTAGCCTTAACCCAGCGCCTGGAGGACTTGGAGTTTGACCATGAGCAGGCGCGCCGCAGTAGTGCCACAGTCGTGGGCGGCAAAGGCAAAGCAAAGGGCAAGGGAGCCTCTTCCAACCATCATGTAAGTCAGAGGCTGCACTACAGAACCAACTCTGAGCCACAAAGCATCAGCGATTCATCTGCAAGGTTTCATGTGGCCTTTTTTGAACTAAGTCTTTGCATACACTATTTTTTTCTAACATTAAGCTCTCTGTTTTGGTAGATTGTATACCTCTAACACAGTATACGGCACAGTAGTATTACTACTACTTAATACTGGAAATAATACTGCTTCTCTTGGTCATTTTCTAGCATTAAAATCATACTTTGAGTTTGGCTAGTGGGTTTCATGGTAAAATTAATATACAGAATCTATTTAGTTGGCACGAAGAATGCACAAATCTGAAAGAATGCAGTATAAGTCTTATTTTCCGTGTGATATTTATATCATTATTTGGCTTGAGAACCATATGAAACTGGAAACCTATCTGCTAATTTTAAATCAACTGGCATTTGCTTCCAGGCATCCCTTTAAAATTTGCTGTGATAAGTTTAAGCAGGTATAATTTATCATGGAAAGTACCAAGCTTTCATCCATGTTTGAGTTCTGTGACATGTTAGTGTGCTGGTGAGCTGTTTTCTGGGTAATTCTAGCCTCAAAACACTTTCTGTAGAGATGGCAAACAGAAGTTACTAGTTAATACCAAAGACCAAGAAACAAACTGTCAGTGTGTTCAGTTTTTACTTCAATAATCACGTTTGTTTTTTTTACAAATAAGTTACTATTCTCTATTTTCTGTATCAAATGAAGAAAGAATATTAAAGGTTTGTGTCAGCATACAAGAGTGGGGCAAAAGGTTTTAACAATTTGAAGTACAATTACATGACTTAAACATTCCCTGTAGTATCAGTGAGTCATTATTGAAGCCTGCATGCATAACACACCTCAGTTCTCTGCTTCCTGCAGCCATCTAACTTTCCCTAACTGCTAACTTCATTAATCAACTTCATCTCACTCTTATGCAGTGGAATTCGAAATTTCAACAATGGATATAATGTGATTTTTCTTCTGTTTTATCTTTCCATTTGCAGTAAATCTATTATGCCAGTCTATCACGCCAAGCGTCCTTAAGGAGGTCCGGCAGAGTGTGTCTGCAACAGTTGGCAGTCACCTGTGATCCTGGTTCCTTCACTTGCTAATCATTGTCCAAATCATGCCATCGTTAGCACAAGAACATACCCAACAGTATTTCTCAAGGGCCTTGTCAAAGAGTGCCAAAACAAGGATGTACAATTGTGTTGAACATTTTGACTGCAGAAAGAATGACTCATCACGTCAGCTGCCCACTGCAGTCCCTCAGTCTTCCAAAACTATGCACCACTATTATTACTGAACCAGAGGAGGAATCAAGATGGGTGTTTTGCTGATTACTCATTGCCTGTGTTACCCTGACTGAGCACTTTTTGTTTTACTTATTTGCTCTGAGGTGATTCCTCTTTCTAAATCATACTAATTGTTTCAAGTATTACACAATGTTTTTACTGGATGTGCATTGGGACATTTTTCAAGTGATTTGCCTTATTTTTATCCCTATTTATTTCATTTCAACAAAACCAGATATTATGTGGTCATTTGTTTAAAACCAGACCTTTCAACTCACTAGGTGAAATCAAACAAAAGAGACTTTTCTGCCTTAGTTGTTTTCCTTTGGGCCTTTGATTTAGGGGTGCCTTTCTGACAGCCCATAGAAACAAGTTGTCAAGGTTATCAAGAGTTTTGATTACCATTTCTCCTGTTTATTTTCACTATATGATCCTGAAAATATGGAGCTTTAATGGGTCAAGCTAGATTTTGTATAATTGGGCTTGTCCTTGCCGTTACAAATTCAAGTATGCTTGTTATGACTAAGGAATAGCATTAATGCAAAGCTTATTTAAAGATTTCTAAGTTAAGGTCAGATGTTAATAGTATTCATACACTTTATTCATGAAGGAGAGTTTTTATTGTAATTGTTTTAATACAACTTCTTGGAAACCTTTTGAGTCCTAAAATTAATTATTTGCAAACAATAAGTCTGCAGTGCCATTTTGTGTTTTGTTTATACAAGTGCAATTTGCAAACATGGCAAGAAAAAAAAAAATGTTTATGCTATGTAAAACATGTTTTACACATTGTTGCTCACATACTTGCTCCTAATTGGTTTTATATGTTTTTACTATAACTGCAAATGTATTTATTTGACACTGTTCAGACTACAGGCTCGGGTGGAGGTGGCTAGTCAGAATATCAATAAGACTGAACTTGTGGTAAAACACTAGCAAAAGATGCATGACTGTGGGCTACTGACTCTGCTGACAGTTATGCATGATGAAGAAATAAATCTAACTTTCACAATACGGAGGTCTTTGTGGTTTTTCAGTAAAACATAATTTAACTACCATTTCAGTCATTTTTACAATAAAGTTTTATTCTTTCACTGTTGAGAAATTAACAGGAAAAAGAAAAGTTTGAGACATACGAACCTGTCGGTACTGAATATAATATTGATGGTTGTGTATGGTGGGTACTGGGTAAGTAAAAAAGAAATACAGTTGTTCAAGGGATTCTCAATTGTTCATTTTACATTAGTGTAGATACACTTTGTTATTTAAAAGGGCATCATGTGTATGAAAAATGTACCCATTTAAATTCTGACATTTACAATAAAACACACTTATTGTTACATTAAAATGTGATTATAATGGCTTTACCCCTAATTACAACAGAATGCCCAGATTTATTGAAAATAGATTCCAATTTACCTAAAACTAGGTTGATAAGGGTCAATAATAAAATAAGTTACTTAGCGTAGCCTTTACTAAATTCATGTTCATTTCCATTTCCGGTGAAGAGGAAATTTTTTTGTTTCCCTTTTTGGAAGACGTTGACGTAGCGCACTCCCTCCAGTGAGGTGACGTCAGAGGGCGTGTCCAAACAAAGGACGAGGGGACTCCACAATGGGAGGTTCGTGTCTTTCCTTAACTAAAAACAACTCTTATTTTACCATGTAGGTTGCCTTCTGTTTAGTTTCTGTAATGTCTTCCCACCAGGTCCAAATCACGAACATTACCACGGCACTAACGACCTGAAAAATGGCCTTGCTTTGCCAATGACAATGTCTCATTCCAAGACCTGTTAAGCTTTCTGAAAAGTTTCTTAACGACACGTTTGACAGGAGAAAGAAAGAGCCTTACTTTTTCAATTGGCTGTCAACATACAAGTCAGTTAAATAACAGGTGTTGTTTTCTGTTGCAACATTCCCAATGCCTTCATACTCCTCTCCTGCCACAGTTACGTAAGTTACGAGGAGAGACTGGAGATAATGTCACAGTTCCGTTCAGTAGCCTGTATGGATATGCTACTGCAAGCGCACGTCTCTTTCCAATGAAGACGCTAGCCACTTATCAGACAGTGTATGCACAGGTCTTGCTGATATAATATGCCGTTTTTTTAAACTTCTCTCTATTTACATGGACAGAAAGTTTCCATGAGCAGCTGATAGAGGACAGTGCCTTCCTCAAAGCTGACCGGAGACTGGACACGGAGCTGGTGGACAAACTCATCTTGCAGCTCAACAGAATCTACCCGCAGATCCTCACAGACAAGGAGGCCACCAGAGTGAGTCCTCATGCACAAAGCACCTGTCTTGTGGTGGAAGAGATGGAGTAAAAGTAATACCACAGTGCAAAAATACTCCGCTTTAAGTAAAAGTTGTACTTACAAAATGCTCTTAAGTATCAAAAGTAAAAGTATTTATTATCCAGCAGAATGACCCCAGGCAATACTATATTATCACATATTACTAGTCTGTTCATTTAATTTGTAAGCAGCATTTAATGCTGTAGCTGTTTGTGTTGTAGTTTAATCTATAAAGCATCATAATATATAAACGAATCCTAGGTTTTCCATTCAAAAATCTTAATTTGAAAAGTAATTATAGCTGTGAGATAAATGTAATGGAGACAAGACATACATTATATATATATTTATTTCCCCCTGAAATTGGTGTATTTAAATGAAATATCATAAAATGGAAATACTCAAGGAAAGTACAAATACCTTAAAACTGTACATCCACAATATTCACAATTTCACTCACTTACATTAATTGCGTAAATATACGTTATATCAGGGCACGTAAAATTATTTCTGCGCTTGGTACATTCAACTACATGGGTGTCCTGGTCCTGAACAGAGGCTGTGGTTAAAAAAACTGTATCGAGGAAATGACGTCTTAGATGTACAAATTATTCGACAATATGAAGACATGATGAAATAACTTATTCAGTTTGAATAAATCAAATCGTTCTTAAAAATAATTCCAGTGGCAATGCTTCATTCTGGCTTGGGGCAAGTTGTGTCGGCACGTCTCCAGGGAAAGAACGTTTATAATTTTTCGGATTAAAAATATCCCATCATATCTGTTGTTTTTGTTTTCCAGTTCCGAAACCTGGACGTGCCTACAAGTGTTCGACTGGGTGAGCTCCTGAGACACCTGCAGGGGAAAGGAGAGGAAGCATGCAGGGAGTTTTACAGAGCTCTGCACCTGCATGTAGAGGAGGTGTACTACAGCTTGCCCACACGGCTCCGCCTCAGAGGTTTGTCCCCAAAACCTGCTTCTCATTATTATATCAGTGAGAAATGTTTTCATTTATTTGGATATAAAAGAATGGATTATACATATTTGTGTATTCTAGTATATTCTACATTTTATTCTGCACACTAAAATGTATCCGCCCTGTCCGGCCTCCAGATTCATTTGATCCACTCAAATATCCGCGTGTCTACCATCAGAGATATGTTCTGAACGACAGAGGTGAGATGTTAATGTCAAAGAATGTATGTCAACGTGTGTGCAATGTTGCATGCAATGCCGGTGTTTAAAAAATATGAAACTGCTATTCTTAAATGTAAGGCAGCTAAATCATAAAATAATCCGTAGATGATTTAGTGATGACCTTCAAGAATCACCAGATAAAGAATTGCCAGTCACGCTTTTGTAATTAGTGACATTAACGTTGTGAAGTGTTTACCTCTTTCCAGGTCCCCTCTTCTTTCTGGGCTGTTTCAGCGTCGCAGTGGGAATGGCTTTACTCTATTACTACAGTGGTAAATAGCTTTCTAGTTCTTCAACGTCCATCTGACAGAATCAGATATTGTCGGTTTATTGGCTCGCTAACATACATATATATCAATTGTAGTGGCTGCATGCTTTTGAAAATATAGTTGTACTTAATGCTCGTAATTCAGTGGTACTAAGAAGGTGCCTTTTTTCTGCAGAGGCTAAAGTGACGGGAGGTAGCCGGGCTCTCGGGATGGCTGCTCTGGGTTTGAAACGAAAAGCTCAGGAAGTTCTCATATGGTACACTGAAGAAAGCCTCATGAAGTAAGGGGTGACTCCCTCACACCAGGTGCTTCAGCAGTACTGCTCTTATGAATGCTACTTGTACCAAAGCACAGCACAATATATCTTTTCCAAGAGTTGAATACTAATTTTGTACACAGTTGAATATATTGTTTTGCTTGTGATCTAAATTGAGAAAGATGGGGCAAATTTAGAGCTACATTTGGCACTTTGCTCTTTTTTCCTCATGTATATTAACTATATAGCATCAGGCTACATTTTCACTAAGACAAAAAGGAAAGCCTCCAATTCAACAGTTAATTTCTCAGCTGTATAATAATTATGCGTTTAATGCACAACCTCCATTTTATTTGCTTTCTTAAATTTTGGTGTCGAGATTAACTTTTTATTTTGGCTCAGACCAGCACTCCATGTATTTCTTTGCAGTGGGCTGAGCCACGAATGAGAATGATGCCTCCTCTTCCTCCAAAAGCTTTCTAGGATACATTTGAAATGTAATCCCCCAAAAAAGATTACTGTCTACTGGTACCGTCCATGAGCCAGAGCTCTTGGTAGAACATTACCGCCTTCTTGTGGCCAAAAGTGAGCTACATCACAAAACATAGTCTGGCTCACTTCAGCTCTATAAGAGCTTCCCGAAATTCTAAATTCACAAAGGAGATTAGCCATGTGAACGGGCAGGAATAATGTGGAGCATTGTCCGTACGATAATACTTTAGACGAGTTCGCTGTGCGCATTGCAATCACGTGATTGCTTCTTACCAATGATGTCACGCGCAGTGCATCATGGGTAGAAGCACGCCCAATCCAAAATATAGAAACGTCGAAAGAAGAATGGTAATAATGAAGCTTATCAAGCTATCAATACGTTTTTAACAGAACATATAAGAGTGGTATTTAGTAGATATTATACTTGGAAACCGGAAACCATAAGTGAAACCATGTGGCGTAAGTCGGGATATAGATTATGACTGCTCGCCTCCATTAGTTGTGTTGTATGAAAGGAGAGAAGGTTAGCACTCCCCTTGACAAGGATGGAATTGGCCCTTGCGGCCATCAACACACATACGGTTAAGGCACTGCCACCTACTTCGTGGCATCTCTAACCATATTTTTCATTTATTATATTTTTACTTTCTATAAACGATGCCGTACTATCTTTTAAGTTCTTATTTCCTTATCTGAAACCACGGCTCCTGTTTTCACCATGTGCTTGAAGACCGGAAGCATGCCTGAATATTTTCCCCTTGCCTTGGTTTCCGCTGGGTCGGGCAGGATGGGGACTTTTATTTTTCCTTTTGGCCTGTAGCATGTAGCTTGGTCTGAAGTCTATCTCACAGAAGTAGTAGCATATGGATATTTTTTTGTTCTTACTGTGCCTTTTTGACGACTATATATGTTAATAAGTTAGTTTCTAATAAGCTAATTTTAAATACAAAATCTGGCAGTAGCCTAAATAAATTTATCCCAAATCTCAGGCAGTTTGTAAACGACTTCATTCAAGTGTATAACAAAGAACATAGCAGTAACTGTCATGATGGTGCTTTGTTATACTGTATTTCTTTGTGGTATGGTGGTAAAAACTTCAGGATATCAGAAGCCGATATCAGAAACACATGAAAACATTTATGCAACTTGCATGGCTTTGTTGTTATTCCTTGCACTCAACAATTTTGTAATATTATGCTAAAAAGGACATTTTGATATTTCCAATGAAACAATGCCTTAAATTTAGAATTGCCATCATTTGTGGGATTGAAACTTGTCTTTGTACAATAAAAAAAACAAAACAACTTTGCATGATAAGAATAAACAGGACAATATGCAGATCTTATCAGTTTTGTAGTTTTATTTATGAAATTTCATTTAAAATTGTAGTCACAGTGTGTAATACAAGATCAGGCTGTGACAAGTTTTGGTCCTTTAAAAAGTGATTAAAAAAGTAACAACATACACTATATACCCACAAACACTAGACATTAACACATATGTACAGGTAAATCAGTTTAAACATTACACACTGGACTTTGCATAGCACTTAAAGAAACAAAGCATGTAAGGTCCACTTCATTGATTGGTTGAGGTTTATAACACTGTAATAATAATAAAATTGTTCTATCATGCCACATGAGCAGCAGTAGGCCAAGGTGGCTCCTGACGCACTTGCTAGTAAGAGTTTCATTTGGATTTTGCTGCAGCTCCATACTGTATGTTGCTCCTGATATCTTTGTTTTATAAGTAAAGGCAATAATTTATATGCATCAGTTACCCGAGTATGATAAAAAATGTAACAAGCTGTTGAACTGCCACGTGAAATCGAACCTGACCACGCATTTGTCCATAGCTATGGTTAGAGAAGAAGGGAAACCCCTCTAACACACAGCACACACACACACACACACACACACACACACACACTCACACACACACACACACACACACAATTTCACCTGATCTTCAGCAGTGACAAGCCTTGGAGGTTGAATTCATAGACTGTATAAAAAAGGCTGAATTACAGAATGGCAAATGCACCTGCATGCCATTTAGTTTGGTGAATGGATAAATATCTTGTCCATTTGCACAAACAATGTGACGGACCGTCTTCACTGAGTTGATCAGCAGGCATGGAGAGTCATGCGAAGGGTGATCACACACTTGGGTTTGGCCGCTGGACTCCAAAGGCTGTGATGAAGACGTTGACCACGACTATGACAAAGACGAAGGCTGTGGCGAAATTCTCCATGATGTTCAGCTTGTAGTGCATGCTTTCATCATTCAGGTTCCACTTAACTGACACAAGAGAAATTAAACATGAGGACATAGTGAGTTTTGCTTAGTGATTAGGAATGAGCCCCTTTCCCCAGGAGGGGGCAGCACATTGTCCTGTCAGATTAGATGGAAGAATATACTAAAGCAGTGAAGGAGTCATTACTGAGCACTGTGATATAAATAAACATCGGACACCACTTTTTAGCTTTTTAGACAGAGGGGGGGAAGTCCTTATTTTTACTTCTGGTCATTTTAGTGTAGGCAAATCTCCTATGACAATATATTATTTTTCTAAAAGTTAAGAGAGCTCTTTAAAACTGGAAACACAAACAGCAGAAGCGGCCGACAGGCGTTTCGTCCTGTGTATGGGTGTGTGTTCAAAAGAAGGGTAAATCATATTTTGAGCTTGTGAAATGATGTGCATAATTTATTTCAAGGCCTTTGGTTGCAAATCAACCTTTGTAAACCTGTGAAAAAAAGATTTGTAGTTGTTGAAAAATGTGTGCATGAATTAAATCAACAGTAAGGTTACGCAGAGACTGAGAACAAAAACGAAAAGCTGCTTTTGTGAACACCTGAGTACAAATTGAAAGCAGTGGTCTGTTGTCTTCCCATAATGTGTGTGACACTAAGCCATATGTACACAACCGTGTGCGAGTCACATTTTTAACTTAAATGTATTGAGGTGTGGCTGTGTGCAAGTGTAACTTCAGTGACTTCGCACAATGTTGCAGTAGAAGGCAGAAAAGTAAATTTTGTGCAGTAGCGGACCAAAAAAAGCCATTATGTATATTTTTTGTTTTACTATAAATCATCTAATTTGTGAATGCTCACTGGCCAATAACAGAGTTTGCCAAATAGGAACAAACTCCAAACGTACCTATGAAGATGAGCAGAACTCCCACTACGATTTGCAGGATGAGGGAGATGCTAATGAGAGTAATAAGGGGCACGTAGAAGGTGAAGTCCGGTCCCTGCTCCAGCACAGCCTTCAGCTGTGAGGCATTAGCCATCAGTAGAGCCACATCCAGCATGCTCTCTGCTGCACTCTTCTTATTGGCATAATGGTTCATGTTCAGAGGCCTGCCTTGCCCCGGCCAGCGGTCTCGCAGCGGGACCTGAACGCAAACGCAAACACTGACATCAGTTATGACACGGAGAATGACACACAAGTGAAGGCTAGCAATGTGATACTTGAACAAGCTAGGTCAGTACAGGATTTCAGATTGGTCTCTAATTATTAATGGCTCTATTATGGTAAATGCCACTAATATTAGAAATATAGTCAGCATATGTCAGTTAAGGCTTCTGTGATGTAATCTCCCATGGGATGAGCCCTCTCTGTCAGTGTGCCGCTATAACACTCAGATTGCAAAAGCACCTGCTTTCATGGCCTGAAACTTGTGTAAAATTGGTATTTATAAAATGACACTAACATGGAGAAAACGAAAGCACTCTGTGGCTGCCTCTAAAATCTCCCACTTGGCATTACAAATCAGAGACGTGTGTCATCACAAACAGGGACTTTTTCATCAAAGCCAACAGTCCAACGTAATAAAAATCTAAATACTTATCTGAAAACCCAGACTTGTGCAAGCACAATAGTTTTGTTTGCTATGGAATATTTGAATGGAAGTGAAAGTGTTCAGTGGCTGAATTCAAACAGGAACACCCATGACCCATGATGAGTCCAGAGGTCAAAAATTATTTGTCAAGCCACATTGTTTTTTCAGGCTGAGCAGGTCACACATCTGAAACACAAGAGTGCTAGAAACGCCTCAAACCACATACAGTGGAAAAAGTGAGTGAAGACACTCATGAACATGTTACAAATACACTAAATGAAGTGCATATAGTCTTATAATCATAAATGTCTTAAGGGCCTTTGTATGAGACACACATGAGACACAAGGACATGAGGGAGACGGAGCGCTTACAAATCATAACAATAATTTTTGCACATAAATTAAGATAATAAACACAACACAGACCCTATAAAACAAATAAAACTAACATTCATGTGAAGGCCTGCACTTATAACAATGCAACTCACAGATATTAATAGATTATTCAATATCCAATAGTACTGCTTAAATAAATGAAACAAAATAAGATATATGAAGTGTCGTGGAAAGTAAAAGGAACTGACTTATCTATCCAGGAAGAGGTTGTGTCAAGGAATCAGTTTCCTTCCGTTTTGTGGAGCAGCAAAGAAAAGAGTAATGTTTGTCTTACATGTGAAATGAGTATGTGATAAATGGTCAATTTAAAACCACATTTTAAACGTTACACCAGAGGAAACCCGGGTCACTGTCGAGAACCCTGTTTCTCTTCTTATCAGCTTAGTTCAGCGCTCAGGGTGTCATCTGGGTTGGAGTGAAGTTCAGCAGTCCACCCAACAATGCCACCCTTGTGCCCCGGTTGGCAGCATCAGACGTTGAGGTTCAACTCAGTGCTCCTCTTTCTCCACCTCTGAGCAGCTGCCAGGCCACGGGGCGGAAAGGTGCTCTTGTGGCAGACCAGCAGTTGAGTGTGAGGCTCACTGGCTGTCGCCCACTATATCCCTCCCTCTCGCTTCTTGTACTGTTACAGTTTCATTTTCACTTTTTTGATTGCCTTTTTCCCCATCCTCAGCTCCCCACCAGCTTTCCGAGGAGTGGTGAGTTTTTCCTTATGTGCTGAGGTTTCTGGGAGGAAGTTTTGCCTTGTCTTCTTAGAGACCTGCTGCTGGTGGGCCTGGAAAGCCAACTGAGACATTATGTGTGACATTGGGTTCTACAAGTAAACTTGGCAGACAGTTCAGCGCTGTCTCAGCCGTAGCTACTGTATACTGTATGACGTATTTTTGGGTTGACACTGTCATATCATTTTATTCATTTACTGGGGGAACGTGCTACCCAGAACAAGAAATTGCTTCATAATTAAAAATAAAATAAAATATAATTTGGTTAATGACACTTTAACTAGCTGTTCCAAATTTCCAATGATGATTTATATACCACTGAAAGTTATGGGAGCTAAGAAGCAAGTGGGCCTGCAGCTAACATTTATTTTTATTATCAATTAACCTGTTATCAATTTTTTATTTTATTTTTTGGTTAATCGTCTAGTCTATTAAAAGAAAGAAAAAAGCGTATCACAAGTTCCCAGAGGCCAAGAGGACAATCTTCAAATTGTTTGTTTTGTCCAACTAACAATCAAAATGCCAAAGATATTTCTATTTACAATTATTTAAAAGAGAGAAATGTAATAAAATTACATTTTAAACCCACGAGTACAGTACACTGACGTACAAAAGACACTTTAAAACCCACGCCATTCTTTTAAACATTCCGCAGTTTTACTGGAACAACCTAAGCACATACAATTACAATCACACACTTGTACTATATATACTGTATAGTTGCACTGATGTCGCATAAACTACATTACAACGCGTCTGACTGCTGCAGCACTGTAGCTCAAGCTTTTCTCCAGGGGAGAAGTTTATTACGCAGAAATGAACCAGCAGTTAATCCCAAAGTGACACAAGTTATGGCTTTTTATTGTAGAGGCCAACATCCCATTGAAAGTTTGGATAAAAGTAACACACAGTGGACTTGGTTATAGTACACCCCGTTCTTGCGTGACTTGTTGTGCGCTGTTGTTATTATTGGCTATCCAATTCCAGGTCTTTTGGGGAAACAACCCAAGACACCTGGACAGGCTGATACAACACAATGGCGAACTAAAGCTCCTGAACACAAGCAGAGTTTGAACCCGCCTGGTCAAATCATGTCCCTGATCTGGGCCACCTGGACTCCTTTACAGAGCCACGACTGTAAGCGTACACCCACACGGTCCTGCGGCTCGCCTGTCATGGTGTGTAAACCGAGCCTCTGAAGATAACAGCGCACGGACAGCGGCAAGCTCGTCGCACGACACACGGCGCAACGCTTTTGAGGAGCTGAGAAGTTGGAGCGAATCCAAAGCTCAGCTGCTGTCGCTACGTGGTCACACTGTCAGGATGCTCGACACATCAAAAGAGCACAAGGGGAGTCTGAATGGATGAGAGAGGTGGCAGCCCCCGACTCCCCGTGTAACCGAGGAACATCACCCACTTGGACTGTGGGAATGTACCCAGGATGTGGTTCAACATTAACTTGCTGAACAAGAAGCTAGTTACATGCTGCTCTTACCTCAGCCTCGCCGTTCATTTCAAAGTTTTCCGTAGCCATCTTGGTAATAACCCCGTTATATCCCGAGCAGGCTGGTCATACAGAGCGTGGGCTTTTTCTTGCTGAAAGTCGGTGGTCCAGCCGGCTTGCACGGGCGCAGCCTGTTTATAGAAGGCTGCTGTGACGACAGAATAGATTATCCGCCCCTCCACGGGCGGATATCTCAGATAGCTCAGAAGTGAGAGCGGGGCAGGCTACTCGGTGACGATACTACTAATGGGGATATTTTCCACACTACAAATCCGGATGTAGTGTGAGCCAAGCGGTGCTTTCATTTGCACTGTAGTCGCAGACATAGCGACTCATTGAAAGGCTGTCAAAGCAAACATGACTCTTTACTGACACCCTGCGTATAAATGTAGTATTGCATGCTGGAGGCTCAACTCTTTGGAACAAGTAGATGCAATAAAGCATGCTATAGTTTGACCTCATTTGATTAAACCCAAATGTGTTTAAGGATATGCACCATGTTAACATAATGTCAACTGAAATATTAAAGGCATTTAAACTAGATTTATTCAGTCTACACGACCGCGATAGGTCCTGTACCATATTAGTTTTTGATTGTGCTTTGGTAGTGCATATTACAAAAAGAAGTGTTTTAAATAAATTACTGCAAATTAATTGGCACATAGACAGCCTGAGTCCTTCTGGACTCCTGGGCGTCTAGGGCCCTGGGCAGTTGCCCCACTTTGCCTGTTTTTTAATCCAGTCTTGAGTTATTAATTTAGTGATTAAATTACCAAACGTAATTGGATTTAGCAGAACAAAGTGAATAATTAAATACATTGATTACAACATGGGGGATATTGTAAGATCAATTCTAGTGAATTCTGGCATGATTATGATCTTCCCCTTTACGCTAATAATGCCAAAGTACTTCTTACTTGAAAACCAGGAGTAAGCGATACCACAAGGGTTCATTTTATTACTGCATCATACATGAAACTTCAGAGAGAAAGCTTGCATGACTGGTAATGGCAGCCTACTATACGCACGTTACTAAAACTACCATTGGGTTTCTCCAACAAGACATGTCCGTTAAGATTATATGTAATTTAAGATAAGCCGAGAAAGAGGGGAAAAAAAGCAGCGTGGTCACTAAGAAGTCTTCTCCAATGAAACACGTGTGGTCATGTGTCACCAGAAAAAGAGACCCAGTGAATAGGATGGCCAGGATTGTCACGGTTTCATGTTGTAAACCGGCCCTCCAAGGCCTGACCGCACCCACCAACTGGTTCCTATTATTTCCGCGGTTTCCCTGGTGATCTGGGCATGCTTGTTCCTCAACGTTGACCCTGTAAAACTTAAACCTGTCCCTTAAGGTTGATCCTTGTGGAGAAAAAGAACACTTTTGAGGCCTTAATGGAGATTTTTGACCTCTCGATTCTTATCCTAAGTATCTTGTTTCCCTTCTCTTCATATATCTTTGATTCTGTAGTATAAACCAAACCAATAAAAGTAAAAAAAAAATGAAAGATAAAAAAAAGATAAAGCCTGAAACAGAGGAGAATGACAATATTGTTCCCTAACCTCCACCGCTGACCTTTGTATTAGACATAATTCTAAAAACAGCTTCTTCATTTATTCCATGTATTTACATATGTATTGAAACTAGATTAAAGGGGATACAAAGTTGAACAACAGGGACAAACTTTAAAAGATAAACACACACACCTCACTCTACACTGGAGCAGTTTGTTACTCTAACTAAACCTACCCTTTAGGCAACTCAATGAGGAACTCTTGTGGATGAGAGCAAATTACTCTACCAAGGTATATTTACTAGATTTCCTTCATTGTATGAATCATGCTGAGAGGAAATGTTCTTATTGAATTAGAAAATATAATTTATATGATAAACTACATTTTGTAGTTTGGAAGGTCAATGGAAGGTCAACCTAACGTGGCTTTAAGACAAAGCTTCATTGTTTGAACTCTTTAAGGGCCTCTATTAAAGAGTGTGATGCAGGGTATATGCAATGCACTTTTAATCAGGTCTTTGTGGGTGTACACATCACTGATGTCAGTCATAATTGAAACATAATCACTGTTACATGTTTATGTTACAAGAAACAAGAGAAAAAGGTGGTGGTCAATATTGATTCAAGATTTTTAAATAGACTTAATTTGATTGGTTGAATAATAAGATTTGAAGGCAGCCTTTAAAAAGTTTTATATATTTGTTTTACACTGCCAACTCACATGAAATTGTTTAAAATAGGCGCACGCAACTTTTACTCGTGCAGTAAAAGTGCGCACGGTTTCATGAAAGTAGTAAAAACGAGAAGTAGAAAAATGATCCACACAGCCATACCTCAAACACCAATTATTACTCTGGAATGATTCTAAAACACAGTGACTGGAAACAGTGCGTGCAGTGAGTTTTATAGATACATTTTTCTTAATAACTAGGCTACTGAAGGAGTCTCATTCCTCAGCCTCCTGCACAGGGCTCCATGTGGATGGGGATGAGTAATATTAAGATGGGGCGTCTTATCCGGTAGCCCATAATTCCCAGCAGCGTCCCTTTCGGTCGGGAGGCTTTAACAGACATCTTCCCATTGGAGGCTTAGCGCGTCACGATGAGGGCGGCGAGTGGTGAGGTGCACACAGCCCGTGTCAAGGGAGGCTGAGGGTGCCGCCTAAAAGCGTGCCGAGTTATTGGATGCGTGTTGTTGCTAGGGGCGTGGGTTGTGCCGTGAAATATTCTTGTCTTTCCAAACCTGAAAGAGATGAACTGTAGGAAGACAACAGTCGCAGGCCTATGAGCTGGACGAGAGATGCGCCGAGAGCTGCCCGCTTCAAACCAATCCGCGTGTGCCGCAGTGGGCATAATCTGATAAGCGCTTGTGTCCATCCTGCACGCCGCTCCAGGACGACACGAAGCAACGTGCGGACAGTTTAGGGAGCTATGCAGAGGAGCTGAGGTCACACTTCTCGGAAGTTATTCAGATTCTCGCCCGGAACACCTGCTACTTATTTGCGTCAACCGGAGCGCGGCTCGGTGAGTCTTTACAGAGGATGACAGCTGCGCACTTGGTCGTCCCGTGATGTGTCTTTGGAGGGATTACTGGGTGCAGCCTAAACATCCTGGCCTGTCCACTGTAGGCCAGTCCTCTAGCATATCTGCGGAGCAATTCACATTTTTCATACCTATGCGCTGGAGCGGGGACCTTATGCGATGTGGAGGAAACTGTTTTCGTGAAATCGTAGGTTGAACTGGCAATGACACCAGGCTTAACTTGAATAGCTCTCTCCGTGCTGTACTGCAGCAAGGTGGGCGAGCTGGCAAGGAGCAATGCACGCACCCTCCGAGCTGGACATTATGTCGGGATGCTCTGTGTCCTAAACAAATTCAAGGCACAAGGCCATACATCCTGAGCTCGCGAACTGCGTCACTGCATGCGAGTGTTGCAGGTAGGCAGCAAACTCTCCCACCGCCGGGAAAGCAGCGTGCTCATCAATCTCCCAACACAATGTCGCCGGTAAGTGTTTAACAAGTTACCGGGGATGGATTCGGCGGATGATTCACGAAAAGATCCGCCACTGGGCTCCACATTTTCCTCGGCACCCAATTTAGATTCGGACATTAATGCAAATACCCGTAGGCCTATTTATGAGAATGGGACTGACCACAATGTCAACATCCAAAACGGATCCATGCGAGGAGCGAGTGACCCCAGCGCGGACACGTCCACAGACTACCAGGGGCTGATCCGCCAGAGGTTCATCCGGCGGAGCTTGTGGGTGTCAGACTCCGAGGAGCAGCCGGTGGACACGCCGGAGTGTGTCAACAGCAGCCCGGTGCTCAACATTGACCTGCGGGCCATCGTTGATCGGAGTCGCACCCGGGTCCTGCAGGGAACCCGGCTGGCCGCCCAGGAGACCTCGGGCACGGGGAGCCAGGCGGGGCGGAAGGACAGCGCCACAGAGAGCGCGAGCGCCGATGAGGAGAAGGGAGACAGGCGCGAGACCGAGCCGAAAGCAGAGGTTGTGCCCTCGGATGTCGCAGGTAAAGCAGGAAGTGACGAGAACGAAGAGGAGCCCGGGATGAAGGCTGTGTCCACTTCGCCTGGGGGGCGCTTCCTCAAGTTTGACATTGAGCTGGGGAGGGGGTCCTTCAAGACCGTCTATAAAGGTCTTGACACCGACACCTGGGTCGAAGTGGCATGGTGTGAACTCCAGGTGGGTTCATTGATCATCCAAGCCCAACACCAACCCGCCAATAATGAGCCTGTTATCTAGGCTCGATAGCACCATGTTGGCTTGTTTAAAAAGAAAAAAATCTACCCTAAAAATCAACCCTTTGTTAGTGTGCTGTTTTGCGCGCAGGTTGCCAACATTGGGTCCAGGGGGATATTTCTGGTTGTGTTATGTGTTATACTGAAAGGTCATTTATTTGAAGTTGAAACAGTGATATGTGTACATTTATAGCCACCTAGACGTGTACCAGATCATATCCAACAAACTCTTGGGCCAGGTACCCTAAGGTAAAATACTGGTAATGAAAGGTCCATGGGCTTTACACTGCTTAAATGACATTAACTGCTTATAGGTGCCTTGACATCCAAGCGTGAATTTGGATTATTGTCCGATCATTCTGTGTGTTATTATGGTTATTTGTTGCCTCTTGCTAGGTTCAGCCACTTGTTATTGAGGACCAGCCTGAAATTGATTATTTTTTATTTATTTTGTCAGAGGCATTTGTGTTACATACTTTCTTATTGATGATAGGATTATTTTTATTAAAATAATAGTTCTGTTCTATTGTGTTTATAATCTCATGTTGTTGAAGTGCTATGCTGTGCAGATGAGATACTGTGTTACCCCATTCTGTTTTCTATAATGTTGTTGTTAATGAGCCATCATTTAAGGAAAAGTATCATTCAGAGTATTGTTACAGAGTGAGGAGGAAGAGACTGTCTGTCAGTCATGTAGCTTTTATTTTTTTGTCCGCGCTCACATTGCACCATCTTTCCTTCTCATAATTCCTACATTTTTTCATCATTTAGTTTTGTCACTCAAAGGCCTGTATTCGCCTTTTCCTCTTGACTTTCTTGAATTATAATTGAAATGACTTGAAGTCATTCTGCTCTTGCACCTAAACAGTATTCAGTCCTTATGCACAGTGTCAGCAAGTGAACTGTAGAATTTTAGCATGGGGCTAATATGAACACATAGCTCCATAGCAGTGACAGCTTGCTGTATCAGTAATCTGTGTATGTGGTAATCTAATGATCAGTTTAGATGCTATCCATGTGATATACAGATTAGCCTGTAGACAGACCTGTAGACAGTGGTTGCCCTTTCGGGGCTCAAAATGTGCTAAGCTTTTGCAGTCTGTCCAGAGCAAAGAACTGCCAGGAGATTTCATTTGAAAACATGAAATGAAGTATCATTATGCTGTGAGAATTATTTTATTTTATATAGTATTCTCCGATAAAACAGAGGCACACTCCCCTGGTTTTGAATATATGGTGGACACAGGCTAGATTCCAACAAAACGGTGTCTGTCCTTTTTAAAGTTTATGGTAGGTGAGGAACATTTCGTTACATGCTGTTGTCCTGAGAACATTTTCTTATGAATTCCTGGAAAGGCATGTTTATTGTACTGCCTTAAGAATACAAACAACCTGTTAAGTCAAAAACAGTGTTTTTTTTCAGCAGTATGCTACTTCATCATCATCATCATTTTACCAAACTTTGATTAGCTGCTTTGTTGTCGTATTGTTTTAGTCAATGCGCTGACTGGTATCCCGGAGTTTAGACGTTTCATTTCATAGATAAAACAATCGAGCTGGTTCAGGCTGAGTCAGCACCTCCGCAGCATTTTATAAATCTTTCATTTACATACAATAATTATAATGAGAATAACGTTTGTGACTTTGGGGCACAGCCCTGCAGCTTGATTTTGTAGATTAAGTGCAGCTTCAGAGCAAACAGAGCTGATGCTTTTTTTTGTCTTCCTACTCTTGCAGAATCAAGGTTCAGCCTGTACGGCCCAAGGGAATGAGTAATAAAAATTACAGCCCAACTCAATCAGGTTCAAACATAGAATTAAATCTCTTTTACAATGTGCTTATCTCACAGCTCTTGTTGGCAACAACACTGGTCTAGATTCAAGTGAGGAGAGGAGACTGAAGTTCTCTGTTTTGTTGATGATAGCACCACAGTATACATGTAATGAGGCTCATTTGGATATGAAACTTCAATTAGTCCTTTTAGGACAAATTAACGTTGTGAAACGTTGTCTCCTGGTTACATACCACGTTTCAGTCTTGGTTCTCTGCTTTTGTAACTTGAAGTTAATGAAGCAGTATTGAGTAATACTTTGTATTGTAGGCCTACTCAGTATTTTCAAGTCTTATTAGGGATTTAAAGTGTGCCTAAAGTTTTTTTCCCTCAGTATTTCTTGTCATCTGTCAAGAGAGAAACCAACCACTGGTATTTTTAAACACTTCTACATTATTAACTGTTTCTAGAGAACGAGTACTTTTTTTGAATGTGTATCAGGAAAAGGCATTTATCATGCATGATGATCTCTACAGTAAGTGTATATACAGTGTGTGTATGTGTGTGTGTTTGTGTGTGTTTGCATCTGAGCAGGTTCTTAGGGGAGATCTAGTGATGATTCAACCATTCTGTCCCTGGAGGGAGGCCTTACCCTTCAGAGCTTCTGAGTCTGTGTACTTCGCTCACAAAAAAACACCGTAACTCAAATCATGTGCCTTTACTGTCTGTATACTGTGTTTGGGGGTAAGACTAAGCATGAGACAGCAGAAAACATATATGTTCATAGAAAGATTTGAAGAGTAGCTGGTGTCTGGCGTCGCGCAAACCAGGCTGCTAGTATTGTTACTTATTTATCTACAAAATGATGATCAAACATCTGCTGAGCAAGTTCTTTTCCCCGAAATTAGCAAATTATACAACATGATTTAGTAAAATGGCAGAATGTTTTACAACTTTGAGACCTGGGTCTTGCTGTTGTATTATTTTTTCTTGTTTGATTGCCTAGTAATGAATACTAAACATGGATTTATACCCCTGTGGTATTACCACACAGATGTGTCTGGAGAGTGAATCCTGCTGATGCAGCCCTCTGCACCAAGACAGAGAGAGAGAGAGAGGCGAGAGAGGGAAAGGGTGGCTGCAGCTAAGGACAAGCTTATAGACGTGTAGAATTTGATACACAGCAAAACAAGAGTTCTATATTTATATTAATTGTATCGTTGTGTCCTCAACCCTACACACTCCATTAGATACACATATCAGTGCTTCTAATTTATTTTCTTACCCGGTTTTTATTGTGCAAACTGAAGTCTCGGTAAAGCAGGTTCTGTGTTGTAAGTGCCACACCCTGCTTAGATTTTCTGTCTGCAAAGAATCAGTCATAATCTGTATGTAAACTGACTTGAGAATTGGACAATATGGACAGAGAGATGAGACAAACTGAAGTACATTTGTTCCTAATAAGAATCCGCATTATGAAGGTAGCTAAAGCGGGAGGTCTATCCTTCACAATGCTGCACGTAATATAAGACGCATTAGGCTGCGCACTGCATAGGTCACTATGGGCTGTGAATGAAATCTGATTCCCCAGCATCAGTCAATAATCAATGCCAAGAGATGTGCAGTAGGTTAAATTGCATCCCAGACATTTCAAACACTAAATGCACCCTCATTGGTATCATTAAAGTGTGTATATTGAGACATCAGGAGAGAAAATCTGGAGGTCATGGAGCATTTGTCATGGCTGAAGCCACTGGGTTGTATCTGCCATGCTGACTGGAGAGAAACAGAAATGTAGAGGATGTTCGCTGTCAGCTGTTTTTCTATTTATACAACAGTTCAGGGAAGGCAGGGGCCAAAATATTGATCCAGTATACATGGATTCACCCAGGCTTGTATACCCAAAGATGTAAGAATTGTACACAGTAACTATATTAAAGATTGCGTTTTTCTTGATGTTTTGGGCTTTGTGATGGAAAGTGATTTACCTTGAGCTTGCCCTTATAAACTCTTATGGGTCTTTTTTTGTTCCATTCTTTTTCCACCAGCAGCACATTTGGCATATATTGATTAAAAATGCAGTTTTGTCTTTTGTTTGTCTGTCATGACAGATCTGTCTTTCTCTGTATCACACAAGATTCAATAAGGCTTACTCTGAAATGTAGTTAGGATTCCATTCATAGTTGTGAGGTGTTTTCGTGAGTGTGCTTTATTCACAGTGGTGGTAAAAGAAACAACACAGTAAATGGTTCAGACCCTCATGTTTACCTACTCAAAATGCCAAAGTTGTGTTCACTCTAAATATGAGCCACAGGCAATTCTAACAGAGCTTCACTCCTGAAGCAGCACCAGACTATTTAAAGGAGGTTGAAGATATATTGTATCTCTTCCGTGACCACTTTATATAAGAAATACACTTAAAATGATGATGATTCAGTCCCCCCGACCTCCTCCACCACCACTCAAACTTGTTTAATTTGGACAAATTGACTACTGCTGGAGCTTCTTCTCTGATAAGGCTCCAGAATACTGGGAAAAAAATGAAGTGGGCGAACTTGGAATTCATCATTTCTCTTTTCTTTTTTTAAATTAATTGTCTTTCTCTGTTTTCCCCAGGAAAGGAAACTGTCCAAAGCTGAGAGACAGAGGTTCAAAGAGGAGGCAGAGATGTTGAAGGCTCTCCAGCACCCCAACATTGTGCGATTTTATGACTTCTGGGAATCACCAGTTAAAGGGAAGAAGTGTATCGTTCTGGTGACAGAGCTAATGACCTCAGGGACGCTAAAAACGTAAGAGTCATTTTGAAAATACAAGAAAGACCTTTTATAAATAATTATCTTTTCTTGTATGTTTGAGATATCTTTTATATATATAAATATGAGTCTCTTATTGCTTCTTCTGTTAGTCACTTTAAACAACCTTACAGTAATGACCATTAGACTGTCTACATCCTGTGTATCACATTTCATACCAACTAAATGGCAACATTACAGTATCTAATGCTAGACTTATTGAGACTGAATGATATTGTTCATGTAAAAAAAATTAAGAGCTGTGATTTTGTTTTTCTTGATCAGAACGTAATTAACAAAACAAATTAATCCAACACACAGTATGCGCAACACAATGGGAAAAAGTTTTCAGGCAGTCAATATGAGGAGATTAGTTTGAGAATAGAAGTCATCTGGGATTCATATTGACTGTGTTTGCAGCTAATGCTTAATTAAAGCAATAACAATGTGCAACAGAGAAACACTCCTTGAAAACATTTTACCAGCACAGTGACTAGTGGGGACAGCCCTTCATATGTCAGTTAGTCTATAACCATTCAATGTGTTTTGAAAAGCAAATGTCTTTGCCTGGTGACAAATGGAATGCCTCTATAATAGTATATTTATCCACCTACAGGTATCTGAAGCGTTTTAAGGTGATGAAGCCTAAGGTTCTTAGGAGCTGGTGCAGACAGATTCTCAAAGGCCTCCACTTCCTCCACACAAGGACTCCTCCAATCATCCACAGAGATCTCAAGTGTGACAACATCTTCATCACTGGTCCTACAGGCTCTGTCAAAATAGGAGACCTGGGCCTGGCAACACTGAAGAGGGCCTCCTTTGCTAAAAGTGTTATTGGTTAGTCATCAGCTAGTTGGCAAGATGCTGTTTTATTGAATTGTGACTAACAGTATTTTAAACCTGTAGTAATTTTTGGGGCATCCCGTGGCAGCGGAAACAAGCTGAACACAACACTGACATATAACCTTTTAAGGCAAACTTGCTGCTGCTTATTTACACTTCCAGCAGACACAGAGCAACATTAGCGTTAATTTGAAATCATGATTCTGGTAATCTGATGAATGTAAGTCCAATATTCACTATCCTTTTAGCTCTGTTTTTGGTCTCCACCAACTCCTGAGGAACATATCTGGCTCTTAAGCAGATAGTGTACAGTGGCTTTATGGAGCTTTTTCACTGAAAACAGCTGCCTGCTGCGGCCAAAAATATGACTAATGAGGGCGGTGAGAGTGCCAAAGTGGGCCCTAAAACCAAAACAATGATCTGAAAGACACTATAAACCTCTGTAGAGCTGAGGGGAACTGCAGAGTCGGGTGATATTTCTCTGTGAGTTTGTGATCCATTGTTAATATAGAAATATTGATTATAGCTGCGTTAAACGAAATCAGTTTTTCCATAGGCCATTTCAAATGGTACTAGTGCTAGTAATAACTACAAGCCTGTTATTTTATTGAATGTTATAGACATCAATGACTAGATCCTTCCAGGTGCACAATCCTGGTAACTGTTTTGTTTCACAGGAAATAAGTGTAACATAGGACAGCCAATAGCCTATATTTCTACATAGTGTTTAATTTAATTGAAAGTCAGAATAGTGTCTGCATTAAGTTCGCCATCAAAGTTTTCTCAAATAGTTTAATGCTAAAGAATCATAAAACAGATATTTTGTCAGAGTAACACTATGTTATTGTGTTAAAGTTGCACAGAACACACAAGATTTGTATTTTTTACTTTACAACTAATTATTTCACATCGGTCATTTGAGTGATTTGAAAATGATTGGAACTGTGTATTCAGCAGCTGTCTTGGATTTCAGTCCTTGACACTGGCATTGATCTCACTGCAATAGGATGAAACACGAATAACCGCATGTGAGTTTATAATTGATCTCCTTCTCTTGCATTAATTCCCCAGGCACTCCAGAGTTCATGGCCCCAGAGATGTATGAGGAGCACTATGATGAGGCTGTGGATGTCTACGCCTTTGGGATGTGTATGCTGGAGATGGCCACCTCAGAATACCCCTACTCTGAGTGTCAAAATGCTGCTCAGATTTACCGCAAAGTCACCAGTGTGAGTTCACGTTTAAAGCTGTTCAACTTTGCCAGTCAGTGTTAGAAACATTTTTGAATACTTGGCTTGTTTACCACACTCTTAATTCTTATTTCTCGTGATGGTAAGATCATTTATATTATTTGTTTGAAAGGGTTAAATGTTAATTGTTTTTAACTAAGTAAATAAGTTGATACCATCAGTGTGTGGTGCTGGAAGACATGTACAGAGGTTGCAACTAATTATTATTTTCAATCAATTAATCATACATTTTTTAGTATACTGACAAAACATACACTCTTTAAAATATTAAAACTGATGACATCTACCTGCCACATTTAGCCAAATTAAAAGTAAGTTTTAAAATCTCGTATTTAGTCTGACCAGTAGCCACACACAACACAACTGATTTCCAATTTATAGTTATGAAAAGGACAACAAAAGCAAATATTCACCTTTTGCTGGACAGAAGCCATGTGGCTACAAAATGACAGTGATGGAATAATGCTAAATGCTAGCTAAAATGCTAAATGTTACAGTAGTGGAGAAGAGTCATAAAGTCAGCAAACAAACTCAGCAGTAGTTTCCTAACATTAGCTAACATTAGCCACCAAAGCTACTTGTCATACCAGAGCAAGGGTGCGTTTAACTTCTTAGGAGTTCAACTTTGTCCCAAAGAAGAAGAATGTGTTATTTCGTCTTTCAGTGGAATACATAGTCTCGCTTTAACCTGCAATTTATTTTAGAAATGACTCCTACAATGGGTTGCACGGTGGCAGAGCGGTTAGCGCCCCCGCCCCCATGGTCTGGTCTGGGATTCGAACCCACGATCTCCCTGGGTGGCGTCCTCCCCGTGTTACCGTGGGTCTTCTCCGGGTTCTCCGGCTTCCTCCCACCATGTTTAGGTTAATTGGTGACTCTAAATTGTCCCTAGTGGATGAATGAGAGAGTGAATGGTAGTTAGTCTCTGTGTCAGAGACTAACTACAGGTAGGAAAGGCGTAGACATCCACACCCTGCGACGAGTTGGTGTACCCCGCCTAAGGCCCAAAGCCACTGGGATATGCTCCAGTTACCCGTGACCCCCAACAGGAACAAGCGGTAGAAAATTACTGACTGACTGACTCCTACAATGAATCAGTTATCATAATTTTAATCAGTACTTCTTGGGTCTCAACTAATCGTTCTAGCGCTGCTAAAGTCCTCTTGTAGCCTACAGAGTTGAGATCTGGGAGAAAATGTGCTTTGCAGAGTCTGTAATGAATGTTTTTTGACACTGCAGACCGTACCTACTTCCTCTGTTATGCAGTCAGGTACTGCTGTTTTGAGTGTGTCATTTGGTGAGTTGAGACGTGTTAATGCCTGTTTGTTTTGCAGGGGGTGAAACCTGCCAGCTACGGTAAAGTCAGTGACCCAGAAATTAAGGAAATAATCGGTGAATGTATCTGTCACAGATGGCAAGAAAGGTAAGTGGGCCAGGACCTTTGACAGTATCTCAGGGCTTGTGATGCATCTTGTATGTAGGTAGCGGATGATCCTTGCTTTAGCACTACATTGTTTTTTTCCGGTTCCTGCAGTGTGACATCAATGCCAGTATTTGGCTCTGGCACAGTTGATGTTTTTATGTGTTGTACATCATTAGGTTTTACTGTCATAGTGACCTTTAGTGCAGGTCAGTAGCTGGTGTTTGTGTATTTCCTGCAGGTACTCCATCAAGGACCTCCTGAACCATGCATTCTTTGCAGAGGATACAGGCGTGAGAGTGGAGCTCAATGAAGAGGATGATGGGAAGAAATCATCCATTGCTCTGAAGCTGTGGGTTGAGGATACTAAAAAGCTGAAGGGGAAGTACAAGGACACTGGTGCCATTGAGTTTACCTTTGACTTGGTGAGCGAGGTCCCAGAGGTTGTTGCCCAAGAAATGGTAAACAAATATTTTGAGCTACTGAAAAAATCATTATATTTGGTGAAGATAAACAGACAATAGCTGTGGAGTTTGACTTTTTCTTTACAGCACTGGATGTTAACTTTATTATTATGCTTTACTAAGTCGGTAGCAATTAGAGGTCTGAAACCAGGTGTTCCAAGGAAAGGATCAACCCCCTTTACTTTAGTTTGGAGGCCTCTGCTCTCCTTTGACCTTGGCTTCTGTTGGTATTGGCCAGACTTTGTGTTCAACAAGCTGGCTTCATTTGTCGACACTGCTATAGCCTTGGATAATACTCATTTCTCATTGGCTGGTAGGTGTCTGTTAAAATCCATTGACACTTCAAAAATAGTTGAAGGAATATTAAGCTGCAGGTACGATAGCAACACTACCTCTGCTTCGTGCTTTACCAGCAGGTGGCTCTCATTGGTAAAAGAGGCCTAACCATTAGCTACCAACAAACATGGTGATAATGGATAAAAATGGATAATCCAATAAAAATAATGGATGGTGATTTGAACACAATTTCTTGTTTTGCCTGTAATTGAAGTGGCTGTGGTATAAGCACAATAATACACAATGAGGTAGAGGAGGTAATGCAATGAGGTGCATTTGATACATCAGGAAAACTTGTTGTGGATTATTACCTACGTAGTATCATCCCACTACGTACTATAGGTTCCTGTATGTAAACTAAGTGTCTCGCAATAATGCAGCCGTCTTTACTTTGGAACACAACCTCGGACCCTTTTCATTAGGTGTAATGTAACTGGGAGTTGGTTAGTGGTCATGTCTGTAATGATAGACTTGAGGCATGTACTGTATTGATTGAAACTAGAGCAACCGATCAGTTGCTCTTCAATGCAAGTGTATGAGAAGGTATGAAAAGGCAGTTCTTTGTGGCTCAGGGGAAGAATAGAATGGAGATTTGTTGATTTATTATATATGGTGTTGAATTACAACCTTGACTTAGTTTGTTCTGAGCTGCAGCGAGCATCTTGTCCCTGTCCTGTAGGTGGAATCAGGTTTTTTCCTGGACTGTGATGTGAAGGTAGTTGGGAAGTCCATCCGGGACCGCGTGGCTCTCATCAAATGGAGGAGGGAGCGGACTGTCTCGTCAGGAAATGGGGAGGTGGCTGTGACGAAGACGCAGCAGAACCTACTGCAGGTGCCCGGTACCGGTGTACCACATGCAGCCACGTTCGCTACGACAGATTATGAGGACCAAGAGGTGGAGCAGCAGACCTTGATCTGCACTGTGCCAGCCACCGTGTCTACCACATGTGAGAACCTGCAATTAGAGGCACATATGAATGTCCCATATGTCATACAACCTCAGTCTCTGGTGATAAATCTAACCACTGTTAGAACTCACTCAGCCATTAACAGGAAATGACACTGACTATGACTTAAAATGTTTAAATTGGTGTTTGTGAATGTAAGAGAGAAACAGAGAAAAGGCAACTGCAGCGATGAGACATCATCACCCAGCTTTTGAATTTCAATGAGATGCTACTCCACTTCTCCCCCTGTCCTTCCTCAGTGTCCGTCCTTCCTGTAGAGGGTATTTTGATAAATTATAATGTTATATTCCCTCTGTCATTACAGCTGACAGTGGAGTGAGCGCTACCATGCAGTTAGATGATCTAAACAATCAGCAAAATGACCTCTACCAGTCGCTTCCAGAGTCCATTTCCACAGCTCAGATGATCTACAGTCCACCTGCACAGGCTGACCCTCAACTGCACCAGGGGCCCTACCAGCAACCCACAGCACAGGCATCACATGAAAACTACACACAAGCATCCACTCAATTACCCCAGGGAGCCTACCAGCAAACCACAGGTCAGCTGCATCCTGGTGCCTATCAACAACCTGCAGCACAACTGCACCAGGGGCCTTATCAGTCTCAAACAGTGAGTTAAAGCATTTCTTATTTCTGTGGAAACTAATCCGTCATTTTGTTTTTTGAGTTTTTTACTAAAATAACATTTTTATTTTCTTTTTTGGAATGATACCTGATCAGCGTCACAACAGTGATCCCTTTGTTTGCCATGACAACCTGCTCATCACTGAGAGCACAGTGCGTTTTAGGCGTGGAAGCACATCCCTGGTTGAGATGTTACGGTGTAGGACACACTCTCTCACTAAGACAATGAATCCAAATCTGTGTCCGTCACAGGATCTGGCTTCAACAAATAGCACAGAGAACTCCGTGCATGCCACAGACTACCTATCCTCTAACTCTGCCCGAAATCCATCATTATTATCCGCTCTCTTGCCCCCACATCAAAACTCTCATCATGACTCAGCGAGTCATTTCAATTCATCCCTCCTTCCACTGAATTTACAACCTCCCTCAGAGCTCCATCTGAACGTCCCATGCAGCCCACAGCCCCGACGCCACTGCAAGGCTTGCATGTCTCTCCTCTTGAGGGATAGGACCAAGGGACACAGATCTCTGGGACACACACTTATATGCTCTTTCTCCACATCCTCCCAGTTTTCTTCTGTCTCTAAGCCAGGCTCATCCACGTCTCCTCATCTGGCAAGTTCTCCTCCAGTCACTCCACCTCCTCTTTTGGACTCACCCTCTCCCTTATCATCAAACAGTCAACCAACCCTGGCGACTTCACCTTCACATCTTTTCCCACCTTCACAAGTTGTGCTCCCACGGAGTTTGTATGAAGGTGGAGATCTCACTCTTCTCAACCACTGTCTCCATCACATCGTCAGTCGCAGAACCAGTTCACCCACCCTTTCTGCTAATCATCCAATGCACAGCCACAGGGAGGTCGGGGGTACTACCTCCTCAGTAGCTGAGCATATAGACAAGAAGCAGAGCCTGGATTTCCCGCTCTTCTCTAGCCCAAATCTGGACAGGAGTCTGCTATTATCGCCACATGACAATGAAGGCAGACCAGATCCACTGGTAGGTTAGAGAAGGAGGCTTCATGTAGGCAAAGCCCCGCCATAGCAGCAGCCTGCTGTATCTTTCATGATTCTGCCAGCTGCTTCGCTCCTCTGGCCTTTCCTGCCTAATCCAAAATTTGGGTTTAAATTCTGGTCTCTGTTTTAGATATGTTGGGTTGTAACATAGCAGAAGCGTGTGGTAGCGTACGAAATAATGTCCTAGCACAGTGCAGGCAGTATGACTGATGCAAGATTAACGCTATAACTTCCCTTTTCCAAGTTAGCTTGCCGTATTGAACCTCGCCAGCTGCTAAAAGACATCCCTTTCTACTTTCTTGCTTATGACTATCCCTGCTTTTGGACACTGGACATTGATTTTTTTAAAGAAAATATATAAACATGATCATACTTAAAAACAGGGTCCTACAAATGTGATCTTTCTTATGTGTTTCCGACAGACAGTTTCTGCTCCAGCTACGCCGGCCGCTATTGTGCACCAGAGTAGACAGACAGCACAGAGCTTCCCAGCTGCAGCCCCAACTCCACAGCCGCAGCTTACTGCCCAACCCAGTCAGGAGCAGGTACTGCATGCATCTAACTGCGACAGGCCCTGGCAACAGCTGTAGTGAGACAGATAAAAGCAGAATTCGGAGGCAGACGTTTGGAAATCATCCCTTGCAATCCACTCACAGCTGAATGGCAAGATCATGTTAATACAAGGGTGTTTGGATTGCTGGTTGATCTAAACTAAACAGCTGATTTCTGTGGGCTAGCCATATGCATACAGGCTACTCTATTAAAGCTGAGCACCAACTGTATAATTCTTAATGGTTCTTAATGCTTGTTTGACATCCAAAATTACTAATTATATTGAGTGTTCATTCAGTGTCAACTGTTAAGTATGCTGTAGTTAACTAAAACATGCAAACATACAGGAAATGAATGTGTAATTTAGTGGCATCAGCAATCTGAAAACACACTGCTTGTAGGGCATCTGTGTGTGAGGTAGGTAAAAAGTGCATCCTTTTAAATGCTTCATCATGTACCGTATATCTATATATGTGTGTGTGTGTGTGTATGTGAATGGCTTTTCATGTGTTTTATGTTTCCTTCCCATTTGTCTTTCCTCCCTTTAGTGCCATCTCCAACCAGCTGCTGCCCTGCCCCAGGTAGAGCCATCATCTCTTATAACTTTCTGCAGGCTATAGTACGTACACTGCAAACCACACAGATTAAGTGAATCTCATTAAGTCTACCTGCCCTGCAGCTCACTTTTTTTAAAGTGGAGCTTTTAGACACAGAATATCTTGTCAGTTTAATTAAGAATTAGTTTGTATTTCCATCACACAATTAATACTCTCCAGTCAAAGTGGAAAACAAATGTTTGATTTCCTTCCTTAGCTGTTATCTGCTGACCAGCCTACATCTCACCTGAGTCCTCCTGACATATCTACCAGTATTCCACAGTCAGTCTCCAATGCTCCCCCCCCACTCCTGCCCCTGCAGGTCAGCACACAGGTGCGTTGTGGTAGTGTTAGAAACACAAGCTCAAATTAGGGTAGAGACAGAATTTGGTATAAACGTTCTGTAAAAGTTAATATAGGTTACAGGGCTGAGTCATACATAAAGGGCCTGTGTGAATGCCATTTCTATCGACTGGTTGTCTTTGTTCATTTTATATCATTTTCCCTTTTTCTTTCCCAGTTTCCCTCACCATATCCTGTTGTTCAAACAGGGGGCCTCAAGCCCCCTCCCTTCACCTCAGGTCCTCTGCCATGTGCCTACAGCAGCAGTGGCCCTCCTATGTTTAGCTCCCACTACTCCCCTTCAGCCCACCATCCCTCCCTTCCCCTGATCCCTCATGCTGCCTTTCCCTCTATACCTACTCTCGGCACCCCTCAGACCCCGCTGTCCACACCTCAGTATGTGCCCCATGTGGCACTACCTATTCCTTTTGCCATGGCCATGTCGCCTGCAATGCCCCAGCAGCAGGGCGGCCCTCCATCATCTCAGACAAACATTGGTAGCTTCCATACCACCCATCCCTTACCTCTCTCCCAGGTACAACCCACCCCATACCCCGTCCCCCACCCTGAGCAGGAACTGGCTGAGCAGCCTGTCCAGGTGAATATGTGACTCAGTTCTCACTGTAATGGTTGGTTGGGAAATGGTTGGGAAATCTGATATACTAAGGTAGCAATGTGTCTTAAACATTGGTGTAATGCATGCAGGACGTGCGTTTGTAGATTTAAAGGTGAACAATATTTGTATTAACAGATGAATTCCCTAAAGGTGCAAATTTGTTTTACAGGTACAGGGGATTGCACCACCGGGGAATTTGGGAGATGTTCACCTATTGGCTCCGGCCCACCTTGAATCGCCTGCTGTTCAGACTCCTCTCTGGGGAAGCGGTGTAGATGCAGAAAGTACCTCAGCTGGCCTAGACTTAACTGTAGCCTCTACAATTCCAGCTCCAGTCCCAGTCTCAGCCTCAGCTACAGCCCAAGGTGAAACTCAAGCCCCAGCACAAAACCAACCACCAGTCCCAGTATCAGCCATGCCTCAAACTCAAGCTTCAACCCTTGTTAAAGCCCCAAGTTCCATCCCATTACAAGTTCCATCAGCAGTGCAAGCTCCAGTCTCTGCATCGGGTCCCTCTTTTGAATCACCAAAAAGTTCAGACACATCTTTTGCAATTGGTAAACCCAAACTCTCAGTCCCAGGTTTAGCGTTGGCCTCAATCCCTGGCACGCTGCCAGCCCCGGTTCAATCTGCAGCCCCTGCTCATGCTCCAGCTCCTGTCACAGCTTCAGTTCCAGCTTCAGTTCTGCAGCCTGCTGGCATCCAGACCGCAGTCTCAGTGTCTGAGTGTGCCAGCCAGGCCGCAACTCAGCAAAACTTCGAGGTGACATCTGCATCTAGCACCCTTCAACAAGAGCCCTGTGTAGAGGTAGGGATAATGCCGAAGTTTGTAGATTTTCAAGTGTAAAATTGATCTATATGCATCTTCTTCAAAATGTTTCATTTGCCCTGCATCAGTGACATCTAATTGAACATGCTTTCTGAGTAACAAACCACAGTTTTATCTCCATCCCATCTTGAAACCAGCCACTCCATAGGATATTAATATAACCCTTTAAGATCCAATGGTATTAGCATATATTAACATTAATACTCGTGCTATATAATCTTGCAATGATCCATTGTGTACAAAATATAACCATTACCAAGGTCTCCTAACTGTTTTGCACCTGCCCATTTTTCTGTCTTAAGGATGGGCTTCAGGATAAACCAGTGTCTTTACCCAGTTATGCCTATGACAGGTCTGTGTCAAGTTTTTCACTGACTTTAAACTCTTTATAGATTCTGTTCTCTTTATATATTTGTGTGATTAAAAATATGTCACCAACCGAGAGGTGATCAAGTGTTTGCAATTTTTCCTTTTATAGTCTCAACTCTGATGTGACATCTGGTAAGGAAACAAGTGATGGCTATGACAGCTTGGCTAGTGGCGGAAAGGGGGACGGAAAACCCAGGAAACACCACCGCAAGTCTGCCCGCACACGTTCCCGGCAAGAAAAGACCAGCAAACCCAAACTGAGCATGCTCAATGTAAGTCATGGTGTAATTTGTGACAATTGAAATTACAATTTATTAAAATCTTAATGTGTCATATTGTAAAGTGTAACCCGTGCCCCCACAGGTTTGCAACACTGGTGATAAAATGGTCGAATGCCAGCTAGAGACTCACAACCACAAAATGGTGACATTTAAATTTGATCTGGATGGAGATGCTCCAGAGGAAATTGCCACCTACATGGTTAGTTCAACCTTTTACAGTTTGCCCTTTTTGTCATCTATTGGTTATTTTGATGACATTGTTTAACATCTTTAAAACTGTATGTGTACAGGTAGAGAATGGCTTTATCCTGCTGTTAGAGAAGGAGATTTTCATCGACCAGCTAAAGGACATTGTGGACAAAGCTGAAGACATGTTGAATGAAGACATGGAGGGTGAAAGGGCCTCCACTTTGAGTTGTAGTCCTCAACAAGGCCATATTTCTGAAGGGCTGGTAGGAGAGGTAAGAGGGAGGGTAGATGTAGATGAATATAGTCTGTATAGATAGCCTACACATGCTTACATACATACTGTAGATTTCGATTTAGACATGGACAGAGACATACTCATGGACATGGCTATAGACAAATAAATACAGAGTGGCAAGGAAAGTAGCAAGTAGCATATTGACTTAGCTCTGTCTACTGCTCTGCAGAGTCAGCAGCCTGGAGCACCTCAGGCGGTCTATCAACAGAATGGTAAAACAATTATCTCTTTCAAACATGTATCCCTCTTCATAACTACTACATTTTCACATTCACTTGCAAGAACATGGGTGGTAACTGCCTGAACTCTTGGATTGTAGTTCTTCACACAGGAAAGAGATGGTTCATAATCTGCCCTGTAGAGGAGACACCCACATCCAGCCAGGAGACCCCATCTGATTGTACAACTACGCAGTCTCCTGGGAGTTCAGCCACTACCCAGCCTACTGACAGTGGCACTGCAAGGCCGTCTGCATCCAGAGGTGACTTTGTATCTACAGAGCAATATCAGCACAAAATTTGAGAGCTTCATGGAACAATAGCACTACCTTGTGGCAGCTGAATAAAATACATCCTACAGCTCTAGTGTGGAATTATCACTTTAAAAAAGGTTAAACATAAAAGTTGGTATATTTTCGAATCATATGATCTTTAAACATTTTCTCTCATCTTCATGTTCTTCCTCCTGCAGAAGAGGGGTCGTCCTCCACAATGTCTGGTGGAAGTGGAGGCTTTACCTATGATGTGTATGGATTCTGTAGCCCTCCGATAATGTCCAACACAGACCCTCTCCTCTTAGCTACTCTGTCTCCCCCTGTGTCTGCTCCCCCGACCCTTCAGTCAGTGTCATCAGTAGAGCCTGCGAGCAGCTCGGTGCAGCCCAGCGTTCATCAGGCCCAGCCAGCCAGAGCTCAAACTTTGCCGCCGTCATCCCCTCATACATCTTTCCCAGTTGATGAGTCACAGGGATCCCCTTTGGGCTCCATCTCCCCAATCCATGCAGCTCAGCAGATGCCCGACATGACATGTCCTGTTTCTATGGCTGATGAGGTGCCCTGCTGCCCTCTGGTCATGCCTCTGTCTCTAGATGTGAGCGGTTTGCAGAGTGGGTCTCCTCTCACTCCTCTTCCACTCCAGGAGCCGGGTTTAGCCAAAGAGCCGCTGTCTGTCTCCTACGCCTCTGCAGCGCGGAACGAGCGCCCACAGCAGCCTGTGGTGCTCCACCAGCCTTTTTCTAGCGTTGGAGGGACAAAAGTGCCCTCACTACCCCAGAGCCCAGCACCGTCCCAGCACGGTGCGGGGCCTGGTGAGTCAGATGGTGAAGGACGACTGGGCCGTGGGGGCTTTGTGGACAGCACCATAAAAACACTGGATGAGAAACTTAGGAATCTGCTCTACCAGGAATATGCTCCCATGTATCCATCAGGCAGTGCTGCAGAGACACCTGGGTCTGGCACCGAGTACATCCAGTCTCCTCCTGGTCCAGAAAGCGCCACAGGAGGGTCAGGAAACAGCACGCCAGGGCCGATGGGGGAGGGACGCTACAGGGCAGGCGAACAGCTGGTATTTACAATAATCAGTAACCTCTTAAACTATATGCATATTTTATATAAATTACAGGTGCTGTATATTCACATACAGGTGAAAGTGAAAGTTTATTCTTGACCTTGGAAACAGCAGCTGACAAAACAATCTTACCACAAGGTCCATTACTAGCTGTTCTGGAGCTTTCAGATTGTATCACACTATCTTCCTCAGGAGGCAGAGTTTGCCCAGTTGTCATGGAATAGAGTAGTTTAATGACTCTTTGTCCATGTTGGCTTAAAAATTGAGATTTAAATCACACTCTAGACCATTGTAACAGCAGTTGAAAAAATAATTTCACCTCAAGCTCCATTTAGTATTCCATTTACATTTAGTCATTTAGCAGACTCTTTCATCCAAAGCAAGTTACATATCTGGAAGACAACGGAAGCAATTATAACAACACAAGGTAACAAAAAGCTAAAGTGCACCAGAAACTAGTGATTGTCAGTTAGGTGTTGACGGAAGAGATGAGTTTTCAGGTGCTTTTTAAAGGCGGCTACAGAATCTGCTGATCTTGTAGGAGCAGGCAGATCATTCCACCAATGTGGAACGGATCCAGAGAAGGTGCGCGAGAGTAATTATTTTTTTTTGCCTTTTTGGCATGGTACCACCAGACGTTGTTCGATTGCAGAGCACAGGGTTCTGGCAGGAACATAGGTCTGTATTAGTGAGCGAAGATATGATGGTGCAGAACCAGTGGTGGTCTTGAACTTGATGCGGGCAATAACAGGGAGCCAGTGTAACCTAATGAAGAGAGGGGTTACGTGCGCTCTCTTCGGTTCATTGAAGACCACTCTTGCCGCCGCGTTCTGGATCATCTGCAGAGGTTTGGTTGTGCAAGCAGGGAGACCAGCCAGCAGTGCATTGCAATAGTCCAGTTTGGACGAGACAAGAACCTGGACTGGGACTTGTGTAGTCTGCTCAGATAGGAAAGGTCTGATTTTCCTGATGTTGTAGAGGATGAATCTACAGGACCGGGTGGCGGTATTAAACTGCTGGGGAAGATTGTGTGACATGTTTGAGAGCCCCATGGGACCTTGTATTTATATTGAGAGTATTTGTGTATTAACTGAATTGATGAATATTGAATTTTGTGGATTATGTGTATTTTAGATTATTTTATTGAACATTAAGCATACTTTATTATTGTTTTTACAGACCTAATTGGTGTAAACAAACCTTTAACAACATCAGAATATTGTTAATAGTAATGTATTAAAAGACCTCACAATCAATTTGTGAGTGACTCCATATTTTGGCATACATCGAAAAATGTTGAACCTTTTAGACATTACCAGTTATAGATTAGGACAATGGTTTGTATTGTAGTTTTCCCAAGTCTCTGTTTTGTTCATCTCTCATCCTGTCACCTCTATTAGCCTCAAATTCCGGAGAGAATGGATAGTTTGAGCACACTGAGTGACTCAGCCGTGTGCGGTATGTACAGCAGACACTAATCAATCTAACAAGTCTGGCATCATTAACTTCTAACTAAACGTATGTTTTACTTTAAGTTGATTACTGCAGTGCGACTGTTTTTCATTGTGGAAATCTTTGCAGCTTCCCTGTCAAGAAGACACGTTCCTCACTCTGCTTCCTGCTCTGGAACTCGAGGCCGATTTAAGGTACGAAAAGGAGATTTTTCTCACATTTAAGGGGAAGGTAGAATTATCTTTAAAGATTGGTTCAACTGTATTTGCTATTACAAAAGCATTACCTGATGCCTTGTTTAAACCCAGATTGTTCTTTGCTTTTGTCAGTTAATCTCTGTTCCTCCTGAAGTGGCCAACAGACGTGATGTGAAGCAAAGGAGCTGGAGCAGCGCTGCCTCACCGGCACACCCTGTAGGATACGTTGGGGACCACGTTCAGGCTGAGGCCATGACTGCCTCCACCACAATTGGCCGTTTCTCTGTGATTAGCACTGAAGATGACATTACACAGAGGACACGTTGCAGCCGCTACTCTGCCCCACCTGATTTTTACCTGGACACACCTCCTTCCATGGCCAAGCGGGGCTCCCTGCCTCATGCCCTGACCTCGCCCTCTGTCCCTGTGGATGTCACGGTCCATGCTCGTTTCCTCTCCTCGGACTCGGGGGCCGAGAGCAGCCCTGCAAAGCTGGCTCCTGCCACCCCATCTCAATATACTCGCTCCGAGCGCCGAGGAAGTGACCTTATGAAGAGGGCAGTGGCCTTCCTCCGTCGTTCAGGGCGCAGCAGCAGTGTGCAGAGCTCTGACTCACCAAGTAGGCATGGAGGAGTGCACGGCTCGGCCTATGCCAGCAGTGATAATGACTCAGAGATGGAGGACTCAGACATGAAGAAGGAACTACAGAGACTCAGGGAGAAGTAAGTATAGCCAGTGGTTTACATTTAGTGTATTTACATGAAAATGTTTTGTTATTTAGCTTGTAAGTGACAAGTCTATTTCCTCAGACATCTGAGGGAGATCTCTGAGCTGCAGGCCAATCAGCGGGGAGAAGTAGAGCTGCTGTATCGCCGGCTTGGCAAAGCCCCTCCTCCTGGCCTGGGTCTCTCACATGTTGCACCGCATGCCAGCCGTAGAAAGAGGTCCAGCAAGCACAGACTGAAGCCTGGAAAACTTCTAAGCCCTCTGGTTCAACAGTTTAGAAATGTCACAACCAAATCTAGTGACTCCAGCAGATCCAGTGAGTTCCTTTTCAGAATCTCCAGTATTATGTGTTGAATATTTACAGCAAGGAGTTTACCGTTCTAATACTTGTGTGTGTGTGTGTGTGTGTGTGTGTCCAGGTGCTGCTACAGGTGAGCCCACAGTGAGCTTAAATGGCTCTCCAGCCAAAGGGTCTTTCCCCACTCACGGCAGGGCACGCTCATGCACCAGCCACCTTCCCAGCTCAACCTCAGAGCCCGTGCAGACACAGCAGCCCTGTTCCCTCAAGGGCTCTTTGTCTTCTGATAATATTTACGCTGGACTACATGTAGATGGCACCGGCACACAAGCTCCACTAGGACAAGGTGACCAACAGCAACACACTATATAACATCTTAGCTAAACAGTTTCCAATAATACTAGATTGTAAAGTTGTTTGTGGTGTTTTGTTTAACAAGGTTGGATATTTCAATGTATGCTCTTCTTACGCTGGTGTCCTCTTCCCTCTTTTATTATACTCCTCTACAGGCTGGGCTAATTACCCTCAAACATCTGAGAGAGTGACCTATAAATCGAGTAGCAAGCCACGAGCTAGATTTCTCAGTGGGCCTGTGTCTTTGTCTATCTGTTTGTATCTCTTCTCTTCCCGCATAGCTTCATTTTTTAGTTTTCCATTTTTATTATCTATTGCTCGTCTTTGACTCACTGATATCGTTTTTCTGTCTTTGCCAAACTATTCTGCAACACTGCTGGGTTTTCTTTTGCTTTGCCTCGTCCTTATCACTTGTATCTTGTATTTTTGCTTGCACAGATATATATTGCTTATTCAAACCCCTGAAGAGTAAATTTGTTGTTTTTTTTAAAGATTTTGATCAATCTAATGTTTTTTTTAATTTAATAAAAATGTTCTCTAAACAAAGAATGACCAAGAATTTTGCCCAAGATGTTATTTAATAAATGTTACTCATCATTCCTGTTTATTGGACCAGAGGTTTGAGGTTTGGATAATCAAGCTTTAGTAATTGGGCATTATCTCACGTGTTTCCTACAAGCTTGTGCTATTTTATCCACCATACCACATTTTTTTTACTTATACACCCTGCATTACTAGGCAGTGGAGTTCTGCATGCCACATGCACTGTAAGCTACTATAACATTTCTATTGTATCTCCTCTTTCTTATTGCTGTCTCTCTAACACTCTAACACTGCACTTCTATATGGATCTCACCTGGACCACTAGCATGATTTTGCTAATAAATGGACCGTCTTGTTTCAGGGGACTGATTACTTTGTTTACCTTTTTTTGTGGCAGTATTCAGCAGCTTTGTTTAGCACTGCATCCTGTTATTGAACATTATTACCAGCTAATGGCAATGATAATTTGTATAAAGTATTTTTATGTTATAGGGTCAACACTGAAGCGACTGTGTCTGGGAAAAGAGCGTGGCAGCAGTACGTAGAATTACAGCGTCTCCCTAAAAATAAATTAATTCAAAATCATGTTGGTGTATATTAGGCTAATAAGCTAATTTAACATTGTGTCATTGTATGTGTGTATGTGTGTCCTCTCAGGGTCTGGAGCTGGATCAGGGGCTTTCAATCAATCCCAGCAGCAGCCTACTGGTGCTACTCCTCCTTCTCATCAGCCAGTGATGGGACTGGCCCAAGCTCAGGCCAATAATAGCAACAACAAGACAGGCACATCCATGAGTGCCAATGAAAACACCCTACCTGAAGACTTGCAACGGCTGATGGACGACTGGGCCCAGGAGGTTCTTATTATCACCCACAGGCCACGCACTAACTCTCTGAGCATCAGTGGGCAGCAGCTTTGGGATCAGGTTGTGCCTCGAACACATGGACAACTGGCTAGTGCTTCAGATGTGAGTTTTATGCTAGTTAATTACCAATTTGTGTTCAGAAACAAAATTATTGAAATTGTAAACAATCTGTATTAGAATTTAGTTCATAAAAAAGGTAAAGTGGAAGTCTCGCATACAACCCCTGTTCTTAGATAATGAGGCCTGAAGTGGAGAATTTGCATTGGTTTACAGAGCTTCTCAGTCAGTGCCCAACCATTTTTGATTAGCCTAGAATTAGGCGAGATTACAAAAAAAAATATATATATAATGAATACTACACATGACTAAAATACCCAAAATGCCTTAAATTATTAGAGATCATATACAGTACCCTGTCAGGTGACAGCAGTCAGCAGAAATACATTTATTTAAATAGGTATGTAGTTAGTTCCTTGAGTAAACTGAAGTACATTGAGTTTATGGCTGTCATATGAAATGTGCCATATAAATATACTTGACTTGACCTGACTAAAATTTCACAAAGCAACAAGTAATATGTACAGGATAATGTAACTGACGAAATATACAAAAATGCAACAATAACAAAAAAATAAATAACAAATAAAAACAAAACCGCTACACATCCAAAGGCAGTACAGTACATCCACCCATCAGACATAAACCAGACACCGATATACACAGGCACACGCGCACACACACAGTAACTAACCATAAGCTTGAGAAAAAAGAAACAGTTTAGTTTTGAGTATGCTAAAGGTTAGCATATCGTGCAGCACTTTCACACTACATCTTATATTTTCCTACATAATTCATTGTATTGTATACATTAATTTAATCATTGTTGTGAAGTTTAATATTTACCCATTATCTAACTCTTTTTAGGTATCCTCATGGACAGCCCCAGGTCCAGAGGTCTGCAGTCTGCCCCTGTCATGGCCGGACAGCCCTCGGTCAACAATGATGAGGCCCCGCCCCAGTTATCAGCTACACTCTACTGCTCCATACAGAGCCTTGTCCTCACCTCTCTCTGTTAGCCAATGGCCTGGGTTTCTGTTCCCCCTTCCTTCAGGAGTCTTTGCCTTTCCTGCTGTGCCGTCAGCCCAAGATGCCCCCGGCCCCGTTGCAGCTCCATCATATCAAGCGCCAGACCCCAAAGCCAGGACTCTCTAATTTGAGTAGCATTGTGTCTTCCAATTCTGTTACCAAAAATAATTATAGGTCTAGTCAATCTTGTGTGCATATACTGTATATATTTAACCAGCATGTATTTAACCATATGTACATACTCGTCTCCATTCTTGAGTTATTGGTTTCATTTGCATCAACATACCTCATGTCCATTTTACAGTACATAATCCTTGAGTGCAGTGCAATGGTGGTAGTAGTACATTAAAAGATGTATAATCAGGCTTAAAAGTGCAGACTTTTGTCATTGCTTACACATTACCTCTCATTGAATGTACATAATGTACTGTTAATTCATGCTGTTTATATAAATAGTTCATGTTTGTGTTGTTCAAATCACCTCTATATTTAAGCTGCCGTGTGTATATATGAATTCTTGTTAGTCTGTACATAGCTCCTGTGTTTGTACAGTTAACATTAGATAATCCATAGTTCGGTGCTGCAGTATGTGTCTTAATGCAACACCTTAGTAGCCACCATCATGCCGTCACTGTGAAGACTTGACATCCTGGTCAATAGGACCGGTTGCTTTACTCTGCTCTCTCAATCCAAGGATAGGTTTCATTCTTCATGAAATGCTTCCAGCACAAGCGCTTGAAATATCCTTAAGAGATTTGAATGAACTTGAACTTTATCTTCAGGTGAGCATAACACCTGTGAGAGTGCCTTGAATTGCAGTTTCAATTTTATGAAGAAAAGAATTTAGATTCAAAGCAGACCCTAGATATTGTATTTATGCTTTCAACTTCAAAGGTAAATTATGTGATTTGAATAATGAATGTGGATTGAAACATTTAATTTAGCAACAAATTTGGTTCATAAAATATCACAGATTGTAATGAAATCTTGTTCACTGAAGTCATTTCCTTGTGGGATTGTTCTACCACCTGCACCACCTGCATGAATACACTGATATTCTGAATGTGCACAGGTTAATGTGGTGAGTTACAGGAGGATATTGTTAAAGGAAACTGGCATTGAAACCATACGAAAAGGAGGGCTGAAGGACTCAACATATGAGTCAAATTCATTACTATACCATACCTCTACTAATGCAATCTGTAGCTTTACATAATGTTGCCTTTGTGGTTTTTAAGAGATTACTGTGTGGTTGGTTGTTGTTTGATAAGTGTTGATGATATGATGATGTTAGAGGCACATAAAGAATGTGAATTATTGAGAAGCCACAACTCTTGACATGTTATTTATACAATGCATAGGTTTTCGAAATTCTATTTATTAGAAGCTGCCCTCACAATTTTCATCTGGCTCATACAGCTAATTGTATGTATAATGGCTGACTTAATTCAAAGATCAAAGATTCAAAGAATATTACGCTATCACGATTTCAGTTATTTTGATTGTATGACCTCAAAAACAACACTTTGGCTTTCAATACTTACTTCTCTTTTATAATTCCCTCTGAAGAATAGTTTGTTGACTGCATCACTGTTTTTTATGTATTCTTTAAAGTCATCAAGAAGTAGGATGGGCATAATGAGTCAGCCAGTTCTTCATAACTGAGAGAGTTATTAAATTACTCGGTGCACTTTGTGCTGACTGTAGAGTGAGCTTAACAAAGCAGTTATTTTGTGGTCCCTCTGTTTCCCAACTCATAGCCCTTTCAATTGTAACATGATTTTTTCAGTTGAAAGTGGTAATCCAGTGATTTAGTATTGCACTTCCATACAGTTTGGGGACTCTCAAGAGACAGATTTAAAAAAGAATTGTCAAAACAATACAGCAGAGGCCAAGATATCGTGACTAATGGTCCTGAGTATGGGTAAAGCTCCAGAAACAATGGAACCTACATTTCCCATAATGCAACACAATAGCATCTTTGCATCTTCAGGGTTATTTTTCAAATTTCAGAAATCTCTTTTCAGATCACCACATAAGACATTTTACAACACTTTTCACAGGATAAGTACTCCTTTTGATTAGTAAACAGAACTTTGTGTAAAATCGGCGGAGTGCACCTTTAGAATCCTTCCATGTTTGCACAGTATGACAATATTTTGATTCAAGCTGATTATTTGTCTTTAAGGCAGAATTTCTTCCATGATGACATTTTTATTTTTATTGAGAACATTTCCTATGCAGCTATTTTCTTTGTGCTTTACATAGTAGCTCCTGTCTTTGATCTCTTTAATGTTTGCAATGAAAGCTAGGTGTATGATTGCTTTTGTCTTCTGTAACACCTGTTTTCCTTGCCATTTCCTGACCTCGTCAGATTGGTACTCTTTCACAAAAGCTGTAAATACTTGAAGACAGAAATAATAAATTCATTTTTGCTTGACACCATACCATATTAGTCACGTACTTGTGTCATCAACAGTGCACACACTGAACATATAAAAGTCCAATTGTCTCTGTGTACCTCTTTCACTTCAAACCAATGTCGTCTGTATTTGAAATAAAACGTTTTCAGTGTGGTCACAAAGGCCGTACCCTCGATGTCAGCAGTAAAGCTCGCATAAGCAGTTGAATTTCTGATAAATTCCTTCTTTTCATCCTGTCTGTTAACTATGTGTTGATTCCTGGCAGCATGCGGAGGAGGAAAAGTGTGAGTGGGTGTTTTTGCCACGTGTGCAAGTCTGGGAGTTGTTGAAAGAGGAGAGAGAGACAGAAGAGTTTGCCCTTTTAAAAAACTTATGTACACATTAACGCTGCCCTTGTCTGTTTGAGTTTAAAAGACAGTTTCAGCTGCCTGACTTGCAGTCTGGTGGCAGCCGTCATGGAGAGAACTCTGGTGCAAATCAGCCTCTTTGGGCTGCTGTTGGCTTTGGTTACCACACTACCAAACAAGGTAAGATCACAAAACCTAAAAGACAGAGCACCACGCTGCAAGGACACCGAATCTATTGAATATGTTGATATCTTAGTGCTTAACAACTAACAGATATCTGAAGCTTGTGCTTGAGTTTTTGTATCACAGCATCTTTCTGTCAGTTGTAACTGATTGAACTCTGCCTCTGATAAACATCAAAAGCACAGGTTGAAGGACCTGATGGCTCTCTACCTTCAGTGTTGTTTCATATTGTTCAAGTGTGTGTGTGT